>CM066035.1:424311191-424984941 GCA_033557465.1 Ichthyophis bannanicus | reverse complement strand
ATTATCCCAGCACATGCAGCAGCTAGTTGTACCTGGCATATAGGTCACACGGAAACATCATACATCTGCAGCCAGTCATGCATCACAATATGACAGGGGGAGCGTACAGGATGGACATACATCTAGCCCAACACACATTGACCTGGGGGGCCCCGCACCCTCTACCTATAACAGCTATGATGTGTGTCTGACATTACCTGTCCAGAGACATATCCCAGAACAGAGACAGAGAATGGCCTCTCACACTGAGATTATGAGGTGGACGCAAACCAACACCAAACACCACATCACATACATATCAGACACATACTACCCTGTCATTGGCCAACATACAGTAGGGATCCCCCATCCACCCTCACAAGACATTGGGGTGCACATTCCTAAACTTTCCACAACTGCACCTAGCCCAACCCCCATACCACCTGGGGCCAGCTCCTATACAGGTAATGAAGTGCCACAGACACATTCCCATGACCCCAAACACGGTGCAACCCCATGCCCAGTATCACTCCACCCATCCCCCAAAACAATCCACTATCCCCACAGAGTACTGGATAGCTGTCCACCCACACCGCACAGTGACTACCACAGCGTCAGTCCCCACACACGTCTGGCTGACCCAGACGCATGCTGCATCACTTACCGTACATACCACACAGGCCAATGCATAGATATCGCTGACACACACCATGGCAGGCCCCATTCACATTCAGGGCTCCCACACGCACCCCGGGCAGATGTCGCACTGAGCCCACATCCCAGATCACCCACACAGTGCATACCTAATGCTGCACACAGTGGGCACGGCACTTGCCACCCCATCCCCCCCAAACACAACATCGAATGTGGCAGAGCTCCACCAGCACAGGAGGCTGCCCCTCCACCCCCTGCCAGGTACAGCACACTGTACGCACATGTGTTCTCCCCAGTGTAGGTGCAGGGACAGCAGTTACAGGTGGACAACACATTGCTGCTTGTGGGGATGTACTACACAGGTATACATATGTGCTTTGTGCAAGGCCATCTTTGATGTGTACCCTGTTACACCCCCCAGGTGACATCCAGGCCATGGAGGCGTATGATAAGGTGGATGTGCCAGAGCCAGAGGATGAGCCAGAGCTGAGGGGCCAGGGGTTGACCATTCCGAGGTTGCGGCCAGCACTGGTGGTGAGACCACAGGAACCAATGTGGTGCCCAACGCAGAGGACGGGGCAGAGGATGTCCAAACACCAGTGGGGTCCTCCAGCAGCAGCACAATGGCTGTGGAGTGCACGGAGATGGAGGGGAGTCGGCACACACTGCAGGTACTGGGGACATCAGGCATCCCACCCACAAGCATGGATGTGATCCTGGCAGAGCTATGGGCTCATACTGCCTCATCAAGGAAAGATGCTGAAGATGGGTAACAGAATAAACAGCAAACCCCCTGGGAGTTGGGGCAACAGTCACAATGACATTCCATGTGCTCCCCAATATAATGACACCATAGCACGTCGTTCCGTATGTTATGTGGGAGTCTGTGCCATATGCGATCCACCCTCTTTTAACATGGGTCGTCTGTTGTCATCATTTTAATGAGCTCATACATCCACCCACTATTCACCTCCATATACCCCAAGGAGACGTACAGCAGTCCACACCTATCCCATATCACCTAGACAGCTTACTCGGTGGACCCCTCTTTCTGGGTAATAGCACCTAGCTCAGATAGTAGTAGTAGTCAGTACTGTGCATCAGGTTCAGAGCAAACAGCGCCCCCAGATATATATCTGTGTGCCATGAACCCCACGTTATCCGGCCTATCTCATACGACCAGTACGCAGATCAATCATTGACCCAATGAACTGCGACATAGTACCATGTGTTATATCTGGGATTCCCACGACCCTCCATCAGTATCATTTCCTGGCCTGCGGATGGAACATGGGACACACAGATGTCAACTTGGTACTGTGTTGCTAGTTGTCGCGTGCATGATTTCTCTGAGGACTGGTCTGTTGTGATACGCCAGACATGTGCATGAACCACGATGGGAGGTGCAACACATGTCTCACAAATCACTTTATGTCTCACCCACAGTCACTCATCAGGCTCTGATGGCCATTCGGGAGGAGGTCAGCCAGCTGCATGCCACAGCTGAGGTGATGGCAGTGGTGCTAGTGCAGATTGCGGATGCCCAGCAGGCCATGGCTGGGCATCCCCAGCAGCCAGCACCAGCGTTAAAGGCAGCACCAGCGGAACCGGCACAAAGGTGTGGTTTGGGCCGTGGTCGCCGTAGACGTGGGCGGCCACACAGGTTGTGATTGTGGGAAACAGGTCACTCTGTGACAATAAAGACAGCTAAACTTGATTATACCTATGTGCACGTCTCCAGTGTTTGCCACTGTGCTCCCCTGAGCACCCTGTCCCCCATGTTGTCACCCTGGTCACATGTGCCTCCCCATTTCCCTTAGGGTAGGGTATCTGCACTACCACCAATCAACGTACATACAGTACGTTATACCATGCCCTGTGTGCCATGCACCATGCCATGTGTACACCCTTCTACCTATGCGTGGGGGTATACCCTACCTCTCCTGTCAAGCAGGAATATGTTTATGGTGGTACATGTATGTTTTACGGATTTGTCACTCTCTCACACCCCATATCCTCTCCATTGATCCACCCACATGTGTGACCATTCTCTCTGACCTACACCATGGCTTACGTGGCTGTTTAGCCTCAGATGCTTGTGGAAGACACAGGCAGACAAAGGTAGCTAGCTACAGTCAGTTGTTCACTCTCCCCCTGCGCCTGTAGTGAGCCGCTGCTCCTCCTCCAGAGCAACATCCACCTGTCTTCGCCTCACCAGCTATCCCCCTGGGCAGCTCCTGGGTACAGCAGTCCGTCCTATCCTTCCTGCCACATACCTACTGCTAGCCTTTCCCTTCATTCTCCTATGAGTATGATGCATCAGATATGCAGCCTACACATCACAGGCAGCATGCATATGACCATAGCTGCTGGGACACACAGCACAGCGGTACATAACAGGGGCACCAGGGGACACAGCCGCCTATGCACATGGCCATCCCCCACACCTGAGTGTGGAGATGGTCCATGTATGTTACCTATGTTTACCACACATACACATAGGGATCTACACACATGTCCCATGCTCATGTCACTAGTCTGTCTGTAAGGGAGATACATGACCATTGTGATGTATTAACACAACTCTATTTACAACACAAATTAAAGCAGGTACAGTCTTCTGTAACCCACATGTTGGGTCCCGGTAGACAGGACAGCACAGGGCACGAGTGTGGGTGCCAAAGGGACCCTCACATGCTCCTGGGACGCCCATCAGGGGATGGCTGTTGAGATGCACTGCCCATACCAGTCGCACACTGCATGTGCATCTCGGCAGCCATCTACTGACTGGCGCCTGCCAGCCACCGGATGGTGCAGTCCTGGGCCCGCTGGCATTGCAGCACGCCAGCCACTTCCACAGACAGGTCCTGGATGCACTTGCCACCACATACACACCAGGTGCCCGGTGTCTTTGTGGTGGCATGTGTGTGGGCCCTGTCTGTGGCAATGGATGGTATCGCTACACCCAGATGGGAACCATTGCCGAACACATGCGGCAGCTGGCAGGGACCCACAGTACCCTGTGCTGTCCTGTGTTCCCTTGCACCCACCCCCCCTCCACACTCCCTTCCTCCACACTCCCCTCCCCCTCCACACCCCCCTCGACACCCCCCTGGCACCTCCCACCCACCCTCGCCCCCTCCCCCACTCTCCTCCTTTTCACCCCCAACACATCACGTGCACCCTCACCCTCCCCTCCCTCCCGCCCCACCCCACCCTCCACCCCCTCCATGTCCCCGTTGTCCTCTTCCACCTCTGCCGCCTCCTCCTCCTCGACCAGCTGGCCTGCAGCTGTGGGGCGTGTTGTGGGGGGCCCTGAGGTTAATGTTCCCTCACCAGCAGCAGCATCCTCTGTGGGGGAAGACAGTCATTAGCACACCATCATGCAATTACAGCGCCACATAAACATAGTGTGACCTCCCACAGGCTGTTGGGCCACTGTGACATGCTGTACTGCGCTGCAGAGGCCGCAACACTCACCGCCACGTTGCTGCCCTCCTTTGTAGGCGGTCCAGGACATCTGGGCAATGCAGCCACAACTTCCATCCCTTTTTCCATAGGTCTTACACCTGGGGGGGAATGTAATGGGTGGGAACATTAGGGGCCAGATATCTCTGGTGGGTGCCCAACGCATATCACACATCACTGCGAGCAGCAGGGTGCTGCTGCTGCTGCTCAGGCCAGTGGGTCCTCTACTACCTGTTGCCAGCACTGGCTGCATGTGTGGCTGAGGGTCTGGGCATGTGTGGGGTGCCACCTACATGTCCTTTGAGCAACCCCCCTGGACCACCCTTACCCATTTCCTATGATCTCCTTGCATGACATGGCAGCACCATGCCATGTGTGGGGTAGGCATGCTGGTCTCCAGGGGAGGTGTATCTTAACGCCCTGTGTGTTTGCCTGACCTACACACATCAGCAGACACACTGCCATGCCACCATGATATCTTTATTGGAACATGTGTGATGTGTTCTGGCATCGCGCGGAGATTGGATGGCCCTGAACACATCACCAGTAGCCACTACCATAACACCAAGATGTCTACTATACCTCTGTGGTCACGACTAGGGCCTCCTGTGAATAGGGCAGTTGTGGCCAAATGCAACAGGAGCATGCACCAACATACCTAGCTGGGCTATAGACCACTGCAATCAGGTCCTGGAGCCTCGTGGTGTTAGGGCAGAGCTGTGAAACCCCAACTGATGCAGGTACCCTGCCACCAGGATCTATAATAGACCTCTGTAATCAGGTCCAGGGCCTCCTGGGGGTAGGGCAGAGCTGTGAAACTGAGACAGATGCAGGTATCCTAACACCAGGATCTATACTGGACCTATATAATCAGGTCCAGGGCCTCCTGGAGGTAGGGCAGAGCTGTGAATATGAAACAGATTCAGGTACCCTGCCACCAGGATCTATAATAGACCTCTGTAATCAGGTCCAGGGCCTCCTGGAGCTAGGGCACAGCTGTGAAACTGAGGCAGATGCAGGTACCCTGACACCAGGATCTATACTGGACCTCTGTAATCAGGTCCAGGGCCTCCTGGAGTTAGGGCAGAGCTATGAATATGAGACAGATGCAGGTACCCTAACACCAGGATCTATAATAGACCTCTGTAATCAGGTCCAGGGCCTCCTGGAGTTAGGGCAGAGCTGTGAATATGAGACAGATGCAGGTATCCTAACACCAGGATCTATAATAGACCTCTGTAATCAGATCCAGGGCCTCCTGGAATTAGGGCAGAGCTGTGAATATGAAACAGATGCAGGTACCCTGACACAGGATTTATACTGGACCTCTGTAATCAGGTCCAGGGCCTCCTGGGGTTAGGGCAGATCTGTGAAACCCCAACTGATGCAGGTAACCTAACACCAGGATCTATAATAGACCTCTGTAATCAGGTCCAGGGACTCCTGGGGTTAGGGCAGAGCTGTGAATATGAGACAGATGCAGGTACCCTAACACCAGGATCTATAATAGACCTCTGTAATCAGGTCCAGCTCTCACTTGGTTTGCAGCTTGTCGTGCTGTGAGGGCTTGCGTGCATCAATGATGCTGAGAGCTAAACTATCGGTAGTTTAACTACTGGCAGGGTCTCTCAAGATGGACAGGTCTCAGCTGAGGTGCCAGACCAAGACAAGAGGAGTAGCCTAGTGGTTGGGGCAAGGTACTTCAGGCCGGAAGGTCGGGGGTTCAAATCCCACTAGAGGACAGCAACCTTGGGCCGGAAGGACTGGGGTTTCTAGTCCCACAGGTGCTCCTTGTGGTCTTGGGCAAGCCACTTAACCCTCCATAGCCCATGTTCCCTGTAAAATAGTTATCTCCAAGTTATAATACCCTGTTCAATGTAATTTCAATTTGTTCAATGTAAACCGCACTGATGCAGAATAGCGCGGTATATAAGAGAATGTAAATAAATAAATAAATAAATAAACCACCCATCTGGGCAGCAGCAGAATGGGATAGTGTTGACGGCGGAGGATCACATTTCTGTGACAACGGCAACAACACCAAACTTAAACTGCGCGGAAGGAAGGCCTGGCAATCTACTTCTGTATCTTGCCATGAAAACCCAATCGATAGTTACAACAAAACAAATTGTGCTATGGTGCTGGAAGATGAGACTCCCAGGTCGGAAGGCACTCAACTAGCTACTGGGGAAGAGCTGAAGACTTTTCAGAGTAAAGCCAGCATTTATGATGTGGTTGGATCAAAGCCCTTGGGAAGTCTGACTGCTGATGTAGCTGCGCATGAAATGAGAGTCAGAAGCTGTAAAGATGTCTTACACATTGGAACATGGAACGTACGAAGCATGAAGCAAGGGAAGTTGGAGGTGGTCAAGAATGAAATGGAACGTGTACAATTTGATTTGTTGGGTGTCAGCAAACTAAAATGGATTGGCATCGGTCACTTTGCATCAGATGATCACATGGTCTACTATTCTGGAAATGAAAGACAAAGAAGAAATGGAGTTGCATTTATAATAAAGAAGAAACTTGCAAGAACTGTAATGAAATACAATGCAGTCAGCGAACGCTTAATCTCTATTCGTCTACGAGGATTGCCTATCAACACAACTATAATTCAAGTATATGCCCCAACAACAGCTGCAGAAGAGAATGAAATTGAAGAGTTCTATGAACAAGTACAAACTGAAATTGACAGAACATGCAAACAGGATATCCTGATAGTCATGGGTGACTGGAACGCAAAAGTTGGCAACAAAGAAGGCAAAGTAGTTGGAAAATATGGACTTGGCAACAGAAATGAAGCTGGAGAAAGATTGATAGAATTCTGCAAGAACAATGATCTATTCATCTCAAACACCTTCTTCCAGCAACACAAGCGACGACTGTACACATGGACTTCACCCAATGGATTGTATAAAAATCAAATTGACTACATCTGTGGAAGTCAACAATGGAAAAGCCCTGTAACATCAACAAAGACAAAACCTGGAGCTGACTGTGGTACAGATCATCAACTACTAGTATGCAAACTCAAGCTAAAGTTGAAAAAGAGCAAACCACTCATGAATGCAGCGAAATATGACCTTGAGAATATACCACTGGAATTTAAAGACTGCCTGCAAAATCGATTTGCTGCTTTAGATACAAATGACAGAGCTCCGGAAGAGTTATGGAATGACATCAAGAAGGTTGTGCTGGAAGAAAGCGAGAAGTCTCTACAAAAGGTGAAAAAGCAAAAACGGCCAAAATGGATGACGGAAGAAACTCTGAAAATTGCCCAGAAACGCAGAGAAGCTAAAGCCAAAGGAGAAAGAAAGACAATCGCAGAACTAAACAGAGATTTCCAACGTGCAGCAAGACAGGACAAGGAAAAGTACTACAATGACGCATGCAAGGAAATAGAAGCAGAAACTATTAGAGGAAGAACAAGATCGGCTTTCCTAAAGCTACGAGAGTTAAAGAAAAAGTTCCAGCCTCGAATTGGAATGTTACAAGATGCTCAAGGTTCTATGTTGAATGATGCTGAGAAGATCAAGAAAAGGTGGAAGGAATATACAGAGTTTTTATATGATAAAGATCAAGTGGACCAACAGCCGTTTCAACCTGTACCTTATGATCGGGAACCATTGGTGATGAAAGAAGAAGTTGAAGCAGCATCGAAAGCCTTATCAAAGAACAAAGCACCAGGCATTGATAGCATTCCCATAGACGTATTGCAGCAATCTGATGCAGCTGTTACCATACTTACAAGGCTCTGCCAAGAAATATGGAAGACAACATCATGGCCAACTGACTGGAAAAGATATGTGTTTATACCAATACTAAAGAAAGGTGATTCAACTGACTGTGGAAATTATCGCACAATCGCTCTGATCCCACATGCCAGCAAGATTCTACTGAAGATTATTCAAAAGAGACTACAGCCATACCTAGAACGAGAACTACCTGAAGTGCAAGCAGGGTTCAGGAAAGGGAGAGGAACGAGAGACATCATTGCGGATGTGAGATGGATCCTTGAAAAGACTAAAGAATACCAAAAGGATATCTATTTGTGCTTTATCGACTATAGCAAGGCTTTTGACTGTGTAAACCATGAGAAACTCTGGGCCACATTAAGAAGCATGGGTATACCAGAACACCTGATCGTTCTCTTGTGCAATCTGTATATTGATTGAGAAGCAACAGTTCGAACGGAACAAGGAGAAACAGAATGGTTTAAAATAAGCAAAGGTTTAAGACAAGGCTGCATACTTTCCCCCTACCTGTTTAATTTATATGCAGAACAAATCATCAGAGAAGCAGGACTGTATGAAGACAACAGAGGTGTGAAGATTGGTGGAAGACTCATCAACAACCTTCGCTATGCTGATGATACCACATTACTTGTTGAAAGTGAAGATGATCTGAAACATTTGCTTCTCACAATCAAAGAACATAGTCTCAAAATGGGCCTGCACCTTAATGTAAAGAAGACAAAGATCATGACAACTGGCATAATCAACAGGTTCATCACTGAAGGAGAAGAAATTGAAATCGTGAACAACTTTAACCTACTTGGATCAACTATCAATAAAGAAGCAACAAGCAGTCAAGAAATCAGACGACGCATTGCTCTTGGCAGAATGGCTATGAAAGACCTAGATAAGATTCTCAAGAGCAGAGATGTCTCTCTCCCTACAAAGATTCGACTTGTTCAAGCCATGGTATTTTCAATAACATCATATGGATGTGAAAGCTGGACAGTGAAAAAGATAGACAGGAAGAAAATTGATGCCTTTGAATTATGGTGCTGGCGGTGAATACTGTGTATACCACGGACTGCCCGAAGAACAAACCAGTCGGTACTAGAGGAGATCAAACCTAAGCTTTCTTTAGAAGCTCAGATGACAAGACTTCGACTTTCATAGTTCGGACACATCATGTGAAGAGAGAGATCATTAGAGAAAGACATCATGCTTGGCAAGATAGAACGCAAAAGAGGAAGGCCAGCAATGAGATGGATCACTACAATAACAGCAGCTACGGGTACCAGTCTGTCAACAATGAGCCGCCTGACTGAAGACCGAACACAATTTAGGATAGCTATCCAGAGGGTCGCCATGAGTCGACTCAGACTCGACGGCACTTAACAACAACAACAATCAGGTCCAGGGCTTCCCGGAATTAGGGCAGAGCTGTGAATATGAAACAGATGCAGGTACCCCGACACCAAGATCTATACTGGACCTCTGTAATCAGGTCCAGGGCCTCCTGGGGTTTGGACAGAGCTGTGAAACCCCAACTGATGCAGGTAACCTAACACCAGGATCTATAATAGACCTCTGTAATCAGGTCCAGGGCCTCCTGGAGTTAGGGCAGAGCTGTGAATATGAGACAGATGCAGGTACCCTAACACCAGGATCTATAATAGACCTCTGTAATCAGGTCCAGGGCCTCCTGGAATTAGGGCAGAGCTGTGAATATGAAACAGATGCAGGTACCCTGACACCAGGATCTATACTGGACCTCTGTGATCAGGTCCAGGGCCTCCTGGGGTTAGGGCAGAGGTGTGAAACCCCAACTGATACAGTTAACATATGAAACAGATGCAGGTACCCTGACACCAGGATCTATACTGGACCTCTGTGATCAGGTCCAGGGCCTCCTGGAGTTAGGGCAGAGCTGTGAATATGAGACAGATGCAGGTACCCTAACACCAGGATCTATAATAGACCTCTGTAATCAGGCCCAGGGCCTCCTGGAGTTAGGGCAGAGCTGTGAATATGAGACATATGCAGGTACCCTAACACCAGGATCTATACTGGACCTCTATAATCAGGTCCAGGGCCTCCTGGAGGTAGGGCAGAGCTGTGAAACTGAGACAGATGCAGGTACCCTGATACCAGGATCTATACTGGACCTCTGTAATCAGGTCCAGGGCCTCCTGGAGTTAGGGCAGAGCTGTGAAAATGAAACAGATGCAAGTACCCTGACACCAGGATCTCTAATGGACCTCTGTAATCAGGTCCAGGGCCTCCTGGATGTAGGGCAGAGCTGTGAGACTGAAACAGATGCAGTGAACCTAACACCAGGATCTATAATAGACCTCTGTAATCATGTGTGATGCCTCCTGGGAATAGAGCAGTCATTTGAGACCGCAACACACGCAGGTAACATAACACCAGGATGTGTAATTGATCCATGTAATCAGGTCTGGGGGCCTTCTGGGGATAGGGCAGACTTGCAATCAACACCACGTGCATCTATAATGGCAAGAGTTTGGCCCACAGACTGGTATTTCCACCATGTTTTGCATGTATGATATGTGATGCTTGCTGTATATTGTGTTGCACAACTGCCATTGTGTGACCTGTCCCCATACACTTACTTCACGTGGGTAGTCGGCAGATCAGTTGTACCACCTGGTGAGGCGCACCCATGCCCTCCTAACCCATGCAAGGTCCTGCCTTTTGGATGCGCCCGGGAACAGACGCCTCTGCCTAGTGCATATTAGCTCGCAGAGGATCCTGAGCTCCCTCTGGGTGAATGCGGGCTTCCGGGATCGGCTGTCCATATTTCCTCTCTCGAGATAGCGCATGTACATGCGCAACATCGAGCATGCATGACGGCTCGGTGACACACATGGCACATACGCCGTGTCGTGCATGTACACTTGCTATCTCATGCTACTACGCACTACCTGGCGCTATTATGGTGCACAGCACATGTGGGATTTAGACGCCCAGAATACGTCAAAGTATTCTTATCAGAACAGTGAAACGCACCGCTACCAGTATGGGCTGCTTTTCCAGTCCCCATACACCTGATCTCGCCACCACGCCCCCATTTGTTAGTTTAATTGGTGAATAGCTGTTTACGTTACAGCGGTGAGGCTCTCCAGGCGTTGGGCAGCGGGTGCATCAGCTTGCGCCGCCTTGTGACGCGCCTTCTACAGCCCATGCTCAGCGCCACCGTAGTGTACAGGACTAGGGTGAGTGGGTATGTTGGCTTTACTGCACACTACAGAGATGTGTCTAACTGTTACAGCCATGCAAAAGGGTGGCGCCTCAGACACTCTTCCTGATGTTGTTGCACTGGAGATTTGAACCCATGAGAGCTGGCTATATAGTCATTGTAATAACCAGTGTGCTATGCCTCTTGGCCATTGTCATAGCTACGGCTGGCTACACAACAACTGCACGTCAATGCACATACATTCTGCTGTGCTTACTGGGATAGGGGAGACCCACAGCTAAGGCAGTTTCCAGGCCACGTTATCGTAGGCAAATGAACATAAGAACATAAGAACATAAGACATGCCATACTGGGTCAGACCGAGGTCCATCAAGCCCAGTATCCTGTTTCCAACAGTGGCCAATCTAGGTCATACGTACCTAGCAATATCCCCAAAAGACACAGGTTCCACAATGCTTGTACTGGGTCAAGCATTTATATCCTGGGTCCCTTTTTAATAGTGGTTTATGGACCTTTCCTCCAGGAACTTGTCCAAACCTTTTTTAAACCCAGCTATACTAACAGCCCTTACTACATCCTCCGGTAACAGATTCCAGAGTTTGATTACACGTTGAGTGAAAAAATATTTTCTCTTATTTGTCTTAAATAGTTTACCCTGTAGCTTCATTACATGTCCCCTAGTCTTTCTATACTCTGATAGCGTAAACAATTGATCCACGTTTATCCGTTCCACTCCATTCATTAATTTATAGACCTCTATCATATCTCCCCTCAGCCGTCTCTTCTCCAGGCTAAAGAGCCCTAACCTTCTTAGCCTCTCTTCATAGGAGTAGCCTTCCATCCCCTTCACCAATTTGGTGGCTCTTCTCTGTACTTTTTCTAATAACGCTATGTCCTTTTTAAGATACGGTGACCAGAATTGCACACAATATTCAAGGTGCGGTCATACCATGGAGCGATACAGAGGCATTATAACATCCTTTGTTTTATTCTCCATCCCTTTCCTTATGATACCTAGCATTCTATTTGCTTTCTTGGCCGCCGCTGCACACTGGGCGGATGGTTTTAACATGTTATCCACGATGACTCCTAAATCTTTTTCCTGGGTGGTGGTTTCTAATGTGGAGCCTTGCATCGTGTAACTATAGTGTGGGTTGTTCTTTCCTAGGTGCATAACTTTGCACTTGTCCACATTAAATTTCATCTGCCATTTGGATGCCCAGTCTTCCAATTTATCCAGATCCTCCTGCAGTTTTCCACAATCCTCTTGGGTTTTAACAACTTTAAACAGTTTTGTGTCATCTGCAAATTTGATAACCTCACTAGTTATTCCCTTTTCCAGGTCATTTATGAATATGTCAAAAAGCAGCGGACCCAGTACAGATCCCTGGGGTACTCCACTATTCACCTTTTTCCATTGGGAATATTGGCCATTTAGCCCTACCCTCTGCTTTCTATCTTTTAACCAGTTCCCGATCCACAATAGTACACTGCCTCCTATCCAATGACTTTTTAGCTTCGCCAAAAGTCTCTGATGGGGGACTTTGTCAAAAGCTTTCTGAAAGTCCAGATACACTATATCAACCGACTCACCTTTGTCTACCTGTTTATGCACACCTTCAAAAAAACATATCAGATTAGTAAGACAAGATCTTCCTTGTCTAAAGCCATGTTGGCTGTCTCCCATTAGGCCATGACTATCTACATGCTGTGTAATTCTGTTCTTTATGATGGTTTCTACCATTTTCCCTGGTACTGACGTCAGGCTCACCGGTCTGTAATTTCCTGGGTCACCCCTGGAACCCTTTTTAAAAATTGGTGTTACGTTGGCGACCCTCCAATCTTCAGGTATTACAGATGATTTTAATGAAAGTTCACAGATTACCAATAGCAGGTCTGCAATCTCATATTTCAGTTCTTTCAACACTCTGGGATGTATACCATCTGGTCCAGGTGATTTGCTACTATTCAGTTTATCAAATAGTTGTAATATATCTTCCCGGTGTAGCGATATTTCTCTCAATTCCTCTGCAGTATCACCTTTAAATACCACTTCAGTCTTGGGTAACATCCCTACATCTCCCTCAGTAAAGACCGAAGCAAAGAATTCATTCAGTCTCTCTGCTATAGCCTTGTTTCCTCTTACTGCCCCTTTTACCCCTCTATCATCTAATGGTCCAATTGACTCTCTCACAGGCCTTTTGCTACGAATGTACTTGAAAAAGTCTTTATTTCGTGTTTTTGCTTCCGTAGCAAGTTTCTTCTCAAATTCCCGCTTTGCCTGCCTTATCAATGCTTTGCATTTAACTTGCCAGTGCTTGTGCTGTTTCCAGTTTTCATCATTTGGCTCTTTTTTCCATTTCCTGAAGGTTGCTTTTTTGGCAGCAACAGCCTCTCTGACCTCACCTTTAAACCATGCTGGCAGTTTTTTGGACTTTCTTCCACTTTTCCTAATGCGTGGAATACAGCTGGTCTGGGCTTCGAGGATAGTATTTTTAAATAACACCCAAGCTTGCTGTAAGTCTTTAACCTTTGGAACCGCTCCTTTTAGTTTTTTCCTAACTATATTCCTCATTCTATCATAGTCTCCCTTTTGAAAGTTAAAAGGTAGTACTGTGGATGCCTTTACTATCTGTCCTCCACTAATTAAATCAAACATGATCGTACTATGATCACTATTGCCAAGTGGTCCCAACACCCTTATTTCTTGCACCAGATCTGGCGTTCCACTAAGGACTAGGTCCAGTATGGCTTCCCCTCTGGTCGGTTCATGAACCAGCTGCTCCAAGAAGCAGTCATTTATTCCATCTAGAAACTTTATCTCTTTAGCTTGTCCTGCTGTGACACTGACCCAGTCGATACCGGGGTAATTGAAATCACCCATTATTACTACTCTGTTGTGACTTTTGTTAGCTTCCTTGATTTCTTTGAGCATTTCATCATCCATTTGTTCATTCTGGCCAGGCGGTCGATAGTATACTCCAACTGCCATCACCTTCCCCTTCATAAATGGAATTTCAATCCATAGAGATTCTACAGCAAATTTTGTTCCCTGCAAAACTTTAATCCTTTCTGACTCAATGCCCTCTCTAACATAGAGCGCAACCCCTCCACCAATTTGATCAGCTCTATCATTACGATATAGTGTGTATCCAGGTATCACAGTGTCCCACTGGTTATCCTCCTTCCACCATGTCTCTGAGAGTGCAATCATATCTAACCTCTCATTTAGTGCTATATATTCTAACTCTCCCATCTTATTGTTTAGACTTCTAGCATTGGCATACAAGCATTTTAGAGACTGTATTTTATTCATATTAATCTGGCTATTGGTAGGCAGGGGTAATTTGGAATCTTTATGCTCTGTCTGCTCCTTACTCAAGGGCATTTGGGCTACTATACTCCCTTTTGGAACCTCACTGCTTTTGGTAGTATCCTTCAAGGATACCTTTGTCCGAACCATGCACTCCTGGGTGACTGTCGGCTTTCCCCTAATTTCTAGTTTAAAAGCTTCTCTATCTCTTTTTTAAAGGTTAATGCCAGCAGTCTGGTCCCATCCTGATTAAGATGAAGCCCATCCCTTCGGAAGAGCCTCCCCTTTCCCCAGAATGTTCCCCAGTTCCTAACAAATCCAAAACCCTCATCCTTGCACCATTGTCTCATCCACGCATTGAGACTCCGGAGCTCTGCCTGTCTTTTGGGTCCTGCACATGGAACAGGAAGCATTTCGGAGAACGCTATCCTGGAAGTTCTGGATTTCAACTTCCTACCTAAAAGCTTAAATTTAGCCTCCAGAACTTCCCTTCCACATTTTCCTATGTCATTGGTACCAACATGTACCAAGACAGCAGACTCCTCCCCAGCACTATCAATGATCCTATCTAGGCGGTGCGTGAGGTCCGCTACCTTCGCACCAGGCAGGCATGTTACCAGGCGATCCTCACGTCCACCAGCCACCCAGCTATCTACATTCCTAATGATTGAATCACCAACTATAACAGCTGTCCTGACCCTCCCCTCATGGGGACATGGCCCTGGAGAAACGTCCTCGGTGCGAGAGGGTTTTACATCACCTGGAGGACAGGTCCTAGTTACAGGATCACTTCCTGCCACACCAGGGTGATGCTCTCCTGTCACGTGACCTCTCTCCTCCATGGCAACAGGGATGCTGCCAGACTGGAGGTGGGACTTCAGGACTATATCCCTGTAGGTCTCGTCCATGTACTTCTCTGTCTTTCTTATGTCTTCCAGGTCTGCTACTCTAGCCTCTAGAGAACGGACTCTAGAGGTGAGGGTGTTGTTTTCATTTACACATTGAAACATGTTTAACGCCATATGTGTGTCTGTTACAGGCCTACAAGGGAGTAGCCTCTGACAGTCTTACTAAGGGCAGCCCACTGAAGGATTGGACCCATGATGTCTGACCCTGAATTCATTGACTTAACCATTATGCTACATCAACATGTGTTTATCCCATGAATGGCTGGCAGAAACAGAAAAACAGCAACTTATGAGGTGCTGATGGGATAGGGGAGACCCAAACATACAGGGAGCCCACTGTTGGATTGAAACCATGATGTATGCCACTGAGGACATCCTATTAACCATTGTACTACAACACTATGGGGTTTTTCATACCAATGGCTGGCCACAGACAGGATGCAGGTCACCGGACATACTGTCTGCTGTGGTAACCAGGATAGGATAAAGACAACAGTACCCATAATGCAAGTCACATGCAGAACAGCGGTCTACATCTGCTCCCCAAATGGGGTATGCACCTCTACAGCACATCAGCTTGGTAGGGGGGACTACCTACAGTCCCTGCCATTGTGCATGTACTGTGATCACCCTGAGGGTGAGGTGGGGTGGCCAGCACCAGGTCCGCAGTACCCGAGTTGGCTGTGCTGGCTTTGCTGCAGGTCACCATCAGTGCTAGTGTGTGAGAGGTATTTGCAGAGATGCCTTCGAATGCCCTATTTCTGTTTGCATTTGACAGTCATGTCTGCCGCTTGTAGACTGTGATGCAACCAAACTGGTGCATAGCCAGTGTGCTTGCCATGTCACTTGTTCTCAGAGCAGGGGTGTGTGTGGACTCACATGATGATGATGTACATATCAAACCGGCCTCTCTTGGTCAGGGTAGGGGACATAATCTTGCCCCAACATACCCCCATTCTGAACATTCCCAGAAGGGGCAGTACTGCAACATGATGACAGACTGGGGGACCAGCAAACACCTTCCTTTGGGGAACCCAACAGTTGATGCAGGTTGGTACCTGTACCAGGGATGTAGCCATACAGGTAATAGGCATGATCAGCTCAGCTGCCCCCCACCACAATCTGCCATTCACCAGCAGAGGCCACAGTCAGTGTGCACCTGCAAGGTGTTGCACCCAGACACATGCTGACTGCACACAGTGTGCTAGCCCATACTTAGTGCATGTTCCTAGAGGAACAATGTGCACCCAGATGTGGGCTATTCATACCAAAACCAAGCAGGTATGTCAGTGAATGGACCCCAGGATTGGGAACTCACATATTTCAGTGTTGAACACACTGTATGGCACTATGTGGAAAGGTTGACATGCCATGGTCACTGCTCAATCAGAGTGAGAGTGCCCTCACAGCATGACCTGCTGTGGCCACCCTGTCCATGCAAATGGCGTTTGCCCACTACAATATCCCAGTCACTGTCCTATGCCCTATGCAGATGCATTCTGGATAAATGGCCTTGTAGGGGCCATACCCACAATACCTTGCTCATCATTATGCACATTGGAGGTGGAACTGTGGAAACAGTGCAAACATTGGGGGCTCAGTGGGGTGTGGGCGGCCACAAAACAATGGACACACATACACAGATTACCACACCTATTTGAGCATTATGCAAAGATAGCGGTGGTTGGCAGCCCTGTCTGCAACACCAGTCATGGGCTTAGTGCAGGCATTGGTAGGATAATCAATTCTGTTAGGGACACTCTCCAGGGTGATAAACACTGTCAGATATGGATGAGGGGGCACACACTACATAAATCAGTAAGGTTGCTATGATGGATCTCTTTTAGAGAGTTGTGTTTAAGTTACGATTTGTTATCTGACATTGGTCATAGCTACCTTTTGATGTATATGGGGCATGTTTCCATGTTTTTGATGGCATTGCTAAGGTATGCAAGTCCTAGTAGTGGGGGCTGGCGCTATGCACAGGACACAACAGCCTGCCTTTTCATTATACTTTGGATGGTGGAGCTTGTGTGTGTGTGTGTGTTTGTGCCCCTGTTGGGCGATGCTCTGGGGAAGAGGTTCACAAATACAGTCCTGGTGGTTCAAACAGGATTCAGGTTGTCAGGCTGGCCATACTGAATATGCATGAGGTACATTTGCATACAATGGGGGCAGTTCCTTCAAATGCATCTCATGCATATTTTTAGTATGGACAGCCTGACAACCTGAATGGTGTTTGCCCTCTGGAACTGGGGTTGCCACTATCTGTTCTGGGGAGTGCACATTATTATTGTGTATGTGCTCTGTAGGGTAAAATATACAGACATGGTCTGCAGGAGCCACAGCTGGGACTTGAACCTGGGACCTTCTGCCCCTGTACACACTGACTGTGTGTACTGCACCAAACTGTTGCCACAGAGGTAGTTCCTTCCCAGGGGATACCATTACTGTTCGTCTGACAGACCTTGTCTGTTGGACTGCACGCCACCCACCTGGACAGGGCTTGGCCTTGGTCTGCTGTAGGCAGATAACACTGCCCCCTCCACTGCCAGCACCCCTACACCACCATGCTGACATGCTGTTCTGCCGGTTGTGCTGATGGTGCGCAGTCCCAGTTCATCTAGTGTGCCGTTAGGCAGCTGCCTATGGTGTGGTTTCTTGGGTGGGGGTGCTTACACGGACATGCACGCTTCCCCACCGCACTGCCTGCCAATGTCCTGTGGCCTTTGGGGTACCAGCTGGTTGATGTCCATTGGGGCAATGTATGACACACATGCGTGGGCATGTTTGCCCTTGGTCAGTTGCTGTTTTTCTGTTTCTGTGTTCCTATATGCCACCTAGGCATCTGTCTGGTCCACCCTGTGCCCCAGCTGCCCCACTGCATGTCCCGCCTTCAGCCCCCTGTGCCTCATTTGCAGCCTCACTGTCGTGCCCTCTCGTACTTGGGCACTATGCTGCTGCTGCACATGTATCACTACTATCACTTTTCTTGGTCTCCCTGCCTTTGCTATACATTGCTGACTGAAATGGTTTTTCTCTCCTGCAAATGTGCCTCTAGCGCGAGGTTTTTACTGGCGCTAATTTTCAGACCTTCACTTCACGGCGTTAGTGTACATGGAGCCTCTCCCCGTCCACTCTCCACCCATTGACCCCTTATCTCCGCCCCTGGGGTGCCTTACTCCGCCCTCTGGGGAGCCTTACTCCACCCTCTGTGCGCCTTAACGCCGGCGGAGATGTTATCGCGTGATACGTGACGTTCTCGTATGCTAATGCGATATTATCGCGCGATAACATCACTTATCGCGCAATAACGTCGCCACTGCGACGTTAGCGCTGTTTAGTAAACATACCCCTTAGTGTCAAGCAACCTTTATTCTTCTTCAAGTTATATTCTCCCAAATCCAATCTGCTGTATACATAAGGGATTAGTCAAGTTTACCAAGAATGTCTCACTAAAATGTTGGTGGCCCTCCCTCAGGCATTCCATGGTTTGTTATTCCCAGCTTTGGGGTACAAGGATATGGATAAAAAGTTATAGTATATGCCATATTTCTACTTACCCAGCAGATGGCAGCAGATATATAAGGAATATAAGGGCAGGTAGGTATCTTCGCTTCAAAGGAGGAAGAGAAAGAGAACAGAATGAACATAGAATGATAACCAAAGGTATCTGAATCTGATTTAGGTAGGGCGGGATGGGGCAGCAAGATATTAAAAGAGATCTCCTTGTTGTGAGAGACTGAAAAGTTCAAGATTGAAAGAATTGTCTCTTTGATATGTCAGGAATGTCAAGATATGACAGGGTGCATAAATAAGGCAAAGGCCTTACCATGGCAGAAGGACAGGCAATACCAGCCTGCCTGCAGATGTCATGGGTGTCCCAAGAGAAGAAAGTAATTTTCAGAGGGTTCCAACCATGTTGCATATTTCATACAGAGCTATGCAATGCAAGGTGTGCCTTCTAATCAATGCTGGCTCCTGACAGCCCAGCAGCTACTGGGTTTTCTTGACAGAGTGACCAAAAGTAGATTGTCAGGCCTTTTTTCAGAGGCTATGGAGGGTTAAGTGACTTGCCTAAGACCACAAGGAATGCCAATGAAAATTAAATCCTGGTCTTTTAGTTACCAAGCCAATGCTCAAATCACTAGGCTACCCTCCACTGTAGAGCTATATGGTAATTTTAAAAGAACACTGAGTAACAGACCTGTGGATAAAGATGTTGGAGACCAGATAGATTTGGATCTATCTTTTGGATTCATGGCGGAATATCTGCAATTGGATTGTAGTTTTTTGCTTAAGAACTGCAAATAAAGAGTAATGTTCTTTGGGAACAACAAACAAGTTGTACAGCCTGTTTTTGGGGCTGGGATATCCAAGGAATACTGTGAGGCGCAACAGATGATTGCATTCCCTCAAGAAAGGATCCTGCATCATTATTTGTTTGTGTAGCCTGTTTAATGGGGGAGAGGGGCTATATATATATATGATTTTGTCCTCTACTTTCAAAGTGTGTTGCCAGGATCTTTCTAGGCTTCCTCCCTATTCTCTTTATCTGGTGTAGATCATATCTTTACCAACAAGAAATTTTATTTGAGACCCCTGATATTTTGTCTCTGAAGATATTTTGGCTATGGCTTATTCCAAATTAAAATGCCAGCTTTCTACTAATTAGTGAGTTGACGTTCTACTAGAAAGCAGAAGCAGTCTTCCAAAATCTCAAAAATGACTTGGACCTGTTATTTCTTTTCTCCTTCTTAATCAGTGGTTCTCAACCCAGTCCTCTGGAACACCCAGGCCAGTCAGTTTTTCAAGATATCCAAAATGAATATGCATGAGATAGATCTGCATACAATGTGTGCATTGATCATTTCCCTTTTCAACTAGAATAGAATAGTTGAAGAGGGAAAAGATTAATGCACAATGCAATGTGTGCCTTCGAGTCAGTCCTGACTCCTGGCGACCCAGAAGCTCCTGGGTTAAACAGGAGAAAAAGGGGGTCAAGAACCTGTTCTTTGTTATCAAAACTGATTGAACACTCCGCTCTAATATAAGCGAAATCCCTTAATGCATTTTCATATTTACATATGGCATTAGTTGAGCAAGCCCCAGTAGGGATTTTTTTTTTTATCTCTGGTGGTTTTGTAGACTAATTAAATAGCAAAAGATAAACATATATATATTCCAGCCTAATTATTAAGCTTTCACAGACCAACAGCTCATAAACATTTACTTTAGAAATGTCCATAGATATTTGGACAATCATCGGGGCATGTCGAGGATATGCTGGGGCAGAACAGAGGCAGCACAGATTGCTAACCAGGCAGCGGTGACTTTGAGCCAGTTAGTGATATGTGGCAAAAGCCAGGCTCAAGAAACCCTGGCCTAACTTTCACTACATCGCTAACCAGGCAGCGGCTCAATGTCGCCACTGCCCAGTTAGCTAATGGCATATGCAACTAACCCGAATATTCAATGCTGGAGCTGGATATGACCCAGACATTGAATATCCGGGTTTAGAATTCAGCACCCATGAAAATTATCACATGTTCACTGAGACATAATAAAGTAGCGTGCCTCGTTCATTGGAAACTCTGTAAGCATTACAACATCACTGTGCCCGAAAAAGCACTGAGAATTACAGAGAATGAGGAGGTTATGATCACCTGGGATACTTCCATTCCAACTGATAAAAAGCTGAATATGAGGAAGCCAGATATAGTGGTTAAGGAGAAAAACACCAGAATGCCATTGATAACAGAGGTGTCGGTCCCAAGCGACTACTCTGTGAATCACATGGAGAGAAAAAAGATCCTGAAATACCAGAAAATGCAGTCAGAGACCAAGAAAATGTGGCAGAAAGATACAGAAATATTTCCCATTTTGTTGGTTGCCACCGGCTTGATAAAGAACAATTTCCAAGCACATCTTGATAAACTACGAACTCCAGCAAGAGGCTTTCTATGACATGATGCAAATATTACACCAAGCCTTAGCAGTAAATTTGAGAGACTGAGATCATAGTCCCTGGCTTAGAAATGAGGTGAAACTATCCCATTTGGAGAAACTGCACCGAGAAGTAACAGTTACCACATGCTAAACATATGTTATTTGATTAGCGGGCTTTAGCAAAAGGGTCCCCATGTCTCGGTAATGCAAATGATGTCCAGTTTATTTTCAATGATTAGATTCTGAATTGTGGATATTTTAGATCTCAGGGAATGAACATTTATCATACCCAATTTTAACTTGGCCATTTCTAAATTCTTAGAATGTTTATGCTCATGTTGTTCCAGATTTGCTATACTGCCCTTTGCATGCATTTCAAGGCTGTTTACAAAGTAGTGCTGTCTCCATTTCACTTAAGGAGAGTAATAAGCTCTATTATAAGAGAAAAGTGGCAGCTTTTAAGTTCCACTCACCAGTGGTATATCTGTTCCATGATTAGCTTAATCTGGTTATTGTATATACAGCAGGAGGGCATACTCCAACTGAAGACAGATGCTTATTCAGGCAATATTTCAGCTGTGACTTCTAACCATGAACACTAGTATATTCTAAAGCATAGGTGTCAAACTCTGGCCCGCGGGCCAAATTTGGCCCGTAGTGTAATTATATTTGGCCCGCGAGCTATACCAAATGACTACTAGAGCTAGCCCGCCGGTATTATACAGCGCATTCATTCATCGCTAATACTACAAATCCCATAATGCCTTGCTGTTGTTTTGGCGCGTCAATCAGGACAGGTCCCAGAAACGCCCTCTCCTGTGTGACAGAAGTCATAGCGATCTCAAGCTACAACTGTCACTGTGGAACCCCTTCCCAAAAATGGCAAAAAGAAAGGCAGACAACAGGAACTTTCTGGACAGGTGGGAGACAGAATATTTGTTTACATATGTAAAAGACAGACCTGTTTGTCTGATTTGTGGAGTCAACGTGGCTATAACTAAGGAGTATAACATTCGACGACACTATGAAACAAAACACCATGACAAGTACAAGGACCTGGACATGACTCAAAGGAGCCAGAAAGTGGAGGAGATGAAAAGAAGTTTGGTTTCACAACAGAATATGTTCAAAAAAGCCACATCACAAAGTGAGGCTGCTGTAAAGGCTAGTTATATTGTGGCAGCAGAGATCGCAAAATCAGCCCGGCCCTTTAATGAGGGAGAGTTTGTGAAAAAGTGCATGTTGAAAGTTTGTGACATCGTGTGCCCAGAGAAAAAGCAAGCCTTTTCAAACGTGAGCCTGAGCAGAAACACAGTAGCTGATCGCACATGTGATCTTGCCACCAATCTGTATGACCAGCTTTTGGAAAAGGGAAAAGATTTCGTTGCATTCTCCCTTGCTGTGGATGAGAGCAGCGACGCATCTGATACTGCTCAGCTGTCAGTCTTCATCCGTGGAGTGGACTCAAATATGTGTGTTACGGAGGAGCTATTGGGATTCAAATCAATGCATGGCACAACCACAGGAAAGGAAATTTTTGAGGAGGTTTCCAAATGCGTAACTGAAATAAAGCTGCCGTGGGATAAACTCGTGGGATTAACGACAGATGGTGCGCCAGCGATGTGCGGTAAAACAAGTGGACTGGTGGGCAGGGTCCGGGAGAAGATGCAGGAAGAGAACTGTGCAGGTGAACTAACTGTTTATCACTGCATCATACATCAGGAATCATTGTGTGGCAAAGCCCTAAAGATGGAACATGTTATGACCACAGTAACACAAGTAGTTAACTTTATAAGAGCCAAAGGTCTGAATCACCGCCAGTTTAAGTCTTTTCTGGAGGAGTGTGGTTCGTAATACGCAGACGTGCCGTATCACACAGAGGTGAGATGGTTAAGCCGAGGAAAAGTACTGAATAGATGTTTTGAGCTGCATGAGGAAATATGTCAGTTTCTGGAAAGCAAAGGGAAGGACACAGCAGAGCTTCGGGAGAAAAGGTTTCTGTGTGAACTGGCTTTTCTGTGTGACATCTCGAGCCATCTCGATGCGCTGAATCTGCAGCTTCAGGGGCGGGGGCGCATCATCACAGACATGTACGCTGCAGTGAGGGCTTTTAAAACTAAACTGTGCCTGTGGGAGAATCAGATGCTGCAAGGAAACCTTGGCCATTTTCCCTGCTGCCAAACCATGAAAACGCAGTTCTTTATCAACTTGTTCCCATGCGCACAGTTTGCTGAAAAACTCAGTGTACTCGGCGCTGAGTTTAGCCGGCGATTTGCCGACTTTGATGTCCAGAAATGTAGGTTTGAACTGCTCAGTAATCCCTTTGCAGTTAATGTGGAAAACGCACCAACCAACCTCCAAATGGAGCTAATTGAACTCCAGTGTAATGACACGCTGAAGTCAAAGTATGATGCTGTGGGCGCCGCCCAGTTTCCACAGTTCATCCCTGACACAATGCCTCAGCTCCGCACCCAAGCTGCTCAGATGCTCTCCATGTTCGGCAGCACTTATCTATGTGAGCAACTTTTCTCCTCGATGAAGATGACCAAAACATCTCACAGGAGACGTCTGACTGATGAACACCTTCGCTCGATACTGAGGATTTCCTCAGCTCAAAGCCTGAGCCCAGACATTGATGAACTATCATCCAAGAAGAGATGCCAGGTATCTGGCTTGGGCACATCAGATTAGATCAGTGTGCAGCAAACTGAGCAATAATTAACGTTTTCTTTATGCACTTTTTCTTGCTACTCCAAGACATGGGCTTGAATGGTTGATTAATTTTATTATTGTTATTTTATTTTAAAAATTATTATTTATTATTATTTAAATCTTATTTAATAAATGAATGTCATTGATGTTTTTTTTATTTGAAATTGGTTTTTGCATATCTGAACTATTAAGTTATAAATTGTATAGTAATAAGTGTTGCTTCATATTCAATGTTAAAGCAAATCTTGTTTGGGTCCATATTAAAAGGTTCATTTGTTCAATGCTGGCCCGCGACTTTGTTCAAGTTTTACATTTTGGCCCACTGTGTATTTGAGTTTGACACCCCTGTTCTAAAGCGTAGCTAAATGATGATGCTAACAGTAGACAACGGAGAGGATATGCGCAAATTACATTAGCTGTATCATCAGAATTTAGAAAAAGCAATTGAAATAGAAGTAACAGAGCATTTTCGCTCTATGCAGCAATACTCTGAAACTCACTCCCTCACAAAATGAGAAAGGTAAATGACATTTACACATTCAGAAAGCAACTAAAGACGTTCTTATTCATTGAGTAATTTGGAACTACGACTGCAGGAACTTACGGTATACGGACCCTTCATAAAATGGAAACCACCAACCTAATATGCATTGCCATAACGCCATGGCAATGCATACTATATAAAGCAATGATGTAATAAATGTATTGTATATAGTTCACTATGATGTTATACCCTATTTTACCTATTTAATGCTCATAATTGACGGTTTAAGTGCACCTTATGTTATATGTCAAATGTTCTGTTCATATGTAAACCACTTTGATTCCATGATAAGGAAGTATATAAAAAACACAAATAAATAAAATAATAATTCTTCTCTTTGCAAAGTGTTTTATTCATACACCTCATGAGCCCAGAGTGCTGCTGTTGAAAGGTGGTATAGTTCTAAACACTTGTTCTGGTTCTGGAGGGCTTATAGGTAAGAAGGTTTTAGAAAAAGTCAAATATTTCAATCATTCCTGAAATTCTCTTTATGTAATCTATGCCAGGATACCCTATTGATCTGCTACATTTACAGAGAAAAGAAGAATTAAGTTCCAGAAAACTATTAGAAAAAGCCATAAACTCAACCCTGCTCTTGTAAAAATGGTGCAAGTGAAATGAAGGACTGGTAAGAATGCAAAGGTGCTGATAGCAGGCGTTATCGATGCCCAGTGGCAGGTACTGTAGTGGAAAGTGCCTATAATGGGGATCTAAAGGGCGGTAATATGTTACCGTCTGTTAAGGTGCAAAGGGGCAGAAAAGGGAATGAACTGGGCGAAGCATAGACTGAGACAGCGTGTGTACCCATAACGGCCGTTCCAGTACCATGTAGTATAGGTACAGCTGCCGGGAACCTTAACACCAGCTCTGAGCAGGTGTTAAGGGCTCCCTGGCCCTGTTAACACATGTTACTGAGTTTTCAACAACAGCCAGGTGTGCGCAGTATGCTCCACTCACTGTCCAACCTATAAAGAATTGTGGGCTGGGGCCCTTTCCTTCCTACACCATGGCTCACCATATTGTTGTTTGAATATTTGGCTAGATGGAAGAGGAAGAAGAAGCTACAGAGAGACTGAAGAATATCTGGGCCAACCCCCTCCCCCGCCCATGCTCAGGTGGTGGTGGGCAATGTGCAGGGGAATCAGCATGGAGATTGGCGGTACTTGCGTCCTCAGAGAAGGAAAGTCCAGCCCAGAAAGTCCCATATCTTCAAATAGGGCCATCCTCCTTGGCCTTTCTTTGGACCAAGTAATCTCCCTCTACAGGCTGAGCTCAGGGGCGATGAGAGAGCTCTATGAGGATCTAAGACCTGATCTTGAGTCTCTTACAGCCCGGTCATATGCCATAACAGGCCTGGTCAAGCTCCTGAGTGCTCTACATTTCTTTGCCTTTGGCTGCTTCACACATGTGGCACTTATGTTGTGGTAGGCGACGGCCTATGATCCATGCTAATTGAACTAAGCAGACAGGCCTGAGCAGCTTGACCTGTAACTGAAGCCTGTAGTTAGGCCCAGAGGAATGAAAACCCCCCTGAATGATGACACCATAGAATTGAAACTTAACTCAGTTTAACTGAACATAGCTAAGCAGAAACGAAACTTATAAAAGACAGAAAACAGCTCTAATTGGTACTGATAAGAGAGCACAGCTTCTATGGAATTAATTAACTCTGCAAAAAGCAAGGTTACAGTGCCCTGCTTCCCATATGTTTTAACAAGCTAAGCGACCTTGGAGGAGAGATGTAACAAGTTAGAGACACTGACCATTGTAATTGGGACTAGAAGGGGGGCAACCAGGTGCTGAGCCCAGACCAGAGTCCCGATTGGGTAGCCATATCAGTACCGGGACCAATAGATGGGTGAGAGGGGTACTGGGACCAATGAAAAGTTTGCCTATGCTTAGAATGGACAAGAAAGCTATAAAAGTTGTTGTTTTACTAGAAGCCATTGCTCAGCCATTTTGAAATTGCTTATTGCTTGAGCCATGTGCACATTAAACTGGCTTGGATCCTTGAAAAGACTCCTGGATTTATTTATTGCATGCTTATCTGCTGCTACATTCTTGGTGCGTTTGGCCTGGAAGTGCGAGTGGTGGATGGTGTTCAAGTGAATAAATCCACGTAATTCGCCTTGAGGTTTGGTCCAGTTGGAACCATGCCAATCCGACGCAGGGGAATTTCCCTGGGCCCACCGATCCTCTTGAATCGGAGGGAGTTCTGCCTGGCCTCGGCAGGCACTGAATCCAGCTGGCCAACACCTCCGGCCCGGGGGAGTCCAGGATCCAACTCAGAAGCTTGGGAACCAGATCTGGTAAGTATAGTTTTGAAAACCTGTCTAGACAGATGAGTTAGAACTGCAGTTTGAAACTTTGGTATATGCGCAAGGCGAAGCCATCGTCCTTTTTGTTTGGTAAGACTTAAGTCAACCTCGCATGAGTATGCGCGAGGTCCCTACATGAGTATGCGTGGGGAAAATTTGTTTGGAAATCCTTGCATGATTATTCGCAAGGTACAGCTGTTAAAAAAAAAAATCATGATTTAGCCTAGTCAGAACAGACAGGAACTTGGAATTTGTAATCTCGAGATATTGGGAATTGGTAAGAGAGCATGATCACCTCTCAAGGAAGGGCTGAGTAACCCCGCATGGGTATTCGCCGGGTGAAACCCCCATCCTTTTTGTAATTGGGAAATTGGATAAGACTAGTCAGAATAGATAGAAAGGAATGCATTCTAAGATACGTTGCTAGCATGATTGTGTGAATGAAGTGTGAATGAGAGGTCTGGCAGCACGGACCAAGCAGAGTGGACTCTGGACTAGCGCAGTACCTAGCCGGGTGACTGCGTCTAGGTCACGAAACGGAGGAAGCGTTTGGTGTATTGTCCGTCCTGTGTATTTGATTTTTGTTATCTGTTGAAACCACGAGTTTCCCCTTCTGTTATAAATGTGAGATTATTCTGTTGAGTAATTTGTGACAGTTCACTGGTTAAGAAATTGTATTAATAGAGCAGAATGAAGACCCAAAACACCTACGGTCATTTTTAGAAATCAAAAAGCTGGTCTCACCCAGTTGGTTTTAGCACAGTGAAAAAGCTGACAGGGGGGCGTGTCTGAAGGAAAGAATGTATAGTGTCGTCTTTCTAATCCTGTGCAGGCTTAAACCTCAATGCTGGTAGTTTGTGCTTATTTCAGGCAAATTGTACCTGTTTTATTTAATATGTTTTTGTTCCTTCTGCTGTGGTTATGTAATATATATCATTTATTTATCATTTAATAAGAATGTTTAGTCAGGATTGTGGATCCCGATAGCTTTGGGCTTAACCTGGAAAGGGTTGCGTTCTTATTAAACCCTTTCGAGTTCCTGTACCGGACCAAGTGAGGAGAATTCCTGTAGGGCTATAGGCACAATGTATTTATGAGCTTAGCTTTGTTTTGTATTATCTATGTTCCACCCTCAGTAAATACTGTAATGATTGAAATTTTGTTTCTGCTATGTCTGGTTTTGATTGAATATGCTTGTTGAATAAGAGGGGATCTTATATATTATAGCGAATACCTT
This sequence comes from Ichthyophis bannanicus, assembly GCA_033557465.1. NCBI lineage: Eukaryota > Metazoa > Chordata > Amphibia > Gymnophiona > Ichthyophiidae > Ichthyophis > Ichthyophis bannanicus. The sequence goes on along the minus strand of CM066035.1, from coordinate 424,956,905 downwards.
ATAAAGTATTATGTATAAGGGTGTATTTCTATGTTAATTGTTTAGGAAAGTGTTTAATTGTTTTTTTCTGGCATCTCTCTGTCCATGTGAATGAGAAGTCTCTTTTTATGAGCACAGTTCAATTGTTTCCCCGCGAGCAGAGGGGTGTGGCTTCCACATAGCCTGCAGAAAAAAAAAAAAAGGGGGTTCTGAAGAGACTGCTGGAGACTGCAGGAGATTTCTCCTAGGAATGAAAAGGGACTCCCGATTTGAAAAGTCTCTTCATTTAATCGAAGCGTGATGAATTTATAATTAGTTTTTTCTCTGGTTTCACTAGCTCTGTTTAACCAAAAGTTTTAAAAACAAAGTTTATCTTTTTATGAATGAGTATAAGTCATTTGAATGCATGCTTCCCCTCTGTGCTGGTTACTAATGAACAAATCAGTTAGCTACACTGACCTTTACAATATTGGCTTTTAAGATGAATTAATCTGTTTTTCTGTAAAAAAAAAAAAAAAAAAAAAAAAGGAAAGGTGTACTGTATTTTATGAAAAATATCCGGAATGTCTTTTAAATATTTGCTTCCTGAACTAAAAAATAATTTCTTTTGCAGAGACATGCTGACAGATAGCTATAGTTCTCTCTATAAGAAGCATAATGGATGTATGTGCTCAATCTAAGTGTTTCCTGCCTGCCCTATGTTTACAGAAATAATAAGTGTCTTTTCAAGTATGATCAAGAATTTCAGTAAGGGATTTACTGAAGATTATGAAATGTCTCTGTCCCAATCAGGATTTTGCCCCAGAATTTCTAGATATCCTGTCTCGTCTCTCTCTCTCTCTCTGTAAGTAGTTCTGTTCAGAGTGCTTAAGGGGGGGATGGAGCCCAGTCCACCGATGATGTCAAACGCCCCCCCCCCCCCCCCCCCCCCCACCCCCGGTGGGCGTGAACTAATGTGCCCACAGCAGAGAAGTGGATCCTTAAAAAAAAAAAAAAAAAAAATCAACCTCCTGGATAGAGCATTGCTAGGAGAAACAGAATCCAGGAGAGGGGGGGGGGACTACAGATTCCCAAGTAGTTTGCTAGCCACCTCTGCAACAGGGGAATGTCCACCCCCTCCGGACTAGAAGTGAAAGTCAGCTGACCAGACTTGTTTAGAACTGAAAAAAACTGCATTATACACTGAGAAGTTTTAGGACTTGATTGAACTAATGAACGGAAATTGCAAAGAACTGGGTGAATTTGCGGGCATAATGGTTAAATGAAAGTTAATCAGAGGGTGTGTGAATTGTGAAAATAAATGTAACAGAGAAAGTGAATGATATTTTAGTTGAATGATGTGAGGAGGTTATCCTAATCGAAGGAACAGAGGAAGTGAAAAACTGGGTGTGAGTACGCCCATTATAGAAAAAGAAGGACATTAGAGAAGTGAATGCCCATATCTTGACTCCACCCCAGGAGGGAGTACTTGATTGTAGAATCATAGACAGAATAAAACCAAGCACAGTGTTTCAGCACGAGAGTGGAGCAGCTATAGCGTGAGTGGCAGCCTGAGAGGGCTACAGCATGGATGAAGACTAGGCCAGACCGGACTCTCCAGTTTCCCTGGGTCCCCAGGAGTCAGTCTGAAAAATAGGGGACCAATATATGGACTTTTATGGGGGATACAGGAGCAGAATACTAAAGCCAGTAGCCCCTGTGTTTTTCTAGATGCACCACCATTATCAGAGCTACTGGGACTAAGGCCACAAAGCCTTTTCTGCAGAACCGCATGTGTGAACTAGAAAAAAAAAATATATAATAATAATAATGTACCAGTTCCTGTATATGCCTGAATGCCCTATTCCATTTTTGGGCCGAGACCTGCTTGCAAAGCTTCAAGCACAGATATCCTTTGCTGAAGAGAGAGGAATGCAAATGACTGTGAACCCAGAGCCTGCTGGATTGATGGTGCTGACTGTTCCCCGAGAAGAAGAGTAGCAGTTCTATAGTGCATCTCCAATCAAGCCAGCTAGTTCCTGTATACCTACCAACCTCATAGCCCCACCTGGAGGATGGGCAGAAGATAATCCACCTGGCCTAGCGAAGAACATAGCCCCTGCCATTGTCACCCTCAAGCCAGTCAAGAAGCCTGGGACAGGTGATTACCGCCCAGTGCAGGATCTAAGAAGAATGAATGATGCAGCTGAAACTATACAACCAGTGGTACCAAAATCCTTATATTCTCTTGGAACTGATCTCTGCTGAAGCTATACATTTCATCATTCTGGACTTAAAAAGATGCCTTTTTCTGTATACGCTTAGCCCAAGACCCCACTACAAGGAGGTAGGGCCAACTCACCTAGACAAGATTACCTCAAGAATTCAAGAACTCGCCTTACTCAGCAAAAAGATTTGACAAGTTATCCAGTAATTCCAGGAGAAAGAATTCTACTGCAATATGTGGACAACTTGCTTATAGCCACCAACTCAGAAAGTGAATGTCCACAAGCCACCAGTGAACTCTTGCACCTTTTTAATGAGGCTGGATACAAAGTCTCAAGAGCCAAAGCATAATTATGTCAAGCAAGTTAAATACCTAGGATTCCAGTTGTCCAGCGGAATTCGACGCCTGGAACCCTTACCAGAACGCAAAGCAGCTGTATGCAGTATTCCTACTCCAACCACCAGGAGGCAAGTGAGAGCCTTCTTGGGTGTCACAGGGTACTGTTGTATATGGATCCCCAATTTTGCGCTGCTAGCAAAACCATTGTATCACATTGTATCAAGCTACCAAAGGAATGAAAAAGTCTCCATTGGAATGGGGACTTGAATAGGAATGCAGTCTTTTGATCTTTGAAAACCGCTCTGATGTTATCACCAGCTCTGGGTCTACCAGATGTCCAGAAAACCTTACAGTCTCTATGTTCATGAGTCGCAAGGAAATGTTCTAGGAGTGTTGACTCAATCTCTTGGACCTTATTTGAGAAGCTGTTACAGCTACAGCCTTCCTAGTAAGCAAAAAAACTAAAAGAAAAATCCCTTTGAGACAGAATCTTCAAGTTACTGTACCACACTCTGTTCTAACCAATATGAAATACAAAGGAAATTACTAGCTAACAAATCTATGAATGTTGAAGTATTAGAGTATGTTGTGTGAAAACCCCAGATACAACTGAAGGGTCAGTCAAGCTTTCAATCCTGCTATGTTGTTATCAGTTGGTCTTGATCCCCTGATCATGACTGTTTAGAAGTTATGGACACTGTATTCTCAAGCCACCTGGATTTGACTGATGACCCTATGGAGAACCCTGAACAGACTTTCTTTGTGGCTGAAGGCAGTTTCATCATCAATGGACATTGTTGTGCTAGATATGCAGTGGTGACCCCTGATTTCGTAGTTGAGTCCTCAGCCCTGGCCCCAGAAACTTTACCACAGAAAGCTGAACTGATAGCCCTCACTAGAGCACCAACAATAGGAAAAGAGCCCTGTCTAAATGTGTACCCAGATTCCAAGTATGCCCTTACAACCTTGCATGCCTATGGGGCCCTGTACAAAGAATGAGGGTGGATAACCTTAGGAAGCAAGTCCATTAAGTATAGCCCCAAGATATTGATATTAACAGATACATACTGCCTATAGATCTCAGAATTTAGGAAAAGTAGAATGTATGAATTGAACCCTGAAATCTCAGTTGTCCAAACTTTGCCAAGAGGTTTACCTGAAGTGGCCCCAGGTTCTTCCCATAGCCCTTCTTAGGATATACTTAGCCCCTGCTAAGTCTTTAGGAGTTTCCCCTTTTGAGATTCTGTATGGGCAACCCCTGCCTATTGTATAGGAAATAAAAGGAGATATGAGACAGATAGGATCTGAAATTATTAGACATGAACTATTGGTTTTAAGTTCTGTTTTGCAGGAGTCTTCATACCTGAGTACAAAATCGATTACTCATCAATTTGCATGAACCCCTGCATCCTTTCAAGCCTGGAGTCTCGGTGTGGATCAAAGAGTGGAGAAAGATACTGTTAGCCCTGCATTGGAGAGGACCCTATGTCGTCATCCTGTCAACTCCAACTGCAGTAAAAGTCGCAGAATTTGAACCTTGGATCCATCATAATCAAGTGAAGCCAGCAGCTGCTCTTGAACCTGATCACTGGACTACTGTACAGCATCCTGAGACTCCATTGCACCTCACCCTACGACAACAACCACGGACCTAAGACTTATTGGTCCCTCAGAAACTGCACTGTTTCAAGACTGTTTGTTTATCTGAAGGTAAGCCTCGCATCTGGAGAAAAAAAAAAAAAAACTGCAATCATCAGAAAGAGACTGTGTTGTGTTAAGAAATTGAATCTTCTAAGAGACTGTGTTTAAATACTCTGAAAAGACTGTTTTGATCTCCTAAAGAGTGAACTGCTCTAAGGAAGCAATAATAGCCTAAGAGACTATGCTATGATATTTTAAGAAATTGAGACATCCCAGACGACAGTGATACTTTGGAATCTACAGCCCTACTCCTGCCAAAATGTTGGTAGGTCTACGTACGGCAGAAGCTTGAGGATCTACAATCAACCCTACATCTGTTATCTGTTGTGGAAGTCGACAGTTCCACCAATTTTCCAGAGACTATGCCCATTATGAATTATTATTATTGCTTTATTCTGGCAACAGTTTTGGAGTGCTTTGAAATGACTTTTGCCTTATCTCCCTGGGCAGCCTGTATAAGTACAACATGAACTGGACCAAAGGTCACTCAGACCTTGTTTTATCATTCTTCCTATACTTGCATTGGTATACTCTCCAATCCAAAAGTTGTTCTAGATCTTGACTTTCTACAAGGCTATGCAAGCCACCGTTGCAATTCCTCATACCACCACCAGAACTTGTTTCTTGAACTTGCTGGAGCAATAGCATCTAGTCTCCACACTTCTGACTGTTTCTATTGTGGAGGAACTAAGATGGGAGATCAGTGGCCCTGGGAGACGCAAGAACTGAACTATTCTATCCTATACAATCAGACTGATTTACATAATACTACTAGTGAGTGGGTATTGGCCCACCCCATTGTTGACAGTTTGTGTTTTGTTTGGACTGGACCACAATCTACTACGAAGGATGGACAGCTGGTCTGTCTAAATCAGAAGCTTTACGACAGCACAACAAAGATGCAACTGAACCTTCTAATCCTTTAGTTCTTTTTCCCACTCTTGCCAAACTATGGACTTTGACTATCTGCTTGTTGCTCCCTTGTTTCTTGCTACTTTGCTTGCGAATGATAACTTCAGTTATTAATAACACTGTAGAGCATAAGGCAGCTACAAAGATACTAGCTATGTGAACTTACTACCCTATACCACAGAGTGATACCTTTACCTAGTATTATGTGATTTGATTCTCACACCTTATTAACATGCGGGTGAGAATAATCAAAGGGGGGAATGTGGTAGGCGACGGCCTATGATCCATGCTAATTGAACTAAGCAGACAGGCCTGAGCAGCTTGACCTGTAACTGAAGCCTGTAGTTAGGCCCAGAGGAATGAAAACCCCCCTGAATGATGACACCATAGAATTGAAACTTAACTCAGTTTAACTGAACATAGCTAAGCAGAAACGAAACTTATAAAAGACAGAAAACAGCTCTAATTGGTACTGATAAGAGAGCACAGCTTCTATGGAATTAATTAACTCTGCAAAAAGCAAGGTTACAGTGCCCTGCTTCCCATATGTTTTAACAAGCTAAGCGACCTTGGAGGAGAGATGTAACAAGTTAGAGACACTGACCATTGTAATTGGGACTAGAAGGGGGGCAACCAGGTGCTGAGCCCAGACCAGAGTCCCGATTGGGTAGCCATATCAGTACCGGGACCAATAGATGGGTGAGAGGGGTACTGGGACCAATGAAAAGTTTGCCTATGCTTAGAATGGACAAGAAAGCTATAAAAGTTGTTGTTTTACTAGAAGCCATTGCTCAGCCATTTTGAAATTGCTTATTGCTTGAGCCATGTGCACATTAAACTGGCTTGGATCCTTGAAAAGACTCCTGGATTTATTTATTGCATGCTTATCTGCTGCTACATTCTCACCCAGAGACAGGGAAGTGGTGTTCTGGAACTAAAAGCACTTTCATTCCCTGAATGTGTAGGTGGTGTGCAATGCAAACATGCGCATACTGAATGTGGTGGCCAAGTTTGCTGGGTCAACCCATGATTCATATATCCTGCATCACTCAGCACTGTTCCAACAATTCGAGAAGGGAAGATAAGGAGATGACTGGCAGCTGGGTGAGTGACATCTAATTATTATACCTTTGCAAGTGGTGAGGTACAAATGCCAGGCAGAGTACATGAAAAGCTAGTATGAGAATTGGCCCTGTTATGGGAAGTATAACCACACAGTAAATGTACTTGGCAAAGACATTTACTGGCCTTGAACCACTCACTCCTTGGAACTCTAAATAGGTAGGTCACCAACCTCAGCTAGTTGAACCATCTACCAGTCAGGGATCCTGTGCATATATCTGAATCACACCCTATTGGAAAAATAGCTACCTCCCTGCAGGCAGCCCTGCTCCCTCTCACTGCAATGTCAAGGTAAACATGTCCAGGACAGAGTTGCAGAGTTTCCATGTAAGAGTTGCAGGGGTGAAAGTATCAGCCAGTCCAGCCTTTGCCACCATGGAATGATTATATTACATAATGGGGCCTGCAATGAGGATTCTAATGTGTACAAGCAGCTCATAGAGAAAGCACACTTTACTGGCCTCCTATCACTAAACAACACACCTGGCTAAAACACAAAATAGATAACAAGGATGGTTAACCCACTGAGTTCCCAGAGTGAGTATTGCAGCCAGTCCTGCCTTTCAAACATTCCTCTTTTAATGGATTGTGGAACGTGTAGCACTGAATGCAAAGAAGGAAGAAATTTGGCAGCAATTTAGGGGAAAAGACCATGGCATAGGAAACACAACAGCACAGACAGTTCATGTAGCCGCATCAGAGCAGAAAATGGAATCAAACCTCTGAACTTTGCATGTGTAATCATCGTACTTACTGCTGCATTTAGGAGACTCATCTGTGAGTATATATGCAAGTCACCCTTCCTGTAGAGGAGGCAGTGATTGAGGTGTGGCTTAGTAGCTACATTGTTTCAAACTGTCAGTTGGGCTGCAGAGTTCACCAAGCTCTTGTCAGTTAAATCCTGGAAGTACTTGCAGAGGCTAACCACACCCCCTTGCACTCAGTATCCATGGTAACCATGTCCTGTAGGCAGGTGATTAGTTTCCATGTTACTGAATTGCAGTTGATAGAATGTGACTCATTCCAGCCTTTCTGATCAAAGATGTCAGATGCATTCTGGGACCTGAAGTCTGGATATCCATTGCCTCAATCAGCAGGGACCACGAACAGCACACTGTACTGCTTGATGAGCTGAAAGGCACACACCTGTGACATCACATATTTTCCCTGAGCTGCCAAAATATATAATTGCAAGAGGGACATTGCTTTGGCTAGTGTGAGATATCTGTGCAGAGAAGTGCAGTATGGTATTTGCAGTCCCTCATGGAACCATCAGCCATCAGTGTTGCTCCAGGATGGCCTGAATCCTTACCTCTGTCCCTGGTTAATGTAGCCAAACAAGGTATATATTAATTTGGCAGGTGTATGTCCCTCAAATGAAAGGGCAGTGAAGTGTGCTATTATCAGTCCCTGAATGTGGCCAGTATGAACCTGACATCAGATCCAAGAATTTATCAGTAAGATTGGTCACATTCTGACAGCTGCAACTGACTGACCTGGGAAATCAGTACCTGCCCCGAGAACATGTTGATGTGGGAATTGAGAGCAAGGGGATGTGGCAGCCCTCTACAACTACTGTAAGCATTAAGCTGACAATTGCTTGGTACACACTGACTTACCCTCCAGGAAGAGTGATTGCTACTTATACTCAAACACAGCTCTCCCAACTGCAGCACTGAATTAAGTAATTACAGATCCAGAATTCTCTGTGTGCCAGGCTATGGCCTATGATAGCCTGCAAATATGAAAGGCCTGTAAGTTAGGCCCTGATTCCAACCCCCATCTAAAAGAAAGAACCAAAGTCTGTAAAAGTTTGAGAAAACTGTTTTAAAATTGCTTAATAAGAAGTTTTCATGAATTCATAAATCTTTCATTATTCTCTTGTGTTATGAAGATAGAAATGTTTCAATACTTGCATTCCTAGAGCCAGAAACTGTAGCAGCAGAGCGCAGACAAACCAATGATACCAGGAGTCTGTTCAGAAGGTCCAAAACATTTATTTGTGCACAAGTCTCAAGCAGAATCAAATTCAAAATGGCTGAGAAATGGTTTCTAGCAAAACAACAACTTTTATAGACTTCTTCTCCATTCTAGACATAGGCAAACTTTTCATTGGTCCCGGTAACCCCTCGTAACCTTCTATTGGTTCCGGTACCGATATGGCTATCCAATGATGTCCCTCGACTGGGCTCCGCACCTGCTTACCCCCCTTTCAGTCTCAATTACAATGGTCAGTTCACCAATTTTGATACTTCTCTCCTCCAAGGTCACTTAACTAGCTAGAACATGTGGGAAAGCAGGGCACTGTAACCTTTCTTTCAGCAAAGTTAATTAATTTCATAGAAGCTGTGCTCTCTTATCAATACCAATTAGACTTGTTTTTCTATATTTTCTAAGTTTTGATTCTGCTTAGCTATACTAAACTGTGTTCAATTAGGTTTCAGTTCTATGGCAGCAGCAATTTTTGGGGGATGTGCAATTCCTCTGGGCCTCTCCACAGGCTTCATTTACAGGTCAAGCTACTTAGGCCTGTCCGCTTATTTCAGACACCATGGATCATAGGCCTTCGCCTACCACATTCCCCCCTTTGATTAATCTCACCCTATTACTAATAAGGTGTGAGAGTTAAATCACTCAATTATACTATGGTCGGGTTCCGACCAAGTGTAGTAGGATTAGGGTGCCATAAGGCTAAAATCTTAGTTGCGGTCTTCCGCTCCACGGTGTTCTCAATAACACTGTTAATAGATCGCATACAACATGGGATTATACATGGTAACATAAAGAACAAGGCTACAAAGATTAATATTATCATAGCAAAAGTAGTGAATCCTCCTAATCCAGAAAAGATAGATGCAAACCAATTGGGTATCTGAAGACTATGCCAGGTCTGTACTGGCACATAAGCTTGCTTCCGCATGTGTTCAGCAATTTCTTCAACAACCTGACCCTTATCATCTATCTTTAAGCAACAATTGGTGAGGTTCAGCTTACCACAGACTCCTCCTTCAGCAGCTAACAAATAATCTAGAGCTAAGCGATTTTGATAAATTGCAGTGCGCATTTGTGTGCTTTGTCTAGCTAAAAGTGTAAGTGCTTGGCTAGTTTCATTAGTGATAAGTTCAACTACCGCTTGCAAGTGTATGATTCTATTCAACATATAAATTGGGGTACGATATCCCCACATGCCATCTTGCTCCCAAGTGGCAGGTCCATAATAGGCAATAATTCGCTCTGGTGGCCAATCTTCACCATCCCATTTCTCCCACTTGCCTATCTGTAAGGCTGCTCTTCTCTGTCTTTTTGAATAAACTGGATAGCCTAGTTGTTCACCATGTTCTGTGGGCAACAGAAAGAAAGAAGGTCAAATAGTTCCTAAGACACATGCTCCTTCCCAGTAAATAGGGAGTCGAGCATATGCCCCGGTTCCGCAAATCCAATATAGGCCAGGTGGGGCTTGCCAGTTATGATGTCGGTCAAGGTTAGTCCATAGAGGGGCAAGCTCGGGGAACCGTGCTAAGGGATTGGTGGGCTCTAATTCATTAACTCCTGACCACCAAGATGTCCGTTTTGTGGTATCATTATAGAACTTTTGGCTAAGACAGACAAGCTGCCCTACCTTAGAGGTAAATTGGGGTCCAGTTCAAGCATAACACAAGCGCCCAACTATTGGGTGTGCTAATACCCATTCGCTGGTAGTTTTGTGTAGCTCTGTCTGATTATAGACTACTGAGTAATTCAATTTTTGGGCCTCCCAAGGCCACTGATCACCCATCTTGGTTCCACCACAGAAATAACAGTCTGAAATGCGGAGGCTGGATACCACAGCTCCGGCCAATTCTAGGAATAAATTCTGAGAGGGATGAGGGATATCAAACTTGTTTACATGCATGGTTTCATAAAAAGTGTTATGTATGTGATACTTTGATGATCGATGGGCTTGGGTATTTAGTCTAATATGGACAATGGTTCCGGGATCTGATCCAGTACCTGCAATGCGCAACCCAAATTTATACCCTGGTTTCCATACACTGGGATTGGCTATGGATAATTCTAGTGGATTACAAGCACCTTTTTTGCAATTCTTAGGATCCTTCATAGTTGGCTTAGTTAGGGTAGCTATCCGATGGTCGTTAAAGGTTACCCCCGTGTCAAGTTTCCATGTAGAATAAAGCGCACATTCCCATCTTGGGCAATAATAGTCTTTAACTGGTGCTGTGCTATACACGTCTTCTACACCTTTTTTACTTATACATGTCCCCCACCCAATTGCTCCTTCTGGACACATATACTTTCCATCCTTAGCATAAGTTTTTTCCCAATCGGCACACTTTGAACGACTATCTCTATTGATGGCATCACAGGCATCAAAATATAAAACAGCAGGCTGTGTGGGATCAGTGAGTGGGGGTGTGGCATTTAGTAACGCTCCATCTGCATCATTCCATCTTATCTCCAAAGTATAATAGGATGGATTCTGATGCGGGTTAAAACATACCTTGGTATTACCTTGGGTACAAACATTCAGTTCAGTGGTGTTATAAACACACCGGGTTACTTTACCAGTGCAGATATAGTAAGAATGATAAAGCAAAGTCTGAGTTATTTTCATTCCAGTTCGAGTGGTAGTAATACAAGCAGTACATGGGGGTAAAGCATGTACCAGTTCAAAGCTCCCCAGACAAGCAGCCAAAGTAAGATAATAACAAAGATGCATGTTGATTGTAGTTCTTCTGGATCTCCGCTGGAAAATCTTGACCATGTCGTCCTCAACGCGATGCCCGTTTGCTAATGAAGCAATTCAACGGGTGTCAATGTTGATTGAAGATCCTCAAAAGTCAAAAGTCTGGTTATGATGCCAACTTATCAAATGTAGTTGGTCTAACACTAGTCTATAAAGGCACAGTTAGTCAATGAAGAAAACAAATGTCTTTGCTGTATTGGAAACAGCAATCCTCTTCAAAAGACTTGGCTGCTGTAGGGTACTATAGCACATGTGTGCCTCCAATGAGATCTAGGCTGCTGGCTGCCTCCGTAAGGTGAGACGCAATGGGACGTCAGGATGTGGCTCCGCTGTCCACTGGTCCTGGTCTGGAATTGCTGCCGGCTTGACTCTGCTGTGATGAATCCAGGAATCGATCTCTGCTACCTTTACTGCAGTTGGGGTAGACAGGATGACGGTGTACGGTCCCTTCCAATGAGGTTCCAACGGTGTCTTTTTCCAGTCTTTAATCCACACCGAGGTACCAGGCTTGTAGGGATGTAGGGGTTCCGTCAAGTTGATAGGCAACTGGTCCTGAATCCACGCATGAAGAGTCTGTAGAACAAAACTAAGAGCTAGAAGTTCTTGTCTGGTTATTTCTGAACCAATCTGGGCTAAACTACCCTTGATTCCCTGCACTATTGGTGGGGGTTTTCCATATACTACCTCAAAAGGGGAGAACCCTGTTGATTTCACAGGAGCTGAGCGTATTCTGAGCAAAGCTATTGGGAGCACTTGGGGCCACTTCAGGTGAGTCTCCTGGCAAAGCTTAGACATTTGGGCTTTCAAGGTACGATTCATTCACTCAACTTTCCCTGAACTCTGAGGTCTATATTTTTTATTTTATTTATTTATTTAACAGTATTTCTAAACCGCCTTATCTTAATAATCAAGGTGGTATCACAGCAAGCAATCAGGTAAAGTGTGTGTGTTGTACATGCAGTGAGGATAAAACTTAGTTGTGTAAGGGATGTGTTGGGTGCTTGATTTGTTTGAGCTATTTACAGGGTGGGCTATTTACAGTGGTGCTAGAATCATATTTTATATATTCAGTTGTTTGGGAGGATTGGAGTGCTGTTATCCATTCTCTTAGGTTATGTGATGTGACCATAGTGCTCTATGAACAGCATGGTTTTCAGTTGTTTTCTGAAGTCTTTGAGGTCTGGAGTTGCCCTTAGATCGTCCGGTAGATTGTTCCATATTGTTGGAGCAGCCATGGAGAGAGCTCTGTCTGTTGTGTCCTTGCGTGTGTGCTTGTACTCATTTGGGGTGCTGACTCGGTTGCGTGTTTGACTTCTTCTGGGACGTGCGCTGGTTTCCGGTTGTATGAGCAGGTGGAGGCTGTTGGCTGATGTGTGTTCTTTTATCTTAAATAGGTTTATGATAGTCTTGTATCTGATGCGAGCAATGATTGGGAGCCAGTGTAAGTCCTTTAGTGTAGGTGTGATGTGCTCCTGCCTTGCGGCTCCGGATATGATTCGAGCTGCAGTGTTTTGTGCCAGCTGTAGTGGTTTGAGAGCTTGTTTTGGTAGTCCGAGGTATATCGGATTGCAGAAGTCCAGTATTGGGGTTATCAGTGCTTGACAGACTGTACGGAAGTGTTCTGGAGCGAGGAGTGGTTTCAGTCTCCTGATGATTCGCATCCTGTAATATGCTTTTTGGATTGTTTTGTCTATGTGTGGTTTGAGGTTGAGTTTACTGTCCAGAGTAACCCCAAGGTATCTCACCTCCGATCTTATCGGTATCGTGGTGCTTTGTATCTTTATGTTTGGTGGGTGTGTGAAGCTTTGGTTTCGAGTGATGATTAAAGCTTCAGTCTTGTTGTAGTTTATAGCTAGATTGTTGTTTTGGCACCACTTCGCCATTTGGGTAAGGCAGTCTGCTATCTTAGAGAAGTCCGGGTTTTCGATTGATATCGGGGAGTATACCATTATATCGTCTGCGTATATTGTGTATTGGATGTTGTTCTCTTTCATAATGTTGCATATTGGTTGGATGTAGATGTTAAAAAGGAGTGCTGAGAGTGCGGATCCTTGTGGTACTCCTTGTTGGACGTTTATGGGCCGGGAGGTGTCCTGTCCCACCTTGACCTGTAGCTGTCTTTCTGTTAGGTACGAGTGGAACCATTTTAGAGTGGTACCGTGTATACCAGTGTTCTTCAGTCTCTCCAGGAGTATATTGTGATCAACTGTGTCGAACGCTGAGGAGATGTCGATGAAGATCATTATAATTCCATTCCTGATGTCGTCAATTATTCTTATGATGCTGTCGAAGAGGTAGATCAGGAGAGTTTCGACTCCATGGTTGGGACGAAATCCGTGTTGGTTGTCGTCGAGAGTTCCGTGTTCGTCAATGTGTTCCTGAAGTTGTAGTTGAACCGTCTTTTCGATTATTTTTGCGAGGAAGGGTATGCTGGAGATTGGTCGGTATGCTGCTGGGTCCTTTTTGTCGAGAGAAGTTTTCTTTGTGATTGGTCTTACTGAGGCAAGCTTTAATTGCTGTGGCATGAGTCCTTGAGTGAGTGAGTTGTGTACCATTTTATGAATGTTTGGTATGAGGCTTGCTTTGGTGGCTTTGACCCATGACACTGGGCAAGGGTCTGTAGGAGCAGTGCTTGTGTTGATTGTGGAGATGATGTCTGATATCTGCTCTTTTGAGGGTGAGTGGAATGTGCCCCAGGTTTTGGGGTGGACGTTCGTTCTGTTGGTTCTACTGGGTGTTGTGCGCTCTGTGGAGTGAAATTTGTCTTTGATGTGGTCGGCGAATATCTGTGGATCCACTTGTATTTCTCTTTCTGCTGCTTGCTCTTTTGTCAGGGTTTTTACTATTTCGAAAAGTTCTCTGGGTTTGTTGATGGAAGAATTTATCAGGTTTGTGTGGAATTCTCTCTTTGATTGGTTGATGTGTTCATTGTATTGTTTTTGCTTTGTTAGGTAAAGATGTTGGTCGGAAGTAGTTTTGTTTTTTCTCCATCTCCGTTCAATTTTCCTGAGCTCCCTCTTTTCCTGTCGTATTTTTGCTGAGTACCATGGTTTGTTTTGTCTCTTGTTGTGGTGTTGTTTCTTGGTCCTGTCAACGGATGGTTTGGCGGCGTTAGCTAGGACATTGTTCCAGTTGGAAACTTGTTCCTCCAGTTCCTCTGAGTCAATGTTCAAGTGTTGTATTGTGTCCTGGATGAATTCGTCCTTGTCAAAGGACTTGAATCGTCTTTGTGTGTGTGGGAAGTTCGCTCTTTCGCTTGTGCAGTCTTCTTGTGATTGCAGATTCGTCTCGATTAAGTAATGGTCAGACCATGGTACTGGGGTGATGGTGGGTGTAGAGATTAGGTCTCTTGAGGTTAGGTAGTTTGATGCGAAGATGAGGTCTGGGGATGATCCTAGTCTGTGTGTTGGTGCATTGACTATCTGTGTGAATTGAAGTGATGACATTGCCTGAAGGAAGGCCTCTGCATCTTTTGTATTGGCGGACTTGAGGTTGAAGTCTCCTATTAGTAGTGCTGGTTTGTTGTTTGACGTTTGACGTTATATGCAGTGTGTAGCTTCCATTGTATCTGTAGGGCATTTGCTAACTGCTGAGTAATCTGAGACACAAATGAGGGCCCATTGTCTGACCCTATTACTGCTGGAATTCCAAATCTGGGGATAATCTCTCTCAGCAAAACTTTGGTAACTTCTCGGGCCTTTTCAGTCCTGGTGGGGTAAGCCTCCACCCACCCAGAGAAGGTACAAACTAACACTAACAAGTAGCGATATCCATTGGCTTTTGGCATTTCAGTAAAGTCAATTTGCAGGTGGTGCATGGGGGTTACACCTCCTGACTGAACTCGGGGTGGTGGCGTGGGACCCTGTTTGGCATTGTTCTTGGCACAAATTAGACACTGGCGTGCTACTGAGGCTGATAGAGCTCCCAACAAGGCAATGCAAAAATGTGGCTTGAGTGCTTTTTCCATAGCACTTTTTCCATAATGTGTGGCTTGATGGAAAGCTTTGACAAAGGCTGGTCCCAATAGTTCAGGGATCACTATTCGTCCTGGGGGTTGG
This sequence comes from Ichthyophis bannanicus, assembly GCA_033557465.1. NCBI lineage: Eukaryota > Metazoa > Chordata > Amphibia > Gymnophiona > Ichthyophiidae > Ichthyophis > Ichthyophis bannanicus. The sequence goes on along the minus strand of CM066035.1, from coordinate 424,941,844 downwards.
CTGCCCTCGGTTGGTGGCAGCTCAATCCACCCGTCTTTCAGCACTCCCTTTTCCTTATTACAGTAATAATCCAATTCTTTGGTGGTATATCGTGGTGTCCATAAATTAAGGGGTACTGGAAACAAGGCTGCCTGCATTGGCATAGCTTGCGATGAAATTTGGCCTGTCATGGCTGCCTTTCGCGCTGAGGCATCAGCGAATCTATTTCCTTGGGCAACATCTCCTTTACCCGCTTGGTGTCCTCGGCAGTGCATGACAGCTACACGTGTTGGGGCCCATACTGCATCTAATAACATCAATATTTCTGGGCCATATTTGATCGATTTTCCTCCTGACGTAATGAGCCCTCGTTCTTTGTAGAGAGCTCCATGTGCATGCAAAGTGGTGAAGGCATATTTTGAGTCTGTATACACATTCAACAAAAGTTTTGCACCCAATAATAATGCTCGGGTGAGTGCAATCAATTCTGCTTTCTGGGCTGATGTGCCTGATGCCAGGGCTGATGATTCAATGACTTTCTCTCGGGTGACGACTGCATACCCGGCACAACATCGTCCATCGATAATGAGACTGCTTCCATCCACAAAATAGGTCTGATCAGGTTTTTCCAAGGGCACATCGGTCAGATTAGGTCGACTTGAGAATACAGTATCCATGACTTCTATACAATCATGCTCTGGGGGTTCTTCACTGACAGGTATCAATGTGGCTGGGTTCAAGGCATGGCTCACTTCCAATTGTATCTGTGGGTTTTCACATAGCATACTCTGGTATTTCAGCATTCGGGAATTGGTGAGCCAATGATTCGCCTTTTGTTCCATGAGGGCAAGTACTGCATGTGGCACAGTGACTCATAGATTCTGTCCTAAGGTGAGTTTGTCTGCTTCACTCACTAACAATGCTGTAGCTGCCACTGCTCTCAAGCATGGTGGCCATCCTTTGGCCACAGTGTCCAATTGTTTCGATAGGTATGCTACAGGTCGCTCCCAATGTCCCAATTTCTGAGTCAACATGCCTAGGGCATTCCCTTGCACCTCATGCACGAATAGATGGAAAGGCTTGTAAACATCTGGTAATCTGAGTGCTGGTGACGACATCAATTCTTCCTTCAATGTCTTAAAGGCTGCATCCTGCTCAGGTCCCCACTCTAGTGGCGACTTTTCTTCTCCTTTGGTGGCATCATACAGTGGTTTAGCAATTTGAGCAAAGTTGGGAATCCAGATTCGGCAATATCCTGCTGCTCCCAGAAAAGCTCTAACTTGCTTTCTGGTAGTTGGGGTTGGGATTCTGCACACAGCTTCTTTTCTCTCTCGTCCTAATTGTCGGCTTCCTTTAGTCAAGCGAAAGCCTAAGTATTTCACTTCTTTTTGGCATAGCTGTGCTTTTGCTCTGGAAACTTTATATCCAGCTTCATCCAGTAGCTGCAAGAGGTCTTTGGTGGCTTGTATACATTCACTTTCCGATACAGCAGCTATCAGCAGATCGTCCACATATTGGAGAAGTACTCTCTTCCCCAGGGCCACTGAATAGCTTGAAAGGTCTTGGTTTAGTGCAGCAATGAAAATGGTAGGTGAATTCTTGAATCCTTGGGGTAATCGTGTCCAAGTGAGTTGGCCCCATCTTCTGGAGACAGGGTCCTGCCATTCAAAGGCAAACAGCAATTGGCTAATTGGGGCTAATCTTATGCAGAAGAATGCATCTTTCAAATCCAAAACAGTAAAATGGGTAGCTTCCGCTGGGATCAATCCTAAGAGTGTATAGGGATTTGGCACAACTGGATGTATGGGCTCAACTGCTTCATTCACTCTCCTTAGGTCCTGCACTGGACGGTAGTCACCTGTTCCAGGCTTCTTTACTGGCAGGAGTGGTGTGTTCCATGGTGACTGACAAACTTTGAGTAGGCCATATTCCAGTAGCCTTAGCAAGTGGCGATGGATGCCTTCAATTGCTGCTCTTGGGAGTGGATATTGCTTGACATGCACTGGTTCGGCACCAGGCTTGAGATTCACAATTATTGAAGCTATATGTTTGGCTAGGCCTGGGGGATTGCCTTCTGCCCATACTCCAGATGGGGCTTCAATGCTTTTCAAAGTAGGTTCAAAATAGGTATCAATAATTGGCTCATTACTTGGCTCAGTACTATAATATCTCCATTCTTCTTCTCGAGGAACAGTAAGCACCATTAGTCCACCATTAGTCTGGGAATTCACTGTCATTTGCATTTCTCCTTTCTCAGTAAAGGATATCTGGGCCTGCAGCTTAGCTAGCATATCTCGTCCCAGCAATGGCACTGGGCACTCAGGCATGTAAAGGAATTGGTGCGTTATTTGCTGTCCTCCCAGATTGCATACACGGTTCTGAAGAAAAGGCTTTGTGGCTTTGGCACCAGTTGCTCCCACAATGGTGACTGCTCTTGCGGAAAATGGGGCGATTTGTTTATCTACTACAGAATGTTCTGCTCCAGTATCAACCATAAAGTCCATAAATTGGTCTCCTATTTGTATGCTGACCATAGGCTCCTGGAGACCTAAAGCGAATTCGGAGCCCGGTCTGTCCTAATCGGCTTCATCTACATCGTAGGTCGCTGCAGCCACTGCCTGTATGGCCTCTCCTCTTTCTCATTGAAATTGTTCCCGATTGGTCCCTCCGCGGTTCCGGGGTCGGCCTCTTCCTCCTCCTCTCCAATGGGCATTATTTTCGTCATCCTGGGAGGCGCCTTCGAGTTGCGGGCATGCATCTTTCCAATGTCCTTCTTCCTTGCAGTAAGCACATTGGTTCACGCTTAGTAGGGGCCGGCCATCTCCTCGGCCCCACCCTCTTCCTCTGCTCCTTCGACTAGGGAAACCTCCCCTTTTCTGTTCAACTATGGCCGCAGCCAAAAAATCAGCTTTCTTCTTCATCTTTCGATCACATTCTTTCTGTCTTCCATTATCACGATTCACATACACTTTATGAGCGACTTCCAGTAACTGAGTTGCATTCATACCCGCAAACCCTTCTAGTTTCTGTAACTTGTGTCTAATGTCTGGTTGTGACTGATTTACAAAAGCAGCATTCACCATGCATAAACTTCCTGGTGCATCTGGATCATAGGGAGTATACATTCTGTATGCTTCAACTAATCTCTCGTAGAATACTGCTGGGCTTTCATCTATTCCCTGATTAACTTCGGTCACTTTAGAAAGATTCATAGCTTTCTGGCCCCCACTTTTCAGACATTGCATGAGGCCTTGGCGAAACCGGGATAGGGCTTTGGATCCTCTCTCTGTATTCGGATCCCACCGAGGGTCTTCATTTGGGAATTCTCCTTGGGCTACTTCTCGATTGTCTATCCCTACCTCATCCCCCGGTGCTAAAGGATTATCCGCCAGCCAGTCGACAGCTGCTCGCCTAATTCGTGTCCGCTCCTCAGTAGTAAATAAAGTGGACAAGAGCTGACGGCAATCTGCCCAAGTGGGTTGGTGGGTTTCCATAATGGTATGCATTAATTCTGTTAGTTCTTGGGGCTTGTTGGTATAGGAAGCATAATGCGTCTTCCAGTTTAACAAATCAGTAGTGGAGAAGGGCACATATACTAAACTTAGGGGTCCCGCCACCACCTGATTATCTTCATCTCTTACGGGCACTCCCGGGACTTGCCGTAAAGGCATCATCTTTGTCGTGGAAGTTTTTCTGGATCTGAGGGGGATTTTAGAGACTCTCCTGGCAGGGGCTTTCTTCTTGCTCGTGCACTTAGTCTGGGACGCTTTACTTTTGACTGATGAGCTCGTACTGACAGTTGTCTTTATACTATCAGTATCGCTCTGGGGAGACCCTTCCTCTTCCTCTTCTGCCTCAGACTCAACTTTCTCCTCAGTCTCGGTCGAGTCATCCTCCTCATCTAGAGTGAGCTTATCTGCCTGCTCTTCTGGTGGTGGGTCTGGGGTTGGGTCCCGCTCCCGCTCCCGCTGTCTCTGTGGTCTCGGGGCGGGACGCGGTGGCACTCTTACTGGACGCTGGGCTCGGGGTTGTCTAATTACCACTTCCGGGTACTCAGGATCTGCAAGGATGGGTTTCTGTCTGGATTTCTCATCTGTCCCTGTCTTTTGAGTCTGATCTGTTTTCTGCGTTTGATCTGTTAATGCTAACATTATTCTGCACTGTTCTTCATAACAGCGCTCCGCCCAAGGGGGCGGGCTCTCACAAATACTTAACCAGGAATCTATATAGGGGTACTGATCGGGGTGCGCTACTCGCACTTTCTGGTGAACTGACTGAATAATTCCTATAGTAAAAGTTCCCTCTCGGGGCCACATAGAGTCTAGTTCAGGCCACTCCCTAGTACACAAAACTTGCAATCGTGTCGCAGTCATTTTAATCCCATAATCTCCTGAACATCCTTTATTAAAATGCGTGATCATGCATTCTAACGGAGTGTGCCTAGTAGACCCTGCCCCTCCCATATCGATGTGTGCGCGCAACAACAAACAGAAGGGAAAAGGAGGGCGGACCGTGGGTAAGGGGTCCTCACGGCCCTAGAAACATATAAGGGAAACAAATAACAAGACAAGACGACGGTCGCTTCCTCCTTTTTACGACCTGGAAGCGGTCGCCCGGCCAGGAAATGCGTTACTCAGGAGTCCGCCTTCGCTTGGTCCGTGCTGCCAGACCTCTCATTCACACTTCATTCACACAATCATGCTAGCAACGTATCCCAAAAAACACAGCCCAATCCTGTCTTTTCTGACTAGGCCATGTTCAAATTCCAAAATCAAGAAGACGATAGTTTCGCCCTGCGCATACTCATGCAGGGTTAGTCGGACCGTCTTGAGAGGTGATCAAGCTCTCTTTTCCAAGTTCCAAGTTCCAAAATTCAAACAGCAGTACTGCTCTAACTCATCTGTCTAGACATACCAAATCAAAACTATACTCACCGGATCCGGTCCTCAAAGTTCCCAAGCAAGCGCATGAGTTGTACCTTGGACTCCCCTCACTCGGGTTCGAGGTGTTGGTTCCAACCGGGCCCGGCACCCGCCGAGGTCCGGCCGACTCCCTCCGATACAAGGGACCGGTGGCGCCAGAGAGCGAGCCCGCGTCGGAAGGGCACGATCCCGGTAGGACCAAACCTGTTGAGGCGGAACGTCGTGGTATATTGCCCTATATACCCTCTATTACCACACATTCCCGGCCAACGCACCAAGAATATGTAGCAGCAGAGCGCAGACAAACCAATGATACCAGGAGTCTATTCAGAAGGTCCAAATCATTTATTTGTGCACAAGTCTCAAGCAGAATCAAATTCAAAATGGCTGAGCAATGGTTTCTAGCAAAACAACAACTTTTATAGACTTCTTCTCCATTCTAGACATAGGCAAACCTTTCATTGGTCCCGGTAACCCCTCGTACACCTTCTATTGGTTCCGGTACCGATATGGCTATCCAATGATGTCCCTCGACTGGGCTCCGCACCTGCTTACCCCCCTTTCAGTCTCAATTACAATGGTCTGTTCACCAATTTTGATACGTCTCTCCTCCAAGGTCACTTAGCTAGCTAGAACATGTGGGAAAGCAGGGCACTGTAACCTTTCTTTCAGCAAAGTTAATTAATTTCATAGAAGCTGTGCTCTCTTATCAATACCAATTAGACTTGTTTTTCTATATTTTCTAAGTTTTGATTCTGCTTAGCTATACTAAACTGTGTTCAATTAGGTTTCAGTTCTATGGTAGCAGCAATTTTTGGGGGATGTGCAATTCCTCTGGGCCTCTCCACAGGCTTCATTTACAGGTCAAGCTACTTAGGCCTGTCCGCTTATTTCAGACACCATGGATCGCAGCACTGAATTAAGTAATTACAGATCCAGAATTCTCTGTGTGCCAGGCTATGGCCTATGATAGCCTGCAAATATGAAAGGCCTGTAAGTTAGGCCCTGATTCCAACCTCCATCTAAAAGAAAGAACCAAAGTCTGTAAAAGTTTGAGAAAACTGTTTTAAAATTGCTTAATAAAATGTTTTCATGAATTCATAAATCTTTCATTATTCTCTTGTGTTATGAAGATAGAAATGTTTCAATACTTGCAATCCTAGAGCCAGAAATGACCTTGCAGTAGAGAAGTATCCAAACCTAGAAACTGTGCCACTGTTAGAATGGTCCTAAGAGAGGGAGCTGGGTGCTAGGCCCAGGAGGGATCTCTGATTGGACAAATGCAGGGGGCGTTGGGGCCAATAGAAAGTCTGCATGTATCAAACTGGAAAGAAATGTATAAATGAATATGTTTCTGTAAGAACTTTGCTCAGTCCTTTTCGAAGCTTGACTAACTGGGCCTTGTGCACAATAAATTGGCTTGGACCCTGTAAATTGACCCCTGGATTTATTCATTGTCTGCACTTCGCTGCTACATATTCTTGGTGCGTTGGCCGGGAATGTGCGAGTAGTGAATGGTATTCAAGCGAATATTCCACGCAATTCGCCTCCAGGTTTGGCCCAGTCGGAACCGTGTCTGTCCGACCGCAGGGGAAACCTCAGGCACCGCCGGTCCTCTTGTATCGGAGAGGGTTCCGCCTTGCCTGGGCAGGCCACTGGGTCTGGCCGGCAAACACCTCCGAACCCGAGGGGAGTCCAGGATCCAACCCAAGAACTGGTTTGGTATCGGGAACCGGATCCGGTGAGTAGACATTTTCTTGTTCAATAGTCAGTGAAGCCTGGGGAAAGCTTTGCATGAGTGTGTGAGACTGATTTGGTATAGACTAACTGGGAAAGTCTCGCATGAGTGCGCGAGACAAGAGAGCTTGATCACCTCTCATAAGGGCGGTCCTAGTACACTCCGCATAAGGGTTAGCGGATGCCGAAGCCACCGACCCTTTGGTTGGGAATAGTCAGTTAGTCAGAAAACCTTGGGCATTTGAAAAATAATTTTTGTGATGGTATGATTGCCTGCGTGATTGAGCGGTCTTGAGACACAGACCGAGTGAGAGCGGACTCCTGAGTAGTGCAGTTACTGGCCGGGCGACTGCGCCCAGGTCGCAAAAATGAGGAAGCGTGTGGTGTTTGTTCCCCTCAGTGTTTTGTGGGCTGTACGGACCCCTTACCTACAGCCATACTACCCACCCTTACTGTTTGTTGTCTTGTACATCATTACGTGTACGCCATTACGATTATGGGAGGGACGGAGTCCATGCAAACTCCATTGGAATGTATGATCAAGAATTTCCGTAAAGGATTTTCAGGAGACTACGGCATAAGAATGTCTCATAAGAACGTAAGATATGCCATACTGAGTCAGACCAAGGTCCATCAAGCCCAGTATTCTGTTTCCAACAGTGGCCAATCTAGGTCATATGTACCTAGCAGTTTCCCCAAGAGACACAAGTTCCACAATGCTTGTACTGGGTCAAGCATTGATATCTTCGGTCACTTCTTAATAATGGTTTATGGACCTTTCCTCCAGGAACTTGTCCAAACCTTTTTTAAACCCAGCTACACTAACAGCTTTTACTACATCCTCCGGTAACAAATTCCAGAGTTTGATTACACGTTGAGTGAAAAAATATTTTCTTTTATTAGTCTTAAGTAGTTTACCCTGTAGCTTCATTGCATGTCCCCTAGTCTTTCTATATTCTGATAACGTAAACAATCGATCTACGTTTACCCGTTCCACTCCGTTCATTAATTTATAGACTTCTATCATATCTCCCCTCAGCCGTCTCTTTTCCAGGTTAAAGAGCCCTAACCTTTTTAACCTTTCTTCATAGGAGTATCCTTCCATCCCCTTTACCATTTTGGTGGCTCTTCTCTGAACCTTTTCTAAAATCGCTATATCCTTTTTAAGATACGGCGACCAGAATTGCACACAATATTCAAGGTGCGGTCTCACCATGGAACAATATAGAGGCATTATAATATCTTTTGTTTTATTTTCCATTCCTTTCCTTATCATACCTAGCATTCTATTTGCTCTCTTGGCCGCCGCTGCACACTGGGCCGAGGGTTTTAACATGGTATCCACAATGACGCCTAAATCTTTTTCCTGGGTGGTGGTTCCTAATGTGGAACCTTGCATCGTGTAACCATAGTTTGGGTTGTTCTTTCCTAGGTGCATAACCTTGCACTTGTCCACATTAAATTTCATCTGCCATTTTGATGCCCAGTCTTCCAATTTATCAAGATCCTCTTGCAATTTTTCACAATCCTCTTGGGTTTTAACAACTTTAAATAGTTTTGTGTCATCTGCAAATTTGATAACCTCACTCGTTATTCCACTTTCCAGGTCATTTATGAATATGTCAAAAGCAGCGGACCCAGCACAGATCCCTGGGGTACACCACTATTCACCTTTCTCCATTGGGAAAATTGGCCATTTAGCCCTACCCTCTGCTTTCTATCTTTTAACCAGTTCCTGATCCACAATAGTACACTGCCTCCTATCCCATGACTCTTTAGTTTTGCCAAAAGTCTCTGATGAGGGACCTTGTCAAAGGCTTTCTGAAAGTCCAGATACACAATATCAACCGACTCACCTTTGTCCACCTGTTTATTCACTCCTTCAAAAAACATAACAGATTAGTAAGACAAGATCTTCCTTGTCTAAAGCCATGTTGGCTGTCTCCCATTAGGTTGTGACTATCTACATGCTGAGTAATTTTATTCTTTATGATGGTTTCTACCATTTTTCCTGGTACTGACGTCAGGCTCACCGGTCTGTAGTTTCCCGGATCACCCCTGGAAACCTTTTTAAAAATTGGTGTTACATTGGCGATCCTCCAATCTTCAGGTGTTAGAGATGATTTTAATGATAGTTCACAGATTACTGATAGCAGGTCTGCAATCTCATATTTCAGTTTAAGAATATTTCAGATTAAGAATGTTATATGATAGGGAGTGGCCTGCGCTAGCTACTTCATGGCCCCGTGGGGGCACCTTTGATGTAGAAATAATTTCCCGTGTTCATCAGCTTGTACAAAAAGTGCACCCTGACCAGTTCCCTTACATAGATTCCTGGTTGGGTGTTTGCGAAAGGCAGCCCTCTTGGGTAAAGCACTGCTATGAGGAACAGTGTAGAATATTAGTAGCCACCACTAGGGGGACCTGGAAGGTTGAGGAGAGGAAGCCGCCTGTGTATTCCGCCTCAGAGTCCCCAGAAATCCTGGCCCATTTACCCCAGTACCCGCATAGGTTAGTTCTCCCAGCTCCGCTACCTGAAGCTGAACATGATGAGGTACCTCAGCAATTACCGCTGCAGCAGCAAAAGAAGCCCACTTCCCCGAGTGATAGCCCCGAGTCTGGCCCAAGTACGTCAGAGGGGGGTGGGGCCAGGGTCCTCCGATGACACTGAAAGCGGAGTCTCTCCTGCCAGTTCAGGGTCACCTACCAAGGAAGCTTATACCCGGGAGCCGTATGATTTAAAAAGTGTAACCCCGAAGAAGAAGGAGAAAGCAGGGCGCCTAATGCCATTGCGTCAAGTGCCTGGTTTACCTATCCTAAATGATCAGAGCCAGATGGCGCCAGGACCAACTAGTCTAATCTACATGCCTTTTTACACTACTGATTTATTAAACTGGAAAACGCATTATGCATCATATACTGAGAAGCCCCAAGAATTGACAGAGTTAATGTCTAGTATAATGCAAACTCATCAGCCTACCTGGACTGATTGTCGCCAGCTCCTGTCCACTCTCTTTACTACTGAGGAGCGAGCGTGGATTGTGCAAGCAGCCATCCGCTGGTTAGAAGAGAATCCCGTAGAGGCGGGGGAAATGAATCTCCCACAAGCAGCTGCCACAGCTTTCCCAAATGAAGATCCTAGATGGGATACAAATGATGAAAGGGAGGCGGTGGCCCTAACGCGATTTCGCCAGGCCTTGCTGCAGGGTCTGAGGAAGGGAGGCCAGAGGGCCATGAATATCGGGAAGGTATCTGAAGTTATCCAGGGTCCAGATGAGAGCCCAGCGGCCTTTCATGAGTGGTTGTCCGAAGCCTATAGATTATATACCCCATACGATCCCGCCGCTCAGGAGAATTTGCGTATGGTAAATGCAGCCTTTGTTAGTCAGTCCCAGAGAGACATCAAACGAAAATTACAGAAACTGGATGGATTTGCGGGCATGAATACAGCACTGTTAATGGAAGTTGCTCAGAAAGTGTTTGTGAATCGTGAAAATGAACGTGACAGAGAAAGTGAACGTAAAATGAAGAAGAAAGCAGATTTTCTTGCTGCCACTTTAGTTGAACAACGTGGAGGAGGTTTTCCTAACCAAAGGACCAGAGAACGTGGAAGAGGCCGCGGAAATAGCGGGCCTCCATTGGATGCGAATCAGTGCGCCCATTGTAGAGAAGAAGGACATTGGAGAAGTGAATGCCCGCATCTTGACTCCACCCCCAAGAGGGGAGGAGGGAGTCCCTGGAGAACAGGAGGCCAATTTCAGAGTCGCGGAGGAATGAACCGAGCACAGTTCCAGCGAGAGAGAGAGGAAGCCATTGAGGGAGTGGCAGTAGCAACGGGCTATGACATGGATGAAGTGGATGAAGACTAGGCCAGACCGGGCTCCAAGTTCACCCTGGGTCCCCAGGAGCCTATGGTCAGTTTGAAATTAGGGGATCTATATATGGACTTTATGGTAGATACAGGAGCAGAACATTCAGTGGTGGCAAAGCCAGTGGCTCCTCTTTCCTCTCGATCCGTCACCATTGTTGGGGCCACTGGGAACAGGGCCACCAAGCCATTCCTGCAGAACCGTATGTGTGAACTAGGGGGACAGAAAATAACGCACCAGTTCTTGTATATGCCTGAATGCCCTATTCCACACTTGCGCCCAGATATGCTTGCAAAGCTCCAGGCGCAGATATCCTTTGCTGAAGGGGGAGAAATGCAAATGACTGTGAACCCAAAGCCTGCTGGATTGATGGTGCTAACTGTTCCCCGAGAAGAAGAATGGCGGTTCTATAGTACACCTCCAATCAAATCAACCAGTTCCTGTATACCCACCAACTTTATAGCCCTGCCTGAAGTATGGGCAGAAGATAATCCACCTGGCCTAGCGAAGAACATAGCCCCTGTCATCATCACCCTCGAGCCAGGAGCGGAACCAGTGCATATGAAGCAGTATCCTCTTCCCCGACCAGCCATTGAAGGAATCCATTGCCATCTGATGAAACTGTTGAAGTATGGACTTCTCAAGGAGTGCCAGTCACCTTGGAACACCCCTCTTTTCCCAGTTAAGAAACCTGGGACAGGGGATTACCGCCAAGTACAAGATTTAAGGCGGGTAAATGATGCAGTTGAAACTATACACCCAGTGGTACCAAATCCTCATACTCTCTTGGGACTGATCCCCGCTAAGGCTACTCATTTCACCGTCCTGGACCTGAAATATGCCTTTTTCTGCATACGCCTAGCCCCCACCAGTCAACTTTTGTTTGCTTTTGAATGGCAAGACCCCACAACAGGAAGGCGGGGCCAACTCACACGGACTCGATTACCTCAAGGATTCAAGAATTCACCTACTCTCTTCAGTGCTGCCCTGAATCAAGATCTTTCAAGTTACTCAGTGAACCCAGGACAAAGGGTTCTCCTTCAGTATGTGGATGACCTGCTCATAGCCACCAATTCAGAAAGTGAATGTCTACAAGCCACCAGTGAACTCCTGTATCTTCTTAATGAGGCTGGATACAAAGTCTCAAGAGCCAAGGCTCAACTATGTCAAACTAAAGTTAAATATCTAGGGTTCCAGTTGTCCAGTGGAATTCGACGCTTGGGACCTGAACGCAAAGAAGCTGTATACAGTATTCCCACTCCAACCACCAGGAGGCAAGTAAGAGCCTTCCTGGGGGCCGTAGGATACTGTCGCATATGAATCCCCAATTTTGCTCTGCTAGCAAAACCATTGTATCAAGTTACCAAAAGAATGGAAAAGTCTCCACTGGAGTGGGGACCTGAACAGGATGCAGCATTCCAATCTCTGAAAAGCGCTCTGATGTCATCACCAGCTCTGGGTCTCCCAGATGTCCAGAAACCTTTCCATCTCTACGTCCATGAGTCACAAGGGAATGTGTTGGGGGTACTGACTCAATCTCTTGGATCTTGGCAACGGCCAGTAGCCTACTTGTCAAAACAGTTGGATGTGGTAGCAAGAGGTTGGCCCCCTTGTTTGAGAACTGTTGCAGCAACAGCCCTTTTAGTGAGCGAAGCAGATAAGCTCACTCTGGGACAGAATCTTCAAGTTACTGTGCCGCATTCTGTCCTGACCCTCATGGAACACAAAGGAAGTTTCTGGCTAACGAATTCACGAATGTTGAAATATCAGAGTATGCTGTGCGAAAACCCCCAGATACAGTTAAAAGTCAGTAAAGCCCTGAATCCTGCTACGTTGTTCCCGATTGGTCCTGGGCCCCCTGATCATGACTGTTTAGAAACTATGGACACTGTATTTTCAAGTCGCCCAGATTTAACTGATGTCCCTCTGGAGGACCCTGAACGGACTTTCTTTGTAGATGGAAGCAGTCTTGTCATCAATGGACATCGTTGTGCTGGCTATGCAGTGGTGACCCTTGATCTGGTAGTTGAGTCCTCAGCTTTGGCCCCAGGAACCTCAGCACAGAAGGCTGAACTGATAGCTCTCACTAGAGCACTGACATTAGGAGAAGGACTCCGCTTAAATGTGTACACAGATTCCAAGTATGCCTTTACAACTTTGCACGCACATGGAGCCCTGTATAAAGAACAGGGGGTTGACCACCTCAGGGGGCAAGTCCATTAGGTATGGGCCCGAGATATTGATATTATTAGATGCTGTATAGGCCCCTAAGCAAGTTGCAGTCATGCACTGTCGAGGTCATCAGGCAGGAGCAGGAGAAGTTACCCGAGGAAACAGGTTTGCTGATGCCACAGCCCGAAAAGCAGCTACGACTGGTCGAGCTGTGACCCAAGATACTCCGATGCAAGCAGCCTTATTCCCTGTGCCCCTTAGCTCATGGACTCCCCGATATACTAGAAGAGAGTTAGATTATTTCTGTGAAAAGGAGGGAGGGGTCCTAACAGAAAAAGGTTGGATAGTGCTGCCACCTCCAGAGGGTAGCTCACCTCCAGGTCCCACAGTCATTCCTGAAGCATTAGGGCCAGCCTTTGTTCATGCTTTTCATCAGACCACACATTATAGGGAAACGGCCATGGAAAGAGCCCTAAGGCCCCATTTCTGTATCTCGCTATTAGGACCGCTTCAGTGGCACAGCAATGTCTGACATGTGCCAAAAATAATGCTAAGCAAGGTCCCGTTCCACCCCCGAGAGTTTAGTCAGTAGGGGTGACCCCTATGAGTGATATTCAGGTGGATTTTACTGAAATGCCACGAGCAAACGGATATCACTACCTGTTAGTTCTAGTTTGCACATTTTCTGGGTGGGTAGAAGCCTGTCCCACCCGAACTGAGAAAGCTCGAGAAGTCACTAAAATACTGCTCCATGAGATTATTCCTCGATTTGGAATACCATTGACTATAGGATCAGACAATGGACCCTCATTTGTGTCCTAAGTGACCCAACAGTTAGCGCAAGCTCTACAGATACAATGGAAGCTGCACATTGCCTATAGACCCCAGAGTTCAGGGAAGGTAGAACGCATGAATAGAACCCTGAAGTCTCAGTTGACCAAGCTTTGTCAAGAAACACACCTAAAGTGGCTCCAGATTCTCCCTATAGCCCTTCTTAGGATACGTTCTGCTCCAACTAAGTCTTTAGGAGTTTCCCCTTTTGAGATTTTGTATGGGCGACCTCCACCCATTGTACAGGGAATCAAAGGAGATATGAAACAAATAGAATCTGAAATAACTAGACAAGAACTATTGGCTTTAGGTTCTGTTTTGCAGAGTCTTCATACCTGGGTGCAAGATCGGTTGCCCATTAACCTAACAGAGACTCTGCATCCCTTCAAGCCAGGAGTGTCAGTGTGGATCAAGGAGTAGAGAAAGACCCCGCTGGCGCCGCATTGGAAGGGACCTTATGTTGTCATCTTGTCAACCCCAACTGCAGTAAAAGTTGCAGAACTCGAACCCTGGATCCATCACAGTCGAGTGAAGCCGGCAGCTGCTCCTGAACCTGGTCAATGGACCTCAGTGAATGACCCTGAGACTCCATTGCGACTCACATTGCGGAGACAACCAGCATTGTAAGAGTCTCTAGATCTTATTATCCTGCCCCTGTCGCGCAAGGGTAGCAGTTGAAGCAGAGAAGAAGAAGAAGAAAAGACCCTACTGGTTCATCGTACCCAATATTTCAGTTGACCTCCAAAGACTGTAATCAGAATGTTCCTCCACTATTGCCTTATGGGAGTGATGGTCCTGGGATTCCTGGAAAAGACTTTTGCCTTACCTCCTTGTACAGCTTGTATAACTACCACCCAAACTGGACTGAAGGTCACTCAGACTTTACTTTATCATTCCTACTATACTTGCACTGGTATAGTTAGCCGGTGTGTGTATAATGGTACAGAGTTAAATATCTGTACGAAGGGGAAAAGTAAGACTTGTTATAACCCCCGGCAGAACCCCTCTTATAATGTACTTGAGATACGATGGAATGATGAGGATGGAGCCCTCATAAATGCCACACGACAGCTCCCTGATCCCACGAAGCATGTTACCCTGAGTTTTGATGCTTGTGATGTAACAAACAGAAATGCCTATCACAAGTGTGGATATTGGGAGCAAGCCTACTACTATGATGGTAAATATATGTGTCCTGAGGGAGCATACGGATGGGAAAAGTGTACTGGGAAATCTTCCCCAACCATCTACAGTACATCATCTAAAGATGCTTACTACTGTTCAAAGTGGGAATGCGTGTACTATGCCACCTGGTCTGGTGGGCCTACTGGACGAGAAGGAGATAAACGCATAGCCAGCCTGGAAAAATTATCATTGCCAGAACCTCGGAAGTGCAAGAAAGGGGCCTGTAATCCGGTGCGGCTCATCATACTTAACCCCAACCAGTGGAAGCAGGGGTATAGATTTGGGTTACGAATAGCGGGAGGAGGTATAGATCCTGGAACTTTTATACATATACAGCTGAATACTAAGACTCATGTATCTGCACCTTATTGAATACATCACTCTTTTTATGAAGCCATGAAGGCAGAGTTTGAGATTCCTCATGCCTCCCAAAACTTGTTCATTGAGCTTGCTGGGGCAGTAGCATCTAGTCTCCACATCTCGGACAGCTTCTTCTGTGGAGGAACTAAGATGGGAGACCAATGGCCCTGGGAGGCGCAAGAAGTAAACTATTCTATTCCTTATAATCAGACTGATTTACATAATACTACTAGTGAGTGGGTACTGGCCCACCCCATTGTTGGTAACTTGTGTTTTGCTCGCTCTGGACCACAGTTTAACATGGAGGTTGGACAGCTGGTCTGTCTCAATCAGAGGTTCTACAACAGTACCACCAAGAAGACGTCCTGGTGGTCAGGAATCAACGCTCCAGAGCCCACCAACCCTTTAATCCATTTTCCTAATCTTGCCAGCATCTGGACTAATCTAGCATCTTATAATACCTGGCAAGCAGCACCTGGACTGTACTGGATTTGTGGAACCCGAGCATATGCTAGGCTTCCTCACCACTGGGGAGGAGCATGTGCATTGGGAACAATACGACCTCCCTTTTTCCTGTTGCCTACGTCCCATGGAGAACAACTGGGTTTTCCTGTGTACAGGAGTTGACAGAAATGAGAAGTCTTGAAAATAGGCCAATGGGACAAATGGAATGATGAGGAGTGGTCACCTGAGAGAATCATTTCATACTATGGACCTGCTACTTGGGAGCAAGACGGTACCTGGGAATATCATACTCCTGTGTATATGATAAATCGTATTATACACTTACAAGCTGTTGTTGAAATAATAACCAATGAAACCAGTAAAGCACTAACTCTTTTAGCTAAGCAGAGTACACAAATGCGTACAGCTATTTATCAGAATCGTTTGTTTATGTTTATTGAGTTTGATATACTGCCCTTCAGGGGAAACAGAGCGGTTTACAATGTACAAATAATTCAAAAAGCAACAGGCTAGAGAAGAAGAAAAGGAAGTTACAATCTTAAACAGGAAAGCCAGAGGAGGAGAGGGTATAACACGAGTCTTAGAATAGAAATCTTACAGGAAAGGGGAGGGAAGGTCAAAGGCGAGGGAAAAGAGGTGGGTCTTCAGGTTACACTTAAAAGTAGGATGGTGGGGCTCGAGACGAAGGGAGGGGGGGAGGGAATTCCAAAGGGCAGGGCCTGCAAAGAAAAAAGCTGAGGAGCGTGTGGACTGGAGGTGTGCAAGGGAGGGAGAGGGGAGGGTGAGACGGTTGAGGTGGAATGAACGAGGCGCGTGTCTGGGAGTGTGAAAAGTGATGAGGTCTGCCAGGTACTGTGGAGTGTTGGTGTGAAAGGCCCGATGCACCAGAGTAATCAGTTTGTATTGGGAACGGAAAGGCAGAGGTAGCCAGTGAAGATGGGAAAGCAGGGGTGAGACATGATCCCGGGCAGAGAAATGAGTGGCAATACGGGCAGCTGTGTGTTGGATTCATTGGAGTCTGTGAAGCTGAGATTTCGGAAGGCCAAGAAAGATAGAGTTGGAGAAATCAACACGAGACATGACCAGGGATAAAAGTAGTGTGGCAAGTGTGGCAGGAGTAAGAAAGGGACGAATCGCGCGAATTTGACGTAGGAAGAAGAAGGAAGTTTTAGTGATGTGGGAAATGTGGGCGTGAAAGGACAGATCAGGGTCAAAGAGTACGCCAAGATAACGAAAAGTGGAGACCAGGGGTATGGGAGAACCCGAGAAGGATGGAGCTAAGGAGGGGGGGGGGACTACCGTGAGAGAACCAAATAGCAATAGTTTTAGTGAGATTAAGGTGAAGACAGTTTTGAGACAACCAGCTGGCGACGATGGAAAGACAAGAATTGAGTGGGGAGAGATCAGGGTGAGAGGGGGAGGTGTGATGAAGGAGAACAATGTCGTCAGCATAGTAGAAGGCGGAAATCCCGGTTTGTTGAATCTGCAGAGTGAGGGGAGCTAGAAAGAGGTTAAAGAGGAGAGGTGCGAGTACAGAGCCCTGAGGGACACCACATAGCAGGGGAAAGGGATCTGAAGCAGGGATAGAGGGGGAGGAAGAAAGAACCGAACAGGACCGTGAGGAAAGGAAAGAATGAAACCAGCGAAAGACAGTGCTGCAAAGACCCACTTCCCGTAGGCGGAGGAGAAGGAGGGAGTGATCGACTAGGTCAAAGGCAGCGGAAAGATCAAGAGCTACCGCCACCGAGATGTCACCGTGATCGTGAGCTACATGTAGAGCATTAGTGAAAGCAAGCAGGACAGTTTCGACACTGTGACCCTGACGGAACCCAGATTGACGGGGATGAAGGAAATTAATAGTATCCAGGTGGTGTGAAAGTTGAGCAAATACAATTTTCTCGAGATGTTTGGAGATAAAAGGGAGATTGGATACTGGTCGATAGTGAGAGGGGGTCATAGGGTCAAGGGAGGGTTTTTTGAGAATGGGGCGGATCAGGGCGTGTTTCCAGGAGTGGGGAAAGGTCCCGGTGGAGAGACTGGAGTTGAGCATAGAAAGGAGAGGGGGGAGAAGTGCCAATGATGGATTAAGTAACCAAGAAGAGGGGATGGGATCGAGGGAGCAGAATGTTTTGTTGGAGGAGGAAATAAGCTGGTAGAGCTCAGCAGTGGTTGTTGGGGAGAAAGAGGACCACGTGTGTGAATGGTTGAAGGAGGGAGGAGGAGATGCGATGGGAGGGGGAGGGAGGATAAGTGGAGGACAAGAGGGAAGGGAGGCTCTAAGATTAGAATCTTGTCGCTGAAAAAGGTGGCGAGAAGCGGAGGAGGAGGGGATGGCTGGGTGGAGGTGGCTGGAGTGGAAGGAAGGAGGGAAGTAAGGGAGTGAAGTGTATTGTAAAGGTGACGGGTCTGGTTAGGAGCATTTGAGATGGCAGAAGAAAAATAGGTTCTTTTGGTTAAGTGTACTTGTGAACGATAGTGGGAGTGGTGATCCTTAAATGTTGATAGAGTGGCCGGAGAGGGGGCCTTGCGCCAGAGGCGTTCGGCCCTGCGGAGCTGAGTGTGAAGCAATTTAAGGCCGGAATGATACCACGGTTGCGTAGGGCGGCGCTTTGGGGGACAGGGTC
Organism: Ichthyophis bannanicus; assembly: GCA_033557465.1. NCBI lineage: Eukaryota > Metazoa > Chordata > Amphibia > Gymnophiona > Ichthyophiidae > Ichthyophis > Ichthyophis bannanicus. Next base: position 424,923,700 of record CM066035.1, on the reverse strand, counting down.
GGAGGGGGGCTAAGTTGTTGAGGGCGTCGGAGAAAGTGGAGAACCAGAGAGCAGCTTGAGAGTTGGGAGAAAGAGAAGAAAAGTCGACTGGAAGAAGTTGCGATGCGGGGGGAAACTGCTGGATGGTAAAAGGGGTGATGTGGCGAGAGAGACGCTGAGGAGGGGAGGATAAAGGGGTGAGAGACTGGGGGAGTCTCTCGGAGGGAAAACAGGTAAAAAATAGACAATGATGATCTGTCCAGGGGAGAGTGAGGAAGGACAGATCACAGAGCCGTAAGGAGGATGAGGAAGAAGTTAGGAGGAGGTCACGAGTGTGACCAGCCGTGTGGGTGGGGAAGGAGACATGCTGAAGGAGGGAAAGATCATCAAGGAAGGAAACAAAGGTGTGATCTCTAGAGGAGACAGGAGAATCAAGGTGTAAATTGAAGTCTCCTGCAATAAGCAGCTGAGGGAATGTAAGGGTTAGGTCGGAAACAGTGAGAAGTAGGGAGTCCCAAAGATCAGGACGAAAGGCTGGTGGGGAGCAGATAAGAAGGACATGCATTGGGGGAGATGTATGAAGATGGAGAAGCAAGGCTTCAGGATAGTGAATCAATGGGGAGAAGATTTGAGTGAAAGAAAGGGCGGGATGCAGGATGGCGGCCACTCCCCCACCAGAGCGGCCAGACCTAGGAACAGAAATTGCGGAGAAACCAGGAGGAAGGCAACGGGCAAGGAGGGCATCCTCCCCTTCCTTCAGCCAGGTTTCTGTAAGAAGGGTGAGGTTCAAAGAAGACTGGGCTATGAGATTCTGAAAGAGGAGGGTTTTATTTCTGAGTGATCTGCAGTTGAGAAGCCCCATCTTAAGAGGGGGAGGAGGATAGGAGGAACGTGAGACGTGGGGGGTGCCAATGGCAGTCTGACAAGGATGAAGAAGAGCATGACACCGGCAATGCCTAGATCTGGAGGGCGCCGGGCGGCGCCCCCAGAACGCAGGTATATAGGCCATTGAAAGGGGAGGGGCAGAGGGAGTAGGGAAATGGCTGGGGGTAAAGGGACTCACCTGAGGCAGAACGGTCACTGCACTGAAGAACGATGAGGAAGGACAGGCCAAGGGAAGTGTTGAGTGTCCGAAGTGCCAGGAAGGCACTAATAAGGTGAAGAGGAGAAGGAGCGTAGTGAGCGTAGGGCCTACGCAGCCGGAGCGGCCCCAAGAAGCGCACCTAAGGAGCACATCGTGCTCCTTAGGTGCGCTCCTTCGGTGCGCGCCCACGTCACGCGCCGCGGCAACGAGCGCTGCTGGCGCTGCGAATTTATGAGTAATGGACAGGGTACCTCTCAGGACGCGACCGCCTAGATTATTTGTTAGCAGCTGAAGGGTGGAGTGTGTGGAAAATTGAATTTAACCAATTGTTGTTTGCAGATTGATAATAATGGACATGTTGTTGAAGATATAGCTACTCAAATGTGCACACAAGCATATGTGCCTGTTCAGACCTGGCATGGCCTGAAGCTCGATGGGTGGTTTGGTTCAGCATTTTCATGGTTGGGTGGTCTGAAGACCCTTGTGTTTATTGTATTACTCATACTACGCTTGTTGCTCCCATGTCTCCTACCCCTTTGCTTATGCATGATAACCTCAGTTATTGATAATACTGTAGAACGGAAGGCAGCTACGAAAATATTAGCTATGTGGCAATATTACCCTATACCCCAAGCTGATACTGTTACACGAGTATAATATGTGATTTAATTCTCACCCTTTCTCACTTGCGGGTGAGAATAATCAAAGGGGGGAATGTGGCAGGCTATGGCCTATGATAGCCTGCAAATATGAAAGGCCTGTAAGTTAGGCCCTGATTCCAACCCCCATCTAAGAGAAAGAACCAAAGTCTGTAAAAGTTTGAGAAAACTGTTTTAAAATTGCTTAATAAGAAGTTTTCATGAATTCATAAATCTTTCATTATTCTCTTGTGTTATGAAGATAGAAATGTTTCAATACTTGCATTCCTACAGCCAGAAACAACCTTGCAGTAGAGAAGTATCCAAACCTAGAAACTGCCATTGTTAGAATGGTTCTAAGGGAGGGAGCTGGGCGCTAGGCCCAGGAGGGATCTCCGATTGGACAAATGCAGGGGGCGTTGGGGCCAATAGAAAGTCTGCATGTATCAAACTGGAAAGAAATGTATAAATGATTATGTTTCTGTAAGAACGTTGCTCAGTCCTTTTTGAAGCTTAACTAACTGGGCCTTGTGCACAATAAATTGGCTTGGACCCTGTAAATTGACTCCTGGATTTATTCATTGTCTGCACTTCGCTGCTACATCTGTGTATGTGTGTTCCCATTTCATTCCATACCTGAATTTAGAGAATGAGAACCAAAGAGCTGAGGTTTGTTTTTGCTACTTGATGAGCCCAGTCAGGATTAGTGCATGCAAACAGCTACCATGTCATTTCTGAAACCTCACTAGCATCATCTATCTTGTTGGACAGGGGTCTGTTGAGAAACATTGAGCAAACCTTCAGAACACCTTGGTGTTTCCAGCCTCAAGTTCTCCATATGTGTGGACACAAGAGCCCCAATTTCCCCCACACCCTGGATTTTGATGCTTGCTCACTGCTGTGAGAGCAATGGCCTCATATGAAATCATCAGTATGCATGCTGGTAGAGGAGAAGAGGTCTCAATAGCACAAGCCAAGCCAAGTGCAAGCATCTGAAACACACTGTAAGTGTGGGGTGCTGTGAGCCCAAGGGAGGAATGAGAATGTATGAATCCATTTGCTAGACACACAAGGCCATGATCCCACAGTGTTTGCTGATTTGCCTGTGCCTATATTCCTGCACCAAGCACCACCTAAGGTTACCTCACACCTTATAGCAGATGTAAGGAAGGTGTTTTTCCTCTGCAAAACCATCACACACATCTAGTTCAGAAGCTGGAGCCTAACATGTGTAACATTGATATAGCATTTGCTCAGTTGAAACAGGGCTTGCATTTGGGGCAACTGTCCAGGCCACAATAGCAGTTGAGATGAAGGATTGTATAAGCTGAAGAGCTAATGTCACAGCATTTGAGAATGGAATGAGGTAAACCATTCTCTGAACATTGCATTTCTCTCATTCAACAGTGATAGCTCCTCCAGATATGGCAAAGATTTCTAGAAAGGAACATCAGAACATTCAACCCTCTCAGATTTCATCAGTTACTGTGGATGTACTATCAACCCATAGATAAGAAGCACGGACAACTGATACAACAGGACCGATCTTCTGTAAATGGATCTGTTAGATGTATCTGTCCTATGGGAACACTCAATCCAGGAAACTCAGACATATGATAAAATGATGGTAACTTTGCCCTCGATCACACAGAAATCTGGTGCACTGAGGATGTATGGACAGAAATGTGATTGAGGTTTCCTCAGTTTCCATTTTTGCCTTTTCACAGACATATGCACATAGCTGCAGAAAGGCATAGCCATTACTTGCTAACACCCATACCAAAACAACATGGTGCACTGTTGGGTTGAACATTTTCATGCAAGTACACAATACAGTACATATCTATTAGAGAGGTCTCTTTTCCTAACCTTTACATACATAGAAACATGACAGCAGAAAAAAACCACATGGCCTATCTAGTCTGCCTGGCAAACAAACAGCAAGATATAAAGTAGATAGCCTTTATTACACAAACCCTGACGTGTTTCGGCAAACTTTGCCTTCTTCAGAGAGAATTGCCTCAAGACAAAATAAATACAATCAAAATAAGGCACTGTATAATGATGATTATAAATAACAAAGATAAAAGTATAAAATCAGGACTATCATATGTATTACACAGATATAAATAATTTCAAAAGAAATTGTATAAATTTCATATAAATAGAACCATAAATGAACATAATAAATAATTAAAATCAAATATAAAAAGTATTCATTGGATCAGAACTAAATATTGCATGAATAAAAAACAAATCCAAAGGACAAAAGAGAAAATACAGCAATGTCAATTCATATCTAAACATGAACAGTACTGTAAAATAGGAGTAGGTCAGTATAGTCAAAATTAATTATATAAAAGAATAAAACATACAAGTAACTAGTATACAATTATCTTTCAAACATGTTGTAATATTGATAAGATACTAGATATTAAAGAGAGAACATACTAGAACTAGATATTAAAGAGAGAACATAAAAAGGAGGAGGGGGGAGAAGGACTCGCCGTGTATGGGCTACATATAAATTGTCTCTGGAACTACAATTCTTTAAATGAAAACCTATTGTGTGAGAAAAGGGAAGAATCATCAATTTATATTGACACCTTACAGAGAAAGGGGTGGGAGGAGGGCATATTGCCATAAATATAAACCAAAAAGGGTAAAGTTCATCAATTGATGATGGTTCTTCCCTTCCAATCATGCTACCTGCTGCATCTCGGTCCCCCTCATACTGTATATGCAACTGATGGTGCCCAACATTCAGCCATGGACCACCTCCACATCTGTCAACATGGGAACTGTGCAGTGAAATGTGGATAGGCAAATGCAAGTGTAAGGTATGGGGCACCAACTAGAGTCACAGCTATGTCTCTGTGACCCCTTGCATCCATATGGCCCCCCACAGTCACCTTGCTTCATGCATCCTGCCTCACACCAACAGCCTTGCCCAGCAGTTGTGCTATCATAGCCTTCCCAGCTACACCCATATGTTTAGCCACACTTCTTTCCCCACATCATCATCATCAAATAACAGCACCCCAAACCAATGAAGTAGCACCAATAGTGTGTAGACACCTAGCCAAGGAGCCTTTTGTCATTGGAAACCTGTAGCTGGGGGAGGGAGATGTGGCTATCCCACCTTTGGAGGATGTATTGGATCACACACACACATGCAATGTGCTAGCAAGGTCAAATGGAGCCTGCGTCTCAGTAAAAGACTGAGTGCTACTGCTGACACAGATATGAGAGTCCCCTCCCTCCCCTCCCCCACTGTTGTGCAGCTGGACTTACAATGTGGACCAGCTTTTGACCTCCACCAGCATTTAATCAGCCATGGGCCACAGCATTCAGGCTTCACAACCCTGCCAGCAAGTTGACATGGCATAGCCATTACATCATCCACATATGCATCTATATATTCAGTTATCATAGGGATGCACTTGGCATTAGGCAACCACATGCACCTAGGCATCATTTTTAACTGTCCCTTGCAGCTCTGTGATACACATCAGTGATTCCCAGGGCTGCTGATACCCCTAACATGACAACTGCAAGTAGCAAAGCCATGCATCCCACAATGGTATTGCATGTCAGAGATGCCCCCACAAACATTGACATGTAAAGTTGCCACATTGCTGCACACTGTCCTATTTGCATTCTGTTGGTGTAGCAATGACATGGTGCTACACCATGACCATACCATCAACAACAAAAGGGTATGTGCTTGGAGCAGGGCAATGGTGCAAGAGAAGCAATGAAGCAATGCATTAGGATGTCTGGAAGGTATGTGTGGAGAGAAGAGAGTCCAGCTTCAACTCATCAGATCCCTAAGTAGCATAACATAGAGTCACATAGGAGAGACATGGTCCCGTAATAGGCTATTTGTGAGCCAATAAATGATGCATAACAGCCATGTCAGCAACATAGCATGCTGGCAACTGTGATCTGATGCACAGATTGACCCATAGACATTGGCATGCAGTCTTATGACTGTACCTTTGATGTGCAAGGCTGGAAAAGGACATATCCAATGTGGCAATAGTATTGTCTATACAAATTCTATTTCGGGTTGCATGCAGCATAATCAGACTTGTATCTGGTATGTGCTGGGATCTTAGAGAGGTGACTTAGGCAGTTCTATGCATATGAGTTCAGATAATTGTTGGGTCACTGGAGTAGATGAGACATATCCAAGAGCAAGTATGGATATTCTTTGATGTTTGCTCTGTTGCGGCAAGTTGTTCTTATACATGCAGCAACCAAGATTCTCTGCATTTGGAATGTCACATGAAAAACATATGGGCACAGCATAGTTGGCCTATACGGAGGTCAGGGCCCTGCCTTGTTGTGGTTTATAAGCTGGATGATGCCCTGATGCACAGTGTAAGAGACATGCATTAATTCTCAAGCAGTGGTGTGCAGCTCACGTTCTGGAGAGCCGCTAATCAGTCACGTGTTCAGGATATCCCTAATGAGTATGCATTTGGTAATTTCAATACAGTGGGGGCAGGGCATGCACATTATTCTTAGGCATATTCATTATGGACATCCTGATAACCTGACTGGTTTGGAGACCTGCAGGCCTTCGTTGGAGATCCCTGGTCCAGAGCTAGGATTCCCACCCCTATCCAAGTAACTCCCCAGCCAGTTATCTTTTCCAGTTATCCACAATGAATATGCATAAGAGAGATTGTCATATGATGTAGGCACTGTCAGCAAAACTCTATCATGCATATTCATTGTGAATAGGCCAAGATGTGCACTGACTGGGGGGCAGGTTGGGGAACCCAGTTTTAGAAGGTTGTAGAATGTGGTCAAGACATCCAGAGTTAGACATGTACATAGCAACCAATCAGATCCAAAAGTATGTTTTAGATGACAAAAGGTGATGCATTGGTTTTGCTGCTTGTTTCCCTTCCTTTACCTGCATGCTGTTTCTTACATCTCTGCCTTCCTGGATACAAAACTTTATAACTTTCAGCAGACACAGGGTTCTTTTGCTCCTTTCACAGTACACATCAGTTATAGGCTATGCATCTATTACATGACCCCTGCAGATATGCACTTAACATACCAAGAATTGATATGTCCATTAGGGGGGCCTCAAGCTTTCATTCTTTCCTGTATGGGGAAGTTTACATGTCACTGTGATGAACACTTATGGCTGAGTGTTTTTAGTTTTCGAGCAATTGGACATGACTGACATATTTGTAAATGGTGCAACAGCAGAGCAGCCATGGCAACATTTAACCTATCATGGATAGGACCTTGTGTACCTAGTGCAATGTTTAGCAGACTTTGTTCTCATTTTTTCTAACTTTAACACAACACACGTGCACTGATTATAAGTTTGCTGTGTGTAAAACCCATTGAGTGGAGCCTTCACAAGGTGGGCCTGTGGCATGCAGTTCTTTATCCATATATTAGCTATGGCTGGCATACATCATGTAATTTCATGACATCCCATACAAACCTTCCCTGTACTTCCTCCCCTACTGGTAAGATTTATTTATTTACATTCTCTTATATACCATGCTATTCTGCATCAGTGCAGTTTACATTGAACAAACTGAAATTACATTGAACAGGGTATTATAACTTGGAGATAACTATTTTACAGGGAACATTGTCTATGGAGGGTTGAGTGGCTTGCCCAAGACCACAAGGAGCACCTGTGGGACTAGAAACCCCAGTCCTTCCAGCCCAAGGTTGCTGTCCTCTAGTGGGATTTGAACCCCTGACCTTCCAGCCCAAAGTACCTTGCCCCAACCACTAGGCCACTCCTCCACTCCAGATGTGATCATATTTGCCTAGGACATTGGTTGACACTCTCCCTCAGCCTACCCTGGCCTCTTAAAAGATGTCAGACTATCTTGCAGAGCCAATGCAGCATCAAAAATGGAAGCAGTAGCACAGCAGAATTTGTGACAACAGTCATGTCTGCATTCCTCAGCTGTGTGACAGTATACTGCCTTTTAGTGGAATTTGAACTGTCATCCCTTTAGATAACCCTACTGCTTCTCAGAACATGAGGCTACCATGGCAGCCCAGTGCAATATATCCTGCCACTTGACATGTTGTACACAAGTTCTTAGGGCCCATACTGGCTCCCATGGACATGGGTGTCAGGGTGTTGACTGAGCCATTCACAGAACAGTCTGTTCTGCATACATGGCACTGCACTTTCTCTGCTGGCCTGCTGCATCTGTCAAGACAAGGTTACTGACCATCCTTTGTGAGATTTTGACAAGAGGCTTATCATAATATCCTCCATTTCTCCTTCCTTCCTTCAGGGAGTCAGCATATGCTTCAGACCTGATTGACATACTCTGCTTGCTTAGTCATACTGACATTACCTCTGTTTTGGGTTTGATGTTTAGTGAACCATACTTGACTGATATTGATTAGTCCACACACACGTCAGCATGCACAATATTAGGTTCAGATTTCCACATGGGATACATTGGATGTCGCGGCCCCTACAGCATTCTCTTTGATCTCCATGTATCATTCTCCATATCCATCTTCACATAGGAAGGAGGTGTTGCCTAGTGGTTGGGACAAGGTACTCCAGGGCTGGGGGTTCAATTTCTGCTTAGAGATAGCAATCTCAGGCTGGAGGAACTAGGGTTTCTAACCCTATGGGCAAGCCACTCAACACTCCTTTGCCTCAGAAGGAGGGAATGTATCCAGTACCTGCTTATAGTATGTGTAAACTGCTCTCATGCCCTTCAGTCTGGGCAGTATATCAAGAAATTGCATAAACATACGTTTCTTGATCACTCTGGTATTCACAAGACAGCTGAAACACCCTGGACCACACAATGTCTCATTGTACACATCACACATACAGCACCTACAGAATGTGCAGGTCAACACTCATGCTCGGTCACTGCAGCTCCTCCATGGCCTACACATACCCACTTCTGTGCCACTCAGTGACATCACACAAAATGACCAGGGCACCCCTCATTGATACCATCCAACGGCCTCCTACATTATCCTGCCACTTACTGTGTAACACATAAGGGGGCATGTGAATATGAAATGTCCATAAGCTATTACCTTGTCTTACATCCAGCATATAATAGGTCACTTGAAGAAAGGCTCCCTTATCCCGCATTGCGCAACCTGCGTTAACATGCAAGACTGGCACCCTTAACAGCCGATGCCATCTTAACACAAGGTTACCAGCCACTAGTGCCCTTATTGGCGGAATCCCTGCTTACCGCTCAAGCCTTTAACAGACGTTGGAGCCCTTAATGCTGCCATTAGTGCAAGCAAATCGATGCTCCCTTAACGGTCCTTAGTAAAAGTACCCCTAAGAGTAAGAACCTTTGGAAAAAAAATACTTCATCTATTTCTAAAATATATATTTACTGAAGTATCAGAAAATATACATAATGCATGCTTTTCTTATTAATAAAACAGTGACTGAACAGAGCCAAATGAAAGCACAATAACCAATGAGTTGCTTCAAGGCTGGCTAATACCCATTGTCTAAATTTCCTATGAAAACAGTCTTTAAATGGTAAAACATCATGCAGAAAGTTGTTTATTGGAACAAAATAAAAGTGGATTTCATAAGTCGATGACAATTTTTTCCTCTTAAGACATTTTATCCACAGTTCCTTCTGAGCTAGAGAATTATTGCAAAAAAGAATAATAATTCAGTTCCAACACATTTGCTCCAATTAGCGAAAGATTATGAGCAAATATAATATGCCAGGCATGTTTAATTTGTACCAAGGGAAAATCCTTATGTTGAAGAAAAATATGTACAACTAATTTCAGTAAAAGTGAATAAAGAACACATTATGTTGGTTTGAAAATGTCCTTCCAAATATGCAATAATCTTCAATCAGAAAGGTGCAGATATTCTAGCAGTAAAGGGATGAAATGAAAAGCATACTCATCTTACATTTTAAAAGGGATTTTGCTGAAGTGGGAGTGATCATTGTTCTTTATGAACACTATGAAACAATGTGAGAACTGATATACTTGGAAAATAATATTTTTTGTAAAGACAGACCTTAAGGGGCCTATGGGCTAAGGTGCAGTCATACATTTCCTCTAAGATAACCACTTCATATTATGCACAACCCCTTAACCACATCTCTTAGGATGCTTACCGCCTTCCTGCTTTAGCATTAAGTTTCAGATGATTCTGGTAGGTCAGTATATCTCCTCCTATCTTGGAAACGGGAATGGAAGAAACCAGCTAGGCTGGATTGAAGACGGAATCAGTGATCTCTGAGCCATTTCGTTTCTGTCCCGGGATGAAGATTCCTTCAGTAATATGGGAAGTTCACTTGCATAGATCATAATAAGCACAGGACTAAGGTTGCATCTTTGTTTTAATCCTTGCTCCTACCTGAAGCCATCTGTCTGTAGATTGTATAATTTTACCACACATCTTATAGGAAAGATGGAGACGACTGAACTGGCAGCTTGTTTTCTAACATCCCTTTTTGTGGCCTTAATATAGCAATGGCAAGCAGGTATTGCATACCGGAAAGGTAGAGGCCATGCCACGCAGAAATATCACTAGATCAAGGAAAATGGAAAATGATATATCTGTTCTCTTTCTGAATGCTACCTATACCAACGCTGGCATCCAGTATGGCAAACACTCCATCCAGAGCTTCCAACAGCACCTTGGCCCTCAGATTTTGGAACCATAACCACTGCTACAACTACTCACTCATCTCCTGGAGGAGAGGAAGTGCCTAGTCGAATGACTGGAAACGTAGAGACAAGAAAATTTGTCAGTGTCTCTGCAACAAGTGCATATGCTCCCAGATCCAAGGATCCGGCTCCAAGGATAATGTCATGGACTCAGGGCTGTGCTAGCACTGCAATTGCACAGAAAAGGGCACTGATAACATTACTTGGCTTCCAGGAAGCTGAAAAAGAGAGAGTTACTGAATGTGGTTGGGCTCCTGGTTTGTTAGTCACACAGGGAGCATTTCTAGCTTGGTATGGTTCTGCATTGCCCCAATGGCCTGTGGAGTCCTAGGCCCGTGGAGCTGGCTGAGAATCATATGCTCTGAGCCAGCTGAGGCTTAAAAGAACTCTCCATCATGCGGAAGCTAAACTCAGAGTATGGAACTGACCACTGGGTACTCGAAATCCTGGGAGAGAATCACTGACCCCAGCCTTCCCAGCCAGAGCTAACCAGACCTGTGTTGGATCTGGCCTTCACCGAAGAGATTGACTGGGCCAGCCTGACATCCAGGTATGGGTCACCTGAGCCATCTGCAATCAGAAAAGTGCTGCTTCCACCACTATCATCTTGGAAAAGGAATGGGGAGTTGTGTATAGATCGATGGTAAAGGCTGGAACTGAAGAGGTAGTTTACAACACAGAAGCAGAGAAACAGCTAATGCTATATAGAAGGGGACTGCAACAAATCCCTTGGTGAGGACCAGGAGGTGAGGAGCACCATCTACCTGACTGATGCAACGACAGACTCAAAAGACCTCATATGAAAAAGAGAGACTCAGAGTCTGAAAAGAACTGGTTCTAGGTCCAGGATATGCTGGAAGGAACCTTTTTTCCTGGATACTCATGCATCAAGGATAGAATCCCTGACCCTGCAGTGGCAGGCATGGGAAAAATAACCTGAAGAGCTTCCACAAATGTCGCCCACATGAGTGGAGAGCCCCAGGGAGGCTGTACCAGGGAGACAAGCACTGTCGTCATTCAAATATTGTACACAGGGCCGGCTCATCCGCTAGGCAGATGTCTAGGGCAACCGACCTGAGTGGGTGGCTTTGTGCCACCGCTTTGTACTTTAGCACACATGACCTGCTGTTTCTGATTTCCCTCCAATGCAACTTACTGTTGAGAGGACAGAAGCAGCAGGTGTACAGCGAAAGCTGGTGTACAGTGAAAGCATTCAAAATTCAACATTAAATGGTGAAATAAAGTATGTGAACTGTAATAACAGTGAAGCAAAGTGGCAGGACTGAAGAGAAGCGGATTTTATTTGCAAAGAACTGAAACACATTAAAAAGTGGTGTCTGAGTAATAAAAACAGTAAAATAAATTCAATGACCTAAAGTGAATTTGAAACTACTGATTGAGATTAGAAGTAAAAGATACAACATTTTATAGCATGCCCGACTCCTTTCTGTTGGTCCCCAACACAATAATTGTTTTAATTGTTTTAGCAACTAGTAGATGTGTTTGGTTGGCTTTCCTACAAAAGCACTATTGGTGGATGATTTTACATAGAGTAATTGTTTTAACCTTTTCCTTCAAATTGGTGTATTGAAGTTTATCTAAGACGATGGAGAGCTTGTAAGGATACAGTCAAGCTAATGGCATCAAAATAAGACATATTGACAAATGCATTCAGCCAGCTCCACAGACATGTAAAAAGTGCTACATCTCATGTCTGCAAGAAAGCAGAAAATAGAAAGCTTTGAAACATGACCTAGTTTAAGACTCATAAACAAAGATCTAAGGGGCTGATATTCAAGAGTTTATCCAGTTAGTAGGACCTGCTAACAGATAAACCGCACTGAGAGGGATATTCAGCGACACTAGCTGGACATCACCGATTGAGTATCCCCTCTACCCCCTCCCCCCCCCCCATTGGTACTGTCTGGAGAGCGCTGGGGTGATCCCAGCATTTATCTGATTAATGGTGATTTTCAGTCCACCATCCGGGTAAGTGGCTACATAAAGGGAACTCAGAAAAAAAGCTGTCCTAATCTTTATGCAGTTCACCTATCCAGAGAGCGGCTGAATATTGCCACTCTCCAGATAACTGGGCCTGTCAGCGCTCACATCAGATTCAGCCCCTGAGAATAACCGGATTCGAGTGCTGACTATCTGGTTTCAGTTTGGCCCACAGCGACCAGGTGCTGTCTGCTATGAGCTGAATATCATTCCCTGAATTTTTAACTCAAATAGGCCATAGAAACAGGGCCGGATTTAAAAACTGAGCACCCATAGGCAGGATCAGAAAACAGTCGGGGGTGGAGCTTTCTCCTCCAAAGATCATAAAGCATGATGGTAAGGCAAGCACGATCAAGCTGTTGTTTGGCTCAGGTATTTTGTGCCTACAAAATCTGGCACCCTAGGCAGTTGTCTGTTTCTAAATCAAGGCCTGCATGTGAAATATAAGTGATAATAAATTGTTTTCTGCTTTACATAGAAACAAGATGGCAGAAAAAGACCACATGGCCTATCTAGTTTGCCCTTCCATATCAACTACTACAATAGTCCCCGTTTTCCTTTAGAGATTCTCTGTTTTTCCCATTCTTATTTGAATTCAGATACTGTCCTCATTTCTAACACCTCCACTGGGAGTCTATTCAATGCATTTACCACTTTTTTCGTAAAGAAATATTTCTGCATATTACTCCTGAGTTTATCCCCTTTCACCCTCATCCTATTATCCCCTTTCACTCTTTTTTTCACGATGGTGAGAATGTTTAGCCAGGAAGTTCTATTGTATTTTCAACCAAATCAGAACTGTCCCCTACTGAGGTAATGGCATTATGAGTCTTTATTCACAACTGCCTGAGTTCATATCCCTTTTTTCTAGCCCAACCATTGCAGTGAGCAGGGCCGGCCCGTCCACTAGGTGGACTAGGCATCAGATCTCTGTGGGCTGCAGTCCATGTACTTTGGCACACATGGTCTGCCGGCCCCCCCCCCCCCCACCATGCTCCGAGCCATGTTGCCTCCCCCCCCCCATGTGCTGAGCCACGCTGTGCTGCTACCCCCCACTGCCACTGATTCAGTGGCAGGCCATGTGCTTTGGCAAACATGGACTGTCACTTCTGAACCCCTGAAATTATGTCCGAGAGGAGTCAGAAGTGGCAGGCCATGGTGCCAAAGTACATGGCCTGCCGCCAAGCCGAGCCGTGCCATGCCCTCCCCCGACCCCGCCACCAGAATCAGTAGTAGCACAGCTCAGCATGGGGGGGGGGGCATGGCTTGTGGGAGGGCGACATAGCGGGGCTTCTCCCTAGGGTGGCAGAAACCCTTGGGCCGGCCCTGATGGTGAGACCATTTTGGTCAGCGACTACAAGGACTACAGCTCCCTTTAGATCTCAGTATGACTATCCTTTGAGCTTACAGGCCTTTTACATGATGACCAAGAATTCCTTTTCCCCCCTGAGAAAGTGAATGTTGCCTCTTCACATCCCAAATGTTGCTAATTTTCTATAGCAGAAGTTATTGACTATTTCATTTTGATTTCCATGTCCGTTTTCTGCTCGTAAGCCCCTTAGTGGGATGAAGTCATCATATGTTACATTTTATGGCCTGATTTAAGGGCCATGTATACAAGGAGGGAATAGTGATCTGCAGCTCCTAGACAAGGGGTATCACCATAACTGCTGAGTTAGTTAGGAAGCTGAATGGAGAAACATTCCCAGGTGAGTTGTAAATGAAAGCTCATGGGACTATTTCCTCAGTACAAACTGAAGTCTAAAGGACCATGGATACTAATATGCCAACAGTTTTAAAAAATGGATGGAGTTTGGAGGAAGGAGTTCAAGATGGCAGTGGCCAGGCTTGGTTGAAGCACATGTTTGTTCTAATGGGCTACAAACCTCGGCACCAATTTCTGTTGAGGTTTATGGACGTTTGGACCCTTTCCTAATTCGTGTGCCTCAGTATCTGGTGGTAACGGGGGAGGTTAGCTGAGCTGCAGTGTTGCTGGAGTGAGAGGCTCAGCGGCTGCTTCGGCATCATCTCTCTCCCCCGATATGAGACCAGCATCAAAGGCTTTGTGCTACCAACAATCCCCTAGAGTTTCCCTGAGCCCAGAGTTTTATTCCTTGTCGGGTGATACTCTGGAGTTGTGAAGGCCAGGACCAGGGTTCCTGTGAGAAGAGGGGTTCTCAGCCCTGGAACAATAGTACACTGTGGTGTTAGAGGCACCTGCGTCTGGAAGCTTAGTGGCGGGGGTGTCTGGCGATTCAAGAGGAGGAGACTCATTAGCAAGAATGGAAGCTGTACAAGCAGTCCCAGCTATCTCAGGAGATACGACATTTACTTTGGTACGTCCAACAAATTTTATACTAATGGCATGCTATAGTCTCACTGGGGGAAGTTCTGCTTCCCCAGGTTTTGTCATTGGCTTTAAAGGTTACAACAAACTCAGTCACAGTGGAGCAGTTAGAGAACAAGGTAGAAATGGTTCAAGTGCAAGTTGTCAAGATACAGACAAGAGTAGTTGCTTTGGAAGAACAGTCTAGCTCATATTAAGAACTTTGCTGGTTTTACTAACAAATTGGAACTTTTGGAGAACTTATCTCAAGTTATAAATTTGAGATAAATTAACTTTCCTCGAGTTTCAACTATTTCTGCTAAAAATATGTTAAAGGTATATCTGATAGATACATTTTCTGTTCCTTCTGAGATGATTCCACCTATTGTTAAGGCGCATTATCTCCCAGTGGTCAAGAAAGTTTTGGTTCCTGTGAGGAATGATGATCAAGATCAACTGGTTGATGTACTGAATGTAATAGATTTGTTGGAGATTTCTCATGAAGGTCTGCCTGTTCCATCTACATTGATACTAACTTTGGCTCTTTTATCTGATAAAGAATGGCTTCTTAAGTTGTTTTTCCATAGAAGGAATTTACTGTTTCAAGGTTACTAAGAATGTATGCAGATTTAGCTAGGGATACCCAGAGATGCCGCAGAGGGTTTCTACTGCTGCGCCCTGGGGTTCTTCAACTAGGGGGGCTCTTTTTCTTGAAGCATCTTTGTAAATGCTTAGTAAAGTATCGTACAGTTTTCTATATTTTTATGACCCCCCCAGTTGATTGCTTTTGTGAATGCTAGATGTTTAGAATCCTCTATTGAGCTTCCACTTGAACCCTCATGATGTCTTATGGATGGATATTAAGCCTGTTCACCGTTAGTGGACACTTGGAAAAATAAAGAAACCACATGGTTCACTTTAACCTGTGAGGCTATTACACAGAAAGGAATGAAATGGAATAAGCAATGAAGACAGTAAGGGGAAATATTCGAAATGATTAACGCACTAGCAGGCCTCCTATACACATTAATCACCTTGGCAGGTATGTTCAGCGGCACTAAAACAGTTAGTGCCACTGAATATCAATGGGTATCACCCCTGCATGCCCTGATGCTAGCCGGCTGACCTCCCTGTTGGTTCTCTTCTCTGCTGCTGAGAACAACTTCATTGCAAGGCTCTGCCCTTTACTCTGGTTTGCTCAGACTATTTTGTTACCTGTGTTTGTCTTAAGTTCAGCTCATCTGTATATATATTTTTGTATTTTTAGTTAGTGTGCTGGCTGTTCTTTACTTTTCTTCTACCTTGTTTATCCCTACCACTCATCCAACAACCCACCCACTCCTCCCTAGGCTAATGGTCTCTTATAGCTTGTCCTGTGCTTTTTATCAGTATCACAAAGAGGTGCACTCTACTCCTCTAGGACTACTCCCCTGCCTATACATTATATATCTCCTCCAACTTCTAATCCCCCCTCTATCTCATTCTGATCACTCTGTATCACTTTCTTTTCCTATTATTGACGCTTCTGAAACTTCTCCATTCATGCCAACAATCTCAAGCCCCCAGTCCTTACCACTTTCCTCTTACCTTCTTCACCTCTCCTGCCATCTTGTCTTCTATCCTGTTGTGTGCTCTTCACCATTTTCTTCTTCTCATTAAGTCATCTCCCCTCTTTCTTAAAAAAACTCAATCTTGTTACCATCGTAGCCCCTCCTCTCTCTCCCGCACTCTCCTGCACCTTCTCCTTCTGTCATTGGGGGATATCAATCCCAACCCTGGCCCCACTAGACTTTTTTCCGCCTTCCAGGACAGATCCATACACAACCTCTCAAAATCTTATTCCTATCCCTCTCCTTTCCCCATCCTCTCCCAAAAGTGGAAGTAAGGATGTGGTTGAAAAAGCATGTTAGTTTAACCTTGGTGGTGAGTAAATTATTGGACAAGCTGTTGAAAGAGGAAATAGTGAGGTTTCTGGAGTCCAACAGATTACAGGATCTGAGGCAGCATGGATTTACCAGAGGCAGGTCTTGTCAGACAAATCTGATTTTTTTGATTGGGTGATCAGGGAGTAAAGCCTCTGACAACATTCCGCACAGGTGACTTATAAACAAACTGAGCACCCTAGGGAATGGACCCTGGATTAGAAACTGGTTGAGTGGGAGACGACAAAGGATACAGGTAAATAGAGCTCACTCTGGGGGTTATTCTGAGATGTCCATCCCTGCTATTTGTGCCGCCCCGGCAGCCCCCGACTAACTTCCCAGCCAGTTGTGTGAGGAAGTTAGTTGGGGGCAGGGAAGGGCAGCCCGGGGGCAGAGAATGGGGGGGGCAGTGGGCGGTCACCAGCCTTGGATGTACAGAGCCGATTCTAATGTCGGCCCTGTACATCCAGGGCTGGCAAAATGGCCAGGGAAGTCATTCCACCTCCGAGGTGGAATAACTCCCATGGTCATGTTTTTTTAAGTGGCCCAGGACATGGGAGGTGCTGAGGGGGGGCAGAGTTAATTCCCTGCAGCCCGATCCTGGCCTTAGATTGGGGGTCGGGCTGCAGGGAATTAACTCCTTTTGCAGGCGGCCAGCATCTCGGCTTTTAAATGGAGCTGCGGTGCCATGACAACATGATGACATGGCACCGTGGCTCCATTCAAAAGCCCTGACTGAGTTAGCCGGGCTGTGGCTGTACGTGCAGGCCGGGACTGAATTTCAGTCCCAGCCTGCACATACATGACTGTTCGTGATTCTGATCCTGCAGGGCTAGACATGCCCCACGGGATCAGAATCGTGATCTCCTTTGTACGTCCAGGTCAGCCCGGACGTACAAAGGAGATGTATGTGTGGAGCAAAATTGGGTCCTCTAAGGAGAAGGAGATTACCAGTGGTGTGCCCCAGGGATCTGTCCTTGATCCAATTCTTTTTAACATCTTTGTTTGTGATATTGCAGAAGGACTGTCGGGTAAGGTTTGCCTCTTTGCTGATAATACCAACATCTGCAATAGAGTAGATACCCAAGAAGGTGTAGGTAATATGAGGAGGGATCTAACTAAGCTTGAAAAATGGTCTAGAATTTGGCAGCTGAGATTTAATGTTAAAAAATGCAAGGTCATGCATTTGGGCTACAACGATCCAAGGGAGAGATATAGTATAAGGGGTGAAGTACTTCTGCCCACAAAAGAAGAGCGGGACCTAGGCCTGATTGTGTCTGATCTTAAAGTACCCTAAACAGGTAGAAAGGCGACAGCAAAAGCTAGAAGAATGCTTGGCTGCACAGGGAGAGGAATGGCCAGCAGAAGAAAGGAGGTGATAGTGCCTCTGTATAAGTCTTTGGTGCGACCTCATTTGGAGAATTGTGTACAATTCTGGAGATCACAACTTTAACAGGATATAAAGACGGAGTCAGTACTGAGGGTGGGTACTAAAATGGTTAGTGGTCTTCGTTATAAAGCATACGAGGATAGACTTAAGGATCTTAATATGTATACTTTAGAGGAAAGGCAGGATAAAGGTGATATGATAGAGATGTTTAAATACCGCCATGGCATAAATGCACAGGAGAGCCTTATTCAATTGAAAGCAAGCTCTGCTACAAGGGGACATAGGATGAGGGTGAAAGGGGATAGACTTAGGAGTAATATGTGGAAATATTTCTTTACAGAAAGAGTGGTCGATGCATAGAATATTCTCCCAGTGGAGGTGGTAGAGATGAGGACGCTATATTTATTTTATTTATTTTATTTTATTTAATACACACTTATATACCGCTGCTTCCAGCGATCAGCAGCGGTTCGATTCTTCTTTTGGGGGTGTCAAATCAGGACTGGGAGGGTACAGTAAATACATAGGTCTGAGGTGAAGTCACAGCACACATGGTTAGTGTCTAGGGGGAAAATTATACATATTTGTTGTTGTTGTTAAGTGCCGTCGAGTCGGAGTCGACTCATGGCGACCCTCTGGATAGCTATCCTAAATTGTGTTCGGTCTTCAGTCAGGCGGCTCATTGACGACAGACTGGTACCCGTAGCTGCTGTTATTGTAGCGATCCATCTCATTGCTGGCCTTCCTCTTTTGCGTTGACCTTCTATCTTGCCAAGCATGATGTCTTTCTCTAATGATCTCTCTCTTCGCATGATGTGTCCGAAGTATGAAAGTCGAAGTCTTGTCATCTGAGCTTCTAAAGAAAGCTTAGGTTTGATCTCCTCTAGTACCAAAAAGGTGTAAATGTACAATTGTAAGCCAGAAATGTGTAAATATGTATGTATAAATGTATACATATTTACATTTATACATACATATTTACACATTTCTGGCTTACAATTGTACATTTACACCTTTTTGGATTACGCATTTTTACATTTACATATTTGGATTATACATTTTTGTGCTCCATATTTTACATGTTTTACATAAAGTGTTTCCAAACGCATATAATTATCTGCTTGCTTTGCTATGATTTCATGGAACTTGAGGGTCATGGCTGATTGTAGTAGCATTTGAAAAGGTGGGTTTTTATCTCTTTCCTGAATATTGTAATGTCCGTGACTGAACGCAGTTCAAAAGGGAGTTGATTCCATATAGTTGGTGCAGAGAATGAAAAGGCTCTGCGAGATGTACCTGTTTTCACAGTTCTGATGGTGGTGGGGACCTGTAGGGTGCCCAAGTTGGCAGTTCTTCTGTCCCTATTTGTAGGTTGTGTGGTGATAAGTGAGGTCAGGAAAGAGGGGGCTATGTTGTTGATAAGTTTGAATGTGGTTACTAGCATCTTGTATTGTATCCTAGCTGCAATTGGAAGCCAATGTAGGTCGATTAATATTGGGGTGATGTGTTCTGAAAGGCTTGCACCCATTATGACCCTGGCAGTCACGTTTTGGGCCATCTGAAGGATATTTAATGATTTCTTGGGCAGACCTTGTAAGATGGCATTACAGTAGTCCAGGTGTGGCATAATGAGTGCTTGAGCTACGGACCGGAAGTCACTTGGTGCTATTATTTTCCTTAGAGGTTGTATCACTCTAAGTTTATGGAAGATGGCTTTGTTTGTTTTACGTAGGTGAGTCTCCATTTTTAGATTGCAGTCGAGTGTGACTCCTAGATATTTGATTTTATCCTTTGCTTTGTACGTGTTATTGCACAGGGTGATTGTATCAGGGGGCTTGAAGTTCGGTTGGTTGGACATATACATGACCTCCGTTTTTTTGTGGTTAATCGTCATGTTATTTTTCTGTAGCCATAGCAACATTTCATCCAGGCAGCTTTCGAGCTGTGAATAATTGGGGTCAGCGGCGTCCAGTTGTGTGTAGAGCATGATATCATCCGCGTAGATGTGGTAGTTGATGTTGTGTTTTTTAAAAATGACGCAGAGGGGTTGCATGTAGACGTTGAACAGTAGCGCCGAGAGAGCTGAACCCTGGGGTATGCCCTGTGTTTGAGAGAACGGTTCAGCTTGTTCGCCATTGAATTGTACTTGAGGCCTTCTGTTCGATATGTAGGAGGAGAACCATTTGAGGGGGGTTCCCACAACTCCTATGGATTCCAGTTTGTTAAGGAGGATCCCATGATGCACAGTGTCAAAGGCGGCGGAGATGTCAATGAAAATGAGTATAAACATTTTCTTTCTGTCTTCTAGTCCTTTGAGGAGGTTGTTCATTAGTGCTATCAAAAGTGTTTCAACTCCATGATTTCTTCTGAACCCGTATTGTTGTTTGTCTAAGGTATCATGATCATCAAGGTGATCTTGGAGTTGTAGGAGCACTGCCTTTTCAATGATTTTTGCCAGGAATGAAATGCTGGATATAGGGCGGTACGAGGATGGGTCTTCCTTGTTGAGTGAGGTGTTTTTTAGGATTGGCCTTATTATAGATATCCTTTTAAAAATACGGCGAACAGAATTGCACACAATATTCAAGGTGCGATCACACCATTGAATGATACAGACGCATTATAATAGCCATTGTTTTATTCTCCATTCCTTTCCTTATGATTCCTAGCATTCTATTTGCTTTCTTGGCTTCCACTGCACACTGGGCAGAGGGTTTCAACATGTTATCCATGATGACGCCTAAATCTTTTTCCTGGGTGGTGGTTCCTAATGTGGAACCTTACATCATGTAACCATAGTGTGGGTTCTTCTTTCGTATGTGCATAACTTTGCACTTCTCCACATTACATTTCATCTGTCATTTAGATGCCCAGTCTTCCAATTTTATCAAGGTCCTCTTGCAATTTTTCACAATCCTCATGGGTTTTAACAGCTTTGAATAATTTTGTGTTTATCTGCAAATTTGATTACCTCAATCGTTATTCCCATTTCCAGGTCATTTATGAATATGTTAAAAAGCAGCGGACCCAGCACAGATCCCTGGGGTACTCCACTATGCACCTTTCTCCATTGGGAAAATTGCCATTTAGCCCTACCCTCTGTTTTCTATCTTTTAACCATTTCTTGATCCATGACTTTTTAATTTTGCCAAAAGTCTCTCATGAGGGACCTTGTAAAAAAGTCCCTCCTTTCCCCAGAATGTTCCCCACTTCCTAACAAATCCAAAACCCTCTTCCTTGCACCATAGTCTCATCCATGCATTGAGACTCTAGAGGTCTGCCTGCCTTTTGGGTCCTGCACATGGAATGGGAAGCATTTCGGAGAATGCTACCCTGGAAGTTCTGGATTTCAACTTCCTACCTAAAAGCCTAAATTTAGCATCCAGAACCTCCCTACCACACTTTCCTATGTCATTGGTACCCACATGTACCAAGACAGTAGACTCCTCCCCAGCACTATCTAAGACCTTGTCTAGGTGGCTCGTGAGGTCCGCTACCTTCGCACCTGGCACGCATGTTACCCGGTGATCCTCACGTCCATTAGTCACCCAGTTATCTACATGCCTACATTTCTCCTCGAGTAACCATCCCTTAATGCTACCTGACCTTCTAATTATTGACCCATTTCTTTCCTCCCCTTTATTTCTAAACTATCTTGACCTTCTCTCATTCCCTTCTGGATCCACTGCAATCTGGATTTTGTCCTCTACATTCCACTGAGACAACTCTTGCCAAAGTCTTCAATGAGTTGTTCCTCACCAAATCCAAGGGCCTTTACTTGATCTTCATCCTTTTGACCTTTTTGCTGCTTTTGACACTGTTGATCACCACTTTTTTCTCAATACCTTGCCTTTACTTGGATTTAGGGTTCTCTCCTGTCCCAGTTTTCTTACTATCTCTTCCACCACACTTTTAGTCTATGTTCTGGTGGACCCTCCTCTACTGCTATCCTCCTTTCAGTCAGTGTTCCCCAGAGCACTGTCCTGGGATCTGTCATTTTCTTTCTCTATACTCAGCCCCTGGGGTACTCATTCCTCCCATGGTTTTCAGTACCATCTCTACTCTGACTCTCAAATCTACCTCTTTACACCTGAAATCTCTCCAGGAATCCAGGCCTAGGTCTCTGCTTGCTTATCTGACATTAGTGCCTGGATCCCTCACTGCCATCTAAAATTGAGCATGGCCAAAACTGAGCTCCTTATCTTTCCCCTTAAGCTCACGTCACCCCTTCTTCCTTTCTCTGTTTCTGTGGATAACACTCTACTCCTCCCTGTTTCCTTGTCTCACAACCTTGGGGGTCATCTTTGACGACTCTTTCTCCTTCTCCACACACATCCAACAGATAGCTAAAACCTGTTATTTTTTTTCTCTATAATATTGGCAAAATTTGTTCCTTCCTTTCTTAACACACTACTACGACCCTTATCCATTCTCTATTCACCTCCCATCTAGACTATTGCAACCTCCTCTTCACTGGTCTTCTTCTGAATCATCTTTCCATTTCAATCTGTTCAAAACTCAGCTGCATAGTTAATCTTTCACCAGTGTCATTATGCTCATGTCACCCCTCTTCTCAAGTCACTTCATTGACACCCTATCTGTTTCCACATCCCGTTCCAACTTCTATTACTTACCTACAGTGTAAGTGTCTTCATTCATCTGCTCCTCACTACCTTTCCTCTGTTATCTCTCCCTACACCCCTCCTCAAGAACTCCACTCTTCTGTCACATCCCTTCTATCTGTGCCCTTTCCTTCTACTGCCAACTCCCAGATTTCAACCTTTCTACGCTGCTGCTTCTTATGCCAAGAACAAACTAACTGAATCGGTACGCCAGGCTCCAACTGTGGCCCTGTTCAAATCCAGGCTAAAAATTCACTCACTGTTTTTGGATCCTGATCCCCCTAGTCTCCTGTTCACCTCCTATGTTTCCTTACCATTCCCCAGATATATCCTAGTCCCCAGTTATGTTGTCTGTCTTGCCTAGATTGTAGACTCTGATGAGTAGGATCTGTCTCTTACATGCCTCTGTAAAGCACTTGTATATGCCTTGTAGCACTATACAAATGATTATTAGTAGGAGTAGTTCCGGGAGAGACTCTGGCAATAATCAGGTGCTAGTGATATTGAGCCGCTGCTCGGTTATCACAGTGTGGTAAAATTTAGGCACATTAAAGGCTGGCCTAACGTTTGCCACAGAAACTAACCAGGCAGTGGCTGAATATTGCCATTACCCAGTTAGCTTCTTTGTTTGGCTCACCCAGATAGTCAATGCTGTGGCCGGACATGGCCCCAATATTGAATATCCGGGTCTACAGTTCAGTGACGCCAGCTAGCCGCTTTAGCAACACTAGCTTGCACCGCTTTATCTTTCTTTTATCTTTATTTAACACTTTATATACCGCCCTTGTCGGAACATGAGAGCGGTTTACAATAAAATATGCTAGCGCCATAGGAAAGAAGGAACTCCATTATAAAATAAAAGAATAGATTGACCAGTAGGGTCACTTAGGAGCAGTCATAAAAGCAGTAACTTAAGCAGAACAGAATTTCAAACCCTAGGATTATATGTAATATCTCACCAGCGGCATAGAGAAATAAAGAATTAATTAGAATTTTATCCTCTACAGACTGCAGGACAAAAAATAACTAAACGCTGTAAGAGTTCTTTTTTGTTACTAAAATGCTCTGAAGTAACACCATAAATGATGCCGGGTAAAGATCAGCATGGCCCAGCTAGTCTGTCCAGTAAGGTGTTTAGGGATGTACCTACTGCTCCATGCAGGTTACCCCTGCTCTTTCTGTTTTCTGTTTCCTTCCAACTATCGGAGGGGGGGAAAAAAAATCTACAGCTTTGCTGACCAGTAAAATAGTTGCAACTAGCTGCTTAAGCAAAACCCAAAATAAAATATGTCCCATTTCATTTGGGACCCCAATTTATGGATGTTATAATTTTCCTTTCATTTTGTCCTCCTCCCTGCAGAAAGTCTATAGCTTGGGCAGGGCTGGCCCAACCATTAGGCAAACTAAGCGGTCACCTAGGATGACAACTTCTGGGGGGGATGACAGAAAGCAGGGCATTCAAAACTAAACAATAGATTCTGACAGCTATGGGGGACATAAGGCTTAAGGTTTGCCTAGGGTGCCAACACCTTGACAAACTCTGGGATTTGCCCTGGGCTTGGGGGTATTAATGAATGTTCTGTCTCTTTTCAATTGTGTTACCTTTTTTGCTGGAATGAATTGATCCTCCTCTGAATGGGCGACGAGGCAAGTAATGCTGGGCCCCAGCCTGTTTTCTTCTTCTTCTTCTTCTCTGGGCTGTAATCTCAAGATCGGTGAGGAACGTTGTTGCAGGTAGGGTTGCCAACTGCATCCAGATGTGTCCGACAAGTTGATCCAGTCCTGGGTTGTGCCATTGCATGCAGGGACACACAGTTCTGATTTCTCTGTTGTAGTCTTGCTTTTCTTATGGAGTACAAGTCCCTGATGCAATGAGGTAAACCTAGGACTGGATAAGCTTGTTGGGTGTATCTGGAGCAACTTGGCAACTCTAGTAACAGACCTCAGCAGACTAAACTCAAAGTTTCTACAGCAGGATGCTGCTTCTACCACCATGATGCAAAACACCTCACAAAGGTGCTATCTGTGTCTAATATGTTCCTTCCAGCCCAAAGTCTGACTTTCTCAGCTTCCTTTCCTTCCACTTGCTCTGT
This sequence comes from Ichthyophis bannanicus, assembly GCA_033557465.1. Lineage (NCBI taxonomy): Eukaryota > Metazoa > Chordata > Amphibia > Gymnophiona > Ichthyophiidae > Ichthyophis > Ichthyophis bannanicus. The sequence goes on along the minus strand of CM066035.1, from coordinate 424,898,954 downwards.
CTCAGTTTGTATACATGCTTGTGTGTTTCAAACATAAGGCATCCCGCCATTCCTGTCTTCTAGGAAGGAGGAATTAACTCCCATTGCAGACTTGTAGCTTTGTGGCATGTCCTGTGTCCAGGGTTGGCACATCCATTAGATGAACTAGGCAGTTGCCTAGAGTGCCAACAGTCAGAGGGTGCCCATTACTGCTGCTGACACCCCTCTCTGGGATGTACAGTGGCAGCAATCCATTTAGAAGGGCACCGCGGCACTGGAATTACCTTCTCTTCCAGATCACTGTGTCATTCGCCCTTCTGCCCCTCTCCCCCCAATTCCATTTCCTGTTGAAAAGGAACTTGAATCAGAGGGGGGCAGGGCAGAAGCATGAATTGCATCGCAGTCCAGAAGAGAAGGAAATTCCAGTGTCATGGTGCTTTTTAACATGTATTACCACTGCTGCATGTCCCGGAGATGAGCAGCGGCAATGGACTGATGGGCTGGAGCAGGGCAGCGCTGGGAATGAGGTTCACCTAGAGCACTTCATATCCTTGCACCTGCCCTGCCTGTGTCAGCAAAGTCTTCAGCAAGTATCACCACCAGATAGGCTCAAAAGCAGGTCCTTACATATGAATCCTCTTCTGGGTTTGATGGGAAGAGGGAAGGGAATGTATTGTTGTTGAAATGAACTGCAATAAGCGGAGGTTAGGACCTACAAACCTTTATAGTCAGACCGGAGGATTTACATGAAGGCTAACAGTGAAGACATACAATGAAACCCCTACCTGTGGATCCTATAATTTGAAGCATCAAGCTAAGGATTTGCATAAAGCAGGAAAAGCTGACTTCTTGAGAAAGTCAGACTCTTCCTGTATCTAAAAATCTGTAGCAGCAATTGTATAAGCTTTAGAACTCTGATAAAAAAGGAATATGTGTTGGGAAAGAATAGCGAACGTGCTTAGAGCTACTTTGGCCAGGCAGACAGATTCTCAGGTGAGTGTAAAGTCTGACTCACAACCTAGGCAGCACAATTTCAAACTCCAAACTCTGTCTCACACTCACACACAGGCACATTCTCTCTCTCTCTCTCTCGCCTTCTCTCATATCCTGCTTGGCCTATGGCCTTGTGACTAAGACTGAGTATAGCTATGGGGCAGAGACTCATGCTGATCCTCTCTGCCTAACTTTCCCAGTTATATGATATTGTTGAAACCTATTTTCTGATCAACTGGTTTGCATGGGGCAAACAGTGGATTTACATGTAGCCCCCTGGCCTGGGTGTCCTCACTAAGCATATATTTCAGGAGGTGTCAGCACTGCTGTGCTAAAGTCTACCTCCTTTGGATTTCAGGGTTCTGGGACAAGACCAGCAAAGGCTTTAGCACCTGGGATCACTCACTCTGCTACTTCCTTCCATTTCCAGCAACTAAATGAAGTCCAGTCCAGGGTTTGTTCTGAACCAAGAAAAGTTTACTAAAAGTTTTGAAGAGATCAAAAAGCAATACAACACAGACATACAGAGTATAAATGTAATAGTGAACTGAATTTTTATTTCCTTTATCTTGGGGAACTTATCCTTATACTAGCAATACTACCGTAAGCTGAGGACTCCAGTCTCTACCTTTTTGGATATGGGTTACAGGTGCAGGCTGTAGGTGCTCCTCCATTGAATTCTGTGCCCTCTTTATCCTACTCTATATTTATCTTTATTGAAGCATTTGAAATACTGCACGTTCACACAGGCGATAGTGCGGTGTACAAAAGAGAGGCTGCTAGAGCCCAGAGAAGGAAAAGAACATCATTATTGGATAGGTCAGAATAGGCTCAGTCAAACCATAGGACAGAAATAGAGGCAGGCAGGGAGAGGAAACAGTAAACTATGGCATGGGTGGTGGAATGGGTGCAAGAAAAGGTGAGTCTTCAGTTTAGCTTTAAATGTGTGAAAAGAGAGCTCAAGCCTTAAGTCAGAGGGGAGGGAATTCCAGAGTGCAGGACCAAGGGAAAAGAAAGCAGAACTGTGAGTGGATTGTAGGAGGGCTTGAGAGGCAGAGAGGTGGTACAACTGCTTAGCGTGAAGGGACCAGAGGGTGCGATGGGGGGAGTGGAAATGAATGAGGTCTGAAAGGTACAGGGGAGTGTTGTTGTGGATGACCTTGTTAAGTAGGATCAGGATCTTGTACTGAACACGGAACTGTATGGGGAGCCAGTGGTATTGGATGAGAATGGGTATGATATGGTCTATGCGTGAAGTGTGGGTGATGATGCGGGCAGCAGTGTTCTGGAGCACCTAGAGCAAAGGTGATGTTGCAATAATTAAACTATGGTGACAAGAGAGAGAACCAGGGTAGTGAGGGAAGAAATGCTCAGAAAAGGGAGAACGGCATGCATCCGTCGCAGGTAGAAGAAGTGGCAGATAAAAGTAGAGAGGTGCTCCTGAAAGGACAAGGAGGCATCTAAGATCACACCAAGGTAGCGAAGGGAAGAGACCAGGGAACAGGGGTGGCAGAGAACATGGGGGACAGGGATGGGCAAGAATCAATGAAGGTAAACCAGATGGCTGCAATTTTGTCAGACTGAGATAAAGAAGATTGGAAAATAACCAGGAACCAACAGCTGTAGAACAGGAATTGAGAGGTGTGAGATTAGGAGCTGAGGGGGAAGTGTATTGGAGGAGGATAATATCAATGGCATATGAATATGCTGAAATGCCATGTTGTTGTATAAGTAGTCCAAAAATATATAGCCAGGAAAAATTAGAGCCTAAAAAATATAATATAAATCACCTCATTAGTTTTTGTTGGAAATGTATAGAGAAGTCAAGCTTCTCATGAAACAACTTCCTTTTTATTCTCAATGATGCTACAAAGCACCAAAAACCTGAAACAGCACTTAGTGAGCCACGACAGAAAATTGTCACAAATAAACTTAGTAATTATATGTAAATTTGTAATTCACTTAGCTCAGAAGATCCAAAAGCTTGGGCTTCACGAAAGTAGAAGTATGCAAATTCTTCAGAGAAGGCAGCTATAATGCCCAAAGGTCCAATGAACTGTAATCCAAAGATTATGGCGACACAGACTGTATTTCGAGCCCAATGTTCACATAAGGGCTCTGCTTCAGGCCAAAGATTAAACTCAAATCGGTGCCAGAACAATTGAATGTCAGAAACCAAGAGGTCTAGACTGAACACTCTTTAAAGGTATCCTATTGTGACATCAAAAGAAAGAGACCCAGGCCTTCCAAAAAAAATCACCAGTGCCAACAAAGATGAAAAAAGGCAAAGGTGAGATGTGATGTGACTGGTCAAATAACGCTCCACTAGTCAATTTCTAAATTGAGCCCAGATGTACTAACAGAATTCAAGAGAGAAATCCACCGCTGTTCGTAGGTCTGATGGGGTGCGGAGAAGGCTAAGAAGCCTGGGGGGAAACATCAGTTGAGAATGGTGTCCTCACCCTTGTGAAGCCAGGTTTCAGTTAGGAATAATACGTCTAATGAGTGATCAGAGATGAAGTCCTGGACAAGGATGGACTTCAAAAGGGGGGACATGCAATTTACACGGGCCAAGCTAAGATGAAGGAACTGTTGAGGAGCCAAGGGGCAGTGAGAGAGGAAGGAAGGGTGGGGGAGGCACAGAATAAGATTTATGGGAACACGTTAGAGATAACCAGGGGGAGGGGCAGGTGGCATGGGGCGCCAGCCCCAGTGTACTGGAATGGACGCCATTGATAGGGTGGTTGACAGAACAGAACAGGCAAAGAGATAAGAGTGAAAAGCCCATGATAGTTACCGAGGGAAAGGAACATGGGATGGACAAAGGACCACAAGGATATCCACCAGCAGATTAGCAGAAGGGTTCTGGAAGAGGGTCGCTGGAGTCATCCCAAGGAGCTCACCCAAGGGATGCAGCTGCATCACACTCCTGGTATACCTCTGGTTACTGGACTCAGATGAAGTGGCAGGCATTCACGTCTGCTGAATCCCGGCCTTCATTGTCTTAGCTCCCAAGGTCACCTCCTGACTCCTCTTTTGCACTTCTATGAACAGTGGAAATGTTATAGTATTGTGAGGTGCACTGTCCTAAGCAACCTCTGTCCACTACACTAATGCTGATTCTGTGTCTAGCCAAAGATTCCTACACTTGTGTGGTAGAATGGTTAGTGTCACTGAATATCCCCAACTAATTCTGCTATACAGTTTGATGAGATGGAAACCAATTTAGCTCAATATCATGAAGGCATGAAAATGGCTAAAATTAAGAAGTTTATTTGGGATAAATTGGATTATACTAATGACCAGGTATACACATGATATCAGACAATAAAGAATTTGGAGACTTCAACTGGTCGCCATGTAACTTCTGATAGTTCTAGTGACAATGATGTAAGTGATAGTGGTACTTCTTTCAGTTCTCGACAACCCTAGTGGGATCCATCTTCTATTGCTCCAGTTCAGCCTATTGAGTGGGATTTTTACAGGTGCCATCCTCGCAGCCAGCGGATGTGGTACACTTACCCCAATGAAGGATGAAGAGGTCCCAATACCCGCTCCCGCTATACACTCTGATGCTATACATCTGCTATACAACCTGATGCTAACTGCTTAGAAATGGGGTATGTCATGGAAAAAGCTGGCCTACCTTTTACCTTCGGGAGCTAACCGGGCAGCAGCTCAATATTAGCGCTGCACTGTTAACTTCCATGCCATGGGAGCATATGCAGAAAACCTCGATATTCAATTTCGGGACTGCATATGACCCCGGCATTGACTATCCAGGTTTAAAGTTAGTGCTGGCGGCTAGTGCTGTACTCGCACCTAGCCGCTGGTGCTGAATATTGGGCCCCTTATTTACTAAGAGCTATATTTATTAAAGGGTGTTACCATATTAGTCCATGCTAATGAGGTTAACAAATGTTATTAGTATGGGTCCCTTTGACTAAAAGGGACCTGTGGTAAATACTGTGCATTAATGTGTTCATGCATGTTAACGCAGTAGTGCCTTTTAGTAAATTTAGTCCTAAGCTTTTCTTCCCCATAGATTCAAAATGAGAGAAAAATCTTGGTTCTGTAAATAGGGCCTCTGTTCTGTGCAATTTTGAATGCCACTTCAGTAGCTCATTTTCAAATGATTTTTATTTTTGTTTTACTGCTCGGACACACAAAACTGTCTCCGAATAGACAATGCAAAATGTTCATGAATAAGAAGGAATTGCTGACTGTCATTGTTCTGTTTATGTATATGTTTATATGGTATATGTTTTCTGTTGATCATTCATTGCTGACATGAAGGTCTCTGGAATCTCTTGACTTTTCCTCTTTAAGTTGTTCTTAGTTAAACTTTCCAAATGACAAAACAAAAAGATCTTAAAGAAAGGGATATTTCAGGTCTCGTAAGATGTTATACTAAGTACTTTGACCTCCAGAAGACCTCCATTGTACTGTCTATAAAGCTCAGCAACAGCTTTGAAAAAAATCATTTCAACATTAGAATCAAGGGAGGAATGATGCAGCCAATTGTATCAGAGGGCTTCTTGGACCCGCTTACAGCAGCACAGTCTCCACCATGACTTGCTATGCGGCTGGGCTGCAGGGATAAGAGATTAGAAGCTCTAGTGGGAGGGAGGGGCTTGGGGATGCAGTGTCACCCTTTTTCTATCTTTGGGCTCAAAGAAACCCTATTGGCCAGGAGGAGGGGGCATATGAAGAGGGAATATAGAAGGATCTTAAAAGGGCTGCAGCTATTGTATTGCGCCAGCCTTTCTCTGCTGCTACAGATAGGCTGCATTGCTTGCACAAAAGCTGCTGCTGTTGAAAAAGAGGGAATAAAAAAAGTTATGTATAATGAGGAAGAGAGTCCTTCTATATGAGGTGGCCAATCTCTGAGTGGATCTGTGAAAGTTACACTTCAAAGACTTTCATGTCTCCACCTGCAAACAAAAAATAAGCCAGTGTGTTTTTTTCTTTGTAAATTTTGTAATTATTGCAGAATTGAGAATTGTTCAGTAAGATGGTATAGGGATTTTATTTGTAGTCAGAGGAATGTGAAAAATGGGGGCTATTTATATTTGGTTATGATATTGTAATTACTGTTCACCACATAGTGTTCTTTGGAAATGCAGTATACAAGTATAACTAAATAAACACTTCTGGGGTCTACATAATGCCCTTCAGTCCAGAATGGTTGCCATGCAAGCTGTATTTCTTATCAAACAGCTGTTGCTGTAGGAGGTGTTTTAGATCATACAGGCTTCTTCCCAGTGGGGTGGGAACATGTTGCTGCAGTGGCGAGGTAGGGCAGGAGCGCAGGCGCATACGTTCAGCAGATGCATGATCTAGATTCAGGCTGGGGCATGGAGCAGATCTGGTGATGGGAGCCCTTAGGCATTGGACCACTGGGTGGGGATCCAGGACTGTAACACATGGGGCCAACCACCAAAATGTACAAGGAAAGGAGTAGATCTCATGGCTAAGGCATTGGATCCTTGCATGAGGCAGTGGCAGCTGTGCCAGTGAATCCAACAAGTGAAAGATGTGATTGCCTGTGGCATCTGGAAGCATAGGGCTATTGACCCTGACACCATCTCCAGTGTGATACAACCTGATCAGCTGGTAGTGCATGTATAGTACAGTTGGCCATAGATACAGGAGCAGCACCTCCAGTGCATCTTGACAGCAGGACATCATGGAAACTGTGGTTGATGCCAGTTGGTCACTACATCAGGGGAGCAGTCAATAGAATGAATGGTGACACAGGAAGCAAATTGCAGAAAAGGAAGCTGAGTCTTCCAGCTCTGACTCTTCCAATGGAAGCAGCAGATCCTCAAGCTCACCCAGCTCTTGTGTCTCATCAGTGACAGATATACTATGCACACATGCAGTACTGATGCCTGGTTTGCTGGCCTTTGCCAAAAGGAAGCAATTTTGGAAAGGGGTACCATAGTCCCTGTGGTGACATATAGTAATGCATCTGCAATAGACCTATCTTTGCACTTCTAGAGGGTCATAGGGATTGGAATAAGTTAAAGAAGGAAACCAGGAAACACAAGCACCTGCAAGTGAACAAGATGGTTCCCTAAAATATATTTAATTGGGTGCAACCATTTGCCAGGTTAGCCACATAGTTAGTAGAGCTAATTTCTCTCAAGCACCTATGCTGTGGTCATATCTGGGCACAATTATTAATGTGCATTGTTCATGTGAAGGCTTTGCCAAGCTTAATAATGATGACGTTTTCAGGGAGAAAATAGTCTGAGATTGGCATGATATAGAACTATGGTTTGCTCATATGATGCCGAGATTGCAACTCTCTTTGAACTGCTATTAAAAGGCATGAGCTAAATTCTACAAATAAATAAATAAGCAGGGACAGAGTTGACCCATTCAGAGGCCCGTCAGCACTCCCTATCAGGTGTGGGGCTGCTTGACCACTGTAGAGGCATATTGATAATCCAATCAAAATGGTCAAAGAAACCAGAAGAGTAAGAGGACACATTGCAACAGCTGCAGCCACTCATAGGTAATTTAGCATTTGTATCCAGAATCCTCTTCATGGGCTGCCTTTTATTGCACAAAATGACTCTGTTGATGGTAGAGATAGCACATAACCATCACAGGATTTCCTAAAGTGTGCAGTTACATGACGACCTCTGTGAATCATTTCTATCATATTTCAAATATATTTATGTATGGATATATTCCTCCATTTTTGGTCCACATCTAGAACAATATTCCAATGCTTCAGGCAGGATTAGATTCAGCAACCTCTGACAATGTGTGATGTGCTACCACCTGACCAGCAGAGTGGCTGAGTCAGGTGTTAGAGTATCATTTTTCTTGAGTTCTTTCTGATTATGTTGACCTTGCACACTTGGGGTGGTAGACTTACTAATAAAAGTGTATGATAACATGACAGTAGTGGAAGTTACCAACTGTCAGTCTACAAAGTGCATTAGAGTATCTGAACTAGTGAGAGAGTTTGTCTTGAGTTGCCTGGATGACTGGCTTTCTTCTAAAAAATGCAAGCATGACCTAACTCCTTAACCAGCTTTTCAATTAAAAATGTGAGGGCCAGATGGTCACTAACACCAGGGTGGGCCCTAGGCATGTGCAGGCATATCACCCGCACATGGCCTCGCAACACAAGGGGCCCTATGTGCTCCCGACTAGCTTAAGAGGGAGCCGGTGAGGCTAGAAGACCGGTTCCAGAGCTCACATCTACACAGCCATGGGATCCGGCTGAGTTCATAGAGCTTAAACAGTGATACTTCCTATCTTGTGCAAGAGGAAATGCCCCTGTTTAACTTCTATGAACTCAGTAGTGCCATCAGCTGTGATTTGGCACAGCCTCAGGAGCAAAGGAAAACTCTCCCATGACTGTGCAGAGATGAGCCAGGGAGGTGGGCTTCGGGCCTCACGAGCTCTCTCAAGCCAGTCAGGCATGTGCAGGGAGAGCCACTGGCACTGGAAAAGGACTTACTTGGGGCTAAAAGAGGAAATGGTGTAATAGTGGGGGATGGGAAAACTGCACTTGAAAGGGAGATAATGCTGCGAGGGACTGTGACTGGGACTGGAGGGGGGCTCATATAGGGGGGCAGGACTAGAAAAGGGCTGATGCTGGGGTATGGGAGAACTGGGACTGGACGGCAGACGATTCTGGGAGGGACTGGTACTGGAGGGAGTTTGATATTGGGGAGGTTAGAACTAGAAATGGGCTGATGCTCGAAGATGGAGTGACTGGAAGGCAGCTTATGCTGGGAGGGAATGGAACTGGAAGAAGGCTGATACAGGGGGGCTAAAACTGGAAATGGGCTGATGCTGGGGGATGGGAAGACTGGGATTGGAAGGAAGGATTCTGGGAGGTACTGGGACTGGAGGGGAGAATAGAAATGGGCTGATGCTGGGAGATAGGGGGACTAGGACTGGAAGGGAGATGATGCTGGGAGGGACTGGGGCTGGAGGAGGACTAATACTAGGGGGCTAGGACTGGAAATGGGCTGATGTTGGGGGATGGGGGACTGGGACTGGAAGTGAGCTGATGCTGGTAAAGACTGGAATGAAGGAGGACTGATACTGTGGGGCTAGAAATGGAAATGGGCTGATGCTGGGGATGGGGAGAATCAGACTGGAAGGTAGTGGTTGCCCCTGACTAACACTCGCAGATCTATAACTAGGGTTACCAACTGGCTCCAGATGCGCCCGACAGGCTTGATCCAGTCCTGGGTTTACCCCATTGCATGCAGGGAAATGTAGTCTTGTTTTTCTTATGGAGTGCAATGGAGAAATCAGAACTACATGTCCCTGCATGCAATGGGGTAGACCCAGGACCGGATCAAGCTTGTCGGGCGCATCTGGAGTCAGTTGGCAACCCTATCTATAACTCATGATTGCCTAATGTTGTTAAGGAGAATCTTGCCTACTATAGCCTCATCTGCCCTGTAGGTGGTACTGTTCTACTGCATGGTATTGTGACCCAGGGTGGCTGGAAATTCCTTGTTCAATCTGATCGATCCCTGTTGAGTCAATTCTAGTTCATGGCAGTCTTCAGATGTCTTAATGGCAGATAGATTGGGCTTGGGTGACTTAGGTTTAAGTTTAGGTTTAGTCTCTTCATGCACCACCTTTTGACCATCACAGCTATTTAAGTATTCTAAATAAAATATAAAACAAGAAAAGTAAAAAAAGAACAGTTAACTAAAAAACTGATCTAGTGCAATAACTCCTACAAATATTGAATTCCGGCCATTTAAAGTAAGTCCAAAAACTTAGAAAAATAACCAAGCTTTAAGATGAGTACAAAACTGGACATATGTAATATTAGTTCTAAAATCTGATGAAATAGCATTTCATAAAACATGTGCTTGATAAGAAAAAGCCCATCTATGAGTGGATGGCATCCAAATTTTTGTAGGAGGGAGAACTGCTAAAATATTTGGTCAGAGAATCAAAATGCACATGATGGTGTATAAGGGATTAAATGTTCAAACAAATAAGCAGAATGCTTAGTTAGTAATGTTTTAAAAACTATTTTGGATCTTAAACTGGATTAGCGACGACTCATCAGTAAGGGTCTAATATGATCCAATCTATGTACATAACATATAAGTCTTATGGCTGGATTTTGAATTAATTGTACCTGTTTCAAAGAGTAAGATGTGATGGCTATGAACAATTCATTAGCATCATTAACAACAACTAACAATTAATTTAAATGGGCCCGGGTGGAAACTAATGAATGCATGCGAAAGATGCAATAAGGGAGAAAGGAAGAAAGGACACAGAGATCTAAATAACCAAAGATAAAAAGAAAGACCTTAATTAATGATGGAATATGTGCCTGAAAAGAGAGATGCGCATCAATGATAATTTAATTGACTCCTCGAATTGAAAAAGGAAACCCCTGTACTTGTGCAATGTGCATGCATCAATGAGGTTATTCCTTTATGTGTTAACCATATGGCCCTTTCCCTCCTCCCCTTTGAAAGGCCTCCACGCCATAAAAATCAGGGCTGCCTCTAGTGCAACAGCCTCAAGCCTGAATGCATTTACTATTCAGCATATAGGTAAATGGCACTCGTGGCTTACACATCTTATGAAAGGTGTGTAGAAGGCACACTTGATGCTGCTCTGAATTGATCCTGCCTTCCTTTTCTCTTCCTTTGGCAGATGTCACTCTGACTGTAGACGGCTTAAATCACTGGGTATACATTTATATTGTTGGCCAAATGTCAGGCCAAGCTTGGCAACTTTGGTGTTCATTTGACTCTGGCAGCCTGGAACACCTGGAACTGTTAACCCTTTGAAGGCCTACTTTAAATTTTTAATCCACATTCTGCAGCCGGGTTAATTTTTGCATATTTCAGGAAAATTGTACCTGTCTTATTCAATATGTTCTAATAGTGATTTTCCTTCTGCTATGGTCATGTATTATATACCATTTGATAGGAATATTTAGTCAGAATTTTGGATCCCGAGAGTTTTGGGCTCGGCCTGGAAAGAGTTAAGGAGGAAGTGCTGGGATGTCTTCCCCCCCTTTATGAAGTGGCTGTTGGCTCAGTCAGCTTGCCCAGATACTGTATTTCAATGTTCCATCTAGGCCTAGGGTAATGATCTCAGTAAGATCCCCAAACCGCAGTTAGAATATGCAGTGAGAAACGGCCTTATGCTCTGTCTGTCCTGACTTCAAGGAACTTTATGCTATGATGTGAAATCATCCTGCATTGCTACAGTATAATACAAGAAGTGGCCAAGATCAACAAGCAAATAGGCAAGTTCAACACTGATCTGTAATCTATCTAAAGAAGGTATACATTTATGGATAGTTAGCTTTTATAGAAGGGATGAAGAAAACACCAGGTGCCAGGTTACCATGTTGGCTAAAATATCAGACCTAGCACCTGGAACTTGAAGGCAAAGCACATGGGCTATAGGGCAGCACAAACTTGTTACAGCAGAACAGCATACATCCCTGTAAAACTGTCTGTTATTGGTCAGTGCTGATGCTGACACTGTCGTCATCAGTGCTGATCAAGAGAGGGAGGGGAAGTAATCAGTCTGTGACTTGAGAGTGAAGTCAGCATGATAGCTGGCAGCTGCAGTAGGAGCAGCCCAGACTTGGAGGCAAAGGTGGCAGAAGCGGCTCACCAGGAGCCTTTGCCTATTTGCAGCGGTGGTAGGAGCAGCCAAGACTCTGCTGCAGTGGTGGCTGAAGTGGCTCACCCAGAGCCTTTTCCTTTTTTGCAACAATGGCAACAGAAGACGCTCATAGAAGCCTTTTCTTTTTGAGACTAGAGGCAGCGGCTGCAGACTCGGGCATGCCTGAAGCAATTTTATTGGGAAGTTGGGTCTACTGTAAATTTCAAGTGGCAGTATTTTGGGGGTGGGGGGGGAGGGGTGGAAGAGAAGAGAGGGATTGAAAGAGGCTGCTGTGGGGGGGAAGGGTAATGAACTGAGAGATGCTGCTGTGGAGGGGATAAACTGAGATAGTCTGCTGCGGAGGTGGGGGAATCAGGGCCGGCCCGTCCATTGAGCAAGAATGTTTTTTGCACAGGGCCCCGCGTTTCAGGGGGCCCCGCGCAAAGAACATTCTGCTTTTTTTTTATTACCTTTAAAAACAAAAACCTGGCTGTAGCTGCTGCCGCTGCCGCGTCCGTCGCAGCAGCGGCAGAATGGCGTGTCCCGCGGGGCCCCTTCTCCTCTTCGAGCCCTCTGCAAGGGCTTTCAGATTCGCGAAGGGAGAGTTGTGCTCCCTCGCGTCTCTGTAAAGCCCGCAGGGGCTAATGGGAAATTTCCCATCAGCCCCTTTAGACGCGAGGGGCTGATGGGAAATTTCCCATTAGCCCCTGCGGGCTTTACAGAGACGCGAGGGAGCACTCTCCCTTCGCGAATCTGAAAGCCCTTGCAGAGGGCTCGACGTGGAGAGGGGCCCCGCGGGACACGCCATTCTGCCGCTGCTGCGACGGACGCGGCAGCGGCAGCAGCTACAGCCAGGTTTTTGTTTTTAAATTTGCGGGAAGGGAAGGGAAGGGAAGGGGGGGGGGCTGATGGAGGCTGTCTGGAAATGGGGTGATGGGGGGTTAGGACTGGAAATGTGCAAGGGGGGGGGGGTTAGGACTGGAAATGTGCAAGGGGGGGGGGTTAGGACTGGAAATGTGCAAGGGGGGGTTTGGACAGGAAATGTTCAGGGGGGGTTAGGACTGGAAATGTGCAAGGGGGGGGGGGGGTTAGGACTGGAAATGTGCAGGGGGGTTAGGACTGGAAATGTGCAAAGGGGGGGGCTAAGGACTGGAAATGGGCTGGGGCTGATGGAGGCTGACTTGAAATGGGCGGTGGGGGGGTTAGGACTGGAAATGGGCTGGAGGGGGGGTTAGGACTGGAAATGGGCTGGGGCTGATGGAGGCTGACTGGAAATGGGCTGGGGGGGGTTAAGACTGCTAATGGGCTGGGGCTGATGGAGGCTGACTGGAAATGGGCTGGGGGGGTTAGGACTGGAAATGTGCAAGGGGGGGGGGGGTTAGGACTGGAAATGTGCAAGGGGGGGGGGTTAGGACTGGAAATGTGCAGGGGGGGTTAGGACTGGAAATGTGCAAGGGGGGGGGGGGTTAGGACTGGAAATGTGCAGGGGGGTTAGGACTGGAAATGTGCAAGGGGGGGGGTTAGGACTGGAAATGGGCTGGGGCTGATGGAGGCTGACTTGAAATGGGCTGGGGGGGTTAGGACTGGAAATGGGCTGGAGGGGGGGTTAGGACTGGAAATGGGCTGGGGCTGATGGAGGCTGACTGGAAATGGGCTGGGGGGGGGTTAAGACTCCTAATGGGCTGGGGCTGATGGAGGCTGACTGGAAATGGGCTGGGGGGGTTAGGACTGGAAATGGGCTGGGGGGGGTTAAGACTGCTAATGGGCTGGGGCTGATGGAGGCTGACTGGAAATGGGCTGGGGGGGGGGTTAAGACTGCTAATGGGCTGGGGCTGATGGAGGCTGACTGTAAATGGGCTGGGGGGGTTTAAGACTGCTAATGGGCTGGGGCTGATGGAGGGTGACTGGAAATGGGCTGGGGGGGGTTACGACTGGTAATGGGCGGGGGGGGTTAAGACTGGTAAGGGGCTGGGGGCTGATGGAGGCTGTCTGGAAATGGGTGATGGGGGGTTAGGACTGGAAATGGGCTGGAGGGGTTAAGACTGGTAATGGGCTGGGGGTTGATGGAGGCTGACTGGAAATGGGGTGATGGGGGGTTAGGACTGGAAATGGGCTGGGGGGGGGTTAAGACTGGTAATGGGCTGTGGGCTGATGGGGGCTGTCTGGAAATAGGGTGATGGGGGTTAGGATTGCTAATGGGCTATGGGGGGGGGTTAGGACTGCTAATGGGCTATGGGGGCGCTAGGACAGGAAAAGGGCTGATGGGGAGGGGTTAGGACTTGAGGTGGGCTGATGTGGTTAGGACTAGTAATGGGCTGTGGGCTGATGGGGGGGGGGTTAGGACTGGCAATGGGCTATGGGGGCTGACTGGAAATGGGCTGATGGGGTTAAGACTGGAAGTGGGCTGATGGGGGGTTAGGACTGGTAATGGGTTATAGGGGGGGGCTTAAACTGAAAATGGGTTGATGGGGGGCTAGGACTGGTAATGGGTTGAGGGATTGCTATGACTGGAAATGGACTGAGTGGACGGGGAGGCTTGAACTGCAAATAGCTGATGGGGAGGGAGCTTGGAATGGAAATGGGCTGTGAGGGAAGGGAGCTAGAACTGAAAATGGGCTGATGGAGCAGCTAGGATAGGACTGGAAATGGGCTGTTGGGGGGAGCTAAGATTGGAAATGGGCTGTGGTGGGGGCTTGAATTGAAATGGACTCATGGAGGGGCTAGAACTGGAAGTAGGCTCATGGGGGGGCTTGGACTGGAATTGGGCTGAGTGGAGGGGAGCTAGGATTTGACATGGGCTGATGGTGGGGCTAGGAAATGACTAGAAATGGGCTGATGGGGGGCTAGGATTGGAAATGAGCTGATGAAGGGACTCAGACTGAAAATGGATGGGGGAGCTAGGACTGGAAATGGGTTGATGGGGGGCTAGGACTGGAAATGGGCTGATGCAGGGACTAGAAGGGAATGGATGCTGGGTGAGACTGGAACTAGAAGGGAGCTGATGTTGGGGGAGGATTAGAATGGGATGGGGCTGGGAGAGTAAAATGGAGAGGGGAAAAATATTTTGTGTGGGAGGGATGAAAAATCTACAATTGGCCGGGTATTGGTAGAGTAAGTGGGGATTGAGGATGGAGGGGTAAAATTTGTGTGGATGAAATAAGAATGAGGAAAGAGCAAAAGGATAAAGATTAGTATGTTAAAGCAGATGTAGAGAGAGAGGATGGAAAGAAAACTAGAAGAGAGAAGAAAGGACAAATGGACAGCAGACGATGGAGAGTTAGCAGAAAACATGAAGAAACCAGAAGAAAGTGGCTGGAGCAATTGCAACTGAAAAAAATGCACAAAAGGTAGAAATATATCTCTTTATTTTGAATTTATTAACTGGAATATGAAAGCTCTGGGAAATGTGCATCATTAACGTCTGCGCTTTGTTTGGTACAAGAGGAAATTGATTTATAGTTTTATTTCTACAGTGTTGTTGTACATTCCAAGTTTGGCTTTTGGGGTTCCCAGTTTAATTATTGCCTTCCTGTTTCTAAATTGTGGTTCCTTGTTTGGTGATGGTCTATGTTCTGCATGTGTAACTGAGCTGAGGTATTCTGTTTATGTAATTCCTATTTGACATTGCCACTTGTTCTCTTTCCCCAGTATTCTCTGAAATGTACTGGTTTAATATTTGCAGTGTTTCCTTTTGATAGGTAGGGTCTGGTGCTTTGTGAGTCCTGGTAATGCTGTCAGGATACGGTGGGTTTGCTATGGGTTCTAAATGGGCAGCGTTTGTAGTAGTTCCTAATGTGCCTGGCGGTTGGCACTGGATTATAGTAATGTAGAAATCTTTAGTCTTTCTTTATCCATACACTCATTAAGAGACATGTTTACTAAAAGTTAGTGTATGGTAACATTATGCAAATATTTATGCAAATAAGGCCACTTATGCAAATGAGGCCCCGCACCGAGTCTCCGCACATGGCCCCGCACCCCCCTTGGGCCGCCCCTGGGGGGAATGAATTAAGAGAGGCTGTTCTGGGGGGCTCCTTAATTCTAAAAAAATTGTGGAGGTCTGCTTTATAGATATGGAATTAAGGGTCAATAAACAAGCTGTAGGTAATGTCTTTTTATTGGAGCTACAGAGGGACTAAGTAGAAACCATCGGAGAAGATAACTGGGATTCGTTGCTGGAGGGTGTGGAAGAAGTGTCATTGTAGCTGGGTTTCAAAGAGGTTTGGACAAGTTCCTGGAGGAAAAATCCATAAACCATTATTAAAGAGGACCAGGGAAATCCAGTGCTTATCTACTGGGATTAGCAGCATGGAATCTGCACACCTTTTGGGAAACTGACAGATATTTGTGACCTGGACTGGTCACTGTTGGGAACAGGATATCGGGCATACCTTATGTTTTTATGTAATATAATAGCAAGCAAATAGCAAATAGTACATCCATCCTAATGGAGCTCCACTGGCTCCCTATATACTGCAGAATAACATATAAAGCCCTTATCTTGACCTTTAAAGCAATAAATTCTATAGCTCCATCATCAATTTCGAAACTCCTCCATCACACTCCCAACACCAGATCTAGGAGGTCAGCAGCGGCAAATACCCTAACTACACCACATGAGGCCACAAAATACAAACGATCAACAACAGACAGGGCTTTCGCGTACTACGCACCCAGATGTTGGAACAACCTACCTCCCAACATTAGAGCTATTACTGACCTCAAACAATTTAGAAAAGCCATAAAGCATCACCTCTTCATTCTACATTTCCAAAGCACATCATCAACCCTCTAACACTTTCAGATAAAGTGTAACCGCCCTATTTAAGATGATGAAAAGAAACTCTATCCCGTGTATATAGGTCCTATACATGCTACAAATATGTACATAGTTTCCCTAAGTTATAATCCCAGTTGTATATTTCCTGTTATATGTAAGCTCACCACAGTCTGTTGATTGAAATGAGTATTCCTGTTTGATGTAAACCGCGCTGATGAAAAAGAGTGCGGTATAGAAGAAATACAAATAAATAAAGAAATAAATAAAGAAATACCTTTTGGCATATCTGAGTGAAAATTTTGACTGTGAAATATATTTTGGTATTTACCCATTTACCCAGCTTCTGAAACCAAATATTTTGAATAATGTAAAACTGCAAAATTTAAATAATGCACATTTGTGTCCTTTTAATAAAATCATGAAGTATATTAAAAAGCTAATAAATAAATACTATATAGCAACTCCTACAATTATTTTTAAGCACTTGTTATTGTTTATGCACATGAAATTTTTTCAGGAACAGGTTTTACTAGAAATCCAAGAAGCTCTCCTTTTTGAACATTGCTACATCCTGTCCCTTTGAAGTCACAGCCCAAGTTTAAATCAGAATAGTCTTACTATATTCTTCTGGCATCTGCATGGAAAGTTGAAGGCTTCTAACTGTATGACTTAAATCATTGTGGCATGCATAAATTCATGTACAAACTTGCAAGAACATTTAGTGTTCAGTTATGTAGGTTTATGCTAACTAAAATATATATAAATCTATGAAAACAGGGCTGATTGGCACACACATAAATTAATGCAAATTCCTTGCCATTTTTGAAATTCCTACCTAGTTTTCTCATGTGTTAGGGGATAAATCCCTATTATCAGCATGAAAGCCAAAACATATTTACATTTATAGTAGCACCATTCTAGATCAGAACTCTTCATTTAGGATCAGCTGCTTTTCAGTCTAATAGGGGGGTTTATTGTTTTGTTTTGGTTTTTTTTAATTTCACCTAACTCCAAGTTAAATCACTTTTAGTGTGTCTTCGTATACAGCATAAAAACGTAAGTCAGTTTCATATGCAGATACTTTAGACTGTCCTTCACAATTCATATCCATGTATTAACTTTCCAAACTTTAACTGAATCAGGTAACTTCATGTGAAGTTGGTTTTAGCAGATCAGCACAAAAGTGTTTTAATTTGATTACAGCCCCTAAATGAAAATTAATGAGGCTGACACCCACAATTAACAATGAAAAATGCAAATTATTATAATTACTTAAAGCAATAACATTGCTTTTACATAGAAGACTTAAGGTACTCTGCAAATTATTTACAAGTATTACACAAAACACCCAAAAATGACAATTTCAATTTATTTTGTCAGTTTAAAAAACAAAAATCCTCACGAAAACCTCTCTCCTTTGGGAATCTGTCGCTATGGATAATTAAGCAAATTTGATTGCAATTAAGGCCAGCTTCTACTGTGGAGTTTTAATTAAGGCAAATCTGGCATCTACATCTCTAAGATTAATTTTAGTGAATTAAAAGAAAACAACAAAGCAAATATATAAGTGTAGTTTTTATTGTAGAGAGACCAGGCTGTTAAAATTGCCCTTTATGCAAACCACCTTTGATTTCCACTCTGAGAGATGAATATTGTATTTTGAGTTTCCTTTCTGTCTGAAGACTTGAAGAAATAAAAACATCAGAAATGCAGAAAGCATCTTCCAATAGAAGAATCTGAATTTTTTCAAATTGCCAACTTAACACAGATTATATTTCAAAGAGAAATCTACTTTGATTTCATAAGAGGAAAACCTGGCTTATGTTTCTTTAAAGCTATTAGCATTTTGTTCCTAGACAGCTCCCACTCTTTTATCCTGCTAACAATGTCCTTAAGTAAAGGTAATTCTGAGCCTAAAAAAAGTATCAAACTAAAGGGTTTTGTTGTTTTTCAAAACCGTTCTTTTCCAGTGATTGGTTAAAGTACTTAGAATCAGGTTGATATTCAAAGCCAGTTATATGTTCATTGTTGGCTGGCTAAAATCCAACTAAAATGCTTTATTCTATCCATATACGAAAGAAGCAGAGACAGCACAGGCTTACAAATTATCTATTTAGCAGCAATATTCAGCCACAAAACAGATAAGTTATACATTTAGGGGCCCTTTTACTAAATCTACATTTTATCGCGTGGTAACTGACCATGGTAAATCCTACTGCGCAAGCATGTCAGCTACTGGTATTCACATGCTAATGGTTAACTGATATTCACATGCTAATGTGAATGGTGGACAGATTATTTATTATTTATTTATTTCAGTTTTTTATATACCGCACTATTTATAATCAGCGCGGTTTACAGATGAACACAAAGACCAGAACAACAGGCTGTTCGGTATTACATATAACAGTAGTATAAACTTGGATAACATGGGAGAACTATATACATAGAATAAATAAATTAATAGATTAGAGGTGGAATGTGGCCAATATGAACACATCAGCGTGTGAGTGAAATGAACATGTTACTTAGCACCACTTCATCTAACAGCACCTCTATGGGTAGCGTTAGGAGCACCCACGTGTACACCCCAACAGTTAATGCAAAGGCGTACTTTGGGAATGTTCATTAAATCCGAAACATTAGAGGCATTTAGTAAAAGACCCCCTTAGTTTAGCAGGCCTAAACTAAACAGATAGTGCTGGCATGGTGCCCACACTATGAGGATATTTAGCAGCATTGCTTATATGTATACTAGTGCTGAATACCTGGATTATGTCAAATGCCTTTGCAGGCATTTTAACTTAAGCCAGTTGAAAATTGACCCCAATATGTTCATGCTGTTCTTATCATTTTATCACTTGAGTATGTTATCTTGTCTTTTGAGATTTATATTGTTTTGTTTTTGTCTGGAATCCAAAAGCCTTCATTTGCAACTACTTAAGGGGTTTTCTCTCTAATGTTCTTCTACCAACTCACTTAACTCGGTAATTGCAGCGACAGTCCTTCAATGAAGGCTATGCATCCAGCCTCTTCTGAACCCCTAGGTTAAACTCGCATGGTGGCTGAATTAAATCATTTGAATGCACAGAAATAAAGCTTAGCAAGCCAACAAGTAAGTAAATAATGAGACATTTCAAAACTCTGAAAGGGATGTTATGGGGGTTCAAATCAAAGTTTGAGTTTGTCATTATGCCATATTACCATTGTCTTCTTTGGTGCTGGAACTTGGGGGGGGGGGGGGGATCCCACTAGTCTTGCTACCTTTGTCATCATTGCATATTTTTAAGGAAAAAATAAAACTTCCTCCATGGTCCAGATTTAGCCATGAGCAGGAAAAGTATGGAGAGCTAAATTGAGCCCACAGGTCATCGTTTGGGAACCCCTGATATAAGGTAATACATTTTTATAGAGTTAACAATACATTTCTTGAATAGTTTCTTTGGGGGGGGGGTGACATCACCAGCTGATGCAGCTGCAAGACACCTCGGTGAGTCTGGAAAACATCTTGGTAAGTCTGTTTTGGCCCTCAACTTCATTTAAAACCTCAGGTAGGCTAGATGATTAAGTGCTGTTTGGATCAGCTCCATGAGGTGCATAAGCTGAAGCCTTTTCTGAGTGGGTATAACTTGATATATTCATTTTTTTCAACTGTAACCAGTCAGTTGGGTTATTGAAATTCTGTTTTTGGGCCTTTCTCAGACCAATGAAAAGTGTCTGCAGCTTGTACAGAAAACAACATACTACCCCTCTATTGCAGAAGCTTTACTGGTTGTCTACATGGACTAGTATTCAGTTTAAGATGTTTTCTTTGCTGTATCATGTGGTTTATAGAGGCCAGCTGCAATATATGATGAAAAGATTGAAATGGTATTCTGCTAGATTCCTTTGGTCATGGCTCATATGACCTGCACACAAAATACTGAATTTTGTTATAATGGTCTTGCCTTTTGGAAAGAGTTCCCACAAGCTTCGAGCAAGGAACTTAGTATCTTTGCTTTTGGAAACAACTCAATGCCAGTTTTTTTTTATTTTCAAGCTTTTGGGGATAATTGCTGATATTCTTATTGGTTGGTTCTATCTTTTTTAGAGTTTGATCTTTATGTATAATATTTATCTTTGTTTTGTTTTATGAAAACTGGTGATTGTTGTTGAATTCCTTTTTACAAATCTGATTGAGTAAAAGATGACATCAGAAAATAAAAGTGAAAAATCATTCCAATGTAGCCTGAAGGGGAGAGGACCGGATCTGTTGGGGTGACCAGAAAGTGACAAGTAGTGCAAATTTACGGTTCATAGTATGTTAAAAAAATGTAGGTTTCAGGGGTAACATGATGAGTTCCTAGGAGACCTCAAAAGAGAATTCTTGTGGCAGTTTAATGGCTAAGGAGGTGGCTAAGAAGTTCCTTCCTGCAGTGTGGGCAGACTAGCATGATAATAATGTGCTAGAAAAGGCTGAGGCTTCTAATATACTCACTTTGAACAAAAAGACCCTATGATCCGGTGATGGTGTGAGATAGTAAAAGAACTTGTGGGTTTCCTGTTGATTAAGATTATGGCCAGTTTAGATACCCAAGTGAAGGAGATGTCAGTGAAAATTGCACTTATATTTCCACCCACCCTATCCCTCACCCCACCCATCCTAGAGTTGCATTTGCCTATATAGCCTTCATATCATAGATAGTCATTTGTCCTCCAATTAAGTGGAATGCCCACCTTTTCTTCTTTTGCTAAAACTGCTTTATAATCCTCTCAATCAACATGCCATGTATTTAATGCAATAGCTGTGGTGCCTTAATTCTAAGAAGAAACATTTGGAGCCTTACAGCTTACTCTATGTATCTCAAGCTATCTACTATGCATAAAGAATTGACTCTATTAAGGGAAGAATTAGGTGCACCTTCTCTAGGGTACAAACACCTTCTCTAGGGTACAAATTGAAACTAATCTACCACCACTTCCACAAAGAATCAAACATCCTAGAAACAAATGGATCAGAGTGGGTTCTGGTAGGTTGCGACCTGTAACATGGAGACACCCTCTCCATCAAGAGATATCCCTGCATAATGCCTTTTCTGGCTTGGAAAAAGAGTGCCCAATTAGTCAAAACTGAAGTGGCCTTTAATGAGAAGGTTTCCTTACTTGGCTTGCAGCTTGTCATGCTGTGAGGGCTTGTGTGCATCAGTGATGCTGAGGGCTAGGCTATTGGTAGCTTAACTACTGGCAGGGTCTCCCAAGATGGACGGGTCTCAGCTGAGGTGCCAGACCAAGACAAACCACCCATCTGGGAAGCAGCAGAATGGTACAGTCCTGGCGGTGGAGGATCACATCTCTGTGACAACGGCAACAACACTAAAATTAAACTATGTGGAAGAAACTACTTCCGTATCTTGCCATGAAAACACGATAGTCACAGCAAATGAAATTGCACTATGGTGCATGGAAGATGAGACCCTCATGTTGGAAGGCACTTAACTGGCTACTGGGGAGGAGCTGAAGACTTTTCAGTGTAAAGCCAGCATTTATGATGTGTTTGGATCAAAGCGCTCGGGACGTCTGACTGCTGATGTAGCTGCACATGAAATGAAAGTCAGAGGTTGCAAAGATATCTTACATATTGGGAAATGGAATGTATGTAGCATGAACCAAGGGAAGTTGGAAATAATCAAGAATGAAATGGAATACGCATGCTTAATTTCTATTCATCTACGAGAAATGCCCATCAACACAACTATAATTCAAGTATATGCCCCAACAACAGTTTCAGAAGAGGATGAAGTTGATTAGTTCTATGAACAAGTACAAGATGAAATTGACAGAACATTCAAACAGGATATCCTGGTAATCAAGGGTGACTGGAACACAAAAGTTGTCAACAAAGAAGGCAAAGTGGTTGGAAAATATGGATTTGGCAACAGAAACGAAGCTGGAGAAAGACTGAGAGAATTCTGCAAGACCAATGATCTATTCATCTCAAACACCTTCGTCCAGCAACACAAGCGACGCCTGTACACATGGACTTCACCCAGCGGATTGTACAAAAATAAAATTGACTACATCTGTGGAATTCAATGATGGAAAAGCTCTTTAACATCAACAAAGACAAAACCTGGAGCTGAGTGTGGTACACATCACCAAATACTAGTATGAAAACTCAAACTAAAGTTGAAAAAGAGCAAGCCTCTCATGAATGTAGCAAAATATGATCTTGAGAATATATCACCGGAATTTAAAGATTGCCTGCAAAATTGATTTGCTACTTTAGATATAAATGACAGAAGAGTTAAGGGATTACATCAAGAAGGTTGTGTTGGAAGAAAGTGAGAAATTTTTACAAAAGGTGAAAAAGCAAAAACGGCCAAAAGGGATGACTGAAGAAACTCTGAAAATTGCCCAGAAATGCAGAGAAGCTAAAGCCAGAGGAGAAAGAGAGGCAATCACAGAACTCAACAGAGATTTTCAACATGCAGCAAGACAAGACGAGGAGAAGTACTAAAATAACACATGCAAGGAACTCGAATCAGAAACTATTAGAGGAAGAACAAGATCGGCTTTCCTAAAGCTATGAGATTTAAAGAAAAAATTCCAGCCTTGAATTTTAATGTTACAAGATGCTCAAGGATCCATGTTGAATGATGCTGAGAAAATCAAGAAAAGGTGGAAATATGCAGAGTTATTAATGATTAAAAATCAAGTGGACCAACGGGCGTTTCAACCAATACCTTAAGATCAGGAACCATTGGTGATGAAAAAAGAAGTCAAAGCAGTATTGAAAGCCTTATCAAAGAACAAAACACCAGGCATTAATGGCATTCCCATTGAAGTATTACAGCAATCTGATGCAGCTGTTGCTATACTTACCAGGCTGTGCCAGGAAATTTGGAAGACAACATCACGGCCAACTGACTGGAAAAGATCTGTGTTTATACCAATACTAAAGAAAGGTGATCCAATTGACTGTAGAAATTATTGTACAATTGTTTTGATCCCACATGCCAGCAAGATTCTACTGAAGATCATTCAGCAGAGACTACAACCATACCTGGAGCAAGAACTGCCTGAAGTGCAAGCAAGGTTCAGGAAAGGGTGAGGAACGAGAGACATCATCGCGGATGTGAGATGGATCCTTGAAAAGACTAAAGAATATGAAAAGGATATCTATATGCATTTTATTGACTATAGCAAGGCTTTTGACTGTGTAAACCATAAGAAACTCTGGGCCACAATAAGAAGCATGGTTATACTAGAACACCTGATTGTTGTCTTGCACAACCTTTACATTGATCAAGAAGCAACAGTTCAAACAGAATAAGGAGAAACAGAATGGTTTAAATTCAACAAAGGTGTACGACAAGGCTACACACTTTCTCCCTACCTATTTAATTTATATGCAGAACAAATCATCAGAGATGCAGGACTGTATGAAGCCAACATAGGTGTGAAGATTGGTGACACTCATCAACAACCTTCACTATGCTGATGATGCCACATTACTGACTGAAAGTGAGGATGATCTGAATCATTTGCTTCTCAAGATCAAGAAACATACTTAAAATGGGCCTGCACTTTAATGTAAAGAAGACAAAGATCCTGACAACTGGTAAAATCAATAAGTTCATTGTTTATGGAGAAGAAATTGAAATAGTGGACAACTTTAACCTACTTGGATCAACTATCAATAAAAAAAAAACAACAAGCAGTCAAGAAATCAGATGACACATTGCTCTTGGCAGAATGGCTATGAAGGACCTAGACAAGATTCTCAAGAGCAGAGATGTCTCTCTCCATACAAAGATTCAACTCGTTCAAGCCATAGGAGTGGAGGAGTGGCCTAGTGGTTGGGGCAAGGTACTTCAGGCCAGAAAGTCGAGGGTTCAAATCCCACTAGAGGACAGCAACCTTGGGCCAGAAAGACTGGGGTTTCTAGTCCCACAGGTGCTCCTTGTGATCTTGGGCAAGCCACTTAACCCTCCATAGCCCATGCTCCCTGTAAAATAGTTCTCTCCAAGTTCTAATGCCCTGTTCAATGTAATTTCAGTTTGTTCAATGTAAACCACACTGATGCAGAATATAAATAAATAAATAGTATTTTCAATAGCATCCTATGGATACAAAAGTTGGACAGTGAAAAATATAGTCAGGAATAAAATTGATGCCTTTGAATTATGGTGCTGGTGATGAATACTGTGTATACCATGGACTGCCCAAAGAACAAATCAATCAGTACTAGAGGAGATCAAATCTAAGCTTTCTTTAAAAGCTCAGTTGACAAAACTTCAACTTTCATACTTTGGACACATCAAGCAAAGAGAGAGATCATTAGAGAAAGACATAATGTTTGGCAAGATAGAAGGTCAATGCAAAAGATGAAAGCCAGCAATGAGATGGATCAATACAATAATAGCAGCAATGGGTGTCACTCTTTGTAGGGATTATAAGGTTTAGGTATATGTTCCTGGTTCATAATCACTCAATGGCCTTTATTCTGCTCTAATGAAAATATATATGTCAACCATACTACTATATTGTGGACAAAGGAAAAAACCCAGGCCAGCATAAGGATATCATAAGCCTTAGTAGAGTGTATGTATGGACTGGAGAATCCATGCAGAGACTTTTTGCAGAAGGCACGTACACAGGAAACCATGCAAAAAAGTTTAAGCTGAGCCGTTAGTCCTGAAGACAGTAGACGGTTGACAGTTGGTGAGTATAGGCAAGACAGAGGCCTGAGGAATGTTGAAACAGGAACAGAGGGGTCAGAAAGGTCAATGACAGGAAACAGAAGGAGAGAGGAGAGGGGGCCTCACAGAGGGATGAATGTGGAGACTATGCATATACGGAAGTAATACACGGAAGCAAAAAATGTATATATGTAACATGACTATTATACTCAGGGGAGGAGGGATTCTGATGTCTGATGACTGACAGAAATTCTCCTCTCCTGCCTGTATTGTTCCATCAGTTATCTAATAAACAGAGATTCTGATTGCACCTGTACTGACTTTTGGATCTGGACTATACAGGAAATTAGTGATAATTAGTAATCGTTCTCTTGTGAGTAACAGGGCCTCACAATTTGTGCCGAAACCCAGGATTGGGATACGGGTGGGTCTTTATGACCAAGATACAAATTTAAAGATTTGGATTCCCCTCAAGAAAAAAGAGGGAGGTACGTAAAGATTTGGATTCCCCTCAAGAAAGAAGAGGGAGGTACGTTCCCAGTGAATAGTAGAGACCGGAGGAGAAGAAGTGAGTGACGGATTCCCTAGGATGACGGCGGCTGTGATGACGGCGTCGTGAGTATAAGTATTTTTAACTAAGCTTGGTAAGTGTTGTTTAATTTTTGTTTTTGTTATATGAATAAAGTGTAAGAATAATTTGCTGTTATCCTTAAATAAAAGGTTGCACGTAGGAATCATGTCTCTGTTTAGGAGAAAGAAAGATGGCAATCAGGACATAATGGTAAATCAAGTTTCCCCAGTGACTCCGGTTGAACGGATGATGAGAGATAATCCCTTATTAAGAAAGGAAATAGAGAAAGGTTTGTCTATTTTCACCCCCACACAGTGAAAACACCAGGTTTACTGATTATAGGCTGAGGGACAGTGAAGGAGAATAAAAGATTGTTTTCTTTTTTTTTTTTAGAACAATGGAAGAAATCTCCTTATCTGGGATGCTCACAGACCAGAGATGGCGACAATTAGATCAATTGAAATGAACTAGTCTAGTTACATAACAGTGTACACATCAATTGTAATTATGGAGTTCTGAACTTTGAGGTTTGTTCTTTGAACATTGCCGGTCACCTGGCCAGTGCCTAGCTGTGTTTAATGAATAATTGCTCCTATATGTCGCCTGATGAAAGATAGCTAATTGTCTGCAGCAGGATAAGATGGTTGCCTGTTTCAGCTAGAGAGAGGGAGAGGGACTGCTAAGGGATTTTCTTCTGGGAATGGATGCATTACCTAGAGGAAACTCTCGATTGAGCAGTCTTTCTTGTTTGTTTAAATAAAGGATTTTATTCAGTCAAAACAGGAGATGAAGTTCAGAACTCTTTTGGTGAAGTATTTTTTCCTCTGTAATTAGCTTGCTAGCTTTCTAGGTATGGAAATGACGCTGAGAGAAAGAAAAAACTGTTTAGAAAACTTAGGGACCTGATTCCATTCTATGTGTGATGTATTTTTAGTTATAAATTGTTATGAATGAATGAATGGGAAGATCTTCCATGCTTTGATATATGATTATTGTTTTGTGGTAATATATATTCTGGAAACAAAATTGGTAATAGAGAAACAATAACAGCTATGATACCTGCAGAGTGTGATTCAAAAGTTACTTTGCTTTTGAAGCAGAATTACCAGTGCAGCCGTTTCCCTTCTGGAAGTGCCTAGTTCTGTATAACACTCACGCAATCAATGCTTTCTTAATTAGATTTTATGATCTCTGAAATTGAACTGCTTAGAATTCTTTGCTACTGATACAACAAAGGAAAATTGTTTCCGTTTTTCCTTTGACCTTCAAAGTAGAGGTTAAGAGCCCTGCAGGATAATGTGGTATTCTGGGCCAGTGGTTTCCAGATTGCAACTTGAGAATGGTTTAAATCCTGAGTGAATAAGAAGTTAATCATGTTTGGATTTTGTTCTGATTGTTATGCTATTAAGAAAAATTAAAAGTTAAACAGGGATTTTATATCAGTTTTAAATGTCTGCTTCCCCAAACTGTAAGATTCAAGGTAAATTACTGTGTGTGTTGTTAAGCTCTGCACTGATGACTGATGAACAGGCCAGTGCCACCATGGGCGTTCACTCATCTTCCCAGTTTTTATTTGCTACGATATTGGATTTTAGGATAAATTCACCTGTTTTTAAAGTTATGTGTTAGTGTCCAGAGCAAAAGTGTACTTTTTGGAAGTCTTTTAAATTTCAGTTCCAGGAGTTCTGTCTTTAGTTGCTGTTTAGAATGAGCACATATATCCATTCAAAACTACACCAATTAAGTTAGTGGGACTGGGACACTGTTTAAGAATCTAAATTTATATTTTCTGCCTCCCATTTGTTTGACTTTTAACAATTGTTTTAGAAGCAGGATTAGCTGTTGTGTGCGAGCAGCAATCCCAGAAAGCAATCCAAGAAGAAGAAGGGGGAGGGAAATAGCATTCTTTTGTTTGTGCTTGTAGATTTCAGGCAACTGAATTGGTGGAGCGAGTGAAAGACATTCTGATAAGAAGTTATTTCAGATCTGATGCAGCACACCTGTGGACAACAGCGACCCCTACTGCAACTATATAATGCTGACTTTTGTGTGACCTTTTGAACTGGTTCAAGCTTGTTTGCAATTTATATAGAATGGTATAATGGTATAAACAGTATTGTGTGTTCTCTCCTAATGCTCTCTCTCTGTAGAGTGGCAAGTGTCTGCTGCATTATGTTTTAAATGCTATCATGTATCCAGGAATATCAGGATTTCACTGCTGTTGTACTTAATCCTTTTTATGCCTGGAAGCTAGTGTATCAGGCTGTATTTCTGCTCTTTTTCTAAGCTATGCTTTAAGCTTACCTCATTAAGGCTTCTTTTGAATAAGTGATTCCCACATTGTCTATTTGATTTGGCTAATTACATTAGAGAGGTTCGACCAGAGCCTTGGCTTCGGATCATGTTCCAAGAAATTGCTGATCGGGTGGCTACTACACAGTCTGTATCCAGCTCATCATTGTCACTGCACTTGGACTCATGTCAGTTAGTTGAAGGTTTCTCCAACGGTCAGCTCTGTTTGATCTACTTCCTTCCTGTACCAAGATGATTGCTGCTAAACCTTCTCTTTGGGACACCATCTGTTTCCTTCATCCTGATGGACAATTAGTTTTACTTCTGCGTGTTCACAATACAACCCACATCTCCAAAGACGTTCTCACTTCAACCCCCTGCCTTGAACTGAAATCGGGACAGTCTGTTGAACTTTTTGTTACCCTTGTGTTCTCCATTGCTATTAAACGTAGGTTAGATGCTGGACTTCCTTGGTACCTTTCCAGACCCCTGCCATAACTGCTGAACTTGGTATGGCTATATGCCGTCTGCAATGCTTACTGTATGTTCAAATGAAAGCTGTTATTGATTCTATTAGTAAGTTGTCAGAGTCCCTAGAACAAAATACACAAATGACTCTACAAAATAGACAGGCACTAGATTTGCTCCTTGCATCTGAAGGAGGCCTGTGATCTTTTATTAATGCCACTATTTGTTGTATAGTCATAGCGAATCATTCAGTGTTTGTGCTTAATGCTATGGATAAAATACGCCACCTGTCAGATTTACATATTGATGACTTTAAGGGAGGACTGAATGTAGGTCATTGGTTAACATGCCATACACATGTGAATGCTTTCTATGCCACGGTCCCCACTTCTGAATTCTCTGACTTGGTCTTATCTCCTCCACAATAAAAAAAAAAAAGGGTGAATTGTAGGGATTATAAGGTTTAGGTATATGTTCCTGGTTCATAATCACTCAATGGCCTTTATTCTGCTCTAATAAAAATATATATGTCAACCAAGCTACTATATTGTGGACAAAGGAAAAAACCCAGGCCAGCATAAGGATATCATAAGCCTTAGCAGAGTGTATGTATGGACTGGAGAATCCATGCAGAGACTTTTTGCAGAAGGCACGTACACAGGAAACCATGCAAAAACGTTTAAGCTGAGCCGTTAGTCCTGAAGACAGTAGACGGTTGACAGTTGGTGAGTATAGGCAAGACAGAGGCCTGAGGAATGTTGAAACAGGAACAGAGGGGTCAGAAAGGTCAATGACAGGAAACAGAAGGAGAGAGGAGAGGGGGCCTCACAGAGGGATGAATGTGGAGACTATGCATATACGGAAGTAATACACGGAAGCAAAAAATGTATATATGTAACATGACTATTATACTCAGAGGAGGAGGGATTCTCATGTCTGATGACTGACAGAAATTCTCCTCTCCTGCCTGTATTGTTCCATCAGTTATCTAATAAACAGAGATTCTGATTGCACCTGTACTGACCTTTGGATCTGGACTATACAGGAAATTAGTGATAATTAGTAATCGGTCTCTTGTGAGTAACAGGGCCTCACACTCTGTCAACTATGAGCTGCCTGACTGAAGACTGAACACAGTTTAGAGAGTATCCAGAGGGTCACCATGAGTCGACACCAACTCAACGGCACTTATCAACAACATGGTTTTGGACATGTTCAATTTTAAATGGTGATGAGACATCCAGGCGGTGATGTCAGATAGGCAGGCAGAGACACAGGCCTGGAGTGTCAGAGAAATATCAGATGAAGAAAGGTAGATCTGAAAGTCATCAGCATAAAAATGATACTGAAAGCCATGGGAGGAGATAAGAGCACCAAGGGACTGGGTATAAAGTGAGGAAAGGAGAGGGCCCAGAACAGACCCTTGGGGTACACCAACTGAGAGTGAGATAGCAGTAGAGGAGGAACCACTAGAAGAATCACTGAAAGCGTGATGGGAGTGATAAGAAGAGAGTCAGGACAGGACAGAGTCCCTAAACCAATTGAGAACAATGTATTGAGATGAAAGAGGTAGTCAACAGTGTCAACAGCAGCAGAAAGGTCAAGAAGAATAAGGACTGAGTAAAAGCCTTTGGATTTAACCAGGAACAAATTGCTGGAGACTTTAGCAAGAGCTGTCACAGTAGAATTTAAGGGATGAAAGCCAGATTGAAGTGGATCAAGCAGGGCTTGAGAGGAGAGAAATTCAAGGCAATGGTAGAGAACTGAATGCTAAAGAAGTTTGGAAATGAAGGGGAGAAGGAAGATGGATTTAGAAGGATAAGTGAAGGTTTCTTGAGAAGAGGAGTGACCACAGCATGCTTGCAGGCTGCAAGGAAAGTTGCAGTGGAGAATGAAAAGTTGAAAATATGCGATATGGAAGGCATGACAGAGGAAGAGTTAGGAGACAGGAAGGATGGGATCAGAACACGTAGTAAGTTTAGAGTCAGAAAGAGGATGAAATGTTTCCTCATCAGAGATCTTAGAAAAGGATGAAAGGGTAACAGAGATTGAATGGGAAAAGTTGGTATTGAATAGGGAGAAGAGGGGATGAAACAGATCTAGAGGGAAATTGGAGCATAATCTTATGGACTTTGTCATTTAAAAAGACATCATATTAATCCACACATTAATGACAAGAGGGAAGAGTTGTCTAGAATAAAATTCATGCAAAATGCAAGCAAGGCAACCAAAAATTGTAAGGCAATGCGCACAAATGCTCAAAGCCTAGTCAACAAAATTCCCGACCTGGAAGCCCTAATAGTGGAAATGGACTTGGGCATTATGGCCATCACAGAAACATGGTTTAATGATTTGCATGAATGGGATATATCCATAGCTGATTGCAATTTATTTAGAAGAGACAGAGAAGGCAGAAGAGGAGGCGGAACAGCCCTATATGTCAAAAACAATATTAAAACTGCTAAGATGCAAGGGATATGGGGGAAAAGAAGAAGTGTTGTGGATTCTGTTGGAAAGAAGAGATGGCACTATCATCCATACTGATGTAGTTTACAGGCCTCCAACTCAAATGGAAGAAATGTATAGGGGTGGGGACTGATCTGACTTTACATCAAGATGGCTGCTTGATTGCCCAGCTGCATTGGACCCTTCTTGATTAAGATTCCTAACCTCCTCACCACTCCTCTTGGAGCCCATTTTCACTTGTGGTTGCAGTAGTAGGATGGCATCACTTAAACCAGCTCAGATGGATTACACAGCAGCAAATGCGCAAAATGAGCGAAACACGATTCTCCTTCCCCAGCAAAAATGGTGGCACCATTTGAAGTAGATAGTAATCTCAAGGAGCTCCTTGCAGTAATCTCAAGGAGCTCCTTGCAGTAATCTGAAATGTTAAGGTGCTGGTGGCATTAGCAACATTTCAAATGGAACTGACCGATGTGAAAACTCAATTTAACAACGTGTCTCTCTGGATGAATACGATAGATAATACTCTGAATTACAATGAGGTCCAGTTCCATGACCTCATGTCATATGAAAAGTGCTTAGGTTTCTTGGAGTGCCAAGTTGAAAACATGAATAATAGGTCTCATTGTAACAATATCCATATTCTCGATATCCCGGAGAATGCTTAGGGACAAGACCCGATAACTTACCTGGAACAATTGTTTCTAAAGTTGTTACAATTGGATTTTAAAGTGTCCTTGGAGATAGAGCAAGCGCATTGGGCCCCATCCCATCAGGTTCACACTCAAAAATTCTCACAGCTCATAGTACTCAAGCTTCTCAAATACCCACAGGCTCTACAGATTTTGCATGCTGCAAGTATACAAGCCCCCATACAACTGAATAGTAACAAGTTACTATTTTTTCCAGACCTGCATAAAGCTTCTGTAAATGAGAGGAAACAACTATTAGCACTTTGTCTGTTGATGCAGCATTTACAAGCACACTATGCACTGTATTATCCTGCTCATTTGTGGGTCACCATACAAAATCAGACCCGTAATTTTGAAGATCCCACAGCATTCGAGGTTTACCTAGAGGAATTTGACCTTATGAACACACACAAATAAAGATGATGACAACTTGCTTGCAAGTCTACTAACTGTACCTATATTTCCTTATTTAGGGTGTTTCTTGGTGATCTTCTCAGCAGCATTAATGTTTCACTGTCTCATCGGTGCTCCAACATTGGGACTGATAATCTTTGGACTTGAGAAAAGGATGTCCTCTTTTGAGTGGAGGTGATGCACCTCCCCCATGGTTTGTATGTATTATGGATGAGGATCTATGATGGTCGCCTGTTGTCCATGGTACCATTTTTGAACCTTAAGGGTCCTTAAAGTTCTCCAACGATCGGTTGAATGGTCTCTGAGTTTTTGTAGTATAATTGCTATACTTCTGCTTGTTTTCACTAGCTGATATATAGCATTATATGGGGAGGGGGAAGGGAAAGTAAATAGGTGGGCTCAGGGAGGGAAGAGGTTGTTGGTATATGTACAAGATGGCTGTCAGGCTATCTTGATTGGATGTGGAATGATCCCTCTTTGATTAGTTGAATTCTCTCGTTGGTTCTATTTCATAGTAGGCTCTTTCTAATGCAGTGGGGGGGGGGGGGGTCACTTGTCCATGTCGCTTATATGTCTGGCTCTTACATTGTCTCTTTTCTCCCAAGGTGGTGTGCTCCATTTTGCCATTCTCTAACATGGGCATCTCTTTTGCACAATGTGGATCTTACTTCATTAGAATAACTATTGATTCCCTTATGATGTCAATGTTAAAATTCTTGCCATTGAATGTAAAATGCCTCAATAACCCTATAAAGAGGAGAAAAATCATATTATATTATGTGTAGGAGAGTGCAGATGTTGTGTTCCTTCAGGAGACCCGCCTCTCACTGGGGGAAGCTTTGAAGTTGAGCTCTAGTCCCTTTATCTTAGTTACTTGCTCCCCAGCAAGTAAAAAAAAAGGCAGGTGTGTGTATTCTAATTCAGAAATCCTTAACCCCTACAGTGCTTTCCACTATATCTGATGTTGAGGGTTACTGGGCAAAAACAAATGTCCAAGTCTGCCATCGGACCCTGGTGCTATTTGTGCTATATGCCCCCAATAAGGACAGTCCGGAATTTTTTCAAGCTGTGGCTTCTGTGCTGATTGAAACTCTATATTATGGATGGCGATTTCAATATTGCCTTGGACCCTCTTTTGGATAGACATTCTTTCAGAGTAGGTCACCTTAAGAGGGCCCTTGCTACTTTGAAATCTCTGAATTAAATTGGTCTTATTGATGTTGGAGATTGCATCATCCCATGACTAAAGACTTCACTTTCAACTCCATTCCATTCCAATCTCATTGTCAAATTTATTTTTACTTAATCTCCAAATTGCTGCTTGCCACAGCCATGCCTATGGACATATGTTTCTGATCATACAACCCCTTTCATGGCACATTTAATAGGAAGTTCCTGGCAGATCAATTTATTTTGGAAATTAAAAAATATCTTGCTGAGTACTTTGAAAAAAATAAACCTGGGGGCATGGCTGGATGAGCCTGATGGGAGGCATTTAAGGTGACAATCAGGGCCCATATAATCAGTTATTCCATTGGGGTGACATGACAAAGGAAGCAAGAGATAAAGTCCTAAGATGAATAGATTTGTAGTGGGGAACGCACACTAATGGCCGGCATAGACTCGATAGTGCTTCTGCAGTTACAGAAATTGCAGTATCAATTTAATGCTTTTCAAAGTGAAAAGGCCAATCAATTACTTACTACACAGAATAGTATATACTTCATGGAAACTAACAAAACAGGATGACTGCTGGCTATCGCCTTAAAAGCCCATAAGGAGTCCGGTCATATTATCTCGCTAAGAGATGAAAGGGTGCTCTCTTTACATCAGATAGGGATATTTTAGATCAGTTCTGATAATACTATGATACCTTCTACTCCTTAGAGGTACTAGCCACTTTGAAGGGGTTTAACGCTCTAATGGTCTTGGTTGAACACCCAACCATTAGTACAGATCAAAGAGCATCCCTCAATCGTAGCCTTCAGGTTGAGGAGGTCTTGTTCACTATTCAAAGATTGGCAAAGATTGGGAAAGGCAGCAGGACCAGATGTGCTGCCCCTTGAATTTTATATCTGCTTTAAACAGGCATTGGCCTCACATTTGATTGCCTATTTTCAATTGCTTCTTAAAAGTCCTGAAGTGGTGGGCTCTCTATCAGAGGCAATCATTGTAGTCCACGGAAAACCAGATAGGGATTCACAACTGAGAGAGAATTACCATCCTATATGATTACTCAATTCTGTCTATAAGATCTCTGCAAAACCGATCAGATCTAGTACAAAGTGATCAATGTGAGTTCATGCTGGGATGTGCGATTACAGATAATGGGTGATTATTATGCGATTATGTTAGCCCTATCGGAACAGCAGTTGACTCCCCTCATTCAGCTTTCATTGGATGTTGAGAAGACATTCGACAAACTGGAGTGGCTTTTCTTTTCTGAACAATGCATTGGTTTGGTCTTCGATCACACTTTATTGACATAGTTCAGGTCCTGTATGCTAGCCGCAGGGGATGCATTTGTGCTAACTCCACTCTGTCAGATGTCTTCTGCCTAGGGAATGACAACAATCAGGGATGTCCCTGGTCCCCTCTTCTTTTTAATCTTGCCCGAGAGCCATTAGCGCTGCCGATTTGCCAGTTTCCCAATGTTGTGGGTTTCCGACAGGGAGAGTTGCAGATCAAACTCTTGCATATGCTGATGATATGTTGCTATTCTAAGAGCCTTCCTCTGTCCCTTCACTTCTTTGCATCATAGAAAGGTATTCCCATTTGTCAGGATATAAGATCAATTGGAATAAATCCATAGTAGTACCCTTAAATAATAAGGTAGGGCAGGCAGATTTAAAATTGTATAACTTTCAATGGTCGGTCTCATTCAAATACCTAGGGGTGAATTTCTCTCCCTCTCTGCAGGACACCCTGGCAGTGAACACCATTGAATGTGCAGAGATTCACATTGTACATATGTTATACTTTAGCACTCCCAATTCACCCCCTCCCTATGTTTGCTAAGAAAGCTATTCTGTAATGGATAAAGTTTTAATTATTTCTCTCACAAGTTCTCTGTAAAATTGAAGTTTCAATGTAAACTGCCTTGATTTTAAGATAATGCGGTATAGAGAAATTGTTAAATAAAATAAAGAGATGTTACAATCCCTAACTGCTAAGTGGTCACCATTATTGTTGTTCTGGTGGGGGCACCTAAAAAAAGTTAAAATGGTTTTGATACCTAAAATTAATTATAAGCTGAGCATGTTGCTCATTTTGTATCCAGATAACTTTTACATGAAGCTGGAAAAGCTGTTACTGATGTATCTTTGAAGAAATAAGACACTGCGGATTGCAGCTAGGAAGCTTAAACTCCCCAAAGCACAGAGTGGAGTGCATTTTCCAGACTTTAAACTTTATCATCTGTCATCTATCCTTAAGCAAGGTACTATTTGGGGCCCGGGCAGGTAAGTCACACAGCTTCCGGTTTGGGCACAGTTAGAAGTAGAGTTGCTAGCTCCTACTCCATTATGGTTTATATTAGGTATGATACATAGGGGATATGGGCTAGATCTATCTACATTCGTGGCCATGCAGGTGGCATTTTGTTTCTTTTCAGGATTGTCACCGGAGATACCTTTTTTCACCCTTGACAACTCTATATGGCCCCACCCATATCTGAAGATCCATAATCATTATTTTCAGTGGAAGCTTTGGTGCAAAAGAGGGATCTGGACACTTGGACAATGGTTGATCCTGACCTACAACATTCTTTGACCCACAACAGAAGTATAGTTTCCCTCCAAGCTCTTACTTTCAATATCTAGAGCTTCAGCATTGCCTGTATTCTGTGGCGGTAGTATTAGCTAAGCTCACAAAAGAATGGGCAGCAATGCTGGTGCTATAAAATCTTGCTGATTCTGGTAAGTCTGCATCTCGTATATATGCACACTGCAGGGAGAAGTTGGTTAGGGGTTGTCCTGGCACAGAAAGATCTTGGATGGGTGATGCTGGTGTGTTACTTACATGTCAGCACTGGAATCTTTTTTGGGGACCTTTGCTGCAGATTTCCCATTCTATCTCCCTTATTCAGACATTGTACTTTCTAGCTCACAAAGCTTGTATTACTCCTGTTACTCATCAAATGGAATCCCAATCAAGGCAGACACTGCTGTACTTGCCTATCAGATATAGGGACCAATGTACATATGTTATATGACTACCCCATCTTCAAGCCATTTGGTTAGCAGTCTGGAAGACTATTACTGACATATTTGACTTGCATGAACAACTGACCTTCACCTTCCACACAGTGTCTGTAAGTTATTAGCAGGAGGAATTGATCTCTCTGAAAATGATAGACCTCTGTTCAATCTGTTACTTAGCATAGCACTGAAAGCTATTCTCATGCACTGTAAAGATTCTTCCAAATTAATATCTTAATATTGGTGAAACTTGCTTTGCCTCTTTTGATGATACGAGGCAGCTTACTTGGATGCTTATGTCGCTCATGAGATGAAGCAATGGAACTCGAGTCTACTGGATGTGTACATCTCTATGTCTGTTAGATAAGTGAGATCCCTTTCACATAGGTTATGGCTGTATATCTTGAACAGAAGATCTTAGAGCCAGGGTATGGTAGGGGGGATAAATTCTGTTTATGCTTATTGTTTTGGTGTGCCTATATATGTATGTATTATATTGTGCTGAATATTTTCTTTTAATAAAGCATTTCAAACTAAAGGAAAAAAATGGATAGAGGCTTGATCATTGATATTGCAAAGGTAGCCATGAAGGGAGAAGTGATCATACTGGGTGACTTAAATCTGCCAGATGTGGATTGGAGTATTCCTTCTGCAAATCTGGAAAGAAGTAAAAATGTTGTGGATGCCTTCCACGAAGCACTGCTCAGACAAATGGTGATGGAACCAACCAGGGAAAGTTCAACACTGGATCTAGTACTCACCAATGGAGATAGCGTGTCAAATGTCTGGATGGGTGCCCATGTGAGCAGCAGCAATCATCACATGGTGTGGTTTGAAGTAAAAGCCAAGGCAGACTCTAATCATAACAAACTCAAGTCCTAGGGGGATGTTTACTAAATCGCGTTAGTGCAGTTCGCGTTAGTATTCGCGTTAATAAGACAAACCCCCAAATAAGGAGATGGGCGGGACAACAGAAGATCTAACGCGCGGTACAGAACTAACGAGCGCTACGTGGCGCGTTAGACGCGTCACCGCGCGTTAAGCATAAGAAGCCTCGTAGACATACCTGACCCATACAGAGCTGTAGCACAATGGTTACTGCAGTGACTGCTGATACGGGCAGCATGGGTTCGAGTCCCCAGGGTGCCAGATGCAGAAGGCTGGCTGATATAGTAACCTGTATATGATACAGTGAGGGAAGGGGCATTTATTTGTTTCCTTTTGGAGGGGTGCAAGCAAACACACCCACACATCAGATAGTGAGTGAGGGGCCCTATATTATTTTTCATGTATGTGCTGCAAGGTTGCTAGCAAACACACCCACACAGTGGTGTCCACAAAGTTGCTGCAGAAGGCACTCCATAACGCACAACATAGGCCACACTATAAAGTGGAGTGTCCACAGAGGCACATCAAAATGTCCCCCATAGAGCAGTCCATAAGGGAACATAAAGGGAGCCAGATAAGGTGACACATGGCGCACCCTATGACGCTCATTACGGTAATATCACGCTTGAGAGGCTGTCGCTGGTAGTAGTCCTGCGTATGTAAAAGATATAATGCGGCAGACACCCCTATAAAAGGAGTCCATTGTGGGTCTGAACCCATGACTACTGGTGCCACAGCTCATTGTCAATCCTAGCCCCCCCCCCATCAGCTCATTTCTAGTCATTTCCTAGCCCCACCATCAGCCCATGTCAAGGCATAGCTCCAATCCACTCAGCCCATTACCAGTCCTATCCCAGCAGTTCCATCAGCCCATTTCCAGTCCTAGCAACCCCCCAACCCATTACCAGTCCTAGCCCCCCGTCAATCACCTCACAGTCTTAACCCCCATCACCCCATTTTCAGTTGAAGCCCCCCCTATAACCCATTACCAGTCCTGACCACATCAGCCCACCTCAGGTCCCAACCCCTCCCCATCAGCCCATTTTCTGTCCTAGCCCCCCTATAACCCATTATCAGTCCTACCCCCCCATCAGCCCACTGCCAGTCTTAACCCCCCCCCAGCCCATTGCCTGTCTTAATTAACCCCCCTCCCTCCCTCCCTCCCTCCCTCATTGCCAGTCCTAACCTCCCTCCCTCCCTCCCTCGCCCATTGCCAGTCTCAACCCCCCTCCCTCCCTAGCCCTTTGCCAGTCCTACCGGCCCCCCCCCTCGGCTGATGGCAATTTAAAAACCAAATAACGCTTGCCACTGCCACGGTGGCGGCATGGAGTGTCCCGCGGGGCTCCCTCTGCCCGGCGGGACTCTCCCGGCGCGGCTCAGCCCCTCTCTGCCGGCTTGCAGATACGCGAAGGGAGAGAGAGTCACCCTCGCGTCTCTGTTAAGCCCGCAGGTGCTGATGGGAAATCTTCCATCTGCCCCTGCGGGCTTAACAGACGCAAGGGAGACTCTCTCCCTTCGCGTATCTGCAAGCCGGCAGAGAGGGGCTGAGCCGCGCCGGGAGAGTCCCGCGGGGCAGAGGGAGCCCCGCGGGACACTCCATACCGCCGCCACGGCAGCAGCGGCCACTTTTATTTTATTTCTACCAATTACGAAAGGGAAGAATGTTCTTTGCGCGGGGCCCCCCGAAACGCTGGGCCCTGTGCAAAACACATTCCTGCTCAATGGACGGGCCGGCCCTGGGTGCACCCTCTGTGTCTCCCCCCTAACCCCACCGGTACATACACACCTCAGCCGCCCTTCCCTTGCCACCACAGGCCACCAATATGGGACACGGCTGGATAGGATACACAGGCCATCCACTTCCCCCCGCCATATGTCCCATTGTCACTCTGTGCTGTCTGCCCCGCACCTACCAACACACATGCTGTTGCACGTCAGTCAGGCACGCCACTCCCCACCCCTCTTGGTGGGCCACCCACACAGCAACGTAGCTGTGACATGTCTGTGAGGGGTGCCCACGCCACATACCTTACCTGTTCGACGTCCACCCTTGGCCCCAGTAGTGCCCACTGCCACACCCATCACTCGCACACCACTGTCATCAGGCAATGAGGGCTATTTTGTTGAACGTAGAATATCAAATTATGCAGTTGTCAAACGTTCAAAAGAACCAAAAAACTGTAGTAGCTTCTTTTTATATTTTATTTTATTTTGCTTTTCTCTGTATTCAAAGTATAAGATACATAAACCCGGATTCCTCCTTCATTCTTGTAAGGTATCAAAAATTTCTTTGTAAAGATACATTTGGAAGAGAAGAACCGCTACTAAACTCTTTCAAGACTACTTTTAAAACAGGTCTCGACGCTCTACTCCGGCGCCTATTGGCGTTTCAAACTTTTTCTTCAGGAGACCATATCCTATAAATAAATAAAATTTACAATGTCACTTTATCCTAAGATCTGAATATCAGTAAAAACAATTATCTTAATAGTGTAATTCTAACAACATTCTATGCTACTTACAGACATAATATGCTGCCCACGTTTCTCTCCTTGTTTCATACAAAAATATTAAGCACGATGAGTTTATTGTTAAATTAAATATGAATTGACAATGGCATTAATTTTCCTTTTAAGTAGATATCTTTAAGATTCATTAGAGTTAGGGAGTGCGTAAGAATGACGTATGACATAATCAGGAAGGGCTTTAAATAGGCAATGGGTTCACCATCCCGCATGCGCGGCGTTTTTTTTGTATGAAACAAGGAGAGAAACGTGGGCAGCATATTATGTCTGTAAGTAGCATAGAATGTTGTTAGAATTACACTATTAAGATAATTGTTTTTACTGATATTCAGATCTTAGGATAAAGTGACATTGTAAATTTTATTTATTTATAGGATATGGTCTCCTGAAGAAAAAGTTTGAAACGCCAATAGGCGCCGGAGTAGAGCGTCGAGACCTGTTTTAAAAGTAGTCTTGAAAGAGTTTAGTAGCGGTTCTTCTCTTCCAAATGTATCTTTACAAAGAAATTTTTGATACCTTACAAGAATGAAGGAGGAATCCGGGTTTATGTATCTTATACTTTGAATACAGAGAAAAGCAAAATAAAATAAAATATAAAAAGAAGCTACTACAGTTTTTTGGTTCTTTTGAACGTTTGACAACTGCATAATTTGATCAGGCAATGAGGGACATCTGACCAACAGGTACATATGTTTCAACCAACATTTATAACTCTTTTTTAAAACATATTTACATTATTTACAGTTACACAGACACGTGACATCCGGCTGACATGGCCCATGCTGTCAGTTGATGGCCGGCATGGCCAAACACGCATGCCACTGCAAATTGCAGTGTCCGCTCCCATCCCTGTGGCCAATGTGGTGGACATTCAATGGCACGGTGCGTCACAGGGTGGGTGTGCCATGTGTCCCCACACATTACACACCCTGGGGACCCCTGTTGGATGGTGGCTGACCGTCTGCGGAACGGCCAGGGCGGTCATCCCGCTCCCGCAGACGGTCAGCCACCATGGACAGGGTTGCCAGCACCTGGCCCTGGATTAGGGCGAACTGCCTCTGGGCTTGTGCCTGGGCACGCACAGCTGCAGCCAGGCGCAGGCCGCACATGCAGCCGCACAGACACACATCTCCCCGTGTCTGTGTGGCTGCATGGACAGCAGACCTGCCTGCGGCCATGTGTGGCAGGCACACGTCCAGAGGGCCTGCCGCGCCCTGATCATGGGGCAGGTGGCTGGTGCCCCCAGTGCCCTGTGGCGGAGCGTGCCATTGGGGAACTGCCCTTGCCCCACCCCCTCCGCTGGACATCCCCTCCCTCCCCCCTGCCTCCAACACCCTACCCACAACCCCATCCCCCTCCCCCCCTGCCCCCCCCTCCCTCTCCCTGCCACCCACCTCCCCCCATTCCTCTTCCCTTCCACTCACATCCCCCCCTCCTCATCCTGCTCCCCAGGCTCCACACCATCAGTCCCCATTTCCCTAGCATCCCCCACATTCCCTCCCATCTGGCCCCCATCATCACCCCCCTCCTCCCCCTCATCATGGCGTGGGGATGCGCGCTCATTCCCATCCTCGGCTCCCCGCTCTGGTCCGCCATCCTCATCCTCGTGCTGCTCCTGGTCTCCCTCCCGGGCCGCAACGTCTGGGGGCTCCTCCGGCCCCTCGTCCACGTTGGCTGCACGTGCATCAGCTGTGGGAGAGATAACACATGTCATCCCCTGGGGAAACATCCTCTTCCCCTGTCACTGTGGACCTGTGGTTCCACCACTCGTTCCCCTACATGTCCATGTCGCGGTACTCACCATTCTGCTGTGCCATCCTCTCGCGCTGCACCCTGGCAATGAAGCGGGGGTACCGGGCCCTCAGCTCGCGAGTCTTCTTTCGAAGGTCCTCCACCTGTAGGGGTGACAACGAACATTGCCCTTAGCTACCGTGGGGACACGTGGTGGGTCCCTGCCTCTGCATCTACCACTCTCATTGCATACAACAAGCGCCTGCCCCTATTGGGTGGGCGCTCATGCCCCCTTGCGTTAACGTGTGACAGCCCCATGTGTGGGCCACACACACATCACCCTGGTCGGTGCACCATGTGCACTGTATGTGCGGCCCACGTACATAACACATCACAGTTGTGTGTGCCACCTACACACATCTGCATGTGCCAATCAGCCACTTTTTGGGTGGGAGGTTGTCACCTACAGTCCTCACTAGGATGCCCTTAGGCTGTGGTTTTTCCTTTGTGATCCCATACAGGGCCTGTTTCCCAGGGAACAGGGTCGGTGCTGGGGACCCCTTTAGGGGCCTACATCTGCTTGGAGCTGGGGTTTGTGTTTTGTGCTCACAGAAGGCACCAGCAGACAGTGGGCAGGGTGGAGGGGGGATTCCCTCATTTGGGGCCTACATCTGCTTGGAGCTGGGGTTTGTATTCTTTAATCACACAGTGCACCAGCAGACAGTGGGCAGGGTGGAGGGGATTTGCCCTCAT
Source organism: Ichthyophis bannanicus (assembly GCA_033557465.1). Lineage (NCBI taxonomy): Eukaryota > Metazoa > Chordata > Amphibia > Gymnophiona > Ichthyophiidae > Ichthyophis > Ichthyophis bannanicus. Next base: position 424,856,884 of record CM066035.1, on the reverse strand, counting down.
GTGGGGCCTATATCTGCTTGGAGCTGGGGTTTGTGTTTTGTGATCACAGAAGGCACCAGCAGACAGTGGGCAGGGTGGGGGAGAGATGCCCTCATTTGGGACTTGCAGCATCAGAGGATGCATTTTGCAAATGTGTTGGTTAAAGGAGACATGGTGCAGACCCCCTTCCTTTCCTGTTGGCCTGAGAGGTGGGACTGGGGTGTCTTGTGGATGGGGGACATCCCTGGCCTGCAAAGGCACCCTATACCATACCTCTGTGATCTGTGGTGCTGCTCTGCCATGGTTGCAGCTACCCCCTTGGGGCAGGGGTGCCTTTTTCAGGGGTGTGTGGCAGACTTTGCTAGCTGCAGGATGTGTCAGCACCTGCTATTCCCTGTCAGTGCATTGTGTATTTGTGCTGACGTTACTGGGTGTGTTTTGTTTTGTCTCATCATTTGGGGGACTTGTCCCCATGCACTTACCTCACGTGGGTAGTCTGAGCTCCTGTTGAACCTATGGGCCAGGCGCTCCCAGGCCCTCCTGACCCTTGCCAGGTTCTGCCTCCTGGATGAGCCAGGGAAGAGCCTCTGCTGGCGGAGGCAGAACAGCTCTGTCAGCAGGTATATGTCACGCTGGCTGAAGGGAGGCTTCCTCGACATAGATGCCATTTCTTCCAAATGCCTTTGCTGCTCAGCCACGTGCGTTGCTCGGTGCGTAGCCACGTGCATTGCTGGGGGCGTGGCCACGTGCATTGCTGTGGGTGTACGTGCGTGCGTTGCTGCGGACGTACATCATAGGAAGATGTACAGAGACAGAGCACTAACACAGAGCTATAGCACAATGGTTAGTGTACTGACCACTGTTACAGGCAGCATGGGTTCGAGTCTCCAGTGTGCTGTGAGAGGGCATGTTTTCCTTTACGTCGAGTACTCCATACAGAAAGAGACCCTCGCAGTGTGTGTAACAATGTACGTTGGGGTGTGCGTAGCGTCACGCGTAGCATCACGCGTACAATCGTGCGTGGGTATGTGTGTTTTTACCTGTGTGGGTATCATATATGACAGACTCGGTAGGGTGTCCTGCACCTATGCACAATGCTAACAGATGTACGTGGGATTGCCTATGGGTTATCAAAGCCTGTGAGCAGGCGCTGGATTCCCCCAGGGTTGGGTTGCGCCAGTCACACCCATGATGCACTGCACATGCAAATCAGCTGTCCACAGATAAACACAAGATGGGGAATGCACACCCACAGCACCTCGGCCTGGTAGGGGGGGAAGCGACCATGTGCACCCCCACAGCACCTCGGCCTGTAAGGGGGTACTGACCGTGTGTTGTACCGGCACAGGGTGGCCACACACCGTCACAGCGTGCGGGTACTGTGCTCACCCTGAGGGTGCAGTGAGGCGCCAAGCACCAGGTCCACAGCAATGTCCATGGCTGAAAGAGGCCATGGTGCAGGTCCACAGCAGTGTTATAGTGTGAGACAGGTAGTTTCTGCAGTAACACCTTGGACATCTCTGTCTGTATCAGTCAGGTGTAGCCCCCATGGACCCCCCAGGAGGGCCCATGCACCACCACTCCCTCCCCCAGGGCGGCAAACAGGGTCTCCTATCAAAAGATACAACATCTACCTCCCTGCAAGGTGGACATAGAGGGGAACATCAACCCCAGTCCTGCTGAGGGACACACACCCCACAGAGCAGTCAATGCAGCTCTGTACACATCCAGAACACAATAGCAGACAGACATTAGGCCTAGATATGGCATGCTGCACCCCACCACTATCTGATATTCCCCTGGTGCAAGCCATCAGCCACTGCACCCTGCAAGCCACTCCATCACAACACATACCAGCTGCAAATAGTCTGCTAGTGCCCAGTGGAGATGCCTGCACCCAGAACTGGGATGTCAGCATACACAGTTAAATCAGTGACAGGGCCCCATAAGGCAACCCATATATATCACATGAGAGAAATACTAGATAGCACTATGGGGGTGCCTAGCCATGCTGTGGTCACTGCACAGTCAGGGTGAGAGTGATCTCTCAGCAGCACATACTGAGGTCACCCTGTCTGTGTAGGTGGTGGCCGGCCACTACAATGTGCCTGTCATTGCCCTATGCCCTGTGCAGATGTGCCCTGGCCAGGCCACCCTGTCCGGCCTCTACCCATGGTACCTTGCTCCTCATTATGCACATTGGCAGCCCAATACTGGCAACATTGCTGGCAGTGTGGCCTGTGGAAGGTGTTTGCAGCCACCACACACTGGATAGATAGACAACCACCCCCACACCGATGTCACCATTGTGCTACTATAGAGGTGGTCAGCAGCCATACACACCACACCAGTCCTGGGCATGGTACAGGCATGGATATGGTACACAAGACTGTTGGGGGGTCACTCCCCAGGGTGGTGAACACTGTCAGAGACCAGACCTGCAGCACACACCGCAGACATCAGAATGATTGTTATGGTGGAGCTCAATGAGCAAAATGTGCTTAACAGAGGAATTGATATCTGCCAGTTCTCATAGCAAACGTTTGATAGCTGTGTACCATATACCCAGGTGTAGGGTGGCATTGCTAAGGTATGCAACTGCTAGTATTGGGAGATACAGGCAGGACCCAATTTCTTGCCTCTCCAGGTGGCATTGGCCAATGGGGCCTGTGGGTGGGTGTGTGGCCCTGTTGGCTGCTGCTTTACGGCAGAGTTCCCCAACTCCAGTCCTGGTGTTCCAAACACTGTTCGGGCTTTCATGCTGTCCCTCATAAATATGCATGAGCTACATCTACATAACATGGGGGTGGTGCATAGCTATGCAGCACAGGCATCTTTATTGGAGGCAGCATGAAACCGGAATGTTGTGGGGCCCTCCAGGACTACATTTGCAAAACTCTGCTTTACGGTAATGTGCCTGTTTCTGATGTGGTAAAATATAGGCCATGCGTATGTTCTCTGCAATAAAGGTGTGTCTTTACTATCAATGTTTAGTAGTGGGTAAAGCTATGGGGTCTGGGTTGCCAAGAGCCCCAGCTGGGATTTGAACCTGTGACCCTCTGGTCTTACAGGCACTGGCTATGTCTGTTGCACCACACCGTAGCCACAGAGACAGTGCAGTCCCTGGAGTTAGTTAAACCGGCCTGACGAGTCAGAAACCCTGCTCTGCAACAGGTTTATTGTGACCTCATTTACCTTGTATGCAGACAACGGTGCACATAAACCTCAGAGAATACCTCACAAAAGGGGCACACACCCATAACCAAGCTGGGCAACAATGATATCATTGGGAAACATTACACAACACTCCCAGGACAATCCATTACAATGAAATGATATTTAAAAGGGTCTGTGAAGCGTAGACCCTTCCACACATCATTTCTTTTTTATTTGGTGCTTTCCTTGTTGCCCATTGCTATCACTGTTGCCCAGCTGTATTATGCTTTTTAAAATGTTTCCTGTGGTCATTTTTAACGTTTTATGTGTTATTTTGTTCAGTGCACATGTATCACACTGCTCACGTTTTGTGGGTTTCCCCGGTTTTTCTATACATTGCTGACGGAAATGGTTTCTCTTCCCTGTAATGCCTTTAACGGCAGGTTTTCATTCGCGTTGGAATTGAGCTCAGAAATTCAGCGCGTTAGTGTGAGGGGAGCCTCTCCCCGCCCACTCTCCGCCCATTGACCCCTTCTCTCCGCCCACTCTCCACCTTCTGCGCTGTTTTAACGCGCCGCGGGGCTTTACGATCGTTAAGCGTGGTTACCGCGCGTAGTACGACGTTAACGGTCGTTGGCGCGTGTTTACGCACATTACACTGCACTTACGGTCGTTAACGTCATACTACGCGCGTTATTCACGTTTAGTAAACATACCCCTTAGTCTTCAAAAACACTGACCAGTAAAATGGGAAAGTATCTGAAGGAGGAGTTGGCAGGGTGGGAGGAGATAAAGGAAGTGGAATTACAGTGGGCTAAACTAAAAGAAGCAATAAAAGGGGCAAGGGATATATATTTAAGAAAAGTAAATAGCAACAGCCACGAACTAACGTCTCACCCGCATGCTCATTGTACATAGCACTGTATAAAGCTCATGCTGTAAATAGCGCACACTAATCATCCTACCCACACGCATACACATCCACTGTACAACATAAGAATACCTTGAACACAAATGCCAACTCCTTGATTGTTTGCTGTGTACACTGCCTTGATTGAAGGATAAGGCGGGATAGAAATACCCTTTAAATAAAATAAATAAATAAAAACAAGAGGAAAAGGAAACCTATATGGTCTCGAAAGACTATTGTAATTCTCTAAGGGCTATTGTAATTCAATCCTTCAAGGACTTCCCAAGCACACTATCCATGCTCTACAGCTAGTGCAGAACACCACAGCTCGACTAATCACAGGAGCCGCACAATAGGAATATATCATCCCATTGCTCAAAAGCTTACACTGGCTACTGATATCCCATATCAAATATAAGGCTACTGATATTCCATATCAATCAGCTGGATGTCTCATCTCCATTGATATAGAAAGCTCCAGAATCCAGATCAAAAAGACATTCACATTAAAGACTCCTTACAATTCCCTCTCAAAGGTCCAAGAGCCTACAAACAACCTGCCATAGGGCATTCTCAATGTACGGTCCAACATTATGGAACTCACAGCCAACTGAGCTCCGTGCAATAAAAGATACCTTAGAATTTAGAAAGAAGTTGAAGACACTACTTTTCTTAGAGCATTTCGGTCCACCTACCTAGTGGACTCGTCAATACATTCTTAGAAGCTCATATACCAAGTTAGAGTTCCCCATCTGATTGCTGGATCTAAGCCCATACTCTCAGAGTAAATCAACTATTTTGAAATAGTAAGAGATTGCAACAATATATCATAGCTCTAAGAGCCAGTTCACTGAAACATAGTTGCTCATATATTAACAATGTATCATAGTTTGGAACATCTGTTAATGAGTTCAATGTAAAATATTAACTTCTCTGTTCTATGTTAAATGTGATGTATTAACTTGTTCAATGTAATCTTTTAGCCACTCTTTTCCATGTAAAAATGTTGAGTTAATTGTAAACTGCTTTGATAATTCTGAAAGGCGGTCTAAAAAAAAAAAGTCATTAAATAAATAAAGAAAGAAAGAAGCGGGGGGCGGAGCCTGATGTCCAGCGGGTTAGACGCTTTGCGCTGAAGCTCCCGAGGGGCCTACTCAGAATCCTGACTTAATACCTACATTAACTTGATATTTTGCTCCGAACTTACCGGGGTGCCTCGGGGGAGATGGCGGCCCATAAACCAGCGCGCTTAGACTTCGGATCTCCCTCTTCTTCACACGGAAAACGTTCCAAGACAGAGCTGCCTTCCCCACAAAAGATGGTGCCATTTCGGGATAACCCCGAAATGCAACAGGAGATCTTGGAGGAAATACGTGGTGTGAAGGAACTGGTGCAGTCTAACGGAGAAGCGCTCCGAGCCATGAGAGAAGATTTTGGTGTGCTTCAGGATCGTTTTGAAGGTCTTTCATTACGGCAGGACAATATGGCGGGGGTCCTTGACTCGCACGTGGTGCGCTTGGTGAAACTGGATGAGGCTGAGCGTCAGATACAGACTCTACAAAAAGAGTTAGAGGATAGCAATAATCGAGCCCGTCGCAACAATGTAAGGCTCATTGGTGTACCGGAGGGCGCGGAAGCAGGAGATATGAGAGAATTCCTGGTCAAAACTCTTCCCTCCTTGCTGAAGATTACTTTTCACAGAGATCTGGAAATTGACCGAGCACATCGTGTTCCTACCAGCATGGCGCTCAATCGGATGACCCCCCGGCCCATCATTTTTCGTCTACTGAGATATCAGCAAGTTGAGCAAATTCTAAATGCTGCCCGGGCGAATCGTCATTTGGAGTTTGAAAATCATAAAGTCTCCTTCTTCCCTGACTTGGCTAAGCCCACAGCTGACCGTCGGAAGAGACTCCTTGCTTTTCGACCTCGACTTCAACAGTTACAGGCTCGCTTCGGCATCTTATATCCAGCGAAGCTTAGAGTGACTCTCCATAACCAAACTCGTACCTTCGAAGATCCTGATCTGCTAGCAACATTTCTAGCTTCTAAAGAAGCAGACCAGATGCGCTAATCCAACAGCTTGGATGGAATCCGCTGGAACTGTCCGCCATTTTGAATGGCCCGATGCGGTGATCGCTGCCTGAAACGGAGACTGCCTGGACTTTCTTTCTCTTTATATATACCTTATTGGTCTCCTTTCTTTCCATGATGAGATCCTTGGTTAGTTTCGGAGCCTTCGGAGCCTGTATAGCACTGTAGGATTTATGTTTCAATTCAGGCCTTCTCTGGGGTTTCTCCCCGCAGACATCAGGCCGCCAGTGATTTCTGGGGTTTTGCTTCTTCTCTAGGCACTCCGGTGCTTATTTTGTTATAAGGGGCGCTTCATGGTTTTCCTTAGTTTAATTCCTATCATGTTGTTTCTGCAGTCATTTACTGGTACTATGAGCGACATTGTGTACCTCTGTGCGCTATTATGTTTCTTTTTCAGATTGTTTAACTATTTGGCATTGCTTTATGTACGTTATCACTACTGACTGTAAAAGGCATCAATAGTCCATTCCAAGGAGGGACAATCCCTAGCTCTCTTAATCATGATTCTTCTGAGTTAGTGTTTTTTCAGGAGGCCCATTTACTGGGCATAGCTATTTTCTATCTCCTTCATTACGAAATACTGGAAATTGGCTCCCATCTGAACCTCAATGATTGGTGGAATTATGTCCATTTTACTGTAATTATGAGCAACTACCTCGTCTGTCAATCTCTTCCACTCAAGCCCTTCACTGCTTGTTTAAAAGGAAGGTGTTCCATGATTATGTTCTAACTGCTAACTGCTCTCATTTGGCTGTTTACTTTGTATACATTTCTGCCACAGGATCAGCCTGTATCATCAATACCATTTCTGCTTGTTTGCTGTACAATAACTGTTGTATGTAAGCGCTTATGTGATGACTCTTATTAGTTTAGAGAAGAAGCATAGGAGTGGGGGGTACTTGGGGTTGTTTTTCTTATTGTATGTGTGTATTTGTATCTTTTGGTGTGTTGTTACTTTTGTTTGTTGTAAAATGAAAATAAACGTCTTAAAAAAAAAAAAGAAAGAAAGAAGCGGCTGAACAAATAAAGGCAACAACTATGGGGTATGTTTACTAAAATCCCGCTAATGTGCTGGCCGCGGTAGTGTGCGGATGCCATATAAGGAGTGGGCGTTTCGTGCTGAAAAAGAAAATCCGGAATTTGCATATGTGCTAAGGTGTGCAGCGCCCATGTGCGCCCCGCACATTAGCGCATGAGATAGCTGCGCGGGAGGCATAAGTGGCGTGCTGATGTGCAAGCAGAAAAGCTGAGCCAAAGCACAATGGTTAAGGCACTGACCAATGGTGCAGAAATCAGGGGTTCAGTCCCCCAAAGTGCTCAATGAAGACAGCTGGCTGAGGCATTAATTTATGAGGCATTTTAATACTGGGCGGCATAAGGCAGCGCGCTGATGTTTTTGGAGGCATTTTAATACTGTTCGGCATAAGGCGGCGCGCTGATGTGCACACAGAAAAGCCAAGCCACAGCACAATGGTTAAAGCACTGACCAATAGTGCAGAGATCAGAGGTTTAATCCCCCACAGTGCTCAATGAAGACAGCTGGCTGAGGCATCAATTTAGGAGGCATTTTAAAACTGGGCGGCATAAGGCGGCACGCTGATGGGCATTAGGCGGCGTGCTATTGATTTAGGAGGCTTTTTAATATTGGGCGGCATAAGGCGGCGCGCTAATGTACAAGCACAGGAACAGAACTACAGCACAATGGGTAAGACACTGACCGATGGTGCAGGGATCAAGGGTTCAATCCCTCACAGTGCCCAATGAACAAGGCTGGCTGAGACATTACCTATTATGGGGAAGATTGCTTTTGGAGTCATTTTATGTTTATTTTAATTATCACTACTAGCAAACACACTCTCAAAGCATGTTAACATAAGGCGCCCTATAAGGCACATTTTAAAGTGCACTGTCCGCCAAGGCACCCTAGAATGTTGCTTATAGGGCGCTTTAGAGGGTGCCGTATGCGGTACCGCAAGGTCAGAGTACTGTTTTTGATGGCAGCACTGTGCAGTTTAAGGAATGAAAAGCATAAGTAGGTGCGCTGACAGGCAAGGAGGAGCAGCAGTGGAGCACAATGGTTAAGGCACTGACTGCTGATACAGGGGTCATGAGTTTGCTCCCCAGGGTGCCTACTACATAAGGCTGGCTGTGTCATCAGCTTTGCAATGTACATATTTTTTCCTGCAGCACTTTATTTTTATTTTATTAACTGCTGCCAGCAATCACGCCCTCACGTGCCGTAAGTGAAGGTGCCGTATAAGGCACCCTATAAGGTACTCCATAGGGCACATTATAAAGTGCACTGTCCGCCACAGCACCCTAAAATGTCCCCTATAGGGCACCCTATAAGTTGCATCACAGGATAATGTATAGTGCACCTTATATGGACGGCAACCATAAGGTGCCCTATAGGGCGCCCTATAAATCACCCTCAGAGGCACCTTATGGGAACAGTATGCTGAGGGTGTTTTTGCTGGCATCAAAATATGTACATTAAAAAAAGATAATGCATTGGACAACCCTATCAAACCTATGACCTCTGGCTTCACAGGCAATGAAGTAACCATTGGGCTACAGCTCTATAGCTGCTAACAAGCCCCTGGCTGGCTGCAGAGAGCCTGTACGTCACCACACAGACAGTCTGCTGTGGTCACCAGGATAGGGTTAGCCCACCCATACCCATGATGCACTGCACATGCAAATCAGCTGTCCACAGATAAACACAAGATGGGCAATGCACCCCCACTGCACCTCGGCCTGGTAGGGGGAAGTGACCATGTGCACCCCCACAGCACCTCGGCCTGGTAGGGGGTACTGACCGTGTGTTTTACTGGCACAGAGTAGCTACACACCGTCACATTGTGCGTGTACTGTGCTCACCCTGAGGGTGCAGTGAGGCACCCAGCACCAGGTCCACAGCACCATCCAAAGCAGTGTTAATGTGTGAGATAGGTAATTTCTGCACAAACACCTTGGATATCTCTGTCTGTTTCAGTCAGGTGTAGCCCCCACCACCTCCTCCCCTCGGGCCAAGGGTGGCAAACCTGGTCTCCCATCAATAGATCCACATTCTACCTCCCTGCAAAGGTGGCAGTAGAGGGGAACATCAACCCCAGTCCTGCTGAGGAACAGACACCCCACAGGGCACACATCCATAACACAATAGCAGACAGACATTAGGCCTGGATATGGTAAGCTGCACCCCACCACCATCTGATATTCTCCTGCTGCAAGCCACTCCATCAAGACACATACCAGCTGCAAACAGTCTGCTAGTTAGTCCATAGTGCATGTACCCAGTGGAGATGCATGCACCCAGAACTGTGATGTCAGCATACACAGCAAGCAGATAAATCAGTGACTGGATCCCAAAAGGAAACCCATATCTATCACATGAGAGAAATACTATATAGCACTATGGGGGTGCCTAGCCATGCTGTGGTCATTGCACAGTCAGGGTGAGAGTGAGCTCTCAGCAGGACATACTGAGGTCACCCTGTCTGTGTAGGTGGTGGCCGGGCACTAACATGTACCAGTCAGTGCCCTATGCCCTGTGCAGATGCACCCTGGCCAGGCCACCCTGTCCGGCCTATACCCATGGTACCTTGCTCCTCATTATGCACATTGGCAGCCCAAAACTGGCAACATTGCTGGCAGTGTGGGCTGTGGAAGGTGTTTGCAGCCACCACACACTGGATAGGCAGTCAGCCACCCCCACACCTATGCCAGCATTGTGCTACTATAGAGGTGTTCAGCAGCCATACCTACCACACCAGTCCTGGGCACAGTACAGGCATGGATATGGTACCCAGTACTGTTGGGGGTCACTCCCCAGGGTGGTAAACACTATCAGAGACCAGACCTGCAGCACACACCGCAGACATCAGAATGATTGTTATAGTGGAGCTCAATGAGCAGAATGTGCTTAACGTAGGAATTGATATCTGCCAGTTAGCATAGGAAACGTTTGATAGCTGTGTACCATATACCCAGGTGTAGGGTGGCATTGCTAAGGTATGCAACTGCTAGTATTGGGAGATACAGGCAGGGCCCAATGTCCTGCCTCTCCAGGAGGCATTGGCCAATGGGGCCTGTGGGTATGGGTGTGGGTGTGTCTGGGCCTGTTGGCTGCTGCTTTATGGCAGAGTTTCCCAACTCCAGTCCTGGTGTTGCTAACACTGTTTGGGTTTTCATGCTGTCCCTCATAAATATGCATGAGCTACATCTGCATACCATGGGGGTGATGCATAGATATGCAGCACAGGCATCTTTATTAGAGGCAGCATGGAACCTGAATGATGTGGGGCCCTCCAGGACTGCATTTGGGAGACTCTGCTCTAGGTAATGCGCCTGTTTATGGTGTCTGTGTTTGGTGTGGTAAAATATAGGCGTATTAACCATGCGTATGTTCTCAGCAATAAAAGGTTGTCCTTACTATCACGGTTTAGTTGTGGGTAAAATATGTGGTTAGGATTGGCAGTAGCCCCAGCTGGCCTTTGAACCTGTGATCTTCTGTTCTTGCACACACTGTCTGTGTGCACTGCACCACCGTGTTGGCACAGATATGCTATATTCCCTGGGGAGTCCATGACTGTACATTCAACAGAGCCTGTCTGTTGCGGTGGACGGTGCCAGCCTGCACAGGCCTAGGCCACTGTCTGCTGTGGCTTACAGCCACTGCCCCCTCCACCACCTGTACCCTTCCGCCAACATGCAGACATGTCCTAATCTGGGAAAAGGCATATGACCTGATTGAGTTGTGGCACTCCAGGATTGAATTTGGGGGACTCGGCTGTAGGTAATGCCCATTGTTAGTGTGCGGTGTAGGGTAAAATAAGGGTGTCTGAACCATGCTTATGTTCTCTGCAATAAAGGAGTGTCTTTACTATCACTGTTTAGTGGTGGGTAAAACTATGGGGACTGGGTTGGCAGGAGCCCCAGGTGGGATTTGAACCTGTGACTCTCTGGTTCTACAGGCACTGGCTGTGTCTGCTGCACCACACTGCAGCCACAGAGATAGTGCAGTCCCTAGAGATAGGAAACCTGGCCGGACGAGTCAGAAACCCTGCTCTGCACAATTTTACTGTGGGCTCATTTACCTTGTATGGGGACAAAAATGCAAATAAACCTCAAAAATGACCTCGAAATAATGGGAAAACAACCAAAACCAAGCTGGGCAACAGTGATAGCAATGGGCAACAATAACAAACACTCCCAGGAAAGCTCCAAAAAAATGAAATGATTTTTGAAAGAGTCTACGGAGCGTAGACCCTTCCAAAAATCATTTCTTTTTTTTTTAGCTTTCCTGGGAGTGTTTTTTATTGTTGCCCATTGCTATCATTGTTGCCCAGCTGAATTATAATTTTCTACATTTTTGTTGTGGTCATTTTCATGTTTTATTTGCAATTTTGTTCTGTGCACATGTATCACACTGCTCACGTTTTTTAGGTTTCGCTGGTTTTGTTGTCCATTGCTGACGGAAATGGTTTCTCTTCCCTTTAAATCGGCTCTAACGCGAGGTTTTCACTCGCGGTATTTTTTTGACCGAAATTCAGCCCTGCTCCTGTGCGGGGAGCCTCTCCCCTCCCACTCTCCACCCATTGACCCCGTCCCCCCGCCCCTCGGGAGCCTTCCTCCGCCCTCGGAATGCCTTTCCACACCTCTATCGCACATCAGCGCGCCGCGCTCTTGTGCGGGCGGCGCGCACTTGTGTGGGTGGCGCGCACGTGTGTGGGGCACTAAAAACGCACTATTAGCGTGCGCTAAGGTACCTTAGCGCACGCTCAAGTGCACCCTGCACAATTGCGCGGTTTAGTAAACATATCCATATAGCTTTCACAAAATTCAGAAGATAACAAACTGAGAAACACAAAAAAGAATACAGGATAAAGCTAAAAGAGACAGAGAGAAAAGGATAGCAAAAGCAAAACTCTTTCAGGTATATTTAGGTAAAGAGGAAGATCAGAGGTAGAATTGCAAGACTCAAAAGTGCCGAGGGCAGATTCATAGAAAGTGACATTGAAAAAGCGAAAATCATAAACAAATACCTCTGTTCTGTAGTTACTAAAGAAAATCCTGAAGAAGGACTATGTATGATTGACAAATATATGTACAAATAGGAATGGAGTAGACACAAAACTATTCACAGAAGATGATTTTTTTTTTTGAACAGCCAAAGCCAGAAGGATGCTGGGTTGCATACAGAGTGGAATAACTACCAGAAAGGAGGAGGCATTAATGCCTCTGTACAAGTCATTGGTGAGGCCTCACGTGGAGTATTGTGTTCAGTTTTGGAGATCATATCTCAAAATGAATATAAAAATACTTCAAATGGTTCAGAGGAAGGTGACCAAAATAATTTGGAGCCTGCTCCGGAAGCTGTATGAGAAGAGACTTGAAGACCTAAATATGTATACCCTAGAGGAGAAGAGGGGCAGTGGAAATATAAGGGTATTAATGAACAAATAAACCTTCTTTTCAAAGAAGGGGACGCTGTAAAATTAGAGGGCATACATTGAAGCTGCAAGGAGGTAAACTTAAAGGCAACATCACAAAATATTTTTCACTACAAGAGTGGTGGATGCCTGGAATGCCCTCTTGATGGAGGTGGTTTGGGCAAATACACTGACAGAATTCAAAATGGCATGGGACAGACACAGTGGATCTCTTTATAGCAAGAGGATAAAATTAAAATAAACTTAACTACTTTGTACACTTTAACAAATAGATGGGGGTGACCTACACAGAGTGGTGGGTAGAACCCTTAACAAAGGCATAGGGCCCGATTCAGAGTTGTGGGCTGTGGGGCTGCAGCCCTGCAAACCATCGGGCCCCTACTCCTCTTCTCAAGTCACTTCACTGGCTCCCTATCCATTTCCGCATCCAGTTCAAACTTCTGTTGACCTATAAATGCATTCACTCTGCGGCTCCTCAGTACCTTTCCTCCCTTATCTCTGCTCTTCTAGCCAACTGCTTCTATCTGTGCCATCCTCTTCTACTGCCAACTCCAGACTCCGCTCCTTTCACCTCGCTGCACCTTATGCCTGGAACAAACTACCTCTGTCTGTACGCCAGGCACCTTCTCTGACCCTCTTCAAATCCAGGCTGAAAGCTCACCTCTTTGCTGCTGCTTTTGGATGTTGACTCATCTGATCACATTTCTTCACCCTTGTTTTGCCCATGCTTGCACCTTCTGTGTTTTGTCTTGACTAGATTGTAAGCTCTGATGAGCAGGGATTGTCTTTTACATGTCTGTCTGTGCAGCACTGCGTATGACTGGTAGCGCTATACAAATGCTCCGTAGTAGTAGTAGTATTCCCCCTCCTGTTCTTCCCACATGTCCTGAGCGGTAGGATGGGGAGAGCTGGCGGGGAGGTGGGGGGGGGGGGGCAGGAGATGGCAGGATCTGTGCAGAGTAGGAGTGGGCCGAGCTGGCAGGACGTAAAGTGCCGATTCAGGTCACAACCCTGTACATTCTGCCGGATCAAAGGGGATGTGCTGCTTATTCCACTTCAAAGGTGGAATAAGCAGCACTAATCTGGCAGTTGGCCCTGGGGATTGGGCTGGATGCAGGGGGGGTCCCTGACATCTGATCTAGGTCCTGGCTGGCCAGCCATGGGTTGGGCAGTGGAGAGCCAAGCAGCAACAGCCAGGGGAGCCTTTGGGGAAGAAGTCTCCTGCAGGCAGGCAGGAGCATGTAGGACCATCCTCAAGCCCAATTCCATGTACCATGGGAATATTTAGTTCCCATGTCCAGAATCAGGTCCTAACAAACCTGTCTTCTTTGGGGACATCCAGGTATCCCCCTCTCTGAATCAGGCTCATAGAGGGGAGCAACCTTCACAAAGTGGCAGATACAACTACTCTAGCCACCTAGCTGGACAGACTAGATGGATCATACTGGTCTATATTTTATTTATTTACATTCTCTTACATACCGCGCTATTCTGCATCAGTGCGATTTACATTGAACAAACTGGAATTACATTGAACAGGGTATTATAACTTGGAGATAACTATTTTACAGGGAACATGGGCTATGAGGGTTAAGTGGCTTGCCCAAGACCACAAGGAGCACCTGTGGGACTAGAAACCCCAGTCCTTCTGGCCCAAGGTTGCTGTCCTCTAGTGGGATTTGAACCCCCAACCTTCCAGCCTGAAGTACCTTGCCCCAACCACTAGGCCACTCCTCCACTCCACTTTAGCTGCCATCATATACTATGTTGCTATGAGTGGCTTCGCTCCGCTATAGCAAACCATTTATTTAAAATATTTATATACAGCCAACCTTAAAAATTCTGAACAGTTAATACCTCAACATTTGAAAGATATAAATAACAAACAATGCAAATATCACATTATAATCTAAAAATCTCAATTTAAACATCTAGAGCCTAGGAAACCTAGACTGAATCCTGAAGAATCAAAGCATCTAAGAAGAACAATTTAGTGCAATATACAGTATGGGGGCCATTTTGGAAGCCCTATTCATGCTTTGGATGTCTGAGATCTGGCATAAAGACATTTTAGAAGCCGAGTTTGTGGATGTTCAAGTCTGAATGGGTGCATGGTGGAAGAATGGTTGGGGCTTTCCCAGGAACCCTGCATTGCATTCAAGTTTAGTGCTCATTTTGATTGAAAATCATCCAGAGGGTGTAGAGGAGAAAGCACTCCATCAGGCCCAGTACTCAGCACGGTTTCAATGATAGCAGCAGCGGGATTTGAACCTCTGTGGCCCTGTTCTTTGCCCATTATGTGAATCCTTAGGCTAGTCCTAGATACTCAGCTTCTGGGATACTATTCTGGGGATTCCTTACATAGATGCCCCTGCCATATCGAGCATTTGTGAAATCATGTCTGCACGTGGACGTGCCAGCGTTTTTTAGACGTCCCACAATGCACTTGCATGTCCTTTCTAAAATTTCACTCCACATTATTATTTTTACAGGTGTTTGCTGCTAAAGAAAACAAACTAATCTCTGTCTGTTAAAAGCTGGATGTAGATTTAAGCAATGGGAATTGATTTTTTTTCTAATAAAAAGCCTCACTAGGAACCTTCTTTACCAAAGCTTCTTTTCTTTCCCATTGACTGAGAATGGGGGGAAAAAAAAGTCATAGTACTATAAATAAGTCTCCTAGGTGTCACTCTGGATTCCATTAGTTGATATTGTAATGATTTTTGTTGCTTTACTGCTTTGACACGCAAAACTGTCTCTGGGTAGACAGTGGAAAATGTGCATGAATAAGAGGGAATTGCTGACTGAATGTCAGTGTTCTGCTATATGATTTCTATTGATCATTCATTGCTGACATGAAGGTCTCTGTGCGTCTCTGCCTTTCTCTAAGTTCGTTCCCAGATACAATTTTCAAATAACAAAACAAAAAGGCCTTGAAGAAAGGGATGTTTCAGGTCTCATAAGATATTTTACAAAGTACTTTGACCTCAAGAAGACATACATGGTACGGTCTATAGAGACTTTGAATAAAAATTCTAACACTTGAACCAAGATATCATTTAATGTTAAATCAGATGGATTTGATCTCTCTCTCATTAGACTTCTATGTGGTGAAACCCTTGCTAGTCAACAAATATACAACAAAGGCTTCCGTTTTCTTACTATACTGAACACTAATATTTTTGGTTTGCATTTATTTACTAAAATGTAACTATTATTGTTATGCTGACAAATGATTCCTTGTGTGATCATAGATCTGCAGCTTTGGCTTCTGCTGGCTTTGTACACATTAATTAGGAATATGCAATCAGTGCTGAGCACAGAGACAGCTAAATAAACAAACGGTGTGGTAGTAAGATCTTTCTGCATGCTAATCATACCCTACGTCTGCATCGAAAAGCTCCATAAATCGATTTGCTCTTTCACATTAAATGACAAGCAGTGATGCAAGTCAGCAGTTCCTGTGAAAGTCACAGAGATTGCTGTTCTTCACAAATGCATCTTTACAGGGCTGCATTCAGCCATTTGATGATTAACATTATTGGCAACTTTTCAAAGGCGATTCAAGTGATTTGCTACTGCATTGGTTACCATTTCTATCAAGTTATTTTATGACATTAAACTCAACATGATAGACATTTATGTCGAGGGGGGTAAGAAAAAAATTAGACAGGAAGAACAAACTGAACACATTCCGGCTGATATTGAAACAAGTTTTATGTTTACCAACAGCCGGTGAATTTATAATTTGACTGTGTTTTTTGAAAAATAAATGGATAGTATTAAGCCAGATATCTGATTGACCAGCCAAATGTTATCCTTGTATTTCTGAATCAGGTCTGGTGCAGGGTGAGGATGGGCTCAGGGCCGGTGTTTTGAGTACCCTAGGTGAACCTTCAGCTTTATTACCCCCATTAAAACATCATCCCTTGCACAACAGTCCTGTAAAAATTCAAAACTGGACAGCATGTGAAAAATTGCAAGAGGACCTTGATAAATTGGAAGACTGGGCATCCAAATGGCAGATGAAATTTAATGTGGACAAGTGCAAAGTTATGCATCTAGGAAAAAACAACCCAAACTATGGTTACACGATGCAGGGTTCACATTAGGAACCACCACCCAGGAAAAAGATTTAGGCATCATTGTGGATACCATGTTAAAACCATAGGCCCAGTGTGCAGCGGCGGCCAAGAAAGCAAATAGAATGCTAGGTATCATAAGGAAAGGAATGGAAAATAAAACAAAGGATATTATAATACCTCTGTATCGTTCCATGGTGTGACCGCATCTTGAATATTGTGTGCAATTCTGGTCACTGTATCTTTAAAAGGAAATGGCATTATTAGAAAAGGTACAGAGAAGAGCCACCAGTAAAGGGGATGGAAGAATACCCCTATGAAGAGAGGCTAAAAAGGTTAGGGCTCTTCAACCTGGAAAAGAGACGGCTGAGGGGACATATGATAGAGGTTTAGTCTATAAATTAATGCAGGTAAACACAGAGCAATTGTTTATGCCATCAATATATAGAAATACTAGGGGACATGCAATGAAGCTTCAGTGTAAGCTATTTAAGACTGATAAGAGAAAATATTTTTTCACTCAACGTGTAATCAAACTCTGGAATTTGTTACTGGAGGATGTAGTAAAACTGTTAGTGTAGCCAGGTTTAAAAAAGGTTTGGACAAGTTCCTGAAGGAAAGGTCCATAAACCATTATTAATGGGGACCCAGAAAATCCACTGCTTGCCCAATACAAGCATTGAGGTGTAAGGGTACCCTTACATGAGGAACCTGTCTCTTTTGGGGAAACTGCTAGGTACTTGTGACCTAGGTAGGCCACTGTTCGAAACAGGATACTGGGATTGATGGACTTTTGTCTGACCCAGTATGGCATATCTTATTTTTTTATATTCAACTATTGAACATCAAATATCAAGCTTTGGTTTGTATGTATCTGTGTGCCTGCTCTCCCTGCAGGTAAAAGAATGTGCTTATGGCTCTTTGAGCTTGTGTGGCTATTCTTATGCTTTGATTGCTACTGCTGCTCTTTGCTGCCCCTCAGAGGCTGCTGCCCGAGGTGCATGCTTGGTCTTGCTTAATGGCTGGGCCAGCCTTGAGTGGGCTAAAATATTTGCCATCTAGCAATGATATTCAGATGACCACACTAGTTGTATATTCAGCGCTGCTATCAATGCCAATGGTAGTGCTTAATAGAAAGATTATGTGAAGCATTTTTAATAATGTTTAACTTAATCTGGTCACCTTGCCAACTCACTCTTGACCCTGTTAAAGACAACCCCTCAGAAATGCCACCATGCATGGGAATACATATAGTCCCTCAGAGATGCTGATTGCATAGGTATGCTAGCTTACAAAAAAATCTTCATTATTCTTTTCTGATGAAAGTCTTCAATAATAAGCTCCTATTTATGGCAGGGTTGGAAAACTGGCATCTCATAAGGCACGTGTTGCTTCCTGAACATGAATATGAAAGTGAAGCTCTTTCAATGCTGCCAGCAGTAGCAGTTTTAGCAACAATGGAGTCACTGGCCTGATGGATCAATAAGAGAAAAAGGTATTATCAGTGATCCATGACAGGAATGGAGGAGGAAGTAGCTATAGCCTCAATAGTCAGTAGATCAAAAAGAGCAGACAGTGGCGTCATAAGTTGCATGACACAAAGGGAGGAAGAAGCTATTGGGCTACCTACAAGGACCAGGGGAGGAAACAGAAGTATGTCCATCCAAAAAGGGTATAGATGGGGGTCACCATGCCTCCCTTCAGGATTTATAGGGCAGAATAGCCAGAGGGGATGGAGAGTTCAAGCCGTGGAATCTAACTAGGCCAAGTGGACGATACAGGTCCCAATGAAGATAACACAGGTACACTACCAAAAAACTGCCTCCAGTTTTGCAACTGATTCCTATAGATTTTGGGGTGCTGAATCCAGGAAAAATAGCCAAAATGTTCCATCACGTCACGTTTTCTTGCAAAATTAGATTTCTTACCCATATAAGGAATGTTCACATAATTTCTTTTTAGCCGACTGCAGTTTATTTTCTTGGCCCAAAATAGAGGTTGTAATGGTTAACAAACTAGAAACACTCCCTCATGATATTTTAGAGTGTTTTGTATTCATTTTATACATTAACAGGACAATTGGGAGGCGGGGGGCTAAATCCAGTACTCGCGCTGGCGCATGTTCTTTCCTGTTCGCCTCGCCTCGTTCGCTCGCTCAAACACGGTGGTTGCGACATGAACGTTCCTGTCAAATTTCAGTTTCTTGCAAGTTCATTATTACCTTTTGTTTGCTCAGTCGTAATCCAGCTTTATTCCGAAGTGGTTCACTACAGTTGTAGTTTGCAGTGCTGTGTATTTATGATGGCTCACAGAGCCAGAGGTTGCGTCAACTCTCCGGACAGTTTTTGTTTTATTTGTGGGGAATATACCGTGAAAAAGCGGCAGAGGAACATTTCTGCATTTATTTAAAAAGTATATTTCGCCTATTTCGGTTTGAAGTTAGGCAATCAAGACAAACCGTGGGCTCCTCACAAAGTGTGCAAGACATGTGAGGAAGATCTACGCTTATGGATGAAAGGTAAAAAACAAGCATTTCGTTTCGGAATACCTATGATGTGGCGTGAACAAAGAGACCACAGCAGTGATTGCTATTTTTGCTCTTGCATTGTGAAGGGATACAACTTAAAAAATAAGAACGTAATAAGTTACCCCAACCTTCCCTCAGCAATTAGGCCTATGCCTCATAGCAACGAAGTACCTGTGCCTGAACCACCAAAATCTTTGGATCATATTTGTGTGGACGGTTTCTGATCATGATGAGACTCATCAGATGGCTTTTCCCGATGAGTCCAGTACTTCCGAGTTTGAAACTGAACCAGATCCGAAACCTGAACTTTTCTCTCAAGCTGAATTGAATGATTTAGTCCGGGATTTAGGACTCCCAAAAGATGCTGCCCAACTGCTAGGTTCTCGGCTTAAACAGAAAAATCTATTGTCACCAGGAACAACTTTTTATTGGTACCGCAACCGCGAGACACAATTTTTGAAGTATTTCAGCAAAGAGGAAGATTTGGTATTTTGCAACGATATATACGGAGTGATGGAAAAGTTTAAACTCAAGTATGATCCTGCTGAATGGCGGCTGTTCATTGATTCGTCAAAAGACAGCATAAAAGGTGTTCTTCTTCATAATGGCAACACATTCGCTTCAGTTCCTATTGCTCACTCTGTTATTCTCCAAGAAAAATATGAGAATTTGGCCCTGATTCTTCAGAAGATTCGTTATGATGAGCATAAGTGGATGATTTGTGGAGACTAAAATTCTATCCATGCTATTAGGGCAGCAATCCGGTTTCACCAAATATCCCTGCTTCCTTTGCTTGTGGGATAGCCGGGCCCGCGACCTACACTGGGGGAAAAAAGACTGGCCAATTCGGGAGTATTTGAGACCCGGTGAGAAAAATGTTCTTCATGAGAGCTTGGTACCTTGTGATAAAATTCTATTACCACCTCTCCACATTAAGTTGGGTCTCATTAAGCAATTCATCAAGTCTCTTCCAAAAGATGGTGAGTGCTTTTGGTACCTTTGCTCAAAGTTCCCCCGACTTTCTGAAGCAAAGCTAAAGGAAGGAGTGTTTGTTGGCCCTGATATAAGGAAACTCATTTCAGATGGAGCATTCGCTGAAACGATGTCTGAGAAGGAAAAAGAAGCCTGGGATTCCTTCAAGGATGTTGTTCTCAAATTCTTGGGGAACAGGCGGGATGAGAACTATAAGGATATTGTTGCCAGGATGCTCAATGCCTTCAAAGAACAAGGCTGTAACATGAGCCTGAAAGTCCATTTCTTGCACTCCCATGTGAACTACTTTCCCGAAAACTTGGGGGCGTACAGTGAAGAACAAGGTGAAAGGTTTCACCAGGACATCAAGGACGCAGAGAGAAGGTACCAAGGAAGATGGAACACCACTATGATGGCTGATTTCTGCTGGTTGCTGCTGCGGGAAACCCCAGATGAAAAATACGCCAAGCAGCGCACCAAGAGAAGCATTCGGGGGAAGAAAAAACGGGCCCACCAGGAGATTGATTGACCCAAGAATGACTTTAAAATCTAAACTGTGTTGACAAATATCGTGTTTTTACTAAACTTTGAAATAAAAATTTGCTAGTTATTACCACAGTGTCGGATCTCATTTATTAGAATTTTATTTTCGCACCATCGGGTGTTTGTCTTCATGTATTGCAATGGTGCGGTTTGCGTTTTCTATTCTTACATACATACCTGTACAACATTTTTTGCACATTTCTTTGCTTTGTGTCTAACCTCGCTCTTATATGCTCAATGTCTGTGCACATGTATGTGGCTGTTTTAAGTGCAGACAATTTTGCTACCATCACAGTGTGTTTTGTTGACATTACTCTATTCTTATGTGCTGCCTTGTTACAATTTTCTTTATTCTTATTTGAATAACTACTAAACAATTAGTATAAAGAATTCATCCAAGAAACTTTTATCTCGATCGCACTCAATCTGAAATGTTCACCTCAAACTGCTAACCCAATGTAGCAAAAAATCTGTACATGATAGAGCAAATTGGTTACCAGATTTGGATTCAGCGCACCAAAAAACGTAAAAATCAATCGAAACATTAGAGGCAGTTTAAAAAAAAATTTTTTAGTGTACCTGTGTAATTTGAGCAAAGCCCATTTTACTGAGCACCAAACAGAAAATGTTTTGTTTTAAAAGTGTTTAGCTAAATTGGAAAGAACTTTTAAAGTTTCAAGGGCTTTGCACAGAAAGAGAAAGGATAAAATTGGACGTGGCAGTAAAGGCACTGGTGTTTTGCCAGTACAGGATCTCTAACACGAGGGGATGAAGAACAAAAAGTTCCAACAATAGCCATGTCATTGGTGGATAGCATTCATCAGATAGTCCCTCCTGACTCTAGCCCTGGCCACATGGTTCTTGTGTTTTTCAACTGTATGAAATGAAGTTTCAGACTATCTGAAGTAGTCTAAGATTATCTGGCAATTAAGCTGGTCCATTATGAAGGGGAGCAGAGGGGCAGTAAGACTGTGAGGTGCACACTAACATGACCCTTCAAAGTTCATGTCTGCCCAAAAGCCTCTTCTCTCCTGAATCTGCATGAGTCTTTTGGACCAAGAATCCCTTCCTTGAATACATTTATTTATTTATTTATTTAACAGTTCTTCTATACCGCGCTTTTCAGATCAGTGAGGTTTACATTCAACGTCAAGTATACAACACAGGCATTCTGAGTTGTAAACTTTACAATAAACATCACTTGGGGCAGAGCCTAAAATCTGATTAGGTCAGTGCTTCCCTAAAATACAATACAACAATTTATTTAGCTGCATTTATATCCTGATTTTCACTGGGTCAAAGCGGTTTGACAGAAAGGGGGGGGGGGTACAATAATCAGCTCGGCAGAGAATGGGAGGGGGGGGGCGACACTAGGGAGGGCCAACACTAATGATCTGAACAGAAAGTAACAGTACTAGACTTTTGACGCAAGTCTCTCAGTTGGTAGCAGAGGGGTTAGTTCAGATTGAGAAGCTGTAGGAGCAATAGAAGGCAACATTGAGAAGTCTTCAAAATGGCCACTTGGATGGACTCCACAGTCTCTGATTTTGGGTGTGATCAACCCACGTGGGTTAGTTAGTATTTTAGTCACCTAAATAAAGAGATGGTTGATTAGCTACTGAACAAAAACCCATAAATATATATTCTGCCATCTCTCAATATCATCGTATCTATGGTAATTATTCACAATCTATAATAATTGGTTTACAATTTGGCTAAGAATAATTTCCTGGTACTAAGATGAACCTAGCTGTTTGATTTGTAAGTGTTGTGGATGGATAATCCGTACAACAAGGGAAGGGAAGACATCAGTCATGCAGGCCAGTATGAGGAGATTGTTCTTAACCCTGTAGCCAAAAGGGTGTGAACACCCAGAAGAACTGTTCATTTTTGTCTGATGGTGAATACAAAGTAAGAAATAAGGGGATTGAGAGAAACTGTTGGGGTGTCTTTGAGAGACAGATCGAGAGGGACAGAGAGAGAGAGAGAGAGAGAGAGAAAGGAATGTGGAAGAAAGAGAGAGAGAGCTACATGGGGTTTCAGAGAGACAGAGTGACTTCTGGAAATGGGGTATTGAGAATTATACAGTGTTGCTGAAGGGATAGGAAATTTAAGAGCAAGAAAGAGAAAGAGTCTTGTAAGAAAATTGAGAGGGGGACAGTGGGTAGCCAGATTGTGGGGATTTAGAGAAAAAGGGAACTAGAGTGCAAGGACAGAGAGAGAAAGAGAGAGAGAGATTGATAGGATCAGGGCAGAGGGATTGTGAGAGACTGAGAGAGAAACTAGTCATGCTAGGATAGAGGAACTGAGAGAAACTGATGAGAATGAGTGGGAAGTTGAGAAAGCTGGCCCCTTTCTTAGAGAGGAAGGGGAAGATTCCCTGCTCCCCCTCTCCTTGCTCCCCTGTGACACTGTGATAAACACTCTCGTGCCCATGTTGGGCCCTCATCAGTTGCTGTCTGGCTGCTGTTCAGTTTCAGCATTCCTAAGTGCCACCTAGGCATCTGCCTAGTCCGCACTGTGCCCCAGCTGCACCACAGCATGTGCCGCTTGCAGCCCTCTGTATCCCCTTTCCCAGCATCTGTCCAGTTGCCCATTCCGACATGCCCACCCTGCTGTTGTCGAACATGTGCATGCCATAGGTAACCTGTCCATTGGAGAGGGAAACCCTGATCAGTGCTATTTCACTGTGGGATCATTCACCTTGTATGGGGACGGAGCGTAGACCCTTCCAAAATTCATATTTATTTTTTGGGGTTTTCTTGGGAGTGTTTTTTGATGTTTCCCATTACTATCACTATTGCCCAGCTTGATTATGTTTTTTTTTAATTTGTTGGGGTCATTTTCAATGTTTATTTGCACTTTTGTTCCGTGCACATGTATCACACTTATCACTGTTTTGTAGGTTTCCCTGGTTTTGTTGTACATTGCTGACATAAATGGTTTCTTTTCCCTTTAAATCAGCTCTAACGCGAGGTTTTCACTTGCGTTAGTTTTGGCCTCGAATTTCACATCGTTAGTGTGCGGGGAGCCTCTCCCCTCCCACTCTCCACCCATTGACCCCTTCTCTCCGCCCCTGGGGAGCCTTCCTCCGCCCTCCGGGAGCCTTTCCACGCCTTCAGCGCTCGTTTGCGCCGCTGCGCATGTGAGCGCGCACTAAAGCGCATTTTTGCCCCATAAAGCATCATTAGCACGTGCTAAGGTACCTTAGCGCGCGCTAATTGCACAGCGCGCACGTTAAGAAGGTTTAGTAAACATACCCCAAAGTGACATTTTTACACAAAGGATCCTAATTCTTAGAATAGAAACAAAGAGAGAAAATTGAGATTAAAAAAAGATTTGTACTTATCTGATAAGTGGTCTAAAGGTGTAATTGAAGTGTCAAACTGTGTATTTCTAAAGGAATGTTAAAGGAGAATGTTGGTAATTGGTAAATGGTTGTGACAAAACACAGAATATATCATTTAAAAAAAGAGAGTATTTACCTGAAACAGAATGCAAATGTATTTATAAATTTACTTTAACTGTAGCGTTGAAAGGCAATTGGAAAATATTTTAAAGGGAACTCAAAATTGCCTGAAAAAGTTATTGTTTACTATATATAGCAAACTGTTCTTGAAAAGATAAATATTAAGATCTTTTGTGAAAATGTAATTTTTGTCTGCAATCGTCTTTTAATTGAACTTGTCATAATTCTAAAGAAATTTAAAATATATCATTTTACCCTCTGCTCTCCTTCCCTAGCTATGATTTGCTATACTGAGTAGGTAAAGGCTCTATTGGGTATGTTTGCTAAACAGCGGTAAGGAAGCAAGTGTGCCGTTAGCACGTGCTAACTGTGCATGTGCACACTTAGGGGTATGTTTACTAAACCGTCTTAATGTGCGCTCTGTAACGTTATCATGCGATAAGGTACCTTATCGCATGATAATGTCGCATCTTGCGGTGCACAGGTACGTTATCGCGCGATAATGTGCGCCGCGGCGAAAATGAGCGATGAAGGCGGGCAAAGGCTCCCGGAGGGTGGAGGAAGGCTCCCCAGGGGCGGAGAGAAGGGGTCAATGGGTAGAGAGTGGGAGGGGAGAGGCTCCCCGCACACTAACGCTGTGAAATCCGAGGCAAAAAAATATCTCCAGAGAAACCCTTGCGTTACAGCCGATTTAAAGGGAAAAGAAACCATTTCCGTCTGCAATATACAGCAAAACCAGGGA
Source organism: Ichthyophis bannanicus (assembly GCA_033557465.1). NCBI lineage: Eukaryota > Metazoa > Chordata > Amphibia > Gymnophiona > Ichthyophiidae > Ichthyophis > Ichthyophis bannanicus. The sequence continues at coordinate 424,831,955 of CM066035.1, read as the reverse complement.
AACCTACAAAAAGTGATGTGTGATACATGTGAACGGAACAAAAGGGCAAAGAAACAGTGAAAATGACGTCAACAAAATGGAAAAAAAACATAACCAAGCTGGCCAATAGTCATATCAATGGTCAACATCAAAAAACACTCCCAAAAAACCTCCAAAAAAAAGAAAAGAATTTTGGAAGGGTCTACGCTCCGTCCCCATACAAGGTGAATGAGCCCACAGTGAAATTGTCCAGAGCAGGGTTTCCGACCCCATTGGCCAAGTTTCCTATCTCCAGGGACTGCACTGTCTCTGTGGCCACAGTGTGGTGCAGTGAACACAGCCAGTGTGTTCAGGAGCAGAAGGTCACCAATTCAAGTCCCAGCTGGGGCTCCTGCCAATCCAGTCCCCATATTTTAATCACTACTAAACCGTGAAAGTACAGACAAACCTTTATTGCAGAGAACATAAGCATGGTTCAAACACCTATATTTTACCCTACAGAGCACAGACACCAGAAACATGGACATTACCTAGAGTACATTCTCCCAAATGCAGCCCTGGAGGGCCACAAATCATTCAGGTTTGATGCTGTCTCCAATATAAGGCCATGTCAGCATGGTGGCAGAGGGGTACCGGTGGTGGAGGGGGCAGTGTCTGCTGCTCATAGCACACCATGGCCTAGCCCTCTTCACGTGGGTGCCGTGCACTGCAATAGACAGGCCCTGTCTGACGAACAGCCATGGATTCCCCAGGGAATGCACTGTTTCTGTGCCAAGACAGTGGTGCAGCGCATACAGCCAGTGCCTTCAGGAGCAGAGGGTCACAGGTTCAAGTCCCAGCTGGGGCTCCTGCCATCCCAATGGTGGTAGAGCTAGTCATTTTCTTTATGGTGTTGGATTTTGGGTGGGGTGGAGTAGGGTGTAGGATGTGAGGAAGGGTGGTTGTTTCTGGGATTGGATTCTGGGTAATGGATGAGGAAAAGGTGTTGTTTGAGGGCTTTTCTAAATGACAATAGGTCTCGGGTGGAACGGAGCTCAGTGGGGAGGGCATTCCAGGTCATGGGTGCAAATAGGGAGAAGGCTCTATTGGCAGTAGCCTTTTTGCACTTAGTTAGAATGTTGGGGACCTCTAGAGTGTTTGCTTGATTAGATCTCCTGATCCTGTTGAACGGCCATCTTTGAATGAGTTTGCTGATGGGTGAGGTGATCTGGTTCCTTAGGGCTTTGAATGTTAGTACTAGGGACTTATACTGGATTCTAGCCTGAAGTGGAAGCCAGTGGAGATCCATCATGACTGGGGTTATATGTTTAGCTCTTGATGTACCTTGTGATAAGGAAGCTTATCATAGCTCAGGAAGGGGCTATAGAAAAGGTGAAGTGTCTCTGAACAAGCAACCTGTCAGTGCTGGTAGAAATGAGAAAACAGAATTTTGCCATAAAAGACTACCAGTCCTAGAATGCACCAGGTTTCCAACAGCCATGAGAGGATCTGAAGTGAGAAAACGTGTGTTCAATCAAAAGGGCTATGAGGTAATCCCTAAGCACTCATTGCAAAGGGCAGGACTTGATTCAGCACAGCTGCGCTGTGCTAGGATGGAACACTCATCTCAAAGGGCAAGGCCTGATTCAGCACAGCTGTGCTGTGTTAGGGAGGAACACTCATCTAAGCAGAATAAGAGTAGAGTTTATTCTACAGTTGACCATCTTCATGATCACCTTGGATATCCAGAGAATTGTCCTCAGTATCCTGAGAATCAGCTTGAGTTTGATCATCAGTTTCATCTGAAGGATCATCAGAAGCAGAAGCCAAACTGGACGGACAGAGAGGGAAAGAGACCCTTTGGAAGAAGGAAGAGAAAAGCCTTTGAGAGGTCTAGAAGAGTCCAAAGCAGTACGTATACTGGGAGGTATTCCAAGGGCCAGCATACACCATTGGACTGGGGAAAGCCAGAGGAATGGTGCTGCAGAGCTAGGAATCACCAGAGGCTACCTGTGAGGGAGACGGCTGCACGTGGAAGGGACCCTAAGACCTGTGCCAGAAGGTATGTGAAGAGAGATCCAGTGTCCATGGATCTGGATTGGAAGGCTGGACATAAGAACTGGACTACATACTGGCCAGGCTATATAGAGAGGAACTCTAGCAGCAATGGAAGCTCAGGTATGAACACTGATCTATGCCCTAGCTATAACCTTGAAAGACAGCAGGGAAACAAGTATTCTCCTGAAAATGCTCCATTGAGAGATTCATCTGTGCCAATCCATGATATTGAACCCATGCTTGTTGAACAAGGGGGAATAATAGCAGATGAGGATCCTGTTTATATGGACTGCTCTCTATCTAAACTCCGTTGGTAACTTTCTGTTATAAAGTACAGCAACCATCACAAAGAAATACAAATTTGTTCTTTAATCTACCCAGAAAAGCTCCTGAAGCAGGATTTGACCCACACAGTAGAAAGCAAGCCAGCTAAGGGGTTTCAGCTGGATAACTGCTAGCAATTAAGCCTTACCTAATTGCTTGTGAGCTAGGAGAGAATCACTTCTGTATCTATGTGGGAAGTAATCAGAAGTTAACCTGAAAAGAACAGTTTGTTTCTTGCTTTGTGGCTTTTCATTTGTTGTTTTCCTGATTTTGACTTTGTTTTTCCAAGTTAACACTGAAAGCAAGTAACCTAATTTATGTGCTACCAAGCATATCTGTGTTGGGAGAAATAACCCCCATAAATAAATATCTTATTGGCTTTACCCAAGAGCACAACTAAATTATTGTCAGCAGCTGTGTCTGGTGTGAATGAACTACATTGCCCACAATACCTTGCAAATCATATAGATATATGCACTTGACAAGACTGTGAAGATTCTCACCCAGGCAGCCGTCTGACAACCTGCAAGTACCCTTGCTGCAGCATTCATTGCAAGGCAAAGAGGTCCTAGTGTTGACTGAGGGAGGCCATGAAGGATAATATTTGCAAAGTCTAGATGTGGGAGCACCAAGGCTTGGAAGATAGTTCGGTAGTCACTAAAGTCCAATAGGGGGCGCAGGTGACGTAGTATCCAGACCTTATGGTAAATTGCTTTCGTGATGTTCTTCACATGTGTAAACATGTCGAGTCGTTGGTCAAGCGTGATGCCGAGATAGCGGATAGTTGATTTTGCTATCAACTCAATATTGTTTACTTTTAATGTGGGGGGGGTGGGGAGAACATCTGGTTCTTGGTGAGGAATAAGACATCTGTTTTACTATGGTTGATCCTTAAATTTTGTGTTGTAAGCCATTGTGATACAGCTTCGAAGCAGCTTGATATAGGTGAAAAGTCAGGTTGATCAATCAGGAATGGTGAGTAGATTAGGACGTCGTCTGCGTAGACTAGGCACTGGATGTTGAAGAGCGGATTAGGGTACAAATTGGTTGCATATATATGTTGAACATTAATGCAGATAGGGATGAACCCTGAGGTACACCTTGATTGAGAGGGAATGGGTCAGAAGTCATGGGACCTGTTCTGACTTGTTGCCATCTGTTAGATAGGTAGGACTTGCACCATGCTGTAGCTGAGCCTTGTATTCCTTTCTCCACAAGACGGAGTATCAGAGTTTCATGGTTGACTGAATCAAAGGCTGCAGCAATATCCATGAAAATGAGGACAAATCCCTGGCGGATGTTATCAAGTCCTGTAACTAGATCATTGAAGAGAGTTGTGAGGATGGTGTCGACACCATGAGCTTCTCTGAAGCCATGTTGAGATGGATCCAGTGGAGCTACATCGTCAATATGTTGTTGGATTTGTCGTTGAACTACCTTTTCAATGATTTTGGCGAGTAGGGGGATGCTTGATATTGGGCGAAAGGATTCAACTTTGGAGGAATCAAGTTTGTTGTTTTTTAATAATGGGCAGATTGAAGTAAATTTCAGGCTTTGTGGGAAAGATCCTATGGAGAGGGATTGGTTTGTGATTCTGCTTATAGCGGGACTAAGTTCTTGGCATAATTCTTTGATCCAACTAGCTGGACATGGGTCACTAGGGGCAGTGGTAAGATTAATGGATGTGATAATATCTTGTATTTCTTTATTGGATACTTCGCAAAATTTGAGTAGAGGGGTTTTACATGTAGTAGAGGAGATTGTGCAGGTTGATAACTTGTTGGCTTGGATTATCTTTGATTGTAGGTAGTTTGCATAATCTTGTGAGTGAGGCATAGTTATTTGGGCGGGAGCTGGGTCACCTGTTAGGGACTTAACTATGCTGAACAGATCATGGGGTTTGTTAAGCGATCGCTTTAGAATATCTGCATGGTATTGTTTTCTTTTTTCCATCGTCATTGCTCGATGAGATTGTAGATAAGAGGTATATGTACGTAGAGATTCAGGGGACCGGGCGTGGCGCCAGTGTCTCTCTAGTTTACGTAAGTGAAGGAGCGACGCTCTAAGGTCATTGGTGTACCATGGAGCATGTTCTCGCTTCTTGATGTTTATTCTTGTGGTTGGAAGGGAGGCAGCTGATTTAAGGGCGTGGTCCCAGTTGGAAACTAGTTTATCTGGGTCAGATAGTGTGATAATAAGGCGAGGTAAGATTTCCTCAAGGGCTTTATCCTTAACAAAAGGCTTAAAACGTGTAGATAGAGAGCTCGGTGGGGCTTGTGCCATGTCTTCCATTCCCTTCTACAGGCCAATGGAATACTACTTTACGCAGACAATCAGGTAGCCATGGTCTATGTGAACAAACAAGGAGGAGCAGGCTCTCTGTCCCTTTGCAACAAAGCTCTTCAACTGTGGTTGTTTGCCAGACAGCAGCAGATCCATCTCTTGCCAGTCTATCTCCCTGGCAATCAGAACTCTTAGCCATACAAACTCAGTCGTGTTCTGCTTCCGCACAAATGGTCTCTACACATGGACCAACTCTGTAGAGTATTGCAACTCTGGGGAATTCAAGATTCATACCTCTTCGCAAGTCCATCATATGCCAAACCTACCCGGTTCTGTTCACGAATCCCAGCTCAGAGCTACCAAGCGAGGGATGCTGTCCTCCTCAACTGGGGGCAGGAATGCCTATATGCCTTTCCTCCCATTCCCTTGATTGCCAAGACCCTATTGCAACTCCTGAGGGACAAAGGCAACATGATCCTCATAGCCCCACGCTGGCAACAACAAGGTGTGATACCCTCTGCTTCTACATCTGTCCCAGGTTCCACCCCTGTACGTAGGGTCAGCTCCAGATTTACAGTCGCAGGAGGAGGGGAATGTATGGCATACAAACCCCCCGTCTCTGCACCACAGAGCCTGGCTACTGACGGCTGTAACTGCTTTGGCCCTCCCCTCACTCAGGAAGTGCATGATGTCCGTTATGCTTGCAGGAAACCTTCCACAAGGCAGTCCTATGCCATCAGGTGGACGTGACATTTCATTTGGTGATAACAAAAGGCCTGCAACCCTCTTGTCATCCGTATATAAACATGTTTTGGACAAACTCCATTACTTATCAAACAATGGTCTCCAAACTGAGTCAGTCAGAGTCCATTTAAGTGCCATTGCTGCTCCTTCTGAACCCATCAATGGACAACCCATTTCATCCCATCCTCTCATATCCGGAATCATGAGAGGCCTACATCTACCAAAACCTGCCCTTAGACCACCTCCAGAGGCATGGGATCCCAATCTGCTTCTAGGGCAGCGTATGCTGCGGCCTTCTGAGCCCTTAGACACTACTTCCTTAAAGTCTCTGACCTGGAAAGTAAAATACCTTCTTGCAATCACATCAGCAAGTCATATCAGTGAATTTCAAGCTCCAGTGGCTGATCCACCTTACACACCGTTTCACCATGATAAGGTAATCCTAAGGACACATCCACACTTCATGCCTAAGGTGGATTCCTTCTTTCATTTGAAACAAGAGGTGTAGTTACCTGTAGTCTTTCAACAGCCGCATGCTTCAAATGCAGAGAAGACTCTTCATACCTTGGACTGTGAAAGAGCTGTGGCTTTTCATCTGCAGAGGACCCAGCAACACAGAAGGTCCCCTCAGCTATTCTGAGTCTCTGATCCCTCGCATTTGGGTACAGCAGTTTCAAAAAGATCTCTATCCAACTGGATTGCTCAATGTATTACCTTTTATCTATCATAGCTAACACCATTCACTGGTGGCCCATGTTCCCGCTCACAATGTGAGAGTTATGGCAGCCTCACGGGCTCACCTCCATTCCGTCTATATTAACGACATTTGTGGAGCAGCTACCTGGTCCTCGGTTCACGGCCCACTACTGCTTGGATAAAGGCTCCCGCAGGCATGCTATGGTTGGTCAGGCTGCTCTCCAAAACCTCTTCCATACGTAATCCACTCCTAGCCGCCTCTCTTACAGGATGCCAGAGATCCATGGGAGGAAGTGGAAGCCCTCCACAGGCCCTCATCACTCTGGGGATCCTTCCCTGGCATCTACATCTAGGGTTTCCTCACATGTGACGACCACGTCCTGCTTGTTCCTGGTGATAGCATAGTTAATCACCTGTAACAGGTGATTTCCGGGAACAGCAGGATGAGGTAATCACAACCCACCCATCTCCCCTAGCGGGTTGTGTGTGTGTCTCTCTCTCTCTTTCCCTATCTCTCTCTTTCTCTCTCCTTGTGTCAGCTTTAAACTCAACTGGAGAGAGCCATTTTGGAAAGGCGGGAAGGCAGCACGCACGCACTGTGGGATGCTCTCAAAAGCTTTCATATAGGACGCTGGGGAGCGTTCCCACACAGACTCAGTTGGTACTGACGCTACCCACATGTGAAGACTTATTCCTGGTGTTCCTGGAGATCACCTGTTACACGTGACTAACTATGCTGTACATGACACACACAGCAGTGGAGCAGGAGCAGCAAGATGCTGGCCACACAGATGTTTGTTTATGTTGCCCACCCACCAGAGGTAAGCAGTCACTGATGCCCCCACACATTGTTTTCACATCCACAGGTAGAGGATCTCCGGAAGAAGGGGAGCACAGGGTCACACCTTGGAAAACACACGTATGTACTGGTTAACAGCTGTTTATTGGACCCGGAGTCACCTCCTGCGTGGCCGCCCGCATCTCCCACGGCACACCACCCCCCGTGGAACTGCACCTTGTCCTGGTGCCTCAGGTGCCGGTGCCGGTGCTGATGCTGGTGCTGGTGCTGGTGCTGGTGCTGGTACTGGTGCTGGTGCTGGTGCTTGCTGCCGCATTAGCCCCAAAATGTCCTCCATGGCATCCGCAATGCAGGCAAGCGCCCCCGACCGCATCTCCTCCCGGATCATCCTCAGCTCCCTGGTATTTTCTCCAATTGCCATGTACAGATGCTGGAGTGCCTGATGAGTGCCTGTGGGTGGGACAGAGAGTGATATGTGAGCTTCCTCTCCATTACCAGCTGTCACACATATACATGATCTTTTGATCTTAGGTGATTTCAATGTCCATGTGGACTCCCCTTCTACTTTTCGTGATCGTAGTTTCCTAACTTTTCTATCTGATCTCTCTCTTGTTCAATCTGTCTCTTTTCCCACACACTCCGCTGGTCACTCCCTGGACCTACTCATTTTTCCCCGTTCCTTCCCTTTCCCCCCCCCCCCCCACTTCCCTTTCCCCTCTTTCCCTTCCCTGGACCAATCACTTCTGTCTTATCTTTTCCCTTCCCTTTCCTTCTCCTTCTTCTGTCTTCTCCTCTAATTCTCCTTCCCCTCCATCCCGTCGTATTACTCCCGCTACACTCCATCAGTTTCCCACGTCTGATACTCTGTTTCCTCCAGATTTTCATCTCCTCTCTCCCGACTCCCAGCCTAACTCCTGGTTCATGATCCTCTCTACTGCCCTTGACATCATTGCCCCTCTACGACCCCCCCGTCACTCCCACCGATCCACCCGTCACCCCTGGTTTCACCCGGGGCTATTTCTCCACCTTAGGTATCTTCGTCGAGCTGAGCGTTTATGGCGTAAACATCCAAATCCCTCCACTCTGTCCTGTTTTCGCTCTGCTCACTGTCACTATCGCTCCCTCCTCTATTCCGTCAAACAGGACTACTTTTCCAATCTCATCACCACTTCCTCAAACTCTTCCCATCAACTACATTCCATTCTCCGCTCTCTTTCTACCCCCGACTCCTCCCCTACCCCTCCATCCTCTCTCTCTACTCCTGACCCCTCCTCCCTGGCCTCCTATTTTGTCTCCAAAGTTCAGTCCCTCCGTCTTTCTTTCCCATCCTGCCCTCCCCCTCTTTCCCCTCCCCCTCCGGTAGTACCTCCGTCTCCTGCCCCTCTCCCCTCCTCTTCCCCTACCTCTAGTCTTTCCTCTGGTATCTTTCCTACTCCCTGGAAGCATGCCTCTGTCCGCCCCATCCTTAAGAAAGGTTCTCTTGACCCCTCCTCTCTCTCCAGTTGGCGTCCCATTTCTAACCTTCCATTCCTCTCTAAACTTCTGGAAAAATTGGTCTTCTCTCAGCTTTCCTCCCACCTTGAGGTTTCTTTCACTCTCCATCCTCGTCAATCAGGTTTTCGCCCGGGTCATAGCACGGAATCTGCCCTTCTTTCCCTTCTTAACGATCTTCACATTGCTCACGACCGTGGTTTTCTCTCTCTCGCTGTCTCTCTAGATCTTTCTGCTGCTTTCGACTTGGTTGATCATCGTACTCTTCTATCTCATCTTCAGGATGCCGGCCTCTCCGATTTGGTTCTTCGTTGGTTCCACTCTTTTCTGTCTAGTCGTTCTTTCTCAGTTCACACTGGCTCAGGGTCCTCTCCTTCCACTTCTCTCCCCTGTGGTGTTCCCCAGGGCTCTGTTCTTGCTCCTCTTCTCTTTAATGTGTTTCTGGCCCCTCTCACTCTCCTTATTCAACAGCACGGTTTATCTGCCTATTACTATGCTGATGACATTTTTCTTCTCTTCCATACTGACTCAGCTGCTCCTGACATCACTGCCTTCAACACCTGTCTCTCTTCCGTAGCCTCCTGGCTTTCAGCCAATTTTCTTCACATCAATCTCTCAAAAACCTCGGCTATCTGGTTTACCTTTGGTAATCCCCCCCCCCCCTCCTCTCACTCCCTTGTTCTCTTCCACACCCATCCCCACTGTCTCTTCTTTGCGCTACTTGGGTGTTATTCTCGATTCTTCCCTCTCCTTCAAAGAACATATTTCCTCTGTTATTCAACGTTCCTTCTTTCCTCTAAGACAACTTCGTGCTGTACGCCCTTTTCTCTCCCCCTCCTCCATGGCCACTCTTATCATTTCCCTCGTTATGTCGCGTCTTGATTATTGTAATGTCTGTCTTGCCGGCTTCCCCAATCCCAAATTTGTCGTCTTCAACGGGTTCAAAATACTGCTGTCCATGTCCTCTCTCATGCCTCAGGTTTTGATCACATCACCCCCTTGCTAATACATTTTCACTGGCTCCCTGATACCTTCCATGTTCAGTTTAAAGTCCTTATTTATGTGCACAGGGTACTCCACTCTGGTATCCCCCTGTATCTTGCCAATCAAGTTCACCTCCATACCCCGCATCGGTCTCTACGTTCCATCCATGCCAACCGTGTCTTTCTTCCCTCTCCCTCCCAGGCTCACTTAGAATCAACCCAGTCCTCAGCTTTCTTTTTTCTTGGTCCGAGGCTTTGGAATTCACTTCCTCACTCCCTTCGATTAGAAACTGCCTACCCGTCCTTTAAAGCTAAACTAAAAACTCATCTTTTCTGTTCTGCATTTAATCTCCCCCTTCCTGCTCCGTCCCCTTCTCCTTCCTAGTACTACCATGCCAGCTCCTTATCCCTTTCTTTCCTCCACCCTTCTGTATTGTCGATGTGTTTCCCCTCCCCCTTATGTTGCCACCTTTGTTCCCCACTCTGTTCTCTGTCTTCATCTCTTTTCTGTATGATTTTATGGCGTTCTCTCTCTGATTCTCCTTTCGCAGCTCTCTTTTTAATCTGATTTTATGTATTGTGAACCGCTCGGATGCTAACTGTATTGGGCGGTATATAAAGTTTTAATAAACATAAACATAAACATGTCACGCATATCCCAGAAGAGCAGTCTGCAGAACAGTCATGCCTGCCAAACCTACCAACGTTTACATCTGTGTCTCCCATGAGCCATCCCCATGTCTGGAAGGGGTCTGGATGTGGGGTCGTGAGAAACACAGATCTCACACATGGCACATTGCCACAGTTTAATATGACTATACCTGGTCTGCACACTGCTTGTCTGGGATTGGTCAGATGATCTGAGGGGGCCTAAGACACACATACACATATCTGGGGTGCCCCAATTTCTATAATGCTGGCGCACACTGCAGATTATGTTGTCAAACGATACTGCGTGACAATACCCATGACGAGGTCTCTGTCACATAGGGTGTCTGGGTGACCTGCGATCATTGCTCTTCTCTTTGGGCTTATGTGGGGTATATGGGCAAGCACAGTGTGCATGTGTGTGAGCCCCTCACAAATGCTGACACCTGACAAGACATGCTACAGGAGGTAGAATCACAGAGCACAGAAGACAACCCCCAAAATCAGAACTCTATGCTATGTGGCCAATATGCAATCATTTTGGGGATGTTAGGACAACCCCGTCGGGATCGTGGGGTATGCTGTTACCCACCTTCTGCATTGCGCCGTGCTGCAGTAGTGTGTGTGCGCAGCTCTTCAATGATTGGGTCCATTTCTGGTGGAGGGTTTTCATCTGGCGCTGGTGCATGAATGGGGTGTTGTCTTCTGATCTCCTCGGAGCCCTCTGTGGCAGTGACGTCTGGGGTGTGGTCCTGTGGCTCAGGCTGTACGTGTGTGCTTGGTGTCCCGTCACCATTGCTGGTGCTGCCCCCAGACATTGTGGGCTGGGGCTCTGCCACATCCACGGCCAATTGCACCTCCAACATACAACTGTTTAACACATCCACCCCACAATCAATGTGTGTTTGGCCGTGACCTGTACATGTGCTAAATAGCTACCACTACAGCTCCTGCTACCACTATTAGGCATATATATACCAGTACCTAGCAGACACATCGATGTGTACATCAGGGGTCCTCAAACTACGGGACGAGGGCCACATGTGGGCCGCCAAGAAGATGTATGCAGCCCGACGGGTGTTTTTGCCGCCGCTGCCAGTCCTCAGGGGCAGCTCTACACAGGACCGCAGCATTCATTTAGCAGCAGCCCAGCTAAGTTAACACCTTACAAACCTGCTGCTGCCGCTGCCGCCGTGCCAGTGGAATAATCCAGCATCCCGCGGGCCTCCCCCTGCTCTGCAGTGTCCTCCATGCAGCCTCGGTGTTGGCTGTCAGAGCCGCGCAAACAGAAAGAGCTTCTCCTCTCGTGGCTCTGTTAATCCCGCCATGGGCCTGATGGTATTTTCCATAAGGCCCGTGGCGGCATTGACATGGCCGTGAAAAAGGGATACTCTCCCTTCATGCGGCTCTGACAAGCCCACACTGAAGCCGCATGGAGGACGCTGCAGAGCAGGGGGGGGCCCACGGGATGTTTGAATATCATGCTGCCACGGTGGAAGCAACAGCAGTAGGCGTGCTTGGGTTATTTCGTACCCTATCTTGCTTGATGGGGGTGGAGGAGGTTTGGAGTGGTAATTGGCTATGGGGGGGAGAGGTAAGACTGGAAGTGTGCTGATGTGGGGGAGGGGTTTAGGACAGGTCATGGCCTATGGGTAGTGGTAAGATTGGAAGTGGGATGATGGGGGGCCTAGGATAGGGCTCGAAATGTGCTGTTGGGCGTGCTAAGATTGCAAATGGGCTGATGGTGGGGCTAGGAGAGGGCTATCAATAAGCTTTTGGGGGGGCTGGGGTTTGGAAATGCACTTCTGGAGGAACTTGGATAGGACTTGACCTGGGTGTGGAGCTAGGACTGGTACTGGGCTGATGTTGGGCCAGGGATAGGATTGGAAATGGGCTGATGGGGGGCTAGGACTGCAAATGGGCTGATGCACGGACTAGAGGGGAGCGGATGCTGGGTGTGGCTGGAAATAGACGGGAGGTGAGGTTGTGCGAGGATCAGAATGGGATGGAGCTGGACAAATGAAATGGTAAGGGAAAAAAACATTTTGAGGGAGGTAAGAGATATCTACAATTGGACAGATAGTGGGGATTGAGGATGGGGGTCTAACATTTGAGTGGATGACCTAGGAATGCGGAAAGAGCACAAGGAGAAAGATTACTATGTTAAAGCAGATGTAGACAGAGAATGGAAACAATACTAGACGTGTGACGAAAGGACAAATGGAAAGCAGATGATGGGGAGTTAGCAGAAGACCCAAAGAAACCAGACTAATGTGGCTAGAGCAATTGCCACTGGAAAAACCAAACCAAAATGTTTGGAAACATTCTCTGTTTTTTGTATTTCTGCAGTGTTCGTTGAGGTTTGTTCATAGTTTTTTTCCAACTATATTCCGGGCCTCCAATGGTCTGAGGGACAGTGAACTGGCCCCCTGTTTAGAATGTTTGAGGACCCCTGGTGTGCATTATCCCACAGAAGGACCATCCCTGCTCAGCAGTGCTTAGATTAGACACAGACATAACACGTACAGGTCTGAGAGGGGGCTTGTAGCAGACATGTAGCCACATGTGCAGGGCAGATATAAAAAGGGATGATGCTAATGAAACATGTGTTTGGAGGGCAGCAAAACACAGAGTAAAAGGGGTTGAATGGGGGACAGCACACTACTGAGCCAAAGGCAGAGGGTGGGAGATGATCCAGGGGAGCAGGTATGAGGAGGTGTTAATAAGAAGCGTGATCCACATCCAAAGGGCAGGTACTCAATGGGTTGAGAACAGCAAGGTGTGATTTGGGTACCTACCTGCCTGGTGATGGGCATTGTCCAGTGCCTCTGGCAGTCCATAGAGGTATATTGGCCCTAGCCGCTCTGCCAACTCCTGCTCCAGGGGTGTTAGGGAGGGTGTAAAGGGGCCTCCCCCTCCAGTGCCCATGGCATGCCGCCGCTCTGCCATCATGTGTGCACGCACACCCCTCTTTATGTCGTTGAACCTCTTCCTGAGGTTGTCGAGGTCTCTGCTTGGGCCCCCTGCTTGTGCCACCGCCTCCTGCACCTCCTCCCACACCTGGGTGCGTGTTGCAACAGTGGTGGTGTTGCTTAGTCGTCCGTATAGGACATCATAATTTTCTAGAACAGATGCCAGCAGGATGTAATTTTCCTGTGGTGTGAATTAATGGGCCCTCTTCCTTTGCAGAGCTGGCACCGGTATGCGTTTACGTTTTTGTAGTGAGAGGACCCTGTGTGGGCTGGGCCGATGGGCCTGCAGCCTCCACCACACTCCCTGCCATATCTGTCTCCTCCCCAACAGGTGGCCCCACCTCCCTCTCCCTCTTCCTGTCTCTCTCCCTCTCCACTCCTGCCCTGTCCTGTGACTCCATCTCCCTGTCCTCTCCCTCCCTGTCAGACATTCCTTCTCTTGCCCTTCTCAGCTCCACCTCACAACTCCCTCCTCTCCCTGCTATCTGCTCTTTACCTCACCTCCTTTCTCACTCACCTGCTCCTTGCCTCCCCTCCTCTCTGTATCCCCTGCTGTACCTCACACCTGTCCTCCACAACCAAGCCTCTAACACTCTGACCCGCACCACAAAACCTTAGCTCTCCTAGACACCTGCTTCTCTCTCTCTCTCACTGACACCTTCTCTCTCCCTCGCCTACCAACAACCCCTCAACGTGCAGCACGTGTAGAGGTTTATTTATAGGGTTTTTTACGTTGCACGTGCGCAGTTGTGTGAGCACGTTGGCTGCGTAGTTGTGCATGCGCAGTTGGCCGCGCACATTGCGAATGCCCCACCCAGAGGCAGGAAATGGGTGCTTGCGCGTTGCGCAGTCAACTACGCAGCGCGCACCGCCGTGCACACTGCACATGTGCAGTTGGTTGTGCGCATTGCGCATGCGCTACGCAGACACAGAACGTGGGTGCGTGCGTTAGTTAGCGCATGAGCCGTGGTGCATGCACAGTGTTGCGTGTGCGTGGCGCATGCGCCATGCGCACAGCCAAATGTGCATGCACAGCGGTCGCGCTCGTGCAAATGCGCACGCGCAACACGCGCTACGTAAAAAAACTCTATAAATTGTCCTGAGCACATGTTGCACGTTGAGGGGTTTTTTGTAGGCGAGGGAGAAAGAAGGTGTGCGTTGGCAGTGACGGAAGGAGCGAGTCTGAATCAGGTGTATTGTGGAGCATGACTGGGTTTGTGATTGTTGTTGGTTGTATTGTGTGGCTGTGTTTCTGTGTGGTGTGTAAGGTGTGTGTCTTGGTTAGGGAAGTGTTGTCTGTGTTTGACTGATTTAGAGGAGCAGGGCGGGTGGAGGTTATGGCGGCCTTTGTGTTTGCTGCAGCTGCAGCACGAGGTGGGCAGGTGGTGCGGTTGCGTGACAGGGGAGATGGTGTCTATGGGGCTGAGGCACAGGGCATGGGTGTAGTCCCGCAGCAAATCAGACCTGCAGCTGTGGGGGCAGGGCAGGCAGGGGCTGTGCAAGCATGGTGCAGGAGGCGTGCTGAGGTGCAGGCTTGCCAGCCACGCCTCTACAGGCCCAGGGCCCAGCTCCAGGGCATGCGAGAGGACCAGGTCATCTCCCTGTACAGACTGAGCAGAGGGGCTATTAGGGAGCTCTATGAGGATCTAAGACCTGACCTCGAGCCCCTGACTGATCGGTCACATGCCATACCAGGTTTGGTCAAGCTCCTTGCTGCCCTACATTTCTTTGCCTCTGGCTGTTTCCAGTCATCTGTGGCCGCAGTGGGTGGCATGAGCCGCCCCACCTTCTCACGCTGTCTCCACCAATTACTGCATGCCATGGTCAGCCGGGTGCGGAATTATATTGCCATTCCATACACTAGGCAACAGTGGTGGACCCTGAACCAGGCCTTTGAGGCGTTAGCCGGGATACCACATGTGATGGGAGCTATTGATTGCACACATGTTGCCCTGGTCCCGCCTAGAGACAGGGAGGTAGTGTGCCGCAACCGCAAACACTATCATTCCCTGAATGTTCAGGTTGTATGTGATGCAAATATGCATATTCTGAATGTGGTCCCCGGGTTTGCAGGGTCCACCCATGACGCCTATATCCTGCATCACTCGGCACTATTCCAACAATTTGAGGCAGGACAGTATGAGGACTGCATATTGCTGGGTGGGTGTTTCCCATTTCTGACATGCACATGGTGCTCATGTGACTTTGCGTATGTGCAAATGTGTGTCTTGCAGTAGATCACTCATTGTGTGTGTGTCTCATCTGCCTGTGTGGGATATAGGGGGAAGGGGGGGGGGTTGCCCTCCAAATGCGCCCTGCTATGGTGCTGTGTGATGCTGGTTGATTGGATGCAACCATTTGTGTGGTTGTTACATATTATGTTGTTGCCACTCCATACATCTACCCCTTGTCTGGTGTTTCTTAGGTTCACCCACTCAATCTGTAATAGGGTAGACACCCAGGAAGCTCTAAAAAACATGAGGAGTGATCTAGCTAAGCTTGATGAATGGTCTTAAATTGGCCAGCTGGGATGTGATGGTAGGAAATGTGAGGTCAGGCTGTTGGCCTGAAGCAATCCAAGGGAGCACTATTGTATAGGGGGTGAAGTACTCTTGTGCACTACAGAAGAGCGGGACCTAGGTTTGGTTGTTTCTGCTGATGTCAAAGTAGCTAAACAGGTTGAATAGGCGAGGGAAAAAGCTAGAAGGCTGGCTGGGTGCATACTGAGATGAATGGCTAGCATAAAACAGGAAGGGAGAATGCCTCTGTATAATGTCTTTTGTGAGACCTCATTTGGAGTAGAGTGTGCAATTCTGGAGACTGCACCTTCAAAAGAATGTGCACAGGATGGGGTCGGAGCAGAGGGTGTCTACTAAAATGATTAGTGGTCTTCATTATACAGCATATGAAGACAGACCGCAGGATCTTAGGATGTACGCCTTGGGGAAAGGAGGGATAGAGGTGATATGATGGAGATGTAGAAATACCTCCATGGCATATATGTTGAGGGAGAGAGCCTCTGCAAATTGTACACAAGTTCAGCTACGAGGGAACATGGGATGAGGGTGGAGGGAGATAGATTCAGGGGTGATATGCCACCATATTTCTTTACTGAATAGGTGGTGGATCCATGGAATATTCTCACAGTGTAGGTGGTAGAGAGGAGGACAGTAACTGCATTCCAAACAGCATAGGACAAACACAGAGGATCTATAAAGGATAAAAAGGGGACTGTTGTACCTGTTGATATGGATGGACAGACTAGATAGGCCATGTGGTCCTTTTTGTGTCATCATATTTAAATGTTGCAATGCTGCATAGTTGTGATGTCATATGTTTCTTACAGAATGTGTAATGCATTTGTTTTGCACATATATACCTGTGTCCATTTGAGGGGACATGAGCTCATGCTTTAAATTACTTCATGTCTTTCTACAGGTGATGCAGGATATGGGTGTCGCCCCTGGTTGCTGACCCCTGTGCATCAACCACGGACACGTGCAGAGTGGAGGTACAATGAGGCCCATGCCACCAGCCACTCTGTCATAGAGCACACCTTTGGCGTTTTGAAGAGTCGCTTCAGGTGTCTGGATAGGACAGGCGGCGCCTTACAATATACTCCACAGACTGTGGCAGAGATCATCATAGCCTGTTGCATCCTGCACAACATTGCTCTCAGGCACAATATCCCTGCAGAGATTAATGAGGGTCTGGAGGATGATCCGACGTGCCCCCCTGTACATGCCCGTGAGGACACACGTGAGGGCACAGCAATCAGGCGGCAAGTGATTGCACAGCTCTTCTCATGTACGTACTGTATATGTTCCCACATTTGTTGCTATATGTGTGTAGTGCTAATACAGATTAACATTTGTAGACCAATATCAGTAGGATGCAACACTGCACTGACGTGACAGACACTGGCTGGCCATCCCAACGTCAAATATCAGCATGACTGGGAACCAAACGATGTGGGCAGGGTAGAACAGAGGGCTGAGGTGGATGATATGGGTGGGTGGTTTTAGGCTTGTGGGAGGTTTTGGGGTGACATTCGTGGTTTGTGGATGATTGTGATAGCGGATGCTGTGCAACCACTGTTAGTTTGTGTTATGCTTTGGGTGCAGCAAGGTGAGAGGCATGTGGTGTGGGTTTCACACTGGGAGAGAGGACCATGTTTGGGGACACTTGTGCAGCTGTGTGTGTTTTTCATTTGGTATTTTGAGCTGATTGTGTGTGTGGTATGCTCTTGTAAGCTTGATGTGTTGGTCTGTAATTTTTGTATAGCGCTACATGTGCTATGTAGCACTACATACATGCTCAGTACTATCTGTCATAATGGTAATTGAAACCCTTACGGGGAGTTAGTGGAACAACACAGTGTGGCAGACTGTATAAGTCATCGAGTAGCCATAACATGGATGCGGAGAAGGATAGGGAAAGTGTGCATTGTCCAGCCAGGGTTTTTTTGTTTTTATTTTTCCATTGCAGAATAGACATGCAGTGCAGTGTTGCATATGTACACACAAACAGAAGTGATTCAGGCAAGATCAACAAGGTGTAGGTTACAGTAGGCAAGCTGAGAGATCAATGTGGGGGTGGATTGGGTTTTAGGGTTGTTTTCAGGGAAATGAAATACATTTTTTCATCAAATTTTTTTAAGCAAATCTAGCTGATGACATGTCAACATAAACCCATGACTCAACTAAAGGCTGTATAAGTGCATAGAGGAGGAGAGTGCATGCCAAGACACCAACTACATTGCATACCCTAGAGGAGGAACGTAATGGCCACATACACAAAGAGGCTCTGATGGGAGGGGGGTTATTAGGTGTACATATAGGCTATCCATGCTTTGCCATTATCACTTTCACACAGTGGGCTGACATGCAGCCATCAGGGTCATGTCAAAAGCAGACATCGGGGTGTGGTTTAGCGGACATAACGCAGACATTGAGATATATGTTTAGCAACTCAGTAGCACACAGCTGTTAATGTTAGTCAAGGTATGAGATATACACACCAGGAAATGTGTTTGGACAGAGGATCCCGGAGGTGCCCCTGCATATTTCCATGTGTTACAGCAATTGACAGCGGGGTAGCAGATGACATTGGGACACCAGTACACACAGTGAAGGGCCATTGGGAGCAACATGGGGGACCCAGGATAATACTGCAGCCTTGGAGTGAGTTGGGAACACGGTAGGGAAAAAATACTTATGTTCACCAGTGTGTGCGACAACAGGGAGGTGAGGGAGGGGACAGAGTACGGACCCCTGTAGTTTGGCAAAGACATGTCCTTGATGCCTCTCACATGGGAGAGATGTGTACAGTATGATGGTGAACAGTGAGTCTGTAAAGGATGTTGGGGGGTGTGGAAGCTGGGGACAGGAATGTGCATTGTGTGTTGCACAGCTAGAACATGACATATGTATGTTTCCCTTGTGTTTCCCAATGCACAGGACATAGTTGTTGAAGCTCCTGGTGCTGTGGTGCATTGGCAGGGGACTGTACATCAGCCAACATGCTGTGGGCTGGGGTAGGTGGACCTACAGCTATATTGTCTGTGCCAGCAGTCAGGGGGAACACATGTCCTCGGTGATCTTTCCTATTGTCCAGATGTTGTGGTTCACCTCTTTTTCCCTGCACCTGCCTAAACCATATTTTGCTGTTGACACACATATCCCCATGTGTTCCTATTCCAGTATGTCTTCAGCAACATTGTCTCTGGGACATGTCCAACAGAGCTGCATGTGTGTGGAGGTTGTAGGTTTATGGGTGGTGGCCTACACGTGCACCCTTCCCCGACATTGTACCATGAGCCAACACCAGGGTATCATTGCATTTCACAGGGCCTTTATGTGTACAAATCTCCACTTGTGGACATACAGACCATATGCTACTGCTGGCATGCTGCCCTTTGCATACTCTGTGTGTGTGTTCTTGTGTTGGCTGTGTGATGATACAGTGTTCAGGCTTTTTACATTATCATGTGTTGTGAGGGGTCTGTACACCTGGGGGGCGGTGGTGACTGTGCTATCTCTACCTTACTGGTGCTTACAGTGTAACCATTGTGGATATGTGTTGTGTGTTGGGAACAGAACTGTGTCTTGTGTTCTG
Organism: Ichthyophis bannanicus; assembly: GCA_033557465.1. Taxonomy (NCBI): domain Eukaryota; kingdom Metazoa; phylum Chordata; class Amphibia; order Gymnophiona; family Ichthyophiidae; genus Ichthyophis; species Ichthyophis bannanicus. The sequence goes on along the minus strand of CM066035.1, from coordinate 424,812,882 downwards.
ACATACCACTGTTGACCTGCTTTTGGTATCACAGATATCGGCGTGACATGGTGACATGGAGATTCTACATATTTCGCTGACATTGTGTCCCTTCACTGTGACCTGTTATGGCCTTTGAGTGGCTCAGAAGATCCAAGACATACACCTGATGCAAGCACAAGGTAGTTTGCACCTTTGTTCTTTTGGTAATGACATCAGCCTTTACATGTTAATGATTTACTGTTTGTGTCATATGCATTTCATGTTGGCTCTGTGTTCACGAACGCTGATGCACATAGGATGAGCTCTGAAACGCCTGTGTCACATGGGCATGGAGAGAAACATATCCATGTGATACCCGTGTGTATGCTTCCATTTCTAAATGTCCCAAACATGCAATGTTTATTGTGTTGTGATCATGTCATGTTTGTCTGTGTGTCCCTTCATTATGTGCTTGTTAATGATTGACTCTCTGCAATTTGTGCTGATGTTGCAAGGCGCATACCAATACAATATTTCTCCTCTTCTGACACAGGGCAGAGAACAAACTAGACACATCTATTACAGTGCATGTGGCATCGCCATCACCCACCTGTTGGGGGACAGAACCCCATGGAACTTTCCCTGGAAAATGGTGCCATAGGATGTTGGACCTGTGCGAGTGCAACACATGCCTAGGATGGACAGTATTATTTTTGGATTGCTACTTTGCCCATGACAGACCTGTCCAACACACTGTTGCTGCCATGCTCTGGTTGGGAGTCATGCTCATCGCAGGAGACACACAGGACCTTTCATGTACTGTGGCATTTTGGGATGTGACACTTGACTATGCATGCCCAGGGTTGCAAGGATAGTCTTAACCTGACGTGTTGGATTGCAGATACGCTTTGGACTTTGCACACTGTGTACTGGTCCCCACGTGTAAATCAGGGACTGCCATTGTCACTTTATGTTGCACATTCCTCCACAGTTGTTTCTTTTGGCCATGTGTGTGACATGGAACACAGGATATGCTCATCTGTTTGTTTCAACACAAGAATACAGCCATACGTGTGGCATAGGGGTAGCGATGGAGAGGTCCTGTTGTCTATGTCCACCTAATCTCCACCTGGAGCTGATACAGGTTTTGCAACAACACCGCTTTAATGCACGCCAGCATCCTGGATTGATGTTTTCAATCAACAAGGGTCTCTGCGTGCATGTGTGGCATCACTGAATCATGTTGAAATATCAATTGTGCATGTGCATATGACTGACTATGTTGGGAAAACACAGCACGTGGCAATTTGGCTTCTGTGTGGTTTACTGTAACATGTTTGCCCTTAATTTCCCTCTCTATATACTGTTTTTTGTGTTTGTTTACTGTACAGACGTGCTGCTCTGCATTGATTTACAAACCTTGCATTGCATGTCTGCACAGTCCTATTTATCCCCTGAGGTGACGACACTCACATTGCCACGTTATATTTGGAGTGCAGCAGTGTGAGTGTCCGTTGTCTTCCTTCAATTGTGCATTCCATGTACGGTGATATTTGTGTACAGACACTGTCTACACACCAACTGGTGCTGGGGGACCTCCTGCATGGTGTTATCTCTGCATGTTTCTGCAGGTAGTTTTCATTTGAATTCTGTCTGTGTTCATGTGCCTTTGCTACCTGTTAGCATATCCTCATTGTGCATTTGATGATTGTTTAGGGTTACATTGTTGCACCTTGGATTCCTATATCAGGCATTATGTGATAGCTGTAACATTATTTTCAATCTGTGGTTCTAAAGTTACAACGTTTCAACAACATATGCTGTTTTCATTTCTGTGCCTCCTGTGTTGCCAGATAGATATATTTTAGGGAACAGATCAGGATTGATGTGTGTTGGTCCCTCATCATGCAACGCCTACTGTCTACATGCACTCATATGTGAGTAACACATTTGAGGCGTGTGTCAGCATGTGGGGAGTGGGGGCCTAATGCATAGTGCTGCACATTATGTCTCCTGCCCTTCATTTGTAGACGGTCCAGTGACCTTTCTGTCTTTCACCTTGGATCCACTTCCCTTGATATTATGATGGCGGGATCTACACTATCTGTGAAAATGAACCCAAATAAAAATATGTGTTTGATATACATTTGTCTCTGCTGCTGCTTGATCATGGTGACAAACTTGCAATACAATGTGTGCCTTTGAGTCAGTCCTAACTCCTTGTGACCCAGAGACTCCAGGGTTTTCTTGTCAGTGTCACTGGAAGTAGATTGTCAGGTCTTTCTTCCAAGCTAATGGAGGGTTACGTGACTTGCCCAAGGCCACATGGAGTGCTAGTGTGAATTGAGCCCTGGCTGCTTGGTGTCCAAGCCAGTTTTCTAAACACTAGGCTACTCCTCCACTCTTTGATCACATTGACACATGTATCTACTGATTTGCTGGTCATGTACATGGCCCACCTGTGCTCACATCCTTGTACGGTGGCAGCTGTGTATCTGCCAGCCATTTGCCACATCACTGGGTATTACAGGTTCCCATACACACCCTCCCTTTGGGGTATTTTTTTTTTGCACTGTGCTCAGTGTGCTGTTTGGGGTAGTGGTTAGAGGCATGTGTTATAACTCCCTAGTTTGCAGGTTTGATCCCCCCATGTGGTTTATCTTTTTCTTTTCTGTTGTGCTAACTGGACCATTAGGTACCAGCAGGTTCATCACCTCTACACACACCCTTCCCTCTCTTCACTGTACACCAAGGTGTGCCCTCTGTGCTGCCTAGCCATCAGATATTATCTGTTACATAGGTCTCTTTCTTTATGGTGTTTACATGGCAGTGCACTTAGGGGTTTTGTATTGCTGTGGTTCAGCTGGTGTGTGGTACACCTGTTTGCATGTTGAATTCTCTCCTGTCCTGTTCCAGATTTTTCACCAGCTCCACAGAGCATCCTCTGCTGCCCTTGGGGTTTAGTTTCTTTCCTCTTTTGCATGCTGTATCCACTGCATAACATTTCATTGTGTGTGTGCATGTGTCTCTGGTCCCAATTACAGACTGTGATCTGATCTGTACACAGCAGATCTGCATGTGCATTTGGTCATGGTTACTGTTGGGGGTTTGCCTGTCCTGACAGCCAGCAGGCGTCTTGTGTGATGCCCTGCACTATTTTTGTATGCAGCCTTTGCTAATGAGCTCACGTTGGTGGTGTGGCCTACCGGTTTGTGCATTGCCAATTGTGGTAGTGGTCATAGGTGTGATTCCTCTCTGTTCTCTTTCATTTGTATGCTTGTCCTGCAGAACTAGTTTTCATTCATGTGACAGTCATATCTGTGCAGATCTGTGCTGTGAGCACATTGTACCCTCATCAGAGTTGTGAACCATCCTTCTGTCCATCTTCTGTCTGCCAGCTGTGTGCCATCCTACCCTGATGTGCATGCTGCTACCCCACGTCCTGCACTCCTACACATTCCTGCATTGCAGCTCTCCCTGGTTGCTTCTCCTGTGTGTGCTCTGCATAGCACTGCTATTCCACTGTCATCCTGATATGCCACCTATCCTGCCATTTCTGGCTCCTCTGCTGCACACATCTTCCCATCCTCTGTCACATACTGTCATTATAGCATGGTACATTACCATCACTCTGTGCATAGCTACAGCTGCCCCCGATATGTTTGTCCATTTTTCTAGCTGCCACATGGGCTGCAGCTGATTTGTGTGGTCCATCAGCTCTGATGTACGTCCTTCTTTTACTTATGCATTGTCTTTCCTTTCTGCTCTGTGCAGTGTTTGGGTTACGTGTGTGTTTGCCACATACTTCTCTTGCCCTTCAAATTGGGGGACCTTACTGCTCTTGGCCAACATTTTTGGGTTCACCTATACATCCTTGGGGCATCTTACGCCACACCTTCTATTCAGGCAGCTTATGGGGTGCCTATTATGGTGCCTTGGGAGTTGGCAACCTTTCAACATGGCCTCTGGGGAACATTATAACTCGCCTTTGCTGACGTGGTTGTTTAGGATGTGCCTTCTGGTGCACCCTAAAGAGTGCATTAATTTATGGCACTGGGGTGGGGTTCTTTTTAGATGGCAGCACAGATTGTTGTACAGTTGCAAGCAGAAAAAGGAATTACCTCAGCCAACCTTATTCATTAGGTACACTGGGGATTTGAATTCATGGCCCCTGCATCATCAGTCAGTGTCTTAACCATTGTGCTACACTGCTATTCCTTCTTGCATGTCTGCGCACCTACTTAAGATTTTCATGCGTTAAAATGCACAGTGCTGCCATCAAAAACAGTGCTATGACCTTGCGGGGCCTCATACGGCACCCTATAAAGCGCACTATAAGGAACATTCTAGGGTGCCTGGGCGGACAGTGCACTTTATAGTATGCCCTCTGGAGTGCCTTATAGGGCAGCTGACATTTGGCAGCTGACGGCACCTTATGTTACAGCACTTTGAGAGTGTGTTTGCTAGCAGCACTAATTAAAACAATATTAAATTGCCTCATAATGCAATATTACACATAACAGGTAGCACCTCAGCCAGCCTTATTCATTGGGCACAGTGGGGAATTGAACCTATGACCCCTGCACTATCAGTCAGTGTCTTAACCATTGTGCTAAACAGCTGTTTCTCCTTGCATGTCAGCGCACCTACTGAACATTTCCATGCATTAAAATGCACAGTGCTGCCATCAAAAACAGTGCTATGACCTTGCCGTGCCTCATAGGGCACCCTATATGGCGCCCTATAGGCCACCCTTTATGCAACATTGTAGGGTGCCGTGGCGGACAGTGCACTTTAAAATGTGCCCTCTGGGGTACCTTATGGGGTGCCTTATGCAGCACCTTATGTTACAGCACTTTGAGAGTGCGTTTGCTAGCAGCAGTAATTAAAATGCCTCATAATGCAATATTACACATAACAGGTAGCACTTCAGCCAGCCTTGTTCATTGGGCACAGTGGGGGATTGAACCCATGACCCCTACACCAGCTGTCAGTGTCTTCACCATTGTACTGCAGCCCTGTTCCTTTGCTTGCACATCAGTGCGCCTCCTTATGCTTCCCGCACGTGTTTCTCATGCGCTATTGTGCGTGGCACACAAGAGCGCTTGATAATCCCGGTTTGCTAGGTTAAGACTGAAACGCCCACTCCTTATATGGCATCCTGCACACTAGCACCGGGCGCACATTAGGACGGTTTAGTAAACATACCCCTTAGTGCGTGCAAAAAAGCCACTTTAGTACGTGCTAACGTGGCTGGTACCATTAGTGCGTGCTAACGGTACCTGTGGGTGGAGAGAAGGCATGCAATGGGCAGGGAGTGGGGCGGGAACAAGGCTTGATCCCTTAACGCAGGCACCTTAAAGGCAGGAACCCTAATGCAATTCAAAACCTGGCAGAGAGGGTGTCTTTTGAGGAGAGAGAGCCTATGTTACATCTGCAATGTGATGCACAGATAGGGGAGCCCAAGAGAGTGATAGTAGTGCTCTATTAGCAGTAACAGCATAGTGCCCAAGTACGAAAGGATGCTATATTGATGGTGCAAATGGGGGCAAAGGAGGTGGCACATGGGTCCTGCAGTGGGGGCTGCTGGTGCACAGGGGGGAACCAGAGAGCTGCTAAATGGCACATAGAAACATAAGACTACAAAATGTGCCAAACTGTGTCAGACCAAGATCCATCATGCCCAGTATCCTGTGTCCAACAGTGGCCAATCTAGGTCACAGGTACCTAGATGTTTCCCCAAAAGACACAAAGGATCCCCAATAACTGTAATGGGGCAAGCAGTGCATAGCTCAGGTCCTCTTTAGCAATGGTTAATGGACGGTTACCCAGGAACCCATCCAAACCTTTATAAACCCAGTTACACTGATAGCTTTTACCACATCTTCCGGTAATTGACTGCAGGGTTTGATTACACGTTACCTAAAAAATATTCACCTAGGAGACCCAAATGGGTTACATTGTAGCTACATTGCAGGTCCCCTAGTCTGTCCACAGTTTGATGGTGTAAAAAAGTGACCTACTTTTACCTGTTCCACTCCGGTCAACAATCTATAGACCTCTATCATATCCCACCTCAGCCGTCTCTTCCCCAGGTTGATGAGCCCCAACCTTTTTAGCCTCTCCACAAAGGAGTATTCTGCCATCTGCAGAACCATCTGTGATGTTCATCATGATCCCACAGTTTCAGTGGCAGCACACAGTCCTGCTACTGCTGCAGAAAGGCAATGTGCCACATGGAGCGGTCCAAAGGTCCTGGCACCCCAGGCAGAGATCCAGGCTGCCCCCATCCCCCCACCACTGCTGCAGAACCCAGCTGTAGGGGGAAGAGGCCAATAGTGCCAGATGCTGTAGCCCTCCAGGTAGCTGGAAAATGCAGGTGCCTGGGGAAATACCACAAGAATATAGGTCAAAGCTAAAGCAATTTCTTCAAAAATTGGGCGGCGTTTTTTGAAGAAATTGCTTTAGCTTTGGAATGTGTGAGATCGCACATCATTGAGCTCATTTTGAATCTAAACCTATGAGATTGTCTGGCAAAACCAATCCCCTGATGAAGAATCAAAACGCATCGAGAGTACCGGGATGGTGGCGTTGGGACTGCTCAAATTTCCTTTGAGAGATAAGCACAATCTCTGAATTTTGATAAAAAGAATATTAAGAGAAGTCTGACAGATTGATATGAATGTTTACAATTACACATTCTTGAAAGAACCTTTTTAATGGTCATTGATGCAACTGGGCATCACTCCTTTGGTAAATTCATATTCAAGAGTGGTTTGCTATCTATGTCTGAGACCACTGGTTCTTTTTTATGCTGAGTTTTGTCCATATTACTGTTGAATGCATAGTGAGACAAATAGTGCATAGTGAGACAAACATAGCAAACAGCTGATTGGACTATCTCTTTTTATTTTATGAGGGGTTAGATATCTTTATTTATTGGGGAAATACCACAGCAGTGGCTGCCATCCTCCCCCTGAGACGGATCGGTGGCAGGTGGTGATGGGGCCCCTGCATGGGCAGCTGGTGGGGGGCTGCATAGCCATCCATGTGTGCCCCTGCCCCCCCCATCTGGCCCTTGTGCCCAAGGTGCCCACCAAACCCACATATTTAACATGCTGGGACTATGACCACCACCAATGACAATGCATGGGCATGTCTGCATAGTGGGGTGTTGGTGGTGGCGTGGGAAGTGGCACCAGCCTGTAGCAGACAGAAGTCTTGTCCTGGTTGTGTGCACCATGCACATTGCAGCATGTGTCAAAGGCCAGCTGAAGGGAAGCATGTCAGCAACAGGAGCTGTTATTCCCCTAAGGCAGCACTGTGGTGCAACACACACATTTGGTGTGTCTATGTGTGGAGGGTCTCAGGTTCAGGTCTCTGCTGGGGTTTCTAATACTGCATCTTCCCATGGACAACGTTTAGTTGATAGTGTAAGTACAGCTCCAGCATGTGCAACACCCAAGGAGATGGCCAGCAAGGGTGGAAACACCAGAAGCACTGACAGGCTCCACTATCCACAGCTGGTTGGAGGCTAATAGCACATGGTAACAATGTGTGGTGAGGCCAAGGCACGGTAATAGCATCTGCAAACAGAGCACACATTGAAACATGAGTGTCAAGCAGGAATGCCAACCATATCCACTTTTGCACAATGCGCCAATGAGAGTGAATGCATGTGTATGTGTATGGCTCCCTTTTGTCCTGTGGCTTTCTGCACTGCACTTTGGCTGACATTGAGTTTTTCCCAGCCTGTTTGGAAGATGAATAAGGTGATGCAGAGCATTGTGGGTATCACCTGAAACTGCGCAGATTGGCCTGGATGTGTCTGCCACAATGGTAGGGTCACTAGCTGAGACGCCATTGTGACCGTCTGCCACGTGCATTGCCTGGGTGGCCACTGTATGTCATGCTGAGATGGCACTCTCACTATGACCAAAAAGTGACCATGGCATGGCTATGTATCAACATAGAGCTGTTATAACGTCTGGCTCCAATTATGTGGATGCATTCTCCGTCTGGAGATGCCAATCACTGCGCAAAAGGTTGTGTATCAATGCTGAGTAACCAAAGGCAGAATACTTGTGGTCACACTATGCACATGCTGTGCATGCTGACCAGCAGACCAACCGGAGTTGGTTTATGCTTGGCTGACACAGCCCAGTGAAGGGCAGCAGGGGCAGTCTTACTGTCTGTGCTGTTGTCAACTGTTAGTCCTCAATGTTTGGGGCAGCAGTAGTTCATGGCCTACTCACTGAGATTCTGGTAGGATAGTAGCGCCACCCCAGCCTATACACCCTCAATGCAGTGGCTGTCAATAGCAGCAGGATACTGACACTTGCCACTAATCTGTACTGTTATCAGAGGGTTAGTGTCTAGCATGGGCAGAGTTGTTGCTGTCACTATTGCCTACAGCATGCAGGAAACAAGAAGAAAAACATAACATACTGCAGACAATACCTGCCACACATTAGCAGTGATGCAGATCTGCAGCAAAGACCATCTCTAACAGTGCAGGTTCAATGGACCAGGTGCAGGGCACCCCTTCTCAACTTTGGGGTGACATCTGAAATCACTCTGCAGCACGGCTTGCTGTTATGTGCATGTAACACATGCAACTAGTGCATCTTACTGAGTTGATATGCTGTACCAGTTCATTCTCCATTGGTTCTTCAGCTGCAGACCGCAGTTTTGCATTTGCAGTGCCTCTTGGGTAGTGGAGGACCCAACCTATACTGGCACAAACAGCAAACAGTTTGATCAGAGATCTGCAGGCTCTACCCATCTATGTAGAGCTGTGTGGAGGTGTAGCCTACTGGTTAGTGCAAAGTCTCCATGGTCATAGGTTCAGGGTTTGATTCCAACTAGTTTATTTTGTGCCTGGATGTGCTTGCACAGTCCTGGTTCTGCTGTGACTTGCAGACAATGATTCTTCTACATTTCTATGCATTATGGCCACATGTAAGAATATAAGATATGCCATACTGGGTCAGACCAAGGTCCATCAAGCCCAGTATCCTGTTTCCAACAGTGGCCAATCTAGGTCATATGTACCTAGCAGTTTCCCCAAAAGACACAGGTTCCACAATGCTTGTACTGGGTCAACATGGCATTCCCCATCATGGACTTCTGTGAGCATGGCTTTAGTGGCTCTACTGCGGCGCATTGCAGTGAGTCAGTGATGTATATATAGCAGATGTCTGGGTCAACTGGTATGGATGCATTTTCTGTTTTGCCATCATCACTGTGACCTCCCAGCTTACATAAGGAGGTGTTATCTCATACATTCAGGCACCTAACACTCATTGCATAGCTATCCCCTGTACTGTTCTGCCATCATTACTTGCCCCACATGGGGCAAATGGGCTCAATTTGTCCCTTTCTATTATGCCACTCTGTCGGGTGTATTGTCTTGCAGTTGCACAGGCTGAGGAACCAGTCCTACCCGCACAAATGGTGTTTCATGTATCCCATGGCACTGCTACGTTTGGTTCACATACACCAAATGCTTTTGGCCTATATGGTCCCATACATCCACCCACCACACATAATGCAAATTCTCTGCTTGGATGATCTATGGCACAGCCCTGCACCCTCCATTTGACCATCAGGGAGATTCATGATGGGGCAGCTTACTGAGGGGTCATTTGCAGCAGTTAGCCATATTATGCACACCTCTCTTATGACTGTTCCACATACGCACTCATGGACAATCCTCCCTTTGTTGCCCACATCAGGCACATGCTGCCTCCATCCAGACACTGTCCTGGCCTATGGCATGCCACACACTGACAGTACATCTGGATACATGTCCACACCTCACAGACAGTATAATGTAGCTTATGGTACGGTGTATACTTTTAGGTACATCTAGGACTGCATGCCTGTCACAGTGCCCCCCGCTGCTGCATCCCCTCCGCTTACTCCGCTGCTGCCACCACCCACCCATGACACAGCCAAAACCCACACTAACCATCATCACTAGGCAGCCACCTGTCTCGCCTAGTCAATAGCATAGGCCTGCTGTACGGTCAAACATGCTCATCACACATACTGCCACATTGCCAGGCATCAGGTGAGTCAGCTCCATCAGCTACTAATTGTGCTTGCATCCATACCTTCTCCAATAGCTTTCCTGCCCCCCTTTCAGCGTTTCAGTGGCTTTTCTGCATTAAGATACATGCCAGACACCTTCCCACAGCTTGTGCTATTACCACATATTAAGTGTCCACTACCACCCCTTATTGTCCTATTACCACATGGTAAGTATCCACTAACATCCCTTAATGCCAGAACGCCTCTGACACGCCCAGCAGACTTACCACATGGTAACCCCTTATCGCTGCCATTAACGCATGGAAAAGACTGCTCCTTTACCACAGTTTAATAAACATACCCCTATATTTCAAAGAAACCAGTAAGGAAAAGAGGCTTTACTATAATACTGCTTTATCAGAGTTGATTATCTAGGGAGGATCTTCAAATAATTTTCCATCTATAGAAGCACAAATCCATTCAGCCATGATTCTAGGTGGTTTACACATATATGTAAATTTTACTTCTAAAATGATAAGAAGTACTCAGATTTGGTGAAGTATTTTAGTCTAGATAATAAGCCTGATTCTATTCCTATACCTAATTTTAACACAAAATATAACTCTAACCCCAAGGCATGCTAACTAAAGTGCAGTAATCAGTTTTGCTTCTACCACGCAGCATATGTAAATATGCCATTAAGTAGGTGCAATACCTGTCTGGTATCTGCAGGGGGAGTGACAAGTATCTGTCCGGCAGATACTGCATAGGGTAGGTGATTACTGCACAGGCCTTCCTTCCCTGTATCAGCAGGTAACATGGGTATTCCAGTACTGTCTGCTGATGTAGGGAACACAAGCTAAAGGGAGGGAGCAAGAGGACAGAGTAAGCAGTTGCATTTTGAATTTGTTATTGGCTCATAGAGTTGAACATGGAATCAGGCAACTTGCTTGAGAGCATTTGCGATCTTTGCTTCTATAGAATTCATTGTCAGATGAATTACATGATATTTCGATGTCATTGATTTAGGTCATAAATTTAAAATTTTCATGTTTTAAGACTGCCTTTAATTGTTAGTAATAATGGCATTCTTGTTTTGTTTTATATATTTTTTATTTTTGCTAATGTACAGTGTATTATTTTGTAAGTTGCCTTGCATCAGTGAGAATTGGTGGGATATAAAAGTTTTAAATAAGAAAATAAGATTGTTAAACTTCAGACGGGGTTTCTGAAGATAAGGCAGGATGCCATGTTATAAGCCCAGTATGCTAGATAGGTGAGTTTATAACGCCATCAAAAGATAAGGTGTATTGGCTTTTATTTGATGCAAAGTCCCAATGTTTAATTTAAAGTTTAATATCTCTATTCAGTAAAGGGTGTGTAATTTGGATCCTCATTCTATGATTCTATTGCATGACATCCCAAACTTGTTTTGTCTTGGTTGACAATGTTTGTCTAGATCAGGGATCTCCAATTTCCGTCCTGGAGGGCCACAAGCCAGTCAGGTTTTCAGGATGGCCCTAATGAATATGCATGAGATATATTTGTATGCACTGCCCCCATTATATTCAAATTTATCTCATGAATATTCATTAGGGTCATCCTGAAAACCTGACTGGTTTGCGGTCCTCCAGGACCGGAATTGGAGACCCCTGGTCTAGATGAGAGTGGTTACTCTATGGTATTAAAACACACTAACAATGTTCCACTATTGAAAAAGGCATCATTAAATCAATCTACCTGTAATAATCCAGTAGCTAATTTAGCATTCTTAGCAAAGTTGATGGAAGCTGCTGTTACTCTTCAGCTAAGTGCATATTTGGAGTCTTGCTTTTTTTAAATGTGGTCCAATCAGGTTTTGACAAAGTTCACAGTCCAGAAACAGTATTGGTGGCCCTCTAGGAGATGATTAGGATGACAGGGAATCAAGACAAGGAAAGCTTTTTAGTTCAACTTGACTTACGCTCTGCTTTGATCTTTTTGGCCATGCTTTGCTATTAAAACGACTTGCAGATCTAGGTTTAGGGGAAGGTTCTGGCATGGATCAAGTCCTGTATTATCCCAAATAAACCATTGCAACATCATTTTTGGGCTTATTGGAAAAGATGTATTTTCATTTACAACAGATCCAAAGCACCGTAGCCAGATTAATTAGCCGAAAAAAGCAGCAGGATCATCTCTTCCATCTTTTTTCTATACTACATTGGCTTCCAGTACATCACAAGGTCATGCTAAAGCCTTTAATGGAATTGGTCCTTCATATCTGTTATCACTCTTTCAAAAAGGTGTCTCTTTACAATCCTCAAAATCGCAGTGTTAACTGCATCTGGCTGCTCACATTTTAGGTTGAGTTCTAGATGGAAATACACATTACAAGGGGTTATGCCACTGACTTCAAATTCTTTGCCAGAAAATTTGAGGCAGCAGAAGGAGTACTTAAAAGTTTCAAAAGAAGTTTACAACTTGGCTGTTTCTAGTTATATTTTGGAATTTCGGTGTACTCTGGCTTGTGGTGTTTTATATATTTTTTATTTTAATATTTAAATTTGGATTATTTAAAATTTTATATTTATTAAGTTTAACAAAATATAAAAATGCACATTTGGTTTTTGGTCCCAAATCTGGGCTCCAGGGGGAGTGTCCTCCTATGGGTAGAAAGCGTAAGGGGAAAGCAGGGTTTTTGCCCTTTCAACCCTCTCTTACCTCGACGCCGCTTGCTTCATGAGAACTGTGTGGCCCTTTGGATTCCTTTGTGCTGCGCATTGCCCGGGATCCAGTTGAAGCTGGGGGAGAATACCGAGCTGCAGCACCTCCGGAGTCGGGGGACTCGGCGGCTGCTTCGGTTTCATCTATCTCCCCAGCGAGTCCTGAGCCGAAAGTGCCCCGTGGACAGCCTCTGCTGGAAGGGTTCTTGGAGCTCTGCCCCCCCCCCCCCTCATGGCAGGAGGAAGCTGGTGGCTCAAGAGGGACAGGAGCGGAGAGGCTACTGGAGGGGGAGAGTACAACTATTGGGCAGTATTGCCCACTGTCAGCGTCGGCGGTATTTGGTGTGGAGCACAAAGGGCAGGAGTATGCTGCTGAGTGTGGAGGAGAGATGCCAGCGGACATGGAAGCCGGTTTAGCACCTGCAGATCAGGGAGTAGCTTTTTCTCTTCAGCGTCCGATGAACTTTACCTTGGAGGCCATATGGCAGGCAATTGTCTCCTTAGGGGAAGTTTTGGTGCCACAGGTCACATCGTTGGCAAAGAAGGTGAACGACTCAGCAGCTGCGGTGGAAGAGCTTAAATCTGAGGTTGCAAAGGTCCGGAGGAAAGTTATGGTGCTTGAAGACCAGTCTGATGCATTCAGGAAAAACTTTTCATCTGTGCAAGTTAAGTTAGAACATTTGGACAACTTGTCTATAGCTCATAACTTAAGGCTGATTAATTTTCCTAGGCTTTTTACTGTGTCTCCTAGAGATATGTTTAAGCAATATTTGGTAGATGTACTGGGGGTTTCCCCGGAATTGATTCCACCTTTGGTGAGGATTTATTATCTTCCCAGGGCAAAATTGACTTCTGGAATGGTCAATATAGGGGGGGAACGGGAACAAGGGAACATTCTGAATGTTACTGATTTGTTGGAACAATCTGATATTGTTTCTCAGGTCCCTTCTACTTAATTACATTTGCATTACTTTCTGATAAAGAAATTATTAAAGCTCTTTTTTCGGAAACAAAATTTGTTGTTTAGAGAGTTAATGATACGGATATACCCGGATTTAGCAAGGGAAACTCAGAGACGTCGCAGGGATTTTCTTCTGCTACGTCCTGGTGTTATACAACTTGGGGGGCTCTTTATTCTTAAACATCCATGTAAATGTTTAGTGAAGTATTAGGCTGTTTCTTATATTTTTTATGAGCCCTCCCAACTAACGCCATTCATTAATGTTAGGTGTCTGGAGTCCTCCATTGGTGCTGCACCTGTGGTCTCTTAATTAAGTGTCTGGATCTAGTTTGCTGCCTATGTTTTCCTTTATATTTGGTTTAAAAAAATTATCTTTTTTGGGATATCTCCCCTTGTATTGAGGGCTAGTGTTAGTAGATACTTTGTAATAATAACACAGGTACACTAAAAAAATTTTTTTTTAAACTGCCTCTAATGTTTCGATTGATTTTTACGTTTTTTGGTGCGCTGAATCCAAATCTGGTAACCAATTTGCTCCATCACGTACAGATTTTTTGCTACATTGGGTTAGCAGTTTGAGGTGAATGTTTCAGATTGAGTGCGATCGAGATAAAAGTTTCTTGGATGAATTCTTTATACTAATTGTTTAGTAGTTATTCAAATAAGAATAAAGAAAATTGTAACAAGGCAGCACATAAGAATAGAGTAATGTCAACAAAACACACTGTGATGGTAGCAAAATTGTCTGCACTTAAAACAGCCACATACATGTGCACAAACATTGAGCTTATAAGAGCGAGGTTAGACACAAAGCAAAGCAAAGAAATGTGCAAAAAATGTTGTACAGGTATGTATGTAAGAATAGAAAAGGCAAACCGCACCATTGCAATACATGAAGACAAACACCCGATGGTGTGAAAATAAAATTCTAATAAATGAGATCCGACACTGTGGTAATAACTAGCAAATTTTTATTTCAAAGTTTAGTAAAAAAACAATATTTGTCAACACAGTTTAGATTTTAAAGTCATTCTTGGGTCAATCAATCTCCTGGTGGGCCCGTTTCTTCTTCCCCCGAATGCTTCTCTTGGTGCGCTGCTTGGCGTATTTTTCATCTGGGGTTTCCCACAGCAGCAACCAGCAGAAATCAGCCATCATAGTGGTGTTCCATCTTCCTTGGTACCTTCTCTCTGCGTCCTTGATGTCCTGGTGAAACCATTCACCTTGTTCTTCACTGTACGCCCCCAAGTTTTCAGGAAAGTAGTTCACATGGGAGTGCAAGAAATGGACTTTCAGGCTCATGTTACAGCCTTGTTCTTTGAAGGCATTGAGCATCCTGGCAACAATATCCTTATAGTTCTCATCCCGCCTGTTCCCCAAGAATTTGAGAACAACATCCTTGAAGGAATCCCAGGCTTCTTTTTCCTTCTAAGACATCGTTTCAGCGAATGCTCCATCTGAAATGAGTTTCCTTATATCAGGGCCAACAAACACTCCTTCCTTTAGCTTTGCTTCAGAAAGTCGGGGGAACTTTGAGCAAAGGTACCGAAAGCACTAACCATCTTTTGGAAGGGACTTGATGAATTGCTTAATGAGACCCAACTTAATGTGGAGAGGTGGTAATAGAATTTTATCACGAGGTACCAAGCTCTCATGAAGAACATTTTTCTCACCGGGTCTCAAATACTCCCGAATTGGCCAGTCTTTTTTCCCCCAGTGTAGGTCGCGGGCCCGGCTATCCCACAAGCAAAGGAAGCAGGGATATTTGGTGAAACCGGATTGCTGCCCTAATAGCATGGATAGAATTTTAAAGTCTCCACAAATCATCCACTTATGCTCATCATAACGAATCTTCTGAAGAATCAGGGCCAAATTCTCGTATTTTTCTTGGAGAATAACAGAGTGATCAATAGGAACTGAAGCGAATGTGTTGCCATTATGAAGAAGAACACCTTTTATGCTGTCTTTTGACGAATCAATGAACAGCCGCCATTCAGCAGGATCATACTTGAGTTTAAACTTTTCCATCACTCCGTATATATCGTTGCAAAATACCAAATCTTCCTCTTTGCTGAAATACTTCAAAAATTGTGTCTCGCGGTTGCGGTACCAATAAAAAGTTGTTCCTGGTGACAATAGATTTTTCTGTTTAAGCCGAGAACCTAGCAGTTGGGCAGCATCTTTTGGGAGTCCTAAATCCCGGACTAAATCATTCAATTCAGCTTGAGAGAAAAGTTCAGGTTTCGGATCTGGTTCAGTTTCAAACTCAGAAGTACTGGACTCATCGGGAAAAGCCATCTGATGAGTCTCATCATGATCAGAACCGTCCACACAAATATGATCCAAAGATTATGGTGGTTCAGGCACAGGTACTTCGTTGCTATGAGGCATAGGCCTAATTGCTGAGGGAAGGTTGGGGTAACTTATTACGTTCTTATTTTTTAAGTTGTATCCCTTCACAATGCAAGAGCAAAAATAGCAGTCACTGCTGTGGTCTCTTTGTTCATGCCATATCATAGGTATTCCGAAACGAAATGCTTGTTTTTTACCTTTCATCCATAAGCGTAGATCTTCCTCACATGTCTTGCACACTTTGTGAGGAGCCCACGGTTTGTCTTGATCGCCTAACTTCAAACCGAAATAGGCGAAATATACTTTTTTAATAAATGCAGAAATGTTCCTCTGCCGCTTTTTCACGGTATATTCCCCACAAATAAAACAAAAACTGTCCGGAGAGTTGACGCAACCTCTGGCTCTGTGAGCCATCACAAATACACAGTACTGCAAACTACAACTGTAGTGAACCACTTCGGAATAAAGCTGGATTACGACTGAGCAAACAAAAGGTAATATGTACATATGTATTTAGTTCAGTTTGCATTCCCTGTGTTATCCAAGTTGCAACTCCTGTTCTCTGTAAAGCATAAACATGTTATCCAAGTTGTTACTCCTGTTCTATGTGAAGCCAAGCAGTTTGTTATGGTCATTTTGTTGTATGTAAACCGCGCTGATAATAGTGCGGTATATAAGAAATTGTAATAAATAATAAATAAATAATAAATAAATAATGAACTTGAAAGAAACTGAAATTTGACAGGAACGTTCATGTCGCAACCACCGTGTTTGAGCGAGCGAACGAGGCGAGGCGAACAGGAAAGAACATGCGCCAGCGCGAGTACTGGATTTAGCCCCCCGCCTCCCAATTGTCCTGTTAATGTATAAAATGAATACAAAACACTCTAAAATATCATGAGGGAGTGTTTCTAGTTAGTTAACCATTACAACCTCTATTTTGGGCCAAGAAAATAAACTGTAGTCGGCTAAAAATAAATTATGTGAACGAAATCTAATTTTTCAAGAAAACGTGACGTGATGGAACATTTTGGCTATTTTTCCTGGATTCAGCACCCCAAAATCTATAGGAATCAGTTGCAAAACTGGAGGCAGTTTTTTGGTAGTGTACCTGTGTAATCAAGATGTTTTTTTTTCTTTTTCTTATACTCTTGTAATAGAGAATTTTGTTGTACCTACTCTGTTTCTGCAAGAATGTTTTTGGAAAGTTTCTTGATTTATTTATAAAATTTCATAAAAATTTTTAAAAAATGCACACTTATATAGAAGAAAAAAGGCAGAGATAAAAAGAACGATAAATTAGCCAATGGCGATCACTCAAAAACAAAAATGTACAATATACTCTCTCAGACCACATGTTATAGGGGGATGAAGAATAAAAATATGATAGACAAGAGAAAAAAAATTCAAAATAAGGTAAAAAAAGGCTTAGCATGATATCCCTCATATCCTTAGTTTTACTCTCCAAGGCTTCAAAGAACTCTCTGTGATCTTTTTTTCAAGACAGTCTTGCTTCTGAGCAAGGGGACCCAACAGTCTGAATCAATGAAATCAAATCAAGTGACCATTGAGAAACAGAAGCTTCCATCTTTACCAAAACTCCCTAAATAGACTGGAGTGTTACCTCGGGGACTACTGAGACCATTGTGCCAGGAATTTCACACACTTTTAGAAGGTTGCCACTTGCAGCTGTTGCGGAATATGTTTCATCTCCTACCTTCCATCTTCTTTGATTGAAACCAATGCCATTTCAGATGGCCAAAGTGTAGCACTTGCTCACCCGAACGCTTTATGAGGAATGAGAGCTCCCGCTCTCTCCAGTGGGACTTCTGCACATGCCAACACAGCATCTGGATCCTTTCCCATTTCCAACTCACACCATTGGAGCTTTGGAGTGGATTGGTCATGAGGGCTCTGACTCTCCGCTGCCGATTGCTGATGGTGGGGGATCCCTCAATATCTCCAATGCAAAAATCCTGCCATACCCCAGACCAGATCCCAGGTCTTGGGTTTGCCCTTTTGTTTATAAGGCATTAAGAAACAGAAGAAAACATTTGGAGACATAGCAGAATGAAGCTTGAAGAGAGTCATGCTGCCATCTTGGCTCCTCCCCTCTTCCTAATTATTTTAATTTAATGAAGATGTCCTCTGAATATTGGATTGTTGTTTGCCTTCCATTGGTTTGCTGGATAAGCGGTATATAAATGCCATATTAAATTAAATCAAAATCCTAATCCTAACCTTACCCCTAGTCCTAACCCTAAATGTAGTTGTTACATTCACCCTAACACTATACCTAACCCTAACCCTGAGTGTAATTCTATCCCTAATAGGGATGTGTACAACCAAAAAAAAGTTCAGTTAGTCTTCATTTTAAATTAAGTTTATATGATTTTTTTTCATGTTTTGGCACACATTTATCTTAAAGTTTTTTGCCCATGTGAATTGACTATACATGCGTTAATCCATAGGTATATGTGTGCACACATGATTTGCTAGCACAGAAAATTTTAGGCACCCAAATGAAATATGTGTCAACAAAAACACACTTCTAAACTCTAACCAGAAGTATGTCTCTACATGTAATTCTAATCAGAGCCCGATCTTGACTGATCTCAGAAGCTAAGTAAGGTCACACCTCTCTAGTACTTGCAGTAGCTGAGAAACTGCCTTTGAATACCAGGCTTACTGCATGGAAGAAAGGCCTGACAATCTATTTTTGATTGCACCTTGCCAAGAGAATCCAGGGATTGGGTCTTCAGGAATTGGTATTAACTCAATGGCACATAACAAAAATCCTACCCAAAACCCAGACCCCAACCCTAGCTCTAGGTGTAACACCAAGTCTAATCCTAATCTTGAGTCTAAATAAACAGGAGAAAAATTTGGTGGCATGTTTACAAATGTACACTCATTTTTAGCATAGGATTTAGTTAACAGTGTAGGGCCCTATGCTAACCAGTCAGCATGTGATTGGGCAGGAACTGAGTGGGTTAAGTGTGGAATGTAGGTGTGGACAGCCCTTTGTGGTTAGTGTGGGTTTTTTGGGTGTATGCTAATCGCAAATGCAGTTGTTAGTGCAGTTGCACTTAATACCACCTCAAGGACCCTTGTGATTATACAAAAAATTACTGTTTTTGCATAAGAAACAGATTTTGACATTTTTACTCTATAGTAAATTGGCCTCAATGGAAATTCTCATGTTTGCTGTCATAAGCGCTAAACATTTTTTATTATAAAACCAACAGTAGATGTTCAGCGCTTAGAAGCCTAAAATAATCAAATTAGCATGCCTTATTCCTATGCTTTCTAATTGGTTTTGAAAAAAACGTGGAGTCCAATTCCATAACATCCATGCCCAGCTTGTGTGAATGTCAGATTTAGAGATGGGGCCGAAGTATACCCGATTCAGGAACAGCAGGATTAGATGCACCCACTATTCCAGAATCGGGGACATAGCTGCAACTTTGCTCAGTGTATTCAGTGAAGATAGATATAGTTGACACTCCCCGTCCCTGCACAGTCACTCTTCCACCAATAAGATATGCCACTGCACACTGCTCCACTGCTGAAGGTACAGTAAATCTGTTGCAGAGCAGCCGTATATGCACATCTGGTACACAAGGGCATCCTGGTGCACCTTTCAGCAATGCAGGAATGGCAGTGGGGGGACACCAGGCCACCAATGTCACCAGTTACCATGGACAATTCTCTGTAAAAGGCACCGTATGTACCAGGATACCACCGAAGGGGATCCCTACAACTGACTGTCACACCAATTCCTACTACACCTAAGGGCCCCTGAATGCCAGCATGCAAAAGTGCAGACAACTGTAATGCATGGCCAAGAGCACCTGTAGATATCCTTACAAAGATGCCGAAGCTTGCAATATCAATTCCCACGCATGCAAACTGTCAACTGGTCACAATATGATCCCCCATATGGGCCAGGTGCCGGCCAGGCTATCATGCCCACACACACACACACACACACACACACACACACACAAGGACTGGGGTTTCTAGTCCCACAGGTGCTCCTTGTGGTCTTGGGCAAGCCATTTAACTATTTTACAGGGAACATGGGCTATGGAGGGTTATCTCCAAGTTATAATGCCCTGTTCAATGTAATTTCAGTTTGTTCAATGTAAACCGCACTGATGCAGAATAGCACGGTATATAAGAGAACGAAAATAAATAAAAAATAAAATAAACAATGCCATACACCTGTACAGCACAGTTGGTTTCATACCATGGCATGGCATCCCAGGACCCCATATCGTCTCTGTGTTCAGTACCCAATCTAGCTCCCCCCCAGACCGTGAGCACACCGGTTACAAATACAGTTCCCACGGCTATGCTTCCTTATAGGATGCCGTGCAATGTTGAGTGAAAAGTTTCTATGTCCTGCCTGTATTCCTCATTTCTGCAAGTATGAGATGTACAACCACAGGGATATCTGAGAATGTACACAGGCCGTTCCTGAATTTGGGTTGTACATGACAGTGGCTGACCATACCCCTATTCTGCTCCCTCCTGCCCATGTACCAAGATGTGTGCGTGGCCCTGATGGTTCTGAATATGGTGGTGGGCTGATCCATATGTACTGGTGGGTTATTCACTGTTCAGAATGACCTCCTTGATGTTTAGTAGTAGAATAATTCTGTAACCAGCAGTAAACAAGTCATACTGCTTATGAAGATACATTTATGAAAAGTCAGCTAAGTTGAAAAGCCAAATAGGTGCCTATTTTGAGGCTATTTTCTAAGGACTTTCTAAGGTGTGGAATGTTTCATAGCAAAATTACACATTTGCATCTCCGGGACCTACTTCCCGCAGCATGTGCTGACTGGCTTTGGTCCTGCTCCAATGACATCATCCAACCATGATGGTAATTGCTAGAAGTAAGGAGATCCTGGACCCTTTACAGGGAGAACTATTCAGGCAACTAGTAACAAAACCCACACGTGAAGGGACCACACTGGACTTGGTGCTTACCAATGGTGAATGTGCTATAGTGGGAGACCATTTTGCATCCAGTGATCACCAGATGGTGTGGTTCAGTATTAGGACTAGGGCTGTTAAAAGCCATTCAAAAGCAAGGGTCTTAGACTTTAGGAAAACTAACTTTGTCAAGATGGGCCAACACCTCAGGGACTAGTTAGCAGGATGGGAACAGCTGGGGGATGTAGAAAAACAGTGGGCAAAACTGAAAGGGGATATTTTAAGGGCAACCAACCTTTTTGTTAAAATAGTAAATAAAGGTAAAAGGAAAAGGAGACTGCTATGGTTTTCGAAAGAAGTATCTGAAAAAGTGAAGAAAAAGAGGGAGGCCTTCATAAAATACAAGAGATCACAGAGAGAGGAAGACAGGCATCTACATTTGGAAAAACTTAGAAAAGCTTGCAAAGTATTCAGAAAAGCAAAAATTCAAAAAGAGGAGAAAATAGCCAATGCAGTTAAATGGGGGGATAAGGCATTTTTCAGATATGTTAGTGTGGCCTGGTTCCCACAACAGTTGCCCAAATATCACCAATCAAAGAATTACTTAGACGGCAGTTGCTTTAGCTACAAAGACTTTTATTTTAGCATAGCAAAAAAATAGTGTCATGCAGAACAGCAAAGCCTGTCTAGAGATGGCGGACAGCACTTTCTCTCTGTATGGGGAGAAAGCACTGCCCAATGATCATCCAAAATGGCTGGTTTATATATACATTTCTCCTTGTCTCAAATGTCTGCTTCAAATTAGTTTCAGTGAATTCATCATAAGTTTTTAAGTGTCTGCAAGGCCCCAGGCGTCCTGCAACACTTTTCCCCAGGGGAGGATCCCTTTACATTTATACATCTGGATCTGCTTTTAGGTCTGCTCATCTATGTATGGCCTGTGACCTCTGCCCCTTCCTGTATTTTTCCTTCTCTTGGCACTAATTGAAACCGTCAGGGCAAAAGAGAGAGTGTTTGTACTCATTAGTTTGAATTCTTTGCTTGACCTGTATTTTCTTGCTGATATTGCTAGGCCCAATATTTTGCATACTCCTATGCAGAATATGGTTACCCAGAATCCTCCATAGCAGGCCGCATCTACTCCTTTATACCCACATGCTTGTCTTCTTTGCCTTCCATATGTTGTGTAGTTTCACCAGGTAAGGGTGCAGTCATATAAAGCCAATATATAAGCAGACCTAAGGCAGACTTAAGTCAAATTTCCCAACATTCTCCACTTTTTCTTTTTCCTTTTTCTCTTTTATGTGGAGGGGCAAAAGTAATCCCACTAAGGGGCATTGATAACAATAACTATTTGAGACAGAGAGGGATTATCAAGGGGCAGCTTTTGGTATTGTACTTTGCAATATCATTCTTTTACCGCATCCTAATAAAATAGGAAAAATACAGCAGGCAAGAATATCAAAAACAGCAATACTTAAGAGTTATAAAGAAAGCTGTTAGGCCTCTTCTGAGTCCGGAATACCAGCAGACAACATTCTAAGAGAATGGAAGACATACAGCATGCAATAATACTGAACACATCAAGTATTCAACAAAGTGATGAAGAAAGCTTTGAAAATGTTACAGCAAAACTTAAGCTGGTGTGGGTATTGCAATTGCTGTAACCCAAATGGCTTGTAGATTTTCCCAAAAGTCCCAATCAGTCTAATAGTCCTTATTTTGAGATAATTTGGGCCTGCTTCTCAGCAGTTTTTCAGGACTGCGTAGTGTGCTTCACCTGTCTCTGAAGTTTAAGTATGGTTTAGTTCAGAGGTCTTGGGGTGGTCTGTTCCTTCTGGATTATGGCCAATTTCCTCTGCTGGAATCTCTGGATTGCAATTGGTGACATGGTTCCAGGCCTCATTCAGGAAAGCAGCACCAATATTAAATGAAAAGACTAAATATTCTAGGTTAGATTTTACAATGAGACAATGCAATGTGACAAACATAATTTCATCCACATTTACTTAAGATCATAACTATCTCATATGGTGTCAACTGTGTCTCTCAGTTTGATAAACTTCTTGTCTCTCCATCACTGGAGATTCATCTGCTGGTAGGAAATACTCCACTATGCCCTTGACTGATCTTTACAGATCAGACAAGTTGCACACACGTGTTCTGAAAGTTTGGCAAGTTTTAGAATTACACCAATTTCTGTGAAAATTTGTCATCAAATCATCCCTCTTTTTTCCCATGCATGTCTGGCCAGTACATACAAAGGCAAAATGAGGCAAAAAGCATCTGGAAGTACCACATGGCCAGTGTGGATGTTCCAAAGCATATTGTGATGAGGTGAGTGCAGCCCAGCTAGGGAAAACTAAAAAAAAGAAGGATTTTTTTTCATTGCGGGGGATGGGAGCCCAAAATCCTAGGCTCCATACTAGAAGCACTGAAAGAAACCTAGAGGGCAGAGCTGAGGGCAAGCCAATCACAGACCACAGGACAACCCTGCAGAGGAGTAGGAGGTCCAAGTGGGAGGAGCTAGGAAGGGAGTTGCCCAGCTCAACAGTTAACAGAGGAAGAACAAACAAAAGAGAGAGGCACAGTTTGAGTTTGAGGCAGGAGGAGGAAGGAGCTGTGAGCAGAAGGTCCAGGAGGAGTGCAGGAGCAAGCACCAGTGGCAGCTGCAGTTCAAGGCCTAGCCCAGGTTCAAGTCCAATTCCCAGGAAGCACAGACAGGAGAGGTCTGGGGCCAAGCTGTGGAAAACCCTTGCAGCCAAGGAGAGCAGCAAATGGAGGAACCATTACAAAGGCAGCCAAGAAAGGTACGCAGGGAATGAGCAGTGCCACCAGAATAGTTCTTGCTCTGACTCAGAGGAGACTTTCAGACACCTGAAGCCTCAGCACAGCAAGAAGTATCTCGGGAGGGAAGTTAAGCAGGAGAGACACACAAGAGACCGGCTTGGAGGAGCCAAGGCCAGGCAGTGTGAGAGACTGTTTAACATTGTGAAGACTCTGAAGGAAAAGACACCAGAGCACTTTCAAAGAGCACCTAGCTGCAGCTCAATTGAGAGCATGGAGGTAGGCCCGGAAGAAAGTGTTATTGAGTCAGAAGCCTCTGAGATGGAATGTGAGCTGTGCACTAAAATACAATAGTATTGTGAGTTAGAATACAGTGAAATATAAAAGGAAGCTGTTGCAAGTTAAAGGCAGTTTTCAAGAGTTGAAAGAGAAGAGTAACCCTGAAGACAATAGGTTAGGAATCTCTCTCTTAGGAAGCAAAAACTGCAAAACTCCAATGAAGGCCCAAACAGCTACAACTGTTTGTATGGGCGTGGCAACAGCGGGTTGGAAGCTGTGAAGAGTTTTACAAATGCTTTCGTTTTGTACTGTCAAGCAATTGCAGTGAAGAATAGAAACTGCTGTGAGTTTTGTTTGGACATTTTCATTTGGAGAAATTATCCTGTATTTCTTTTGTCTGGAAAAAGTGCTTAAAGAATTTTTATGTTCATCACTTGCCAACTTTGGAAACCGAATAAAAATTTCCTGTGCGCTTTAAATAACCACTTGGCTTTCATTATTGACACAACTACAACCCTCGAAGGGATACAGATGGCCAGCTGTCCCTACTAGGCAACCGCCTACGTAGGGGCGCGAGCGTCACAATATCATGGTGCAAAATGCACCTAGCCTGTCTCCAGGTGTCTATTTCCAATTGTTGAGTATGTGTTGGGGCTTAAATGACTTCCTGAATTAAAGATTCTGGAGAAAGCATAGTTGAATAAAATGTGTTTACAGATTCATTAGGCAGATATGTCACTTTAAATAACCTTCATCAGTTTAATGTCCATCAGAGTCCTTTCATGTTTGTATACCATACTAATGTATCCTTATTTGGGCAAGGTTGCTAAGAACATCAGACAATTGTTAGAAACTTAGTATTGTGGTAAACAAATGGTATATAGAAAATATAAATTTGAATTCTTCTTTATAAGTATATCAGCATGAGTAAACAGTGTCCCTTTTTTTCCCCACCCTAATTGGTATGGTTCAAAAATGGACATATGTGCTCATTAAAAATAGCAACTGTCTTAAACAATCTAGGGAAAGTCCCTACAATATAAAACTATTATTTTTGTAACATTTTTATAACGGTAGTCCCATTAGGACAAAGTATGGTTTTTAACAAGACAGCCACATGTCTCTCTCTCTCTCACGTATGACTAGAATCTATCATATACACTGTTCTCAGTGAGAGTGCTGTACAGAGACTTAAAAAAATATTTGGACTGATTTTGAAATTGTAGTGTCCACAAGGATCTGTGCAAGCCACTCACCAATCATGGCATCTGACAAGCAAGATTTGGTTTTTTCCAATTCAACTTAATGCTATTGTTTTTATGTGTAAATAACTTTACAAATATTCTCATATTTTTCTGGGAACTAAGCTCCATCTTTCCACCAAATTTGTTCTATATGCTTGGGAACAAAGCAATTTCAGATCAGCCTCTGTCCGAAATTCTATAATTTCTGTGTATACTGGACCTTTACATAATATATTGCTACAACAAGTATTTTGGTAACATAAGTGCAAGTGTGTAAACTAAAGTAAATTTGTATGTCATAGTGCTACAATATACTGTATTCCTAAAATTGAAATTTAAAAAAAATCTTTCAAAACAAAGTACACTGTTTTTTCTCTGGACCCCAACATATAAAATTCAAATACAGAAAAACAGATGAATTTATCCTAAAATTCAGCAACTCCCGTGTTACTGTCCTTAGTCATTAGTCATTAGCACTGAGCTTAAGAATATAAACACTCCCTTTCACATAAAACTTAGTTACAGCTCTTTTGGGTTTCTGTAATTTATGAACAATAAGCATGTCCTCTATGAGATGCTTGCAACAATATATAAAATTCTGTTTTACCTTTAATTTTGCTCGATCAAAACCAAGCATATAACTTCTCATTCACTCGGGATTTAAATCATTTCCAAGTTGCAATCTGGCTGCCCATTGTCCTGTCAGGGCTTTCAATCTCCACTCTGAAGGTCAAAGGAAAACAGAAGCAGCTTCCCCAATTTCATGCCTTGTTTGTTTGATCTAACATCTAGGGGCACTTGAACAGCTGACAATAAATACAAGGCTATCAGTCATTAAGCACAGCAGCCCATCTGTGAGCAGCCCATCCTGAGAAACTTCGCTAAACCCTTCCCCTTTGGGGAATTCTGAAAAGCAGTATGCTTTTCAGCTTGAGAAACTCAGGGACCTTAAAAAAACAAGTAAAAAGTCTTTTCTTCATAATCTTATATAAGGATTTTCTCCAACAATTTAATACCAACTCTACAGGATAGATTTAAAGCACTGAACTAAACATCTTTGCATCACAAGGTTACATATTTTCCTAAACAGGTTTTCTTAACTTTTAGAGCTATTTTTCCTTGGCTGTAGAATCCAGCTGCAGTCTTTTCCCTCTATTAGTTTGATCTTGAATTTGTAAAGTCATAAGAACATGACAAAACTGATCTTGTATCACTGAGTCAGAACCAATCAAACAGAATTTCTTAGCATCACTACGATCTTTTATTAATCTCTTGTTAATTAAAATCTTCCACATATTTTTTAGAACAATCTCTATATGATTACACATGTGGATTAGACTTATTTACTGCTCACAAATATTCACAAGGGAAAAAGAAACAATTTGAAATTTTCAGGGGGTACTTGTAACTATAAACTATTTTTCTTGTTTTTCTACCAGTCAGATCACTGCACACAATAGCTGGCAGTTCAGAATAAAACACTGTCAATTATCTGTGCGGTCTGTTTCTAAGATTCTCATTTCAGTGTGCAATACATTCCGATCCCAGTCCATTAACTCAGAAAATCCATTTCCATGTTACAATACAAACTCAGACAGACAGGAGGAAAAAACCTAGCTGTCTCAGCATATCAATTGCTACAGCAGACCCTGGAAGATTTTTTGTTGTTTTCAATGTTCTAAAGAAGACAGGAAAGACTTGGAAGAATAAACAAACACCGCCTGTCACTTGTGTTCCAGGGACTCCGGGCCAATGGTTTTACCCTCTCCAGAGACTGGGGAGTCTTACAACCACATAGATATTGTGGAAGAAAATAAAAGCAAACAGATACGCTCCCCAGGAATTCCCCACTTAGTTCAACTTTAACAAAGAATTCTAATCAGTTCAGCTCCAGGGACCATAAAATCTACTGAAGTAGCCAGTAATGAAAGGACAGTGTTTACTAAAGACTAAAACTAAAAAACACAGGACAGAGTTAAATGCATTATACCTAACAGCCTATCTGATCAGAATAGTGAAACTGAACTAGACCCACTCCCCCCTGGTTATTTAATTCAGCTGCAGTCAGCTCCTTCATTCGCTTTGATCTGGAACTTGTAAAGTAATTCATTTATCTAGCTATAATTAGTAAAAAACGATACTTAGAAAGCTATTCTTCAATAGATCTAATTGTCACCCTCTCTGGTCTGTGAGCATCCCAGATAAGGGGATCATCCCCGTTTTTCTATAAATATTCTCCTTAGCTGTCCCTCTTTCTAAAATCTGTAAACCTGGTGTTTTCACTGTTCGGGGACAGGGGCAATTAACTTCGCCTTTTACCAATAGCAACTTGAACCTCCTTATTTACAGAGGCGCACGTAATTTCACTTTTAGGTGGCAATCCAAACCTCTTAATTAACAGAGGTGCGAAATTACGAATCCAGGAATCATACAAACATACAACTCTTGCGCTTCGTCCAAACCCAGCCAATCCCCTCGCAGTGATGGGGATATGGAAACGTGGATAGGGACACACACTCGCTTCGTATCAATAATACGTACAGTCTCAAGCGTACATCAATCAATCCCGGAAAGACAGAGACCTAATGTCTGGGCAAAACTTTCTTTCCCTAATCTTTCCCTAATGTTACAACTAAATACAGAGACACTCTAACAGTTTTCTTACATAACAGAATATTAATTACATACTCACCCACCACTCGAACCCGGGCAAGTCTTCTATCCTTGCCTATAGACAGGGAAATGCAACACTCACCAATGGAGTCTTCCTAGGGTATCAAAATCTCTCTCGACGTCACTCAGAACGGTATTCCCATCTTCTGTACCAGCAGAAGGAATCCTCTTCTCCTAATGAGAAGGTATTCTCATCCCCTGTTTTTTTTGTTTGGAAAACAGGAGGTAGTCCCTCTGACAAGTAAAACTGCAGTCAGAGGAGTCCTTGGGCAATTTAAAAAATTTAAACGGGTTCGGCAACAATTGTGGCCTGGTTCCCACAACAGTTGCCCAAATATCACCAATCAAAGAATTACTTAGACGGCAGTTGCTTTAGCTACAAAGACTTTTATTTTAGCACAGCAAAATAATAGTGTCATGCAGAACAGCAAAGCCTGTCTAGAGATGGCGGACAGCACTTTCTCTCTGTATGGGGAGAAAGCACTGCCCAATGATCCTCCAAAACGGCTGGTTTATATATACATTTCTCCTTGTCTCAAATGTCTGCTTCAAATTAGTTTCAGTGAATTCATCATAAGTTCTTAAGTGTCTGCAAGGCCCCAGGCATCCTGCAACACTTTTCCCCAGGGGAGGATCCCTTTACATTTATACATCTGGATCTGCTTTTAGGTCTGCTCATCTATGCATGGCCTGTGACATTTATACATCTGAATCTGCTTTTAGGTCTGCTCATCTATGCATGGCCTGTGACCTCTGCCCCTTCCTGTATTTTTCCTTCTCTTGGCACTAATTGAAACCGTCATGGCAAAAGAGAGAGTGTTTGTACTCATTAGTTTGAATTCTTTGCTTGACCTGTATTTTCTTGCTGATATTGCTAGGCCCAATATTTTGCATACTCCTATGCAGAATATGGTTACCCAGAATCCTCTATAGCAGGCCGCATCTACTCCTTTATACCCACATGCTTGTCTTCTGTGCCTTCCATATGTTGTGTAGTTTCACCAGGTAAGGGTGCAGTCATATAAAGCCAATATATAAGCAGACCTAAGGCAGACTTAAGTCAAATTTCCCAACATAGTGAGAAGAGGAAGGGCAAAAGTGGTATTGTCAGACTCACAGGTGAAGGGGATGAATATGTAGAAGCTGATGAGGACAAAGCAGAATTGCTTAACAAATATTTCTGTTCTGTGTTCACAGATGAAGAACCAGGAACACCCACAAACAGAAAAAGAAGCGAGGGGCATCTTGAACAATTTTCAGAAGACTGTGTTCATGAGAAACTAGCTAAGCTTAAAGTAGACAAAACAATGGGACCGGATGGGATACACCCTAGAATATTGAGGGAACTTGAGGACATTCTAGCAGCTCTACTGACTGACCTTTTCAATACCTCATTGGAGTTGGGAGTAGTGACAAAGGACTGGAGAGAGGCACATGTGCTCCCTTTACACAAAAGCGGAAGTAAGGATGTGGTTGAAAACTACAGGACAGTTAGTTTAACTTCGGTGGTGAGAAAATTATTGGAAGCGCTGCTGAAAGAGAAAATAGTGAGGTTTATGGAGTCCAGTGGATTACAGGATCCGAGGCAGCATGGATTCACCAGAGACAGGTCTTTCAGACAAATCTGATTGATTTCTTTGACTGGGTGACCAGGGAGTTGGACAGAGGGAGAGCTCTATATGTGGTGTATTTAGATTTCAGTAAAGCCTTTGACACCGTTCCTCATAGGTGATTTATAAACAAACTGAGCACCCTAGGGATGGACCCTAAAGTTACTGCTTGGGTTAGAAATTGGTTGAGTGGGAGGCAACAAAGGGTACAGGTACCTTGAGCTCATTCTGAGGAGAAGGAGGTTACCAATTTATTTATTTTTATTTATTTATTTAAAAGGATTTATATACCGCCTTCTCCTGTAATCAAGGCAGTTTACACAGCAGCCAATTGAAGTATAATGACATTTGTGTGTGCATACAGTTTTATACAGTGAATGTGTGTGTGTGTGTGTGTAAGTTGGCATTGATTCATGGTGGGCTATTTACAGCATGCACTACTTTACAATGCTATGTACATGAGTGAGAAAGGGAGGGGGGTTGGTATGTAGTCCGGGAGCTGGCGGGCAGAATTATGTGCCTTCACCATAGTGCTCAATAAAGAGCATTGTCTTGAGCTGTTTCCAAAAGTCCTTGGTGTCCTTCATCGATCGTAGGTCATCAGGGAGGGAGTTCCATATTGCAGGTACCACCATCAATAGAGTTCTTCTTACGGTGTTCTTACATACCTTGGTGAAGTCTTTTGGTGTATTGATGATGTCAGAGATGCCTCTCCTCCTCGATGTGCTGATGTCAATGGTGTGCTTCAGGCATCTGTTCTTGGTCCTATTTGTTTTAACATCTTTGTTAGTGATAAAGCGGAAGGGTTGTCGGGTAAGGTTTGCCTCTTTGTGAAAGTTACCAAAATCTGAAATAGAGTAGACACCTAGGAAGGTATAGATAACCTGAGGAGGAATCTAGCTAAGCTTGAAGAATGGTCTAGAATTTGGCATCTGAGATTTAATGTTAAAAAATGCAAGGTCATGCATTTGGGCTGCAGCAATCCAAGGGAACAATATAGTATAGGGGGTGAAGTACTTTTGTCCACTAAAGAAGAGTGAGACCTAGGCGTGATTGTGTCTGATGATCTTAAAGTACCTAAACAGGGTGACAACAAAAGCTAGAAGGATGCTTGGGTGAATATGGAGAGGAATGGCCAGCAGAAGAAAGGAGGTGACAGTGTCTCTGTATAAGTCCTCATTTGGAGTATTGTGTGCAATTCTGGAGACCACACCTTCAAAAGAATATAAATAGGATGGAGTCCATATAGAGGGTGGCTACTAAAATGGTTAGTGGTCTTCATTATAAAGCATATGAGGGCAGACTTAAAGATCTTAATATGTACACCTTAGAGGAAAGGCGGGATAGAGGTGATATGATTGAGACTTTTAAATACCTTTGTGGCATAAATGCACAGGAGGAGAGCCTCTTTCAATTGAAGGGAAGCTCTGTTACGAGGGGACATGGGATGAGGGTGAAAGGGGATAGATTCAGGAGTGATATGCAGAAATATTTCTTTACAGAAAGAGTGGTGGATCCGTGGCATAGTCTTCCAGTGGAGGTGGTAGAGATGAGGACAGTATCTGAATTCAAAGAAGCATGGGACAAACACAGAGGATCTCTAAAGGGAAAAAGGGGAATGTTGTAGTTGTTGATATGGAAGGACACTCTCACTTCGTTTCTGAAAGTGTGACTATATAACTTGCTTATTGTTCTTTAAACACTTTGTCAAATATAACATATTAAATTCTTCACTGATGGTGGCAATAAGAGGTCTCAGAACTCACGGGCTGCCAAAGGTTAGTATAAACACCTCTTGGACTCAGCGCCCTTAGGTACATCAATGACCCCAAAACATATTATCCACCATTAATTTTTTATGATTTTTTGTAAAAGTTCTTGCAATCATTTATAAATGCCATAGTGCAGTCAGAGATAAACCAAGGCTGGTGACTTCCAAACAACGGACCGAATCGCTGTTACTTAACTTATTCAGATGACTTTTTTCAACAGCTCACATATCAGTCCAACGGAAGCCCCCGCCAATTTCTAATACCGATATTAGAAATTGGCGGGGGCTTCCGTTGTTTGGAAGTCACCAGCCTTGGTTTATCTCTGACTGCACTATGGGATTTATAAATGATTGCAAGAACTTTTACAAAAAATCATAAAAAATTAATGGTGGATAATATGTTTTGGGGTCATTGATGTACCTAAGGGCGCTGAGTCCAAGAGGTGTTTATACTAACCTTTGGCAGCCCGTGAGTTCTGAGACCTCTTATTGCCACCATCAGTGAAGAATTTAATATGTTATATTTGACAAAGTGTTTAAAAAACAATAAGCAAGTTATATAGTCACACTTTCAGAAACGAAGTGAGAGTATCCTATTTTTGCAATTGGAGCTTACTTTACTCTCGTGAACATCAGACCAATTAGTTATTGATATGGAAGGACAGACTAGATAGGTCATGTGGTCTTTTTCTGTCGTCATGTTTCTATAGCATCATTGGGGCATCATAGGTGAGGATGACTTTCCGGTGCTTTGGTTATAACTTGGAAACCCATATATTTATCAGGGTTTGCTTGTTTGTCTGTTGTTGTTTTTTTGGGGGGAGGTGAAGGGGTTCTGGTTATAAACAAAATCAGCAACCCTAATTATACTTTACAATTGAAGGTTATGGCCAGACAGTATAGTTGCACAATAAGGCACCATGATATAGAATAAAAGTCGCAAATTGTTTTATTGCTATTATAAAATTGATCTATGCTGTTTAAGTTATTGATCTTATACCATTTTTCTTTTTGCATACAGAGTTTACTTATCTATGAGATCACGTTCCTTAGTGGAGAAAGCTAATTTATTATGAATGAAGTTTTTGTTGTTGAAGCCATGTAATTGTCGTGTTAGAATTACTATAGCGGTGACAGATCATCAAACATCATTGTGCTTAATTTCAAAGCTCCCTGATAGAATTAGTGTTCTTTTTATTGAGAAATACTTGTAGACCCTCATTTGTTAACATGCTTTAATGTGATGTAATGCACTTTAAAGAAAAAATCCCAAGCTCCATTGTTATTTGTGGAGCCTATTTGCTAATTATGCTCTTAACTCAAATGAACACATGAAGTACATTAATACATATTAACTAACAAAAGTCAGTAAAGTCACAAATATAAGGACTAGAGTTCTAAAAGTGAAAAGACACACTCTTAGAGCTGGGCTGCACAGTAATCTCTTGCATTTACATGCATGAGTTTTGATCATTTCATAGCTTTATTAGTGCATGTGCCCATCTGAACTAAGAAATTCTGCAGTTGGCTAAGGAGAGAATTTTGCTAAGTTCTCATGTACTAGTTCAGTCTCCTTTTAAAACAGAGAGGGATATATTCAATGCTGCCAGGGTGGCAGCGAGCATGAGTAAAGC
Source organism: Ichthyophis bannanicus (assembly GCA_033557465.1). Classification (NCBI taxonomy): domain Eukaryota; kingdom Metazoa; phylum Chordata; class Amphibia; order Gymnophiona; family Ichthyophiidae; genus Ichthyophis; species Ichthyophis bannanicus. The sequence continues at coordinate 424,779,926 of CM066035.1, read as the reverse complement.
AGCTGGCCATTGCTGTTTTAAATTATACCTACAGTAGATACTCAATGCCGGGGCAATTATCCCATATATATATTGTCGTGCCCTCTCTGGCCAAGCGGTAGCCACTGGTATTGCAAGGCTCTGGAGGGTGGTAGTTGTGCCTTCACTGATATAAACCACAAAACACTTCTTTCCAAATTAAAGGGTTTTATTCCCCGTCCCTTGAGGGTACTTTATCTTCAGGAACATAAATCAAATGCCTTGCTTGGACATATAACATAAAGTAACAAAAGCAAACAGAACTTGCTTCCTTCAGCTTCCAAAACAACAAATAAATGAAAAGAACAAAACAGCTTAAATATTTCAATATGGTTCTTTCTCCTGTAGCTGACAGCACAGCTTATATCTGCTTTACTTAGAGAGAGCTGCAGCCTGTTGCTTATAACACTAAAGCTAGGACACAAACTAATTACTTATCTGAGAGAGAACTCAGGTTCAATCAAGGTCAAAGAGCAGTCCATCAATTCTGGCATATCATTTTCTTCTGCATTTTGATATTCCATTAACTCCGGCTGACTGGAAGGTTCATTCTGGACCTCAGCAGTAACGTGGGAGAATGGCTGGTTAACCTCGTCAGACAGGAAGTTCCTCTCTTCCTTAGAGCTAGTGTCTCTCTGGGAATTACCATGTATTCTAGAGTTGAGCTTTTCAGGGCACTGCCCCTGCTGGTATTTTAGAATATAGCTCAACTCCTGGTTTGCTCTGCTAGTGGGATAATTAAGGGAATTTCTCTGCCGGTTCAGGCTTCCCTTTTGTAACCCAGCTGAGCTAGATTGGAGAGCTCGTGACGGAGTTTCACAGGGAGCTGTGAGCTTACAATGACTACAAAACTCTTCAGCTTTATCTGGTAAGTAAAACCTTTTTCTTCTAGGGTTTTTAAAACCAGAAGAAGGGATATTTTCAGCCTCTAGATAGTGGGACCTTGTGTGCCTATTTCCATACCTCCAGGGTTGTCTTCTTTCATATGGCAAATCACTCTTGCATTCACTCTGTGCACTGGAACCTGCAACTGCAGTCTTCTTGCGTCTCTCTGGCTCAAACACACTATCTGGCTGTTGATATCTCTCTGCTTCACTCAGGTCTTCGGTTCCCCTCTGACCTTCACGCTGGCTCTCTAGTTGCTCCAAAGCCTCATTGTCACTCTCTCTTACATTCTCATACCTGCTCCATGCTTCCCAGGGTTTTAGCTGCCTTTGCTGTATTCTCTCAGAGTGTGTCCGTGGCTGCTTCAGCTCCTCTCTCTCTCTGATTGTCTGGGAGCCTATTTTATCCCAGTGTTTCCTTGCTCCACCCCCACCCAGCTGAACCCTGTCAGGTAAAGTGAATTCCCTTCCTTTGCTGGCTGGGTGTGTCCTCATTGGGCTTTTGCACGTGTTTCTAGGTTGCTCACGGTAACCATCTGACATTTCCTTGTTTACCCTGTCACTTTTTCTGTGTTCCTTTATACTGAACTGCATTTTCTCGGGTTGTTCGGGGTCTGCACTGTTACATATTCCCCTCCTTAAAATATTACTTGCTGCCGTAGTTTTTAGCGGACAGCAAGTAATCCTTGAAAGTGCATCAGCGTTTCCATGTATTTTCCCCGCACGGTGCTGAACTGTAAAATTAAAGGCCTGAAGGGCCAAATGCCAGCGGGTCAATCGGGCATTGTTGTTTCTCATTAAATGAAGCCACTTCAAAGGAGCGTGATCCGTCACTAACAAAAACTTTCTCCCCGTAAGGTAGAAACGGAGGGTTTCTACGGCCCATTTAATAGCTAAACACTCCCGCTCTATCGTGGCATAATTTTTCTCCGCAGGCGAGAGTTTTCGACTCAAATATGCCACTGGATGTTCGTTCCCTTCGAATACTTGGGACATTACCGCCCCCAACCCTGTGTCCGACGCATCAGTTTGTATGATAAAGGGTAAATTAAAATCTATACCCCGTAATACAGGGGCACTACACAGCTTCTCTTTAAGGGTTTCGAAAGCCCTTTCTGCTTCTGGGGTCCAACGGACCTGGTTTGGTGCATTCTTTCGCAACATCTCCGTGAGGAGAAGGCTCTCTTCTGCGAAACGGGGTACAAAGCGGCGGTAGTAGCCTATTAAACCCAAGAAACTGCGCATTTGTTTCTTGGTTATAGGTCTTGGGAATTCCCGAGTACTCTCTACCTTACTAGCCAGGGGTTTTACTAGGCCTCTTCCTATTAGGTGCCCCAAATATTTCGCTTCCCTTGTGGCGAATAAACATTTTTCCGGGTTTAATGTGAGGCCAGCCCTCCTCAACGCTCTAAGGACCGCTTCTACTCTCGTGAGGTGTTCCATCCAAGTTGTGCTGTGTATCACTATATCATCCATATAGGCACTAGCATATTCGTGGTGGGGTCTCAACACTTGGTCCACGAGACGCTGGCACGTCGCCGCAGCCCCGTGCAAACCAAATGGCATCCTCCTAAACTGATATAGCCCTATGGGCGTGGAAAAAGCCGTTTTGGCTTTTGAACTTTTAGTTAGAGGAATCTGCCAATACCCTTTGCTGAGATCTAACGTAGTTAGGTATTTTGCCTGTCCTAATTGGTCCAACAGGTCGTCTATGCGTGGCATAGGATACGCATCGAATTGCGATATGTCATTAATTTGTCTGAAATCGATGCAAAATCTCAAGGTTCCGTTTGGTTTCGGAACCAATACTATTGGGCTAGACCATGGGCTTCTAGACTCCTCTATGATGCCCATGGCTAGCATCTCCTTCACTTGGGCAATCACCTCTTTTTTTTTGTTTCGGGCATCCTATATGGCCGTTGTCTTATAACCCTCCCTGGTGACGTGATTATCTCATGCGCCACAAGGTGCGTCTCGCCAGGTAAAGTGGTCAAGACGTCTGCGAACTTTGTTAATAAGCGTTCTAATTCCTTCTGCTGCTGTGGGTTCAACTCAGAGCCTATTTTTGGGGAAGGTTGTCTTTCCCAATCCCCCACTTGAGGCCCTAGATCCTCCTCAGTTCTTTCCTCTCCAAGAGCTGTTAAGCTCTTCACCTCCCTTGTTCTATTAGCACCAAACCCGTTTTCTCCTCTTTCCGTGGAGGGTAGTGTTGACACTTCCTCTACCGCGGGGAACCCTACCCTCTCACAGATTAACTGTGCAATCCTATCCCCTTGTTGTATTTTGAAGTCTTTTACCCCAAAATTAAACACTAAGACCTTTACGGGCCCCCGGTAGTCGGGATCAATGACCCCTGCGCCAATATCTATGAAATGTTGTGCGGCTAGCCCTGACCTCGGCGCTATCCGCCCATAGCACCCCTCAGGTACTTTAATACGGATGCCCGTGTCCACCAGAGCTTTTCCTCCTTTCGCTACCACAACATTTTCCATGCTAAAAAGGTCATAACCCGCAGCCATTTCAGAAGCCCTTTTTGGGCCTTTCGCCTGGGGTGCACTCTTGCAAAACTGCAAGGTAAATTTCTGTTTCCCTGTTACTGGTAGTCCCTTAGAGGGAGATTCCTTTTTGGGTGGTCTCTCAAATAAAGGACTGGGGATGGCAGTGGCTATGGCTTCAACTTTTTCCTCCTCTATCACCGGGGTTTGCACCTGAGTTAGGGGCAATATCTCTTGGAGGCCTTTCTCCAATTTTTGGCAGAAAGGGATCCAATCATGCCCTAGAACTACTGCGTACGGAAGTTTTGGCACTACTGCCATTAATATTTTCCGCGTAGACCCTAGCCCTTGTATGGTTACCTCATGTAATGGGTAGTGGGAAGCTTCCCCATGCACGCATCTTATGCGAATTTGCCCCTCTACTGGGTCCAGGGGAGATGACCGGTTTTTACCTATGGTTTCCCACAAGTCCAGTGAGACCATGCTTTGGTCCGCCCCCGAATCCAGTAGAGCCAAAGTTTGTATCCCTTCTATCCATATTTCTTGTATAAATCCATCTGACACTATCTCCTCTGACCCTGTCATAAGGGCAGTTTTAACTCGGCAATCTTTTATCACATGACCAGGTTTGTTACATCTGTAGCACCTTCTAGTGTTCCTATCTCTGCCCTCTTTACTAGGGTCATATGCAGTCACTCTATTTCGCGCGTACTTTTCACCCTCATTCACTCCAGTCACACTTGCACCTTTTGAAAGGTTCACCTTAAAAGTACTAGTATGTGCTGCCTCCCTGAACACTTCAGCCATCTGAGCTGCTTCAACTGTGTTTAAACAATTTTGCAGAGTTAAAAACGTTTTCATTTCACCTGGTATTGACATCAAAAACTGTTCTAGGACAATCTCATCAAGTATGGACTCAAGCGTTTTGCCATCAGGATCCAACCACTTATAGGCTAGGTTCTTGAGCCTCTGGCATAAGGCTTTCGGAGTCTCGTTTTCCATCATTATTGCCTCTCTAAATAATCTCCGGTAGTGTCTGGGCGTGAGACCAAGGCGGTCTTTCACGGCCTTTTTAATTTCATTATAATTATTTGCCAAACTGGCAGGCATGGTTTTAAAAGCGGATAAGGCCTCGCCACTCAAAGTCATTGCAAAATGCATAGCCCATTGTTCCACAGGCCATTTTGAGTTCTCAGCAATGCGTTCAAAGGCCTCTATAAAATTGTCGGGGTTATCTGCCCGCCCTAAATGTTTGCATACAAGTCCCGTATTCATTTCTACTTGCGGTATTGTAGCTTTGTCTTCTCGAGCCTTTTCCAGTAACGCTGTCATGGCTTCCAGCAATGGTTTCTGCTGTTCCTTCAGTGTAGTCATATACTGTTCTTGCAGGTGTTGGAGCATCTTGGCCTGCTTCTCCTGCTGCTCATTCATCCAGGCCCATAGATCTTGGGGATCCATCTTCCTTTTTGCTGCACCTGAAAATAAAAGAGAAGAGACCCAACAAGTGCGGCACACACAAAGGTTGTTTTTTTCTTTTTGGCTCCCCTTTTCTCACGGTATCCTATACCCGTTTACCCAGGCTACCAATACCTTAGTCTCCTGGTGACATCAGCATGTGAGAAGGGGTCTTTTCCACCGCTGGCCGCCTTACCAGCCGAATCCTCCTTGATTAGTGCTTTAAAACACTTCTTTTTGCCTTTCAGCAATGTCCTTTCAGGCAAATCCTTATTATGCCCCCGAAAATTTTTTATCCTGCCAACTACGCCATTTATGTCGTGCCCTCTCTGGCCAAGTGGTAGCCACTGGTATTGCAAGGCTCTGGAGGGTGGTAGTTGTGCCTTCACTGATATGAACCACAAAACACTTCTTTCCAAATTAAAGGGTTTTATTCCCCGTCCCTTGAGGGTACTTTATCTTCAGGAACATAAATCAAATGCCTTGCTTGGACATATAACATAAAGTAACAAAAGCAAACAGAACTTGCTTCCTTCAGCTTCCAAAACAACAAATAAATGAAAAGAACAAAACAGCTTAAATATTTCAATATGGTTCTTTCTCCTGTAGCTGACAGCACAGCTTATATCTGCTTTACTTAGAGAGAGCTGCAGCCTGTTGCTTATAACACTAAAGCTAGGACACAAACTAATTACTTATCTGAGAGAGAACTCAGGTTCAATCAAGGTCAAAGAGCAGTCCATCAATTCTGGCATATCATTTTCTTCTGCATTTTAATATTCCATTAACTCCGGCTGACTGGAAGGTTCATTCTGGACCTCAGCAGTAACGTGGGAGAATGGCTGGTTAACCTCGTCAGACAGGAAGTTCCTCTCTTCCTTAGAGCTAGTGTCTCTATGGGAATTGCCATGTATTCTAGAGTTGAGCTTTTCAGGGCACTGCCCCTGCTGGTATTTTAGAATATAGCTCAACTCCTGGTTTGCTCTGCTAGTGGGATAATTAAGGGAATTTCTCTGCCGGTTCAGGCTTCCCTTTTGTAACCCAGCTGAGCTAGATTGGAGAGCTCGTGATGGAGTTTCACAGGGAGCTGTGAGCTTACAATGACTACAAAACTCTTCAGCTTTATCTGGTAAGTAAAACCTTTTTCTTCTAGGGTTTTTAAAACCAGAAGAAGGGATATTTTCAGCCTCTAGATAGTGGGACCTTGTGTGCCTATTTCCATACCTCCAGGGTTGTCTTCTTTCATATGGCAAATCACTCTTGCATTCACTCTGTGCACTGGAACCTGCAACTGCAGTCTTCTTGCGTCTCTCTGGCTCAAACACACTATCTGGCTGTTGATATCTCTCTGCTTCACTCAGGTCTTCGGTTCCCCTCTGACCTTCATGCTGGCTCTCTAGTTGCTCCAAAGCCTCATTGTCACTCTCTCTTACATTCTCATACCTGCTCCATGCTTCCCAGGGTTTTAGCTGCCTTTGCTGTATTCTCTCAGAGTGTGTCCGTGGCTGCTTCAGCTCCTCTCTCTCTCTGATTGTCTGGGAGCCTATTTTATCCCAGTGTTTCCTTGCTCCACCCCCACCCAGCTGAACCCTGTCAGGTAAAGTGAATTCCCTTCCTTTGCTGGCTGGGTGTGTCCTCATTGGGCTTTTGCACGTGTTTCTAGGTTGCTCACGGTAACCATCTGACATTTCCTTGTTTACCCTGTCACTTTTTCTGTGTTCCTTTATACTGAACTGCATTTTCTCGGGTTGTTCGGGGTCTGCACTGTTACAATATATATATAAATAAATAAATAGCTGTTGTGGCCAGATAGCAAGTTAGCTATTCAGTCAGCGATGATATTCAGCAACTGGCCGGATAGCTAAACCAGCTAAAGTTAGGCCAACCTTTTTTGGTCTAACTTTAGCTAGTTATGATTAACTGGCCAGTGGCTCAGTATTGCCGCTGACTGGCTAATCTTTGGTGCTGCCCCTGGGGGGGATATTCAGTGTCACAAAATCGATATGTGCTACTGAATGTCCCATTCATTGAGATTAACATGCTTAGCAGGTCTGCTAACTGCCTTAATCCCTTGAATATGCCGCTCAAATTCCTTAATGTGTCTCAGCCCCGAGCATTTCATGCTGAATTGTTGTAGCCAGAGAAAGGCAAGCATGTTTTGTGATTTGGTTGAGTGTCTCTCATTTTTTTACCCATAAAAGAAATTTTGAGGTATGGTTACTAAACTAGGCTAAGCAGTTAGCGTGTCCATTGGTGTGTACTGAATGTTAGCACATGCATGCGGTAGCAGTTACCACTGAAGCATGACAAGTAGTAAAGTTAGTAGGGATATGCATTTTTGGATTTTTTGGACATCTAAAAATTAAGTGCAGATGCAAATTGCTTGTGCATGTGTATACCTATTAACACATGTACTATCAATTTGTGCATGCAGAAAAGCTGCAGATACATAAAAGATGCACAATTAAGACAAATATGTGCAAAAGCATGAAAGAAACATACAAAAATCGTAAATCATTAAAACTTTTTAAAACTTTTTAACAAAGGCTAATTGAACTTTCATTTGGCCCTACATATCCTTAGCAGTTCCCTGTACTAATTCGCTCACTAACTACATACTCTGTTTGGAGGTTGGAAATAGGCAGAGAATGGGTGTGTACTGCACAGTGCAGTTAGCGTGCAAGACTTCACAGTGCACTGCCATTTGTGTAGCTAGTGTGGCTTCACTTATTGCCCTTTCAAGATGTGGTGGTAAGTACAGTCAACCAATATCGATGCGCTTATCATGGGTGCATCAATATCATCTTTGAACCCACCTTCCCCGCTTCCCTGACATAGGTAGCATCTAATCCCAGCCACTCAAACACCCTTGATACCATCCCTTTCATCCTTAAAAGAAATTCCCTACCTCCTTGCTGTACCTCTGACACCCCTAAACATCCATAGAAGAAATCTTCAAACCTTGACCTACTAGGGGTTGCCTTGTATCTAGTGGAGAACAGGAACAATCCCTAATCATAACTACCATGTTGGTGGCCTGAGTTCAAAATGACAGCTCTGACTCCTAGCAGTGTGTATGTGTGTGCGCGCTGGAGTTTGATGTTACCAGTATCAGGGAAGGTATAGAGAGGGTGCCAACAACTTGTACCAGCAACGTGGTAGGGGGACTTTTACGTCTCCATTGATGATAGTGCAGAATGCTGTGCTATTAGCAATGCACTTCTTGATATGTAGCAAAGGTCTGCCGATTCCTGGAGATTTGTGGGCAGATGTTGGCCACGCTCTGAAAAGTTACTGCACAGGCTTTGCACTTATGGCATTTATTTTTACACGCAATGTGCAGCAAGTGCTAAAACGTGTGGCACTTTTGTAAAAAGAACATAAGAACATAAACATTGCCATACTAGAAATTACTCCTACTACTGTTTATCATTTGTATAGCGCTACAAGGCATACACAGTGCCGTACATGTACAAGTAAGAGACAGTCGCTGCTCTTAGAACTTACAATCTAATCAAGACAGACCACACAACAACTTGGGACTAGGGTAATTCAAGGGGAATGGCAAGATACAGATAGGCGATAAGCAGGCGAATAAGGGGATGAGGATCCAAATGCAGTCTTGAAGAGGTGGGTTTTTAGTCTGGATCTGAATAGGGCCAGAGAAGGAGCCTGATGTACTAACGTGGGTAGTTTATTCCAAGTATATGGAGCAGCAAGATGGAATGAGTGAAGTCTGGAGATGACAGTGGCAGAGAAGGGCGCAGGTAAAAGGGATCTTCCAGAGGAGTGGAGTTCTTGAGGAAGGGTGCATGGAGTAGTAAGACAAGAAAAGTAGCGAGGAGCTGCAGAATGAATACACTTATAAGTCAGCAGGAGAAGTTTGAATTGAATGTGGAAATGGATAGGGGACAAGAAGAGGGGTTATGTGAGCATAGCAAGAGTGGCGGAGGATTAGCTGTGCGGATGAGTTTTGAATAGACTGAAGGGGAGAGAGATGATTCTGAAGGAGACCGGAAAGCAGCAGGTTGCAATAGTCTAGGTCAATACTAGGTCAGACCAAAGGTCCATCAAGCCCAGTATGCTGTGTTGAACAGTGGCCAATCCAGGTCACAAGTACTCTTTTGTAATTTAGAGTTTAACAAGTGCTATCCATAAAGTATGTTAAAAGAAAATAGCTTGCATTATTTCTGCCATGAATCTGTATCTTAACTACTCTTTTGCTTTTAAAGCATAGTAGTACTATAATCAACAATTCTAAAGCAACCAAGGACACAGCAAAATAAGAATCTAGATTATATATGCTGATGGGATATATACTGCAGGAAGAGTGCACTGCCACTGTTTTTTAACTGATACAAGCAATAACCATTTTTGCAGAGTGTACTCTATTCAGTAATTGTCAAATGTTTTAAGAGCTGACTCTTATTTTCCTAGTCAATTTTTATTTCAGAAATCAGTAGTAATATTTTTGATTAATTGGCTTCACATAGCAGAGACTATAGTGCCAAAGAAAATACAGAATGTAAAGTGTATATGTGATAAGGGACATCTCAATTTTAAATTGATCCACACCATTTCTGAAGCAAGAACTGAAAAAGTTCTGCCTTGCTTATAATTTGCAATGCCATAGGGGTCTTTATAAAATGCAGGCCCTGTGCCCCTCCCCCAATTAGTCTTCCTTTTGGGCCACTCCATATATGCCCTCCCCAACATCTTCCTTTGTGCTTCCCAGCCCTACATGTGGGATTAAAAACAAGAACCTGGGGACACAATCTCTAAATCTCAGGTTGTCTGCAGTTAAATGGAATCAAAGCCAACAGTTTCTGCCAAGTTCATCATCTCCTTGCTTCCTACCGAAATGTTATTATGCTAATTGCTACAAATATAATCATGTTTTATGGACTGAATGGGTCAAAAGAAACACTTTCACATTTCAGTCATATAGGGGGTCATTCCGTGCAGTGTTTAGCAGGGATGTACGTCCGGTCTGGATGTACATCCCCACTAAACGCTTGTACCTGATTCCCTGCCCAAAGCTCCCTGCACATACAGAGGAGATGTGTGGGGAGCTCTGGATGGGGGCGGGCAGGGGAGGGCCAGAGGAAGAGCGTGTGCAGGGTGGAGGTGGGACCTTGACCCTGAACGTAGAGGGCTGATAACAGTCGTGGCCCAATACGTCCGATGAGGCAGCGATGGCCGGTTAGCTTATTCCATCTTGGAGATGGAATAAGTCACCCCGTGCTCAGAAAGTGGCACCAGCAGACACTCCCAGAGAGATGAGGGGCATCAGGAGGTTCCCCGCTGTCCAATTCCGGCCTTGACAGGCCCATCTGGGGGTCAGATGTCAAGGAACAACACATTTGGGGCTGTGCGGGGCAGCGGGTCTCCTGCATTGCATCCTGTTTGCATGTCGACATGATGCTATGACACCAGACTCCATGCAGGAGCATTATATGGGTTAGATGAGAAGGGAGCAGTGCATGCAGTGGGCCAGAATCGGGGCACATCCTGATAGTCCATGCCTTCTGATCCTGCAGGAATGTTCCCATGGGTGCAGAATCAGGTGCATATCTGGCCCGTCCAGATCCTGGATATCCAGACAGGCTGGAGGGGCCCCAATCAGAATGGGGCCCATACAGGGTAAATGACAGAGTGAAGGCAAAAGCTCACTGAGTAAATTTCTCTGATCAAATTGTTTTGCTCAAATATGTTATCTTTTTTTCTGAAATGAAAGAAACTATGAGAATATCAGTATAAGCATGGAAAAATGTATATTAATAAAAACAACGTCTTTAGTTTTTGTTCATATATAGGGTAAATTAGAGACTGGGGGCAGAAATCTATCGAGATGGTGTCGATCTGTAATATGGATATGCCTTCTCGCAATACACAGCACAGTTTAGTAAAAGCCTCATTATACAGCACTCAATTAGTCAGAAGTAACCTGCATCAACTAGTAACACAGTAAGGGGATGGAGGGTTAGTTACTAAGCTATGGAAATTTCCCATCAGCACCTGCGGGCTTAACAGAGACGCGAGGGAGAAACTCTCCCTTCACGCCTCTCAAAGCCGGCACGGAGGGAGGGAGGGACGGATTCAACCGGGCAGAGGGGGCCCCGCGGGATAGTCCATGCTGCCGCGGCAGCAGAGGGGGCCCCGCGGGACAGTCCATGCTGCCGCGGCAGCAGCCAGCGTTTTTTTTTTAATTTAATTTTAAGAGCGCTAACAATTTTTTCAGTTTTTGTGGGCCCTTGTCAGCTGTGGGCCCTACACCACGGCATAGTTGGCGTATAGGTAAATCCGGCCCTGTGCACTATGCAGTTGCCACTGGAATTAGGGCACGGTAATTGTCCTGCCTGAGTGGTAACTGTTTCCGTGGCCCTGCACTGACATTGCATGTTAAAATGCAGATTAACTGCTTAGTGCACTTTAGTAAAAGGGCCCCTTAGGTTGCACTCCAATCTACCATCCAAAAGAAGGGCCCTAAGTCCTTACATGTGATCTTTCTGGTGGTATGACAGAAAGTATGCTCTTGTTTATATGTGCATAAAGTATGTGCTATCATTTATTCCTGCTCTCATGCAAGCGTAATTTCCTCACCTTCAATCTAGGCATGATTTCTGCAGGACTTGTGCTAGTGTTTTATAAAGACACATAGAGGCCTCTTCACATCTGGATGTCCAGCCCCTTGTGTGCTGGGCAGAATTGGAGCGTGCAGCGGTAGACACAATTTTGTTCCTGCGGGAGCGACTAGCCCCCGTGGGATCAGAATCAGGTCTACCAGCCTGGATGTGCAGGCTGGCCCCGATTCTGATCGGCTGCATGCCCAGCCACTTACCTGGCTAACTCATCCTGGCTCCCTAATGGAGCCATAGGGCCATGGTGTCTCGTTGCCATGGCATTGTGGCTCCATTATGGAGCCGCAAACACAGCCAGCCAACTAGATTGATCTTTCCCTCCAGCCAGACCCTTGATCTTGCCTCCCATGGCCATGGTCCAGCTGCAGGGAACTTCCTGCATGATTCCCTGCTCTATCCCTGCTGCTACCCCATGTCCAGGGAGACCTATTCCACTTCTGAGGTGGAATAAGTCCCCCATCTAACCGGCATATCCTGGACGTACAAGGCTGACCTCAGAATCGGCCCTATATTTCAAGGATGATGACCCGCCCACACAACAACCTTGCTCCACCTTCCACCTACCTCCTCCTGCCCCCATCTATAGCTCCCCATACAACTCTGCTATTCATACAGGGAGCCTTGCATGGGGATGGCATGGGGGACAAATAGCGGGATGTACGTCCAGGCAGGGCACACATCTCTGCTATTTGTTGCTTGGAATAGACCCAATACGCACCTACATGTCTTAATAAAAAAGGCTCCTTCCTAACCTATTAATCTAGATGCCCCATTATAAAATTACCTCCTTGATGCTTTGAAGTGGTGTTGCCTTTTTGACAGATACTTTGCAACATTTTTAAAGAAAATTTTGATTACAAATGGATGGAACGCTCACTGTTAAACTGAAAAACTGCCTTCCCCTTTGACTTTAGTAGACCTCAAGGATCTGAATAATTCAGAATTCAAAAATGGTCATAACAGCCTATCAAAATGAACCAAATGTGAGAAAGGGATTAGAGGGAGAGTATGTAGGACGAAGAACTAGTCAGCGGGTGAGAATAGTAGATGGAAAACTGCAGGAAAATGAGAGGTTAAAAGAAGGAGACTGAGGACTTGAGGGTGGGAAGAAGGGGTAAAATTTGAATTCATAGAGATGCAGAAAAGAAAGATATTTAGGAAAGAGCTGTTCATTGTCAGCGACAATACAAGGAAAGAATGGAAGAAGACAAGAGAGGAAATGGAAAATGGAAAGGGAACCCTCAGTTCAGAGACATGGACCAACATGATCAAAAAATAATTTGTCCAGACAACAAAGGTAAAGAAGAAATTTTATTTTAAATTTAATAAACTGGAATGTCAGCTTTGGGAAATGTGTATCTTTGTTTTTTAATTTTGGATTGAGATAGGACCACAGATCCGAAGGGCATAAATTGCTAATACAAGATACTTCCCTTGCTACAGTGAACTCTAAGGTGGTCTTTTTCGAAGGTCGCTTGGACCAGACTCTGAGGTCACTCATAGGAAGCTGGAGTTTCTTGAGAACTCATCTAGAATTAGAAACTTAAGAATTCTTAATTTTCCTAAGGTGCCATTGGTATTGGCCTTGAAACTGTTTAAGAAATTTATGGTTTCTGTACTAAAAGTTCCGGTTGAATCTTTGCTGCCAATTTCCAAGGCTTTCTATTTACCTACCGCAAAGATCAAGGCTGAGGACACTTTAAAGTGGTCCTCAGTCTTGTCCTGTGATAGCCTGGATCTGACTGCTTATTTGGAAAGGTCTGCATCTAACTCCAAGATGACTGCTACTTTGCTGGTCACCTTGGCGTTAGAGGCCAATAAGGATTGGATCGTGAGAATGTTTTTTCGTACTTTGAAAAAAATGTTTATGGATTCCCAGATCAGGATTTTTTCTGATGTCTCTAAGGTCACACAGCAATGGAAAAAGACATTTTTGTTACTTAGTCCTGGAGTATTTCAGTTGGGCGGGCTTTTCTTTTTACTTCCCATATCAATGTTTGGTGAAGCTAGCTGATACCAGCTATTTTTTTACCCTCTTCAGTTGTCCTCCTTTATTTCCTCCAGACTGCCTGTGGATATCTCTGATGTTGACCCTGTGTTAGAGTAGGATCCTCCCAATGTTAAACTACACACAGAGTTTATGACAGGGTTTCAGTTCAATTTTTGTCTGCATATTTCTATTTGGGGTATCTTGTTCTGTAATTGGTGAGGGTCTGCCCATGTTTTGCATGTGTGACTAAGGTGAGGTGTTTTTGGTATCATCTAGTTTTTCTATTGGGCTCTGTAGCAATTTGTCTTGTTATGTTTTCCAAGTAGAGGGTGTTCTAGATCCTGATGTAATACTTATAGTGATGCCTTTTCAATAGGTAAGAATTAATGGCTGTTATCATATGAGTATGTCAGGTTTGCTATAGGATCTGAGTGGTTGTTTTGTAATATATTTTATTTTATTTATTTATTTACATTCTCTTATATACCGCGCTATTCTGCATCAGTGCAGTTTACATTGAACAAACTGAAATTACATTGAACAGGGCATTATAACTTGGAGATAACTATTTTACAGGGAACATGGGCTATGGAGGGTTAAGTGGCTTGCCCAAGATCACAAGAAGCACCTGTGGGACTAGAAACCCCAGTCCTTCTGGCCCAAGGTTGCTGTCCTCTAGTGGGATTTGAACCCCCGACCTTCCAGCCTGAAGTACCTTGCCCCAACCACTAGGCCACTAAAAGAAAGTTGCATTGTTGTTACTGAGGTGACACCAGAAATGAAGTATTCATGTAAAGTTTAATATGTAAGAGTATGGTGTCCAATTATGTGTTTGGTACATGATTATTCTTGTCAGGGGTTCATGATTATTTCTTTATTTCTTGTTATTTATTTTATGTAATTAATAGCATTTATATGCTGCCTTTTCCAGAGATCAAATGTGGTTTACAGTAAACAACAACACGATCAATTACATACAACCAATTCAAGTAACTATGTACAATGAACAATAAACTTGGGACTGAACTTGTAGCCCAATTGTGAGTTAATTACAATGAGTGAATGTTTGTGCCTTCAATATGGGAGTGTAGAGAGTGTTTTGTTTTGATAGAGTATGCAGTATTGCCTGGTCCTGCACTAATTACAGCACATTTGCTAGTTGCAGAAAATGTCCTTTTATGGTGTATATATGCAAGTGTTGTTGGGATGTGGCAGCATTATGTTAAGGGAAATGAGACATATGATTACAGAGAGGGGTATTTTAGGTATTGTATTAGGTAGGGTCAGTGTTGAGAGGGTCCAGTGTATTTCCAAAATGCTGTTTAAAAAGGAGTGTTTTGAGTTCTTTATGGAATGTGGAGAGATCATTGATTGCTCTTAGTTTGTCAGGAAATGTCTTTCAGAGTATGGGCGTGAAGTGTGAGAATGCTCTGTTGCTAGTGGTTTGGTTGGATTTATGGAAGTCTGGTGGGATTGCTAGTGTGTTCTGGGTGCATCCTCTTCTTAGTTGTGAGTCTACTGGTTTGGTGATGAGGGAGGTGAGATAAGATGGGGCTATTTCCCTGATGAGTTTAAATGCTGTCATTAGCGTTTTTTCATTAATACGACTTTGGATTGGAAGCCAGTGTAAGTTATATAATATGGGTGTGATGCGGTCTGTTATATGGTCCTTCCAGGCTATGCATGCAGCAACATGCTGGGCCATCTGCAGTTGGTTTAGGGCTTCTTTAGATAGACCTTGCAGGATGCTGTTGCAAACATTGAAGTGTGGAGTAATTAATGCCTGGAGGACTGATCTGAAGTCATGGTTTGGGAGTAGTGGTCTTAGCTGTTATATCATTCTGAGTTTTTAGAGATTTTTTTGATAGTGAGTTTTATGTATATGGACATACTAAGGGTCTGGTCTAAGGTAACCCTGCTTCCCACCACTTTCCCCATTTTCTTATGTTTCTTTTTGTTTTTGCATCTTACTATTTTAGTACAGGAACAATTTTAGATTAGTGTTTTTTATTGGTTCACTGTTCTGTTTACAGTTCTTTTGTAAGCTACACCACTGTTTTCATATACAATCTTGCTTTGACATAACAAAATAAGGGAAAAACCTCAGTTATATGTATTATATCTCAATGTTATGTTTTTATATCTCACCATTTTAGAAAAGGAGTTTTTTTTCTGTAAAACTAGTTCATCAAGTGACGTTCACAGTGTAATAGTGAGTATGGCTTTTATAATTTGGCTCTCCATTGCGCTTCCTTATCTTTCTTTTCACCCTTAGGTTCTAGATAAGGTGTCAGGTTTATTAAGTGTCATCATATTTTCCCTGCCCTCTATTTTATGATTTTATGATTTTAATGATTCACTACTTTGATTGTTTATCATTTGTACGTTTTATTGTATATATATTTTTAATTATTTATTCTCATATATTTTATTAGTCTGTTTATTTATGTAGGATTTTATATTTTGATTGTGTCATTTCTTTGTTGAAGCTATGTACCCCCTGAGGAAGGCAACAGCTGAAACGTGTAGGGTTTTTTTATGAATAAAGATACCTGTGACCTCCACACGCCACTCGCACCTTATGGTTCCTCTTCTATGTATTGCGAGGGCCTCGCTCTCTTTATAGTTACCCCAAGATATTTTACTTCATTTTTTACTGAAAGGTCAGTCTCATGAAGGCTAACTTTTGGGGGAGGAGAAAAACCTTGGTTCCTTGTTATGTATAACACCTCAGTTTTGTTGAAGTTGATCCGGAGGTTATGACTGTTAAGCCACTTTGATGCTTCACTGAAACAATCTGTAACTTGGTGAGGGATGGGATTTGTGATATTAAAAGGAAGATATAGCATTATATCATCTGCATAAATGTGGTAACCTACATTGGATTTTTTTAAAGATAGTGCAGATGGGCTGAAGGTATATGTTTAAAAGGGCAGATAGGGCAGACATTTTGGTAGGCCTTGTTCTTGTTTGGATGGTTTGGATGTGTGTTGACCAGTTTTGACCTGTTGGATTCTGCCTGATAGCTATGACTGGAACCACTGGAAGACAACCCCTTTTTATCCCTATCTGTTGGAGTTTGGTAAGCATTATGTCAGGGCTGATGCTGTCAAATGCAGAGGCGATATCTAAGAATATAAGTATGAATGCTTATCTAGTGTTGTCTATACTATGTATCAGCTTGTCAAATAGCACAAGAAGGAGAGTATCAATGCCATGGTGGGGCCTGAAGCCATATTGGTGTTTGTTTAGGGGGGCATGCATGTCCACATAGTCCTGGAGTTGAATTTGAACTATTTTCTTGATTACTTTGGCCATAAATGGGAGGCTTGAAATTGGTCTATATGATGTGGGATTGTTTTTGTCTAAGGAACCGTTCTTCAGGATAGGGCATATAATTGCTTGCTTTAATATTGGTGGCATGTGTCCTTGTTTCAGGGTTGAGTTAACAATTTTGAGTATGATAGGAGATAGTTTTGTTTTAGTTGCCTTTATCCAGCTAACCGAGTATGAGTTCTTATATTGATTTTAGTTATTATGTTGCTCAGTGCATCTAGCTTGATCTGTGAGAATTTTGACCAAGTGAACCTGGTTATAGGGTTGGTATCCAAGGAGAGAACTGTATCCTTAGCTGGTAGTTTTCCATTATAGTAGTTAGCCAAGATTTGGGATTTAATTGGGTATGGGTTTTTTTATATCATCATTGTTGGGGCTGCGAGTCAGGGTTTTTACAATTTCAAACAATTTCTCTGAGGTGATTGAGGAATTTGGTGAGTATGTTAGAATAGTACTCCTTCTTATTATTATTAATGGAGACTTTGTAGTGTTGTAGTGTGCTCATATATAGGGATCTGTGTTCAATGGACTTTGTGACCTCCATATACGCTCAGTCTTCCATAAGAAGGTTTTTATCTTTTTTAAATCTTGAGAGTACCATTCTAACTGATGATTTTGTCTCCTAATCTTCATGGGGTTATTGTAGTGGCAGTGTTTTCTATGGCATCATTCCATTTGGCTATTTTATCTTCTAAGTCCGTTAGGTTAGGGTTGATTGATTCGCTGGAGTGTTTCGTTTATGAATCTTTTCTTTTCAAACGGCTTATATCTTCTGAATGGGGTATCCCTAGTGTTTGCTGATGATTTAGGGATGTGGCATGGTAATTGAAAGTTATCAAATTCTTAGGTGGGGGCTATAAAGGCCTGAATCCTGATTCTTTTATGATTCAACATTTTAATTGTACCAACAAATCCATAACCATAAAAATACAACACCCTAAAAGATACATAACTTAGTATAATAGTTATGATACATATACCTGGGCTAATATTTCAATGGCACCATTCCCATAACCCCCATCCTACCCCCCACCCCATCCTATTACAAATACCAGTGAACACATCCCAATGGCAGTTATTTATTTATTTATTTATGTATTTTATTTAATGTCTCTTCTATACCGCGCTCTTTAAAAATCAGCGCGGTTTACAGGTAACAGATTTGTGCAGTGCAGGCAGGCCTACACTGGACTTACAATAAACGGGATTATATACAGGGTTAACAGGGTAGCTATGTATAAGATAACTTGCTGTCATATGTTATGCTACTTACACATAATAACACAATAACTGTAATTAGGACAATTCAAAATCTGCAACATTGAATGTTTCTCTGTGCACAGAAACTTCTGATATAATGCTATGTAGATAAAAATCCACCATAAAATTCTTAATAATTTCAGTGCAGCATCTAGAAGACAATGACATAAGAAATGGATGCCATACCTTCAGGAACATATTTTTGCTTTAACCTGCCAGCTGGCAAAGCACTTAACATTTCCATTATCTACAAGACATGCATTTGCAATTGCCAACATTGTACAGACGGAGCCACATTTTTCCACCCACTGAATCAGGATACATCGTTTAGTAGCTAAACATGCTTTCCTAACAAATATTATACTAGCTATCACTCCCAATGTCAAGTTGTCAGTCGTATCCAATAGAGACAGTGCTGCAGTCACTTGCATTTCAACCCCAAAAGCCCCAAGATCTGCTCAAAGAATTTTTGGAAAAATCCTCAGTATGCAGACAGGACCCACACACAGTGTGCATACATTTCTTCAAGCAACCAACACCTTTTAAATAGGAACTTCATGTATGCACATTGAGGCAGATTCAGAGAGGGGAACATCTGGGCCGTCCGGATGGCCAAAACATAGACAGGGCCCAATTTTTACCCGATTCTGCAACCGTGGGAGCTCTACGTTCCTGCAGTTGCAGGATCAGGGCACTCAGATGGCCAGGTGTGCCCCCTATTCCACTCTAGATGTCAAGTGCGTTGCCAGGCCAGACCTCTCAGCACTCCTGCTGGTGTGCTGGTGCCGTGGCAGACATCCAGTTCAGCTCCGGGGGAGGTACAGGGCCTTGACATGAATAGGCCCTGTACATCTGGGTGCTACAGTCTGCCCTGCTCCACTCCCTCTTCTCCTCTGACCTGCACTCCCCACACAACCAATGCATGAATTTAAAGTGTATCTCATGTCATACAGTACTCTCCACTGAAGCACACACCTCATACACACTTGCAATAAAGTCATTGGTATACAATTCAAAATTCAAATCCTGTTGCCATTTCTGAACGGTGGCTGAAAAAGAAGCCTCTATTAATTCAGCTAAAAAATTAGCATACAACTCAAAACCAATACCTGCTTCACAGGCTTTTTAAATATTTGTTCAAAGGCTCCCTGCAGATAGCACCCCTTAAAGCCAACTTCTTATACAGCCAATGCCACCCCTGCCCTGCCATCTTCTCCATCAGACTCTGAGACCTCACCTACCTAAGTCCAAAGTAATACTGTTCAGTGACTAAGCCAAGGAAAATGGGTTCTCCAACTGAGCCTCAGCATCCACATTATTAAACTCTAAAATATTTTTCAACCAATCCTGTACATGCAGTAGGCAGCTAAGGTTATATACAGTATATAATATATACAAGTCTGGTAAACCAAGTCTGCTATCCAACTTTGCACATTTTAAAATGTTAAGCTTAACCCAGAGCCATTGATCTGGCCATCCTTCTTTGAAATTACCAACAATTAAATTAGAAGCACATACATACATCTTGGGAGAGCCACCGTCATCATGTGTTGAATCCAACCACTCAAGGATAGAAGCACATCCCTCTATTGATAGAGTGTAAACATCCTGTCTCCTGCAATAAGAGGCTCACATTAAGCCCATATAACTCTTAACTGCCAGGGCAGTTCCAAGCCCAAATGTCTCAAAGAGTTGTGTCTCTATTGCAGAGAGAAAGGGCTTCATTACCTGTCCCACATCTTATCCAAAAGAGCCTGGAAAGTTCCCAAATTCTCTTTGGATTGTCACTTCTCTGGATTGTTGCATCTATGATAAGACAATTGGCTGCTATTAAAAACACTTGAGCACAATGTCTTTGAATGTTGTCCCACACTGTGGACACACACATGGATTTTTTGACTTATAAGGGGTAGATGATGATCTAGTAACACATGAGGCAGTTCAGGATTGAAAAGGACTGTGTATAACTGCACTGTTGTAAGATCCATATGTTTGCCATGGTTCATCCTATATTGATACCCCCTATAATGATTTTCAAAGGCCTTTACATGGGTAATTTCCCTAGTTACCCATGTAAAGGCCTTATCTGGGATTTTCGAAGGGTACCAACATGGGTAGTGCCCTATAAAAATCCCAGATAAGTCCCTAACATGCCCAAATGCTATGCAGGTATCATCAAGGCGTGTTAAGGGATTTCCGGGGCGGAGCAGGGGTAGAGGAAAGGGCTATATGAGTAGCAGTGGTTTTCGATGCTACCCATGTAGCCCTCTGCACCTCAAAGATAGGCAAGGTTTTTCCTTGCCTATCTTTAAGGCACAGAGGCTATGCAGGTAGCATTGACAATCGCTGCTACCTATGTAGACTCTGCGGCTGCCGGCGCATCCAGACAAACCCGGATTTTCACTTCCACCGCTGCAGAAGTGAAAATCTGGATTAAGGGAGTTAGCGGGCAGGCTATGCGCTTCTGTGGCGCATAGCATGCCTATTTGAAAATCGTATCCATAGTATATATTTTAAAAATATTTTTAAATATTTTTTTGTTAAATAAAATTCTTGTGGCATAGGCACACCTGTGGTTCTACTTCAATTTTTGTGACTTATATGCAAGTCATGCTAGGATTCTACTGATCATATTAGGCCAAACACATTTATAATTCACATCTTAATTGTTAAGTGAATAATAATCAACCGCTAATATAAAATGATGATTAAAAATCTTAAGTGGGGTATCCAATTGCAGTATCTTAATGCTTAATTCTGATTCTGTATTTTTATTTGAGTACAACCAATGTGAAATCAAAATGCACAGACTACATGTCGAGCTTAGAGTGCACTTCTAAATGAAATTAGTTGAATGTGTTGTAAGGCAAACATGATTTACAATTACAGCATGTATTAGTCTAGTTGAAAGTAAGGACAGATATTCATTTTGAAACAAATTGAAAAAAGCCCACACTGAAACCAAAATTAAAGGACCAAAAATACTAGGGTCACTTTTCAGCAGAGCCAGTGAGCTGAGTTTTTAAATACCAGCTGCAGTGCTTAAAAAATAGATATACCGTCCATTCTTGGAGCAGCAGACCCCACTACAATGAACATTTGGAACAACGGACAAGAGCCGCTGTCCATTATCCCTATCTCTGGAGCTTCTGCACCGTGGCTTTGGAGGAGGCAGATGCGTGGAAGCGGTGCACTTCCATGTCCGTCTCTGTGTCTCTGGTGCCATTCTATTTCTACCTCATCTCCACAGCTGGCGAGCAGGACGTCAGCAATCCTGTCAGGTAAGGCAAGGATCTCTGGTGGTTTTCCGGTCTACTCGGGGACAATTGACGTTCAGAGCAATGGACACAGCTTCCCCTCATATAGTTCATTGCTCTGAGGGTGCACTGTATTCAGTGCCACAATACAGATGGAGCTGATTATACATATAAGAGAGTTACTATCGCCAGCTATCTCTATAGTAGTGAGATTTAAGCCCTATAGAAATCATTTTAAAAGTCAGTTTAGCTTGTATGTGCCAATATACACACTTAAAATGGCTCTTATAAAATTACTTCAATACAAAAATGCATATGGTGACATGAACACTCATACTCTTACTGCAGCGTAGTGCAGGGTTAGAGCATGTTATGACTGCACACTAAAAGGTAGCCTGGGATTCCTGTGCTAAAAACCCCATGCTTCCTTGGTAGTGCACATCAGGTCGTGGTACACCTTACCGATGAATTGGTAATGTCAGATGATAAATAGGGACTGTATGGACCTGCGGTCATCTGGGCTAAGTGATCTGCTCAAGGTCACAAGGAGGTATTGTCAGATCATAAGAACATAAGAACATAAGATATGCCATACTGGGTCAGACCGAGGTCCATCAAGCCCAGTATCCTGTTTCCAACAGTGGCCAATCTAGGTCATACGTACCTAGCAGTATCCCCAAAAGACACAGGTTCCACAATGCTTGTACTGGGTCAAGCATTGATTATCCTGGGTCCCTTTTTAATAGTGGTTTATGGACCTTTCCTCCAGGAACTTGTCCAAACCTTTTTTAAACCCAGCTACACTAACAGCCCTTACCACATCCTGTGGCAACAAATTCCAGAGTTTGATTACACGTTGAGTGAAAAAATATTTTCTCTTATTTGTCTTAAATAGTTTACCCTGTAGCTTTATTGCATGTCCCCTAGTCTTTCTATATTCTGATAGCGTAAACAATTGATCCACGTTTACCTGCTCCACTCCATTCATTAATTTATAGACCTCTATCATATCTCCCCTCAGCCGTCTCTTTTCCAGGTTGAAGAGCCCCAACCTTTGTAGCCTCTCTTCATAGGAGTAGCCTTCCATCCCCTTCACCATTTTGGTGGCTCTTCTCTGTACTTTTTCTAATAATGCTATGTCCTTTTTAAGATATGGTGACCAGAACTGCACACAATATTCAAGGTGCAGTCGTACCATGGAACGATACAGAGGCATTATAATATCCTTTGTTTTATTTTCCATCCCTTTCTTTATGATACCTAGCATTCTATTTGCTTTCTTGGCCGCCGCTGCACACTGGGCAGAGGGTTTTAACATGTTATCCATGATGACTCCTAAATCTTTTTCCTGGGTGGTGGTTCCCAATGTGGAACCTTGCATTGTGTAACTATAGTGTGGGTTGTTCTTTCCTAGGTGCATAACTTTGCACTTGTCCACATTAAATTTCATCTGCCATTTGGATGCCCAGTCTTCCAATTTATCCAGATCCTCCTGCAGTTTTTCCACAATCCTCTTGGGTTTTAACAACTTTAAACAGTTTTGTATCATCTGCAAATTTGATAACCTCACTCGTTATTCCCTTTTCCAGGTCATTTATGAATATGTCAAAAAGTAGCGGACCCAGTACAGATCCCTGGGGTACTCCACTATTCACCTTTTTCCATTGGGAATATTGGCCATTTAGCCCTACCCTCTGCTTTCTATCTTTTAACCAGTTCCCGATCCACAATAGTACACTGCCTCCTATCCCATGACTTTTTAGTTTTGCCAAAAGTCTCTGATGAGGGAGGTGGCAGGCATTAAATGTGACAGTAACACATTCCAAAGTGTCACATAAGGAATGCTAGTGGGTCTCAAACCCTGGCATCTTGGTTCCCTAGCCATTGCCATGACCATTACACCACACCTTCAAGCAGCTGCCTGACATCTGCAGGGTAAACATGTCTGACCCCCTGCAATGGGCTGCAGCAGAGCCAATAAAACCATGCTCTCCAAAGGGCATGATGGGGAATAGCATGTTTGCTGACCCAAAGTGAGGCCAGAATGCATAACAAAGTAGAAGGATGAGTGTCTGCAAGTCACAGCAGACAGGTAGGGAAATGACTTGAGTAGCTCACAGGCCCAAAATAAACAATTGTGAATTGAACCTTTGTCTCCTGCTTATGGAGACAGTGCACTAATCAGTAGGTTACACATCCATACCTCTCTGCATAGCAATGTCGGGATTCAAAGTGACTGCAGGTTACTGCTTAAAATGGCTGCTGTTTGTGCCGGTGTAAGTTAGCCCCTCCAGTACCCATGAGGCACTGCATACATGGGACAGCAGTCTGCAGCTGATAACCAAATGGAGAATGCACTGATCCATCATATCTGCTCAGTAAGATGCACTGACAGTGTGTGCTACAAGCACAGAACAGCTACAAACGGTGCTACTGAGTAGTTTTAGTTGTCACTTTGAGGGTGAGGTTGGGCGCACAGCACCTGGTCCCCAAAACCTGCATTGTTAGAGATGGTCATTGCTGGCCCTACTGCAAATCCACAAAACTGTCATTGTGTTATGCTAGTCACCTTGTTTCCTGCATAATTATAGTATGCTGTAGATACCTGTCACATCTGTGTCTTGTGTCCTGTCTCTGTTGGACAGAGACTCTCCAAGAACAGTGCATGTCAATGCCCAGTGTGGCAGCAAATAATGTCATGGATGACAAATGCAGTGGGGGCTTCTAAGTTTTTATGGGACTGCTGCTATGATCCTGCCATCACCACAGTGATCACACTAGGAACAGCTGCTGTTCCAACCATCTAGAAATACCAATCCACCACAGCAAGCACAGTCACACTGCACCAGCTGCCCACCACAGGTTTGTTTCAGCCATGCACATACCACCTGTAGTTAGTCGGAACATACTGCATGTACAAGGATCAACCATGTAAACCAGTGGTTCTCAACCTTTTTTGTGCCGTGACCCCTTTTACCATTGAGTCTCTCTTCCTTTACCGTTAACGCATTGCCACTGTAATCATTTGTTGAATTATTAATATATTATAGGTCTTTGCAATATGTTTGTTTTTTATTGAAAGGCAGGCATTAAATACATAGGAACAGAATTCGTAAGCATAATACAATATCAAAAGAGAACAGAGCCAAAGACACTAACAAGGAACACAAGGCTAGCTAACAGTACGCCTTCTTTGTTTTTATAAGAAACTTTTGTTTTTTGTCCCCCCTATGAATTCTTCCCCCTCCCTGTACCCCGCAACCCCCCCCCACTCTGCATCAGACCGCGAATAACACCCTCCAAAAGAAAACATCCACCCCCCAGTTTGCAATATGTTTTTATTTATAAAATTTACTTATTTAAACCACAATAATTAATCACAACAACAAATAACAATATTTGATCTCGAAATTATTATGATTTTGTAGTCAACTGTTTTAGTATGCTTTATTCAAAAAGACTGACGAATGACAAAAATGTTAGCATTGTCAAACCTAAAACGTAGGCATAGGCTATCAGTGCGAAGGTTGTGCTTGCTTCCTTCTTGCCAGATGTGAAATTCTCAGCTCAGTCTTTGCGAGAGCACAACAAAGATCATCTTCTGCAGCAAGTCTATTGAGGTATTTACTCTTGATAAGCAACAAGCTTGAGAAGGCGGTTTCACACAAATATGTTGTTGGAAACAGAAGAAGTAGACGCAACACAATCTCAGACAGTCCAGGATACAATTGAAAATACTTGATCCAGAATTTAATTACTGATATTGAAGAAAAATCATTTTTCGCTGCATCACTGGTAATGAGTTCAATGAACTCTTCTTGTGCAATCTCAGGAACATCCTCAACTTTAACTGTGAATGGACTTCTGGCAAGTGCAAATGGTGTGTGCCAGTTAAATTTGGAAAATACGCTGAAATTTCTTCTTCCAGCATTTCTAAGTGCTGTTTGACAGAAATTATAATTCCATTTCTTGTGTCAAGTTCAATCTCGTTTTCTTCAAAGAAAGTGGATAAGTTGAGCAACATGTATGTTTAATTTTCAGCTAACTTTTTCTGCCAAAGCTGAAGTTTCATTTGAAACGCTTGGATCTTTTCGGACAAATCTAGGCATGTTGCATTTGGTGGTCCTTGCAGTGATAAATTTAATTCGTTCAATACTGCAAATATGTTAACCAAGTAAGCAATTTTCAGCAGCTGCTTTTTGTCACTGAAAAGTGCTTCAAATTGTGGTTTTGCTTTTTGCTTAAAAAAACGTTTTTAGTTCATCGCGCAGATCAAATATGCACTTTAAAACCTTTCCCTTTGATAACCATCTCACCTCAGTGTGTAGTAAAAGAACATTATTGGATGCATCCAAATCATTACATTCGTAAACAGTCGAGTGTTTAAAGCACTCGCTTTTATGAAATTAGCGGCACTTACTACATTTATCATAGCTTCTTGCAGCTCTTGTGGCAGCGTCTTCGTTGCTAAAATTTGTCTATGAATCATACAGTGAGTTCCGATGGCTTTCGGTGACTCATTGAACACCAAACGTTGAAATCCCGACCAACATCCTAGCATAGTTGGAGCTCCATCTGTGCAAACACCACAAACCTTGTCGATGGGGATATTGTGTTTTTGCAGAAATGAACAAAATATTTCAAACACATGATGAGCAGTTGTTGTCGTTTCAAGTGGCTTGCAAAAAAGGAACTCATCTTTAAACTCGCCATTATTAATATATCTCACATAAACCAGTAACTGAGAATAGTTTGAAACATCTGTGGATTCATCAAGCTGGATGCTAAATAGTCCAAGTGGAGCTGATTTCATTTCCTGGATTACTTGGTCAAGGATATCAGCAGACATATCTTCTATTCATCTACCGATGGTGTCGTTAGACAAGGAAATTGGACTCAATTTCCATACAAATTCATCTCCAAGCATGACTCGAACAATATCTTTTGTTGCTGGTAACAGCAATTCCTCAGCATTGGTGTGAGCTTTCTTGGCTTTGGCGATTCTGAGAGCCACCATATATGAAGTTTCAACAGCGGCTATGTTTTGCTGGTGGAGCTTTCCGCCAATATCAAGTCTGCTTTTCTTGATTCCATCAGTTTTGTTCTTAAAATACTGAATATCCTTGCCTACAAAGGTGGGATGCTTACTGTCAAAATGTCATTTCAGTTTGTTTGGCTTCATGGATTCCGCTGATAGAACTTTGTTACAAATAACGCATTGTGGTTTCTCAATCCCTGCTGAAAATATGGAGGTAAAAAGTCATTGCAATATTTTCTTTTCTTGGTATTCTTCTCTCTATCATTCATTTTCAATGGAGTCACTGGTGTTATATAATATTACACACAAGGTGAAGGCAGATGAGGTCACAGGTGCTAACTTACGCATTTTGGCTATATAGAAAAAACATATAAATATATCTTAAAAATATATATATATAATATGAAATGCATAATGTGCTGTGCTGCTTTTGAACTCTTCTACTTCAATGCCTCCAGTTCTTGCTTTTGCTACCAGTTGTTTTTCTCAGCCTGCAATAGCCTCCTCACACTTACCCCATTCCTCTTACATTTCTACCCTTTCTCAGCAACCCTATTCATCCCTACCAAGAACCCCACTTATTCCACTGACTTTCTCCCAGACTCTGTGCAGAAAATCAGTCCACCCTTCCTGTGACCATTAGCATTTTTATTATTCATGACCCCTGGATAGGACCCAAAGCACACTAAACCAACCAATTCTCCATTGACTGTTGTGCTTCCCCACTCCCAAAACCAAGCCACCAGAAACACAAGGATGCATGCACAGCCACTCTAGAAAACATATGTAGTCGCACACCGGCCTTTCTTGTATACAGTCATATAAACAAACAAACAGAAATGCCCTCCCCAGTAGAAGTACCCACCGAAAAACCCAGCATGTTTTTAATAGGAGGCCATGTAGCCCCTCCCCGATCACCTCCACAAGGCCCGATCCGGCCCACTGCACCCCAGCAACATAAAAAGCAGCACCAGAAGGTGGGCCTGTGCCTGAAAGCCTCACTAGAGGGTCTTTTGGTGTGGCACTTAGGCGCAGGCCAAACAGCGGGGCAATCCAGGAGCACCACTGATTGAGGGCATCCAGCAAAGACCAACAGAACTATCCTATACCAAAAGACCTCCATAAAAACTTATTGTAAGCTCTGATGAGCAGGGACTGTCTCTTACACATCTGTGCAGTGCTGCATACGACTTGTAGCGCTATACAAATGCTCAGAAGTAGTAGTAAGTCTCTGTTAATTAGGCCAACTTGTACCAATGACAATAAACAGCCAGAGTACTGTAATTGTGTGGGTATGCTGGATGGTCTTGTGTATTTCCTTTTGATATTATAGTTACCTTCCTATAATATTAGGTCGGAGTATTTCCTATAATATTATAGGACGGTCTTGTGTATTTCCTATAATAAACTATAATATTATACACAAGTTAATGTAACTTCCTTTGGGGGCAGGACGCATGTGCACAGGCTCCTTCACAGAGACGGAAAGCTCTGCACCGGCTTGGCTTTTTTCAACTGAAGATCTCTCAGAGTCGTTGACGCCGCAGCTGCTGCTGCCGCGACCCCCGGTAAATCCTGAGGCGACCCCCGCGGGGGTTGTGACCCACAGGTTGAGAACCGCAGATGTAAACCCTGACTAAGGACAAACAGCATGGTCACCCAGCATTTGGGCTCCCAGGACAGGGAGAGCACCTACATTATTAGAGCTGGACACCATATGACACTATTTGGATATATAGCCATGCCGTGGTCACAGCTTGATCAAAGTGAGAGTGCCCCTCATAGCATGAACCGTTGTGGCCACCTAGGCCATGCACGTGGCAGATGGCACTACGAAGTCTGAGCCATTGACCTGACCTCCAAAGCAGACATATCCTGGGCAAATCACTCTATTTCATGGCACACCCACAATCCTCTGCTTCTCTTCATGCACATGTACAGACTAACTCTGGGAACAGTCTAGGCAATGTGGGGCACAGTGCAGTGCAGAAGGCCCCAGAACTCTGGAGAGACACATACACACACACACACACACACACACACACAAACACTCACATTGCCGTGCAAAAGTGGGGATGGTTGGCATTCCTGCCTGCCACTTTGGTCTCCATATCAGCTCGGGCATTGCTAAAGTGTGCTCATTGTGCAGGAATTAGTAGTGTGTTCTGACATTCACACCTGCTCAGTGTGCCGGTGCTATCAGTCTGCCTTTCCATCCAGGTGTGGTTAGTGGAGCCTGTCTCTGTGGCTGATGGGTGTTTGGACCCTTGCTGGCCGATTCTGGCCCATGCTGATGCTGTACCTACACTGTAGGTTAACGTTTATCCACAGGTACATGCAAGACATGATCTGCAGTCATGTCTTGAACCTGTAACCCTCCATTCATACACAAACTGGCTTCTGTGTTGCTCCACATGGATTCAGCAGTCCCTATGTGGAGCTGTGGTCATTGACAGGGTAAATGTGGGCATGAGCAGGGGTCTTCTTCTGTCAGCTCATTAATACAGCTTTTTTGCTGTGTTAAGGGAGAAAAGGTGCTGATAGCAGATGTTAAAGGCACATTTTTTCCCTTAACGCCCTTTAGTAAACAACCCCATGGGTTTTACCAAAGAATGATTATGCCAAACAAATTTGATTGAGTTCTTTGACTGGGTAACCAGAAAACTAGATGAAAGGCATGTGACGGATGTGATCTACCTAGATTTCAGCAAAGGCTTATCAATAAACTGAGCAGCCTGGGGATGGGTCCCAAGATGGTTTCATTTTATTTATTTATTTAACAATTATATTATACTGCCGTATCTACCAGTCATGAATACAAGCAGAAGAACAAAACTAAACTTTTACATGGAACAATTTGTTTAGGAAATGATAAATGAACAATTAGTAACTCAGGAACATTATAAACAAAATCAATAATGCGATATGATTGGAAGTGTTGTATCAGTTAGCTGTTTCTAGCAATGCCTATGTGCCCACAGGATGTTAGGGTGTTATTTATGAGATCCGAAGTATTCCAGAAACAACAGTGTCTTTAGCTTTCGGCAGAACTCTCCGATGTCTGATTGGGATCAGAGGTTAGGGGGAGTGCATTCAAGGTAATGGGTGCATAGTAGGAGAAGACTCTGATGGATATAGAGCTGTTGGTGCGGGTGATTGTTGGAGGTACAGCAAAGAGTGTATTGTTGCCACTTCTTTGGGTTTTCTGCCCATGGGGTCTGTCAAGCATAGACTGTAGAATGTGGGCTGATATTTTTTGGATCACCCTGAAGGTTGTTAGAGCCACCTTATACTTCACCTTGCTGTGGATTGGGAGCCAAGGTAGCTGCTTCAGAACAGGTGTTATGTGGTCATGTCGGAGGGTGCCCTTGATGAATCTGGCTGCTACATTTTGTGCCAGCTGCAATCGTTGTAATGAAGATTTAGGGAGTCCTTGATAGATGATGTTGGTGTAGTCAAAGATGCCTGACAGACATTTCTGAAATCCTTGTGCCAGCAATGGCTTGAGGTTTCTCAGAGGCTTAATGAGGTAATAAACTGTTCTGGTGAATTGTTTGATGCGGGCATTAAAATGTAGGCTCTGATCAAGGATTATGCCCAGATATTTTACTTGCTGCTTTACTTGAAGTGTCAAGTCTGCTAGTGTTATTGTATCTGATGGAGAGAAAGTGGGGCGCTTGGTGATGTGAAGCACTTCTATTTTGTTGGGGTTCATAAATAGGTTAAGGAGGCTGAGCCATTGTGTGACTGCTCTCAGGCATTTGCTGATTGTGGAGTAGTCCAGGTCCATAATAGTGAAAGGGGTGTAGGACTTTGTGGCTTTTGATAATCTTACAGAGGGGTTGGATAAAGATGTTGAATAGTAACAAGGATATTGCAGAGCTCTGTGGAAAGCCTTTGGTGGAGCTTGATATGAGGTTTCTGATCCAACAGAGACTTTCTGTGAGCGGTCAGAGAGATAGGACTGCAACCAAAGTAGTGTCTTATCCCTTAAGCCAATTTTGTGGAGCTGAGCAGAAAGTTGCGGGTGTAAAATGGAGTCGAAGGCTGCAGATATGTCCAAAAATGCCATGGTCTAATGCTTAACAGTTGAAATTTAATGTGAAGAGGTGTAGAGCCATGCACATGGGATGCAGAAATTCAAGGGAATTGTATGCAATACAGAGTGAGAAATTGGTGTGTATGGGCCAGGAGAAGGACCTCTGAGTGATTGTTTTTGAGGATCTCAAGGTGGCGAAACAATGCAACAAGGCGATGGCCAAAGCCAGAAGAATGCTGGGTTGCAGAGAGAGAGAGAGGAAATAACAGGAGAAAGGAGGAGGTATTCATGCCCCTGTAGAGGTTGATGGTGAGGCTTCACTTGAAGTATTGTATTCAGTTTTGGAGACCATATTTCACAAAGGATATAAAAAGACTTCAAATGGTTCAGAGGAAGGAGACCAAAATAATTTGGAATCTGCGCCAGAAGATGTATGAGAAGAGACTTGAAGACTTAAATATGTACACCCTAGAGGAGAGGAGGGACAGGGGAGATATGATACAGACATTTAATTACTTAAAGGGTATTATGAACAATCAAAGAACAAAGAAGGTGAAGCTGTAATACTAGAGGGCATATAATGAAGCTGCAAGGAGGTACTGTAAACTTAAAAACAATGTCAGGAAATACTTTATCACTGAAAGGGTGGCGGATGCTTGGAATGCCCTCCCAATGGCTATGGTGGGGGCAAATACACTGATGGAATTCAAAATTGCAGGGACAGACACAATGGATCCCTTTATAGCAAGAGGATAAAATCAAAATAAATGATTTCTTACACTTCAACAAATGGAGAGGGTGACCTGCACGGAATAGCGGGTACATCTACTCTAGCCACCTTACTGGACAGACTAGATGGGCCATACTGGTGTTTATCTGCTGTCATATACTATGTTACTATGTAATGTGTGCTAAAAATTGAATCTTACAAAAGTGTAAAAACAAGAAATGAAGCAAAATTCAGAAAAAAATCTGAAATAAAATAAAAGACAGTACATGTACATATCCCTCATGAAAGCAAAAGAGATCATATTAGCACTTCTTAAAAATAAAATGTGTTGTGCAGGTGCAAGAATTGGAGGTGCCCTAGGCAGGCTCTTCCATCCTGCAATGGAGATTTGTGGGATTGTTGGTAGAGGCTGTTAATTAGTGGATTTAACAGCTTCATTGGAAATTGAATTTCAATTTCAGGTTTTATTTCTGTTGTCTATAGTAGCATCTTGCTTTCATGATATATCAGACACATCTGAAATTATTTGCTTCAAGATTATCAAAGGCTTCCTGAATTGGTGCAATATTCATTTTCATAAGGGCTAGATTACTAAACAGTGCTACCAAATTAGTTCTCACCAATGTGCATTAATAAGATCCATTTCATGCAAAAAGATCTATTTACTAATAAAATACATTAAATGGCATTAGCAAGTGATAATGTGCTACTGCACTTTCCTAAATAAAGCCCTAAATCAGGAATGCACAAGTTCAATCTTCGAGGGCAGGAAGCAGATCGTATTTTTAGGATATCCCTAATAAATATGCATGAGATAAGCTGGCATACAATGGAGGTGCTATGCATTCAGATCTATCTCATGTGTATTTATTAAGGGGTAACCCAAAATCCAATCGGTTTCTTGCCCTTGAGGATTACATTTAAATACCCCTGCCCTAAATGAATAAAGTCTTCCATTGTTGATGTCTGAAAATGAATAACGTCTTATGTTCTTCTTTGCAATTTAATAGTAAGACAAGGACTGAGGGGGTTCTGGTCATTGACTGAATATGGCTGCATATGTCTCCTAAATACCTCAGCACTTTTAAATATGTTATTGACTTTGTAGTGATGTTTACTCTGTTCTTTCTCTCCTATTTACTTTGGCGTTCCTTTTATTATTTCCTCAATGTGTATTATTATCACTGTAAACCGCATAATTTATAGATGTGCGGTATATCAAGTAAACCATAACATAACATTTGTATATTCTGTCCACTTCATCTCTCTTTTTTATCTATAGAATGTCTTCCTTATATCTTATTCTACTGGGGTTTGAACTTCATTTGTCATTTTTCTTTCTTCATTTTTGTTTCCTGTTTGCTCGCCATGTAAACATGTGTCTTTCTTCATCTGCAAATTCCCAGTGCAGCTTTCTTCTCATCACCCATTGTTTTAAATCTAAAATGGTAGCCTATGTAAGAATAGCCATTCTAGAAAGTAGTAAGTCATCAAGGTTTGAGTTACAGAGTGCTAATTTGCTCTTGATAAACAACACAAAAAAAATGGAGAAACTTTAAATATGTCATACAGATACTTCTCACCTCTTTCCTTCTGTATTCCAGTGTTAAACAAAGGGAAGGCTGGACAACAGAGGTGACCTCGGACAGACAGCTGTACAGCATGACATCTGTCAAATCATCAGTAATAGAAATATATTTGAGGAAGATGAGAAATGTATAAGCATAAAAACAGTCAACCTTCAAGAAAAGGGTAACGAGAAAATGGAAGACACATAGGGAGCATAATGTGCACACAATGAAGACTTTCAAATGGTTCCAGTATAAAAAACATACAATATTTAATATCAATATCACCATACTACTACACAGGACAGAAAGGACAAATAGAGGCCGATTCTAGTCAGCGCACATCCAGGCTGTTTGGACGACCAAAATCTGGATTGCCCAATGTTGTACCTGATTCTGCACCCATGGGATCCAGACGTCCCCATGGATGCAGAATCGGGCATTTAGACAGGCCGGACGGGCCCCAATTCTGGCCCTCAGCACATAAGGCTCCATATCCATCTAACCTTTCCAATGTGCCTAGGGGCACAGGGAACAGCATGTCCAATCAACAAAAGGCTCCTGCATGGAGACCAGTGCCGTGGCATCCTGTTGCCATGGCACCAGGATGCCATGCAGGAGCCCCGATCCCCCATAGAAGTTAAAAGACACTGTTCCCTGAAGGGGCTTGCCAGGTCCAGGATGGGGCTGCAGGGAACCTTCTGGTGCTCCTCACCTCTTCGGGTGGGGGAGGGTGTCTTCCAGTGCTGATCCTCTTTCTCAGGGAGACTTATTCCACCTCCCAAGGTGGAATAAGTTCCCTGGCCAACTCTGCCTTCCCAGACATACAGGGCCACAACCGGAATCGGTCCTGTACAACCGGGGTCATTAGCCCACCTCCACCCTACCCCTCCTCTGTCCCACCCCCTCTCACACACTTCCAGAGCTCCCAACACATCTCCTCTGTATATGTGGGGAGCTCATGGGGCAGAATTGACCCCAAGCGATTAGCGGTTGATGTACGTCCAAACCAGAGATACATCCCGCTAAACACTGTGCAGAATGACCCCCAAGCAAATAGAATAGTTGCACTGCCGTATACCATTTTATCTTCTGTTAAGTGCTTTAAATGTAAGCAAAAAGACGTCTGGATTAAATGGATTCAGACTAAATCATAATGAACTATACCAAGGTGATCAGAAAGGTTAAAACTAGGATTGTAGTCATTAAAGAATTAAAATTGTGAATAAAACAATATCTCCATGCTGCTTTAACTTCAGAGAGACTAATATGAAGAAAAAAATTCTCAATCAAGCCCACTGTTTTTCTTCATGATGTGGGTAATTTTCTAAAGGTTTTGTAGGATATATGCCCATAAAAATGGCATCTCCAAGCCTATGTTGTAGGTTATATGGTCCATGTGACTTTATAAAGGGGGTAAAGTATGTGTTTATTAGTGACACACCTATCATGGATCAAAGGAAATAGGGGCATCTCTGGACAGCTGGAGGGTGATTTTATAACAAATTGTCTATATGAGGAGGGCAAGTAGGCACCTATTTGGGAGCTGTTTTATAAAGACACATATGTATCTATAGCTCTTTAAAAAATATTGTAATAAAAAAAACAATTCCCTCAAAAAACAATCACACTGGCAACTTTAAACTACATGCAATTTAAATTAAAAAGTCAATAATTAACTAATTATTGTCGGACTGGAGTCCAAGTGAGGACCTCCCCCCTGACTTGGACCATGTCCATTTTAATCAATAAAGCAGTAAAAATTCAAAGAAACACTTAACTAATACTTTGTCCATCCAAAGATGTACTACACATCCAAGGAAAAGCACAAAAGAAAGGGGAAAGTTGCAACATAGCACTGCGTTTTGGGACTATGTCCACTCAAAAGACCCTGCGTCAGGCCAAAAACTTCCCCACTGAAATCCGAGGTTTTTTATTGTGGTTGTTTCGGGCACCCCCCCCCCCCCCTTCCCCTAGCCTGCATTGGATTTTCTTTAAAAAATATCAGCAGATACCTGCAGAAACTGCAGCTAAAATGAACACAAATAAATTTATACCTGTGTGGAAATAGACATATATGCATTTTATAAACCATGCATCTACTTTACAAATCCATCCACGATCCACCCAGACTACAATCTAAACACGCTTATATCTAGGTCACATAAAAGTGTGAGCCTTCTCGACACTGCATGTATTTTAGTGGGGTCAATTTTATAAGAGGACTTTTTCACACATATACAGGTATTTACATGTGAAAGGTATTTATAAAAGTATCCCCAGAATAGGCAATTAAAGGGTGATTTTATAAAGTCAAGCATAGCTGACGCGTGGTTTAATGTACTTCTTTCTTGCCTATTTATAAAGTCAAGTACCCGCATACTTAATTGTATTAAAAATAAGGGTGTAAATGGTGGACTATGCATGACAAATCTAGGCGTGATCAGTTATACCAATCGCAGGGCTGGTGTAAATGCTCTAGCCTAAATTTCAGAAGATTGAGTGTAAATTATATATAGCATTTTAGAATTTATGTGCATAAACTTGTGCTCTGCCAAGCACTGCCCCTGTGTATGCACACAATGAAAGTACACCCATTGCCCTGCTGCACGTACTTACAGAACAATAACCAGCTAAATTAGGCTCATAAAGGCCCATTCATGCACAAAAATCACTGAAAACTAATAATTTACGTGTATTGATGATGCATATTCTTACACGGTTTCTTATAAAATTACCTCCATATTGGATGTGATGCATAAGTAGGCACATGCAAAACATTTTATAATGTCAGTATGCACCTATGTCATTAATCATGGGCACATACTTTTACACCTGTTATAAATCACTCTTAACACAGGAGGAACTTGTCTTTTGGGACCTGATGTATGGATTAATGGTTGCTGATGAGTTAATGACCACTCTAAGTGGTCTTTCTCTATTTCTTTGTCCTCTCTTGCCTCTTACCCTGCTTTTCACCCTATAACGTCTTTGTCCTCCTATCTTCTCATCTCTGTGATTATCTTCACTCTCCATCTACCTGTCTGTTTGCTTGATCTTTGTCTCTTTCATTTCATTTATTATTTTTACAATCCATCATATTTAATAGCATTATCCTAGACTACTCACAATGAAACATTGTTACTACTACTATTGCTGCTTATCATTTGTATTGCGCTAAAAGGCATACGCAGCACTTTACATAAAGATGTAAGAAACAGTTCCTGCTCATCAGAGCTTACAATGCAATCAAGATGAAGAACATCACAAAACTGGGGACTAGAGTATGCTAAGATACACATAAGTGGTGATTAAGTGAGTGAGGGACAAGAGGATCTACAGCAAGGAAATCCACAGCACTAGCTTTTAACTTTCAAAAGGGGAACAGACAGATCCCTATTTAGCAGGTCTGGCCAGACCGGCTAAACGTCTGGGTCACACTGGTGGCCAAAGAGCTCTCAGCAATTAAAGCCAACTTGTGCAGGGAGCTCTGTTCATGGGCAGGAGGGGGTGGGCCCGGAGGAAGAGTGAGGGTGGCGGTGGGTGGGAATGTGACCCCGGATGTACAGGGCCAATTCTAACATTGGCCCTGTCCGTCCAGGGTCGGACAGTTAGACGGAGGTCTTATTCCACCTCAGAGGTGGAATAAGTCCCCCTGGATGTCGGGGGACAGTGATGCCAGGTGAAATCATAGAGATGAGGAAGGCCAGATCAGGGGTCAGGCTGCGGGAAAAGAAATTTATTTCCTGTGGCTGGAGATCACGGCTCCTGAATGGAGCCACAATACCATGGCAATGGGACATCATGGCACTGTGGCTCCATTCAGGAGCCTGGCTGAGTTAGCCGGGTATGTGGCTGGGCATGTGGCCGATCAGAATCGGGGCCCAGCCTGCACTTCCAGAGATCAGAATCGAGTGTGGCCGATCAGAATCGGGGCCCAGCCTGCACTTCCAGAGATCAGAATCGAGTGTTACCACTACACACCCTAATTATGGCCAACCGTACATGGGGCAGCAAGTGCAAAACAGAATTGGCCTCCACAGGAGCAGCTGCAAAGGTTTAAGGTTTACATGGAGCATGTGCATCGTTTAAAAACTCTATCTTGGAAGCCCAGAACAGATATATTCCACGCTTTAAGAAAAGAGAAAGGAAGGCCAAACAACTGCCAGCATAGTTTAAAGGTGAAGTCAGAGATGCTGTTTCTAGTCAAAAAGCATCTTTCAGGAAATGGAAAAAGAAGTCAAATTAAGAGGAAACAACATAAGCACTGGCAAGTTAGATGCAAGACATCGATAAGGCAGGCAAAGAGAGAATTTGAAAAAAGGCTTGGCTTCGCAGCAAGAACGCATAATAAAAACTTTTTCAAGTATATTTGTAGCAAAAAACCTGTGAGTCAGTTGGACCATTAGATGATAGAGGGGTGAAAGGAACATTAAGGGAGGACAAGGCCATAGCAGAGAAACTGAACAATTTCTTTGCTTTGGTCTTTCATGAAGAAGATAGAAGAAAGTTACACATGCCTGAAATGATATTTAAAAGAGATGTATTGGAAGAAAGGGAACAAATCTTGATAAACCAGGGAGATATATTACAACTATTTGATAAACTAAAGAGTAGCAAATCACCTGGGCCGCATGGTATACATCCCAGGATGCTGAAAGAACTGAAATATGAGATTGCATATCTACCATTAGAAATCTGTGAACTTTCATTGAAATCATCTGTAGTACTTGAAGACTGAAGAATGGAGAATGGAATTCTAATTTTTAAAAAGGATTACAGGGGTGATCCAGGAAACTACAGACCGCTGAGCCTGACCCTAATACCAGGCAAAATAGTAGAAACCATTATAAACGTGTAGATAGTCATGGTTTAATGGGAGAAAGTTAACATGGATTTAGCCAATGAATTTGTTATATTTTTTGAAGGTGTAAATAAGGGAGCTGGATGATACAGTATATCTCAATTTTCAGAAAGCCTTTGACAAGGTCCCTCATGAGAAACTCTTGGCAAAATTAAAAAGCCATGGGATAGGAGGCAGGGTAGTATTGTGGATCAGGAATTGGTTAAAAGACAGAAAGCACAGAGTAGGGCTAAATGGCCAATTTTTTCAGTGTAGAAAGGTAAATAGTGGAGGCATCTGTGCTGAATCCTCCAGGGTGGAATAAGACCCCATCTATATTGCAGGCCCCTGACATACAGGGCTGACCTCTGAATCGGCCCTGTACGTCCGGGGTCAGGTGCTGCCCACTGCCCACTCTCGCTCCTCCCTGGCCCACCCCCTCCCACCCACGGACAGAGCTCCCTGCACAAGTACGCTATACATGTGGGGGGCTCTGTCCCTGACAGCATGATCAGGGCATGTAGCAGGTCTCGATGTTCAGATTGAATGTCCAGATCCACTAAACGAGGATCAGAATGACCCCCATAGGGTCTAATGAAGGTTTCTTGAGGAGAGGTGTAACAGTGGGCAGCATTAACAGGGGACCCAGCACCGGCAAGCCCACACATGCCTCAACCCCAGGATTATTCGAACTACCTGCAATTCAAAATGATCCAATCCAACACGACCTCATCCACCTGTAACTCATCCAATGCACTCAGTACACCAAAGCCTACCCTACTACTTAAATTCTCTGCAGTATCTACCAAAGAAATTGAAGACACCATTGCTTCCATCAATCTCACCACGGCTCCTAATGATCCCTGTCCAGCAAGCTGGATAAAGGAACTTCGACATGAACTAAGCCAGTCATTATGCAATATAACCAACCAATCATTATCAAGGGGTATCTTCCCGCAAAGTTTAAAACATACGTCAATCAGGCCCCTGCTAAAGAATAGTCACCTTGATACATCCAAAGTCGAATCGTACAGACCTATATCGAGTATTCCCCTGCTTGCTAAGATCATCGAGAAAATAGTCCAGCGACAGATCCATCAGCAAGTTGATGCCGAGACACCCCTCGATCCAGCTCAACATGGCTTCAGAGAATCGCATGGGGTAGATACCATCTTAACTACCCTCTTCGACAAACTAATTACAGGAATCGACAATATACACCGAGGTTTCGTCCTTATCTTTCTCGACATTGCTGCCGCCTTTGATTCTGTGAA
The DNA here is from genome assembly GCA_033557465.1 of Ichthyophis bannanicus. NCBI lineage: Eukaryota > Metazoa > Chordata > Amphibia > Gymnophiona > Ichthyophiidae > Ichthyophis > Ichthyophis bannanicus. The sequence continues at coordinate 424,741,098 of CM066035.1, read as the reverse complement.
TCATAAGATACTATTACAACGTCTCCAAGAAAAAGGGTTACAGGGCACTACACTACAATGGTGCGAATCATACCTAACTAATAGATGGCAGCAAGTAAAAACAGGCAACACATCCTCTGAACCTTTCTTACAGAAGCAGGGAGTGCCCCAGGGATCATCCCTGTCTGCTCTACTATTTAACATTTATATGCAGCCTATCTGCTCTCTGATCCGCTCATTAAATGTAGAATGTCTCGTGTATGCTGACGACATACTACTATACATTCCATTCACTATCGAACAGCCTGATTTCTCCCCTATCATCAGATGCTTTGATGCAGTTGCTGAATGGCTTCTCACACAAAACCTGAGGATCAATCATAGCAAGACTGATGTCCTCTTTGTCACAAGGAATCAGAAGTTCGTCCCACCACCCTACCTGCAAGTTAAAAACGCTGAACTCAAGACAAGAGACACAATTCAATATCTAGGCATCACCCTAGATCAGCGATTAGATATGACAACCCACGTAAAGACTGTTACAAGATCAATATACCACAAAATACGAACCCTACGCCACCTCCGCCCACTACTTGATTATTCAGACTATCGAACGATATTTCAAGCCCTAGTGACCCCACACCTAGACTTCGCGAACACCATCCTCCATGGCCTACCACAAGCAACCCTCAGCCCGCTTCGGCTGGCCATGAACTCTGCTGCTAGGGTTCTTACAGGGGTATCAAGATCGGAACATATAACTCCAGTAATGAAAAATCTGCACTGGCTACCACTACAAGCCCGAATTCAATACAAGGTACTAGTCATGACTTTCAAGGCACTGAAGAATCAATCTCCCACACCAATCAGCAAACTGCTTAACAACATCCCCGACAACAGAATCAGAAGACCTGCACTACTGAACATGCTAACAGTACCTAAGTTCACCACAAGGTGCACAAAGGCAACTACCAATAGAGCCTTTTCGATTTATGCTCCGACAGCCTGGAATGACCTTCCCACTTGTATTCGATCCATATTGAGCCTCACCTCATTCAGAAAAGCAATAAAACCCCATATTTTTCTAATTCACTATCCTGAAACCAGTCCCGAAAAACACAAGTCGTACGCACTCACCCCACACCTTAACTATCCCAACGCCCTAACCCAACATGAGAATGGTTAGGCGCTCCTCTCCCTATAGTTTTATCCCTGCTCCCACCTGACCTAGCTATGCTCACCCGTAGATCTTAAGTACTAGTATATATAGCTCTATGTAAATATTTTGTATATATCGGGTAAATAGTTTCCCCTTTCTCCCATTCTTGATTATTCCCTTTTTCTATGTAAGCACATTGTAATATTAATGCATTGTTGCACTGTTCAGTTCTAATGTAAACCGCACTGATCTTAATAGCGCGGTATATACAAAATAAAAATAAAATAAAATAAATAAATAAAATAAAATAAACACTGCAGGAACAGTTGCTGTGGAAAGCGATAGGTTAAGAATATGACAGGTGGAAGGAATGACAGCAGAAGAGATAGAGCTTAGTAGACGGGTGGGAATGGGATCGTAGGAGCAGGTAGAGAGTTTGGAGGAGCAGAGATTTGCAGTTTCCTTCTCAGTGATTTCTGAAAAGGAAGAAAGGATGAGAGAAGTTGAGGGAAGGATTCAGGATTGAAGGGGGGGGGGAAGTTGGGGAAGAATTGGCCCTGTGGAGAATTCAAAGCTAATCTTCTGGATTTTATCATGCAAATAACACAGGTACACTAAAAAAAAATTTTTTAAACTGCCTCTAATGTTTCGATTGATTTTTACGTTTTTTGGTGCACTGAATCCAAATCTGGTAACCAATTTGCTCCATCACGTACAGATTTTTTACTACATTGGGTTAGCAGTTTGAGGTGAACGTTTCAGATTGAGTGCGATCGAGATAAACGTTTCTTGGATGAATTCTTTATACTAATTGTTTAGTAGTTATTCAAATAAGAATAAAGAAAATTGTAACAAGGCAGCACATAAGAATAGAATAATGTCAACAAAACACACTGTGATGGTAGCAAAATTGTCTGCATTTAAAACAGCCACATACATGTGCACAAACATTGAGCATATAAGAGCGAGGTTAGACACAAAGCAAAGCAAAGAAATGTGCAAAAAATGTTGTACAGGTATGTATGTAAGAATAGAAAACGCAAACCGCACCATTGCAATACATGAAGACAAACACCCGATGGTGTGAAAATAAAATTCTAATAAATGAGATCCGACACTGTGGTAATAACTAGCAAATTTTTATTTCAAAGTTTAGTAAAAACACGATATTTGTCAACACACTTTAGATTTTAAAGTCATTCTTGGGTCAATCAATCTCCTGGTGGGCCCGTTTCTTCTTCCCCCGAATGCTTCTCTTGGTGCGCTGCTTGGCGTATTTTTCATCTGGGGTTTCCCGCAGCAGCAACCAGCAGAAATCAGCCATCATAGTGGTGTTCCATCTTCCTTGGTACCTTCTCTCTGCGTCCTTGATGTCCTGGTGAAACCTTTTACCTTGTTCTTCACTGTACGCCCCCAAGTTTTCGGGAAAGTAGTTCACATGGGAGTGCAAGAAATGGACTTTCAGGCTCATGTTACAGCCTTGTTCTTTGAAGGCATTGAGCATCCTGGCAACAATATCCTTATAGTTCTCATCCCGCCTGTTCCCCAAGAATTTGAGAACAACATCCTTGAAGGAATCCCAGGCTTCTTTTTCCTTCTCAGACATCGTTTCAGCGAATGCTCCATCTGAAATGAGTTTCCTTATATCAGGGCCAACAAACACTCCTTCCTTTAGCTTTGCTTCAGAAAGTCGGGGGAACTTTGAGCAAAGGTACCGAAAGCACTCACCATCTTTTGGAAGGGACTTGATGAATTGCTTAATGAGACCCATCTTAATGTGGAGAGGTGGTAATAGAATTTTATCACGAGGTACCAAGCTCTCATGAAGAACATTTTTCTCACCGGGTCTCAAATACTCCCGAATTGGCCAGTCTTTTTTCCCCCAGTGTAGGTCACAGGCCCGGCTATCCCACAAGCAAAGGAAGCAGGGATATTTGGTGAAACCGGATTGCTGCCCTAATAGCATGGATAGAATTTTAAAGTCTCCACAAATCATCCACTTATGCTCATCATAACGAATCTTCTGAAGAATCAGGGCCAAATTCTCGTATTTTTCTTGGAGAATAACAGAGTGAGCAATAGGAACTGAAGCGAATGTGTTGCCATTATGAAGAAGAACACCTTTTATGCTGTCTTTTGACGAATCAATGAACAGCTGCCATTCAGCAGGATCATACTTGAGTTTAAACTTTTCCATCACTCCGTATATATCCTTGCAAAATACCAAATCTTCCTCTTTGCTGAAATACTTCAAAAATTGTGTCTCGCGGTTGCGGTACCAATAAAAAGTTGTTCCTGGTGACAATCGATTTTTCTGTTTAAGCCGAGAACCTAGCAGTTGGGCAGCATCTTTTGGGAGTCCTAAATCCCGGACTAAATCATTCAATTCAGCTTGAGAGAAAAGTTCAGGTTTCGGATCTGGTTCAGTTTCAAACTCGGAAGTACTGGACTCATCGGGAAAAGCCATCTGATGAGTCTCATCATGATCAGAACCGTCCACACAAATATGATCCAAAGATTTTGGTGGTTCAGGCACAGGTACTTCGTTGCTATGAGGCATAGGCCTAATTGCTGAGGGAAGGTTGGGGTAACTTATTACGTTCTTATTTTTTAAGTTGTATCCCTTCACAATGCAAGAGCAAAAATAGCAGTCACTGCTGTGGTCTCTGTTCACGCCGCATCATAGGTATTCCGAAACGAAATGCTTGTTTTTTACCTTTCATCCATAAGCGTAGATCTTCCTCACATGTCTTGCACACTTTGTGAGGAGCCCATGGTTTGTCTTGATCGCCTAACTTCAAACCGAAATAGGCGAAATATACTTTTTTAATAAATGCAGAAATGTTCCTCTGCCGCTTTTTCACGGTATATTCCCCACAAATAAAACAAAAACTGTCCGGAGAGTTGACGCAACCTCTGGCTCTGTGAGCCATCACAAATACACAGCACTGCAAACTACAACTATAGTGAACCACTTCGGAATAAAGCTGGATTACGACTGAGCAAACAAAAGGTAATAATGAACTTGCAAGAAACTGAAATTTGACAGGAACGTTCATGTCGCAACCACCGTGTTTGAGCGAGCGAACGAGGCGAGGCGAACAGGAAAGAACATGCGCCAGCGCGAGTACTGGATTTAGCCCCCCGCCTCCCAATTGTCCTGTTAATGTATAAAATGAATACAAAACACTCTAAAATATCATGAGGGAGTGTTTCTAGTTAGTTAACCATTACAACCTCTATTTTGGGCCAAGAAAATAAACTGCAGTCGGCTAAAAAGAAATTATGTGAACATTCCTTATATGGGTAAGAAATCTAATTTTGCAAGAAAATGTGACGTGATGGAACATTTTGGCTATTTTTCCTGTATTCTGCACCCCAAAATCTATAGGAATCAGTTGCAAAACTGGAGGCAGTTTTTTGGTAGTGTACCTGTGTAATCAGCCAAAATCTAGGCAGAAATAGAAGAAGGAATTGGGGGAGGAGGCACCTTGAGGGGAGAGTTGAGCATAGTAAAGAGAGGATGAGGATCAGAGGCAAAAGAGTTAGCCAGATGGACATAGTACTCTTATTTGGTGAGTGCTATGGCTGAGATGAAGACGGTTTTGATAGCAGAGGTTTCAGTGCCAAGTGATTATTCTGTGAATCGACTGGAGAGAGAAAACCCTCAAGTACCAAGAAATGCAGTCAGAGACCAAGAAATACACAGAAATATTTCTCATTATATTTAGTGCCCCAGACCTGGTTGAAAACAACTTCCAAGCACACCTTGATAAATTGCCTATACATATTGCATCCTATGAACTCCAGAAGGGAACTCTCTTTAGCATGATTCAAATACTATAGGGAGCATTAGCAGTAAATTTGAGAGACAGAGATCATACTCCACATACACTGTCTTAGGTTCATTACTGTCATGGAATGCACAAAGTTAACTTATTTGGAAACATTTCCCTCACTATAATAACGAGTATAACATAACAAGGCACACTTAATACCATGGAGGGCATATTCAAAGGGATTAACGTGGTTTGAAGAGCCACAAACCACATTAATCCCATTGAGTAGGATATTCAGTGGCACATAACCAGGTTGTGCCACTGAATATCCCCTCCTTAGGCAAGTGACTGCCCCAACTCTAACCACTTAGCATTGGGGCATTTCAGAGGCAGAGTAGGGGCGGCTCCCACAGTTAGCCAGTCAGCAGCAATATTGAGCCACTAACTGGCTAACCTAAACTGGTCTAACTTTAGCTGCTTTAGCTATCCAGCCAGTGGTTAAATATCACTGTTGCCGGATAGCTAAATCACTATCCAGACAAACCAGATATTTATTCAGTGCCGCTGTTCAGATATGAAACATAGAAACATAGAAACATGATGACAGAAAAAGACCACATGGCCTATCTAGTCTGTCCTTCCATATCAACAACTACAACAGTCCACTTTTTACCTTTAGAGATCCTCTGTGTTGGTCCCATGCTTTTTTGAATTCAGTTACTGTCCTCATCTCTACCATCTCCACTGGGAGACTATTCCATGGATCCACTACTCTTTCCGTAAAGAAATATTTACGCATATCACTCCTGAATCTATCTCCCTTCACCCTCATCCCGTGTCCCCTCGTAGCAGAACTTGCTTTCAATTGAAAGAGGCTCTCTCCCTGAACATTTATGCCACGGAGGTATTTAAACATCTCAATCATATCACCTCTATCCCGCCTTTCCTCTAAGGTGTATATGGCCCTTGCACTGAATATCCAAGTATTATTTAAAGCAGTGACAACCAGCACCTCTACTTTATTTTGAAGAGTACAACTTCCCTTTACTCTCTGTTTTATTGAGGTTGAATCTTCAGTCTTTGCATCCTTATATGCTGGCCCATGGTTAATTCTTCCTTGAGTTTGGGTATCATCCCACAGGCCTGGAAGCAGGCTATGTGCAGCCAATCCCTAAGAAGGGTGTTTCTGTTTTTGGCTGTCCTGAGAACTATAAGCCTGTATCGATGCTTCCCTGTTTGGTAAAAGTAATTGAAAAAATTGTCTTTGCTCAATTTAGAGATTTTGTGGAGCAGAAAAATATATTACATCCATGCCAGTCTGGTTTTCAGCCCCACCATAGTACCAAAACATGCCTCACCTTTTTGTTTAGTGAACTACGTTAATCGCTTCATTCTGGTTTGATTGTTCTTGTTATTTCACTAGATTTAGCAGCAGCTTTTGACTTGGTTGATCATGATCTTTTGCAGCAGCAACTGACCGACATCAGTGTTGCCAGTACTGTTTTTGCATTGTTTTCTTCTTTCCTGACTGACCATACATTTACACCACAGAGTTGAGACTCTCCTCACCTCTCTCCTAGACAACTTCACAAAAGGTATAGAGAAAGTGACGCAAGGATATGTGCTCTTATTACTGGATATCTCTGCCACATTTGATTCTAAAACCCAGCACTCCCTCGCTCTCTCTTATCACATCTACAAGAAATAGGACTAACAAACAAGACACTCAAGTGGTTTCACTCTTACCTTAAAGACGGTCACCAACAAGTCAAGGTAGGATCAGTCACCTCTAGGCACTACAAGCAACAGCAGAGCCTTCCACAGGGATCCACACTCTCTTCTCTTCTGTTTAATATCATGATACAACCATTATGCACTATTACTCAAAAGCACAAAATATTATATTATCTGTATGCTGATGACATACTAATCTACACAACCTTCTTAATTGACAACTCAGCATATACAGCCTAAGGAAGATGCTTTGAAGCCATGTCCAAATGGCTGTCAAAACACAACTTAACCATCAATCAGAGTAAATCCAAATGCCTCCACATAACAAAAAGTACCACCTTCATTCCTCCACCCACCTTAAGACTATATGACACAGTACCCACAGTCAAGGAACAAGTCAAATACCTGGGAATAACACCAGACCAGAAACTATCCTTCCAGTTCCACATCAAGCAAGTAGTCAAATCAGCATACCATAAGATGAGAACCATACACTGACCGCACCTCTTGCTTGGTCAATCAGACTTCAAGCACATATGCCAAGCAAGCAAGCCTAACTCCTATATGGGACTTTTTCAATATAATATACCATGGACTTCTGCTTTCCTCCTCTCACCCATTACAAGCAGAACAGAATACTGTGGGCAGACTCATATCCAACACTCCAAAAAGGGAGCACATCACCCCAACCCTAGCCAAGTTACATTGGCTTCCAATACCAACTTCCAATACTACATTGAAGATACTACACAATTGATCTGCAGACATCTTACAGACACTATTTATTTATTTATTTATTTATTTCAGTGCTTTTCTATACCGCCCCTTCCAGAGATCAGGGGCGGTTTACAAGGAACTTAAACAACAATATAGCAGAACATTGCAATATTGAATTACATTAAACATTAGTTGAGTAAAAACAAGGAACTTAAACAACAATATAGCAGAACAGTGCAATATTGAATTACATTAAATATTAGGTGAACATAAACACTACTTCATGAACAACTGGAGAACAAAGGCAGAAGGGGAAACTCCTAGGACCTCCTATCCATATCACACCTAAACCTCAAATGCAACCTGTCTACATCAAAAAGGGCCTTCTCTCTATATGTGCCTGCAGAATGGAACAATGGAACACCCTAACTGCTGAAATATGCTCATCCAACACAATTGCAGAGTTTTGATGCAAACTAAAGACTCTCCTCTTCATAGAGCATTATGGTCCCTATACTTAAACCATAATGATTTTAACTTAACCTCCTTTCACTGTACATACTGTACATACCATAATTAGTTGACCTATACTTGTTCTTAACATCCCCTCCCCCCATTTTTTTGTTAACTTATAGTTCCTTGTAAGCCGTTTAACACTTGTGTTAATTGGTATAGTTTTGTTCATTGTAAACTGCTGTGACTGGTAGATATAGCAGTACAAAAAGGTGGCTAAATAAATAAACAAATTTACAGTTCTCTGTTTCTTCAGTTTGGCCCCTTCTCTGTGGAGTACCCCAGGAATCCATTCTTTCCCCTATATTGTTCAATATATTTTTTAGCAACCTTGGCTTTGTTGATTCAGTTGCTAGGGTTTTCAGTGCATCTTTTTGCATATGATGTGTAGCTTATTGCCTATCTGGACTCTCTTGTTCCGAATTTGTAGAGCCATATGGGTTACTAATAAGCCTCTTCCAGTGTTTTTGGCACCTGTTTTAGATGGTCATCCTTTGCCCATGATCTCTCAGCTTAAGATCTTAGGTTTTATTTTGGATAGTTGACTTACTTTCTCTTCTCAAATATCTACTACACTAAAGTCCTTTTTCTACTCTTTTCATACCATCAGGGCCCTATTTAGGGCAGTCTGCACTTGCTACTTTAATTTTTGTTTTGGTTATTAGTAGACTAGACTACAGTAACTCACTATATAATGGCCTTCTCATTGCTATTAAACATTTACAGAGTTCAGAATGTGGCTGTTAAAATTCTTACTTGTTCTCCGTCTTCCAATCATGTTACTCTATTGTTGAGAGCCTATCATTGATTCCCTCTTTCATATCAGTTTAAGTTTAAAATTATTTTGTTGGTGTTTAAAGCATTTTATTTTGGCCTTCCTCTTTATCTAGCAGATACTCTTATCTTATATTTTTTTAGGTGGGACACTGTGATAGCAAATGGGTTAAACACGCAGGTAGAGCGGCATTGGTTCTATTGATGGCATCTTTTTTGTGAAATTCGAGTTGATCTCGGGAGCTATATGAGAGGAGTGCTACAGGTTAGTGAGCAGTTATTTGTTTGGAGTGTCTTTGTGTGTTTGGTTGAGATAGTGTCAGAATATTGTTTTTCTGTTATAGTTTCCCTGAAGAAGACAGAGTGGTGAAACTATGGTCCATGGTTGGATTTGAAGTATAGTGATTGTGGAACACAGCATAGAGTTTAAGTTCACAACAGTAATATGCATTGATGAATAGTGGAGTGAAGAGTGTCTCGTCAACACTGACATAGAATTTGCATCAGTTGGACATTGCAGTTACCACTTTGGATCAGAGAGAATTGTCTGTTAATATCTGGGGGGTTGCTTTGTAAGGGGCATGATCTTGGATTGAAGTTTATAGAGGTTCCATGTTTGGAATCCCTTTATGAAATGAGTTGCTGAGGATCTATTGGTTGTTTCCATCCTATTTGAAAGAGATTATACGGAGTCATCAGATGCCCCTTTCAAATCTTGGGGCTGTCTTTACATCTTCCAATGTTGTTAGTAATGTCCCAATAATTGAATTTTTAGTAGAGATGTATAATATGCTTAATATGAAGTATTGAGGTTTTGGGTGAACTTCATATTGTCTATACTGTTGCTGCTTATATTGTTTATATTGTTGGATGTATGCATGTGTGATATGAATTTAGGTATATGTGTTGGATGCATGGGTGATTTTTAGGAATTGTAATAGAGGTTTGAATATATTGAATGTTTAATAAAGGATTTTATGGGGGCGGAGCCTGATGTCCAGCGGGTAGGACGCTTTGCGTTGAAGCTCCCGAGAGGCCTACTTAGAATCCTGACTTAATACCTATACAAATTTACTATTTCGCTCCGAGCTGACCGGGGCACCTCGGGGGGGATGGCGGCCCATAAACCAGCGCGCTTGGACTTCGGGTCTCCTTCTTCTTCTCACGGAAAACGCTCCAAAACAGAGGTGTCCTCCCCACAGAAGATGGTTCCATTTCGTGAAAACCCCGCAATGCACCTGGAGATTTTGGAGGAAATACGCGGCGTGAAGGAATTGGTGCAGTCCAATGGAGAAGCGCTTCGAGCCATGCGAGAAGACTTTGGAGTGCTCCAGGACCGACTTGAAGGTCTTTCATTACGGCAGGACAATATGGCGGGGGTCCTCGACTCGCACGAGGTGCGCTTGGGCAAACTGGACAAGGCTGAGCGCCAGATACAGAATCTTCAAAAGGAGTTGGAAGATAGCAATAATCGAGCCCGTCGCAACAATGTGAGGCTCCTCGGAATACCGGAGGGGGTGGAAGCAGGAGATATAAGAGAATTCTTGCTCAAAACTCTTCCCTCCTTGCTGAAGATCACTTTTCACAGAGAACTGGAAATCGATCGAGCACACCGTGTTCCTGCCCACATGGCGCTCAACCGCACGACCCCCTGGCCTATTATCTTTAGCTTGCTACGATATCAACAAGTGGAACAAATTTTACATGCTGCCCGAGCGAATCATCATTTGGAATTTGAAGGTCGTAAGGTCTCCTTCTTTCCTGATTTGGCAAAGCCTACCGTTGACCGTCGGAAGAAACTCCTTGCTTTTCGCCCTCGACTTCAACAGCTACAGGCTCGCTTTGGCCTGTTGTATCCAGCGAAGCTCCGAGTGACTCTCCACAACCAGACCAGGACGTTCGAGGATCCTGATCTACTATCAACATTTTTGGACTCCAAAGAAGCAGAGCAGATGCGCTAATCCCAAATCTTGGACTCTTATCTGCCGGCTCTATCCGCCATTTTGAAGGGCACCGATGCGGCGGTCATAGCCAAGCACGGAAATAGCCTGGACTTTCTTTCTTTCTCTGTATGACTTTTGTTTTTTGGTCTCCTATCCCTTCATGATGTGTGCCTCGGTCGGATTCGGAGCACGCACAGTCCTACAGGTTATGTGTTTTTTCAATTTCGGCCTTCTCTGGGGTTTCTCCCCGCAGACACATGGTCGCCAGTAATTTTGGGGTTTTGCTTCTCCTCTACCGTACTGTGGTTTTCTTTGTTAATGTGGGGCGCTTCATTGTATTATATTAGTTTATTTTTCTTATGTCATGTGTACTGCCAGATACAGTTAGTTTGAGGGACATAGTGAAATTATGTGTGCTATCATGCTCAGAATTTTTAACTTTCCTGAATGGCCTTATGTAAAATCTTATTATCCATCGTCAAAGGCATTAATGGTCCACTCAAAGGAAAGAAAATCCTTAGCTATCTTAGCCATGAGCATGTTGATTTGGTGTTTCTTCAGGAAACGCATTTAAACTCTGCTGAAACACTGAAACTCAACGCTAGGCCTCACATGGTAGCTGCCTATTCTCCCACCGTTTCCAAATGGTACGGGATAGCCATTCTGGTTAAGAAGTCTTTGCACGCTACTGTACCTGATATTAGCGCTGATAAGGAGGGTAGATGGGCCCGTGTACACCTTGAGGTTGGAGATAGTGAATTCACGTGTATTTGCATTATGCCCCGAATGTGGACAACTCTGCTTACTATGCAAGTATTGCGCAGTTGGCCTCGGCCTCTGCCAATACTCCATTAATACTTGGTGGCGATTTTACTCAAGTGTTCCCTCAATCTTTTCTTCTCAAACAAGGTGCTCGTTGGTTGGAAGATCCAGTACCGAGCAGACCTGTGTGGCTAGATATAGAAGCGGGCCTTTGCTAACTGATTCCTTTTACCTTTCTCCCTGGTATGCCTCTCCCATCAGACTCCCACTATCCACCAATGCTTTTAGACACTTTAGGTGCCTTTAATACTCTTATGCAATCTTTAGACTCCCGACTCTGGTCAGTGCAACTTCAGCATCGCCTTCGGAGCACTAGAGTACTCTCGCCATCGGCATTCTCTACATAAGGTTGATTGGAGACTTTCCGATCTCTCGGTAGTTCACCGGGTGTAGCATCCAATTTCCTAAACCTTATGTAATGCTATCACTAGAGATACCTCTATAGCGCAGAAAATATGGGAGTGAGAATTGCATGTGACTTTGACCTCGGAGCAATGGAGCCTTATCTGGAGTAGAGGGACACGGGTTCCCGACCCGCCTCACTCACTCAGACCCTCTTCTTTCTAGCCCACCGGTGTTTTTACACTCCTCACAGATTAGACAAATGGAACCCTACTCAGGGCAATGGTTGCTGGACACGTCCTGCGGCCATTGGTTCATTGCCTCATGTTATGCATGAATATCCCGCACTACAGTATTACTGGAGTCGGGTCTGGGGTCGTATTTAGTCTATCTCGCACTCTCAGGAGCCCCTTTTTTGGAGGATAGTGGGACTTCGCCCAGTTGCGGGGATCCCCTCTCTCCCAAAAATGGCTTATCTCCTTTCGAACTTTATGCTTGGCATTGCTATTTCCCTAATTAAGTAATACTGGAAAATTAGCTCCCATCTGAGCCCCAATGAATGGTGGAATCATGCCTGTCTTTACAGTATATATGAACAAATACCTCGTCTGTTCGCTTCCTCCGTTCAGACTCCTTCTCATTGGTCTCAATGGAAGATGCTCAATGACTATGTACATTTTGCTAAATGCTCTCATCTGACTGTCTAACTTTGTATATATCTCTGTCCCATGATCATGCTGCATTGTAGATACTCTTTTGATCGTTTGATGTATAATCACTGTTAATTGGAAGCGCTCACATGCTGATATAATCGGGTAGAGAAGAAGCATCGGGGTGGGGGGTAATGGGTTTACTTTTCCTTATTGTATACTTGTATTGTCTCTTTTGGTGTGTTGTTTCTTTTGTTTGTTGCAAAATGAAAATAAAAGTTTAAAAAAAAAAAAATAAAGGATTTTATATAGACATACATGCATTGAAAGAGTGTATATTTTGGATTATGACACCTTGTAAAGAAGTCCAGATAATAAGTAGTGGAAAAAGTGTAGCCTTTTAAGGCTGAGGTTTATTTTTGTAATCTAGTTTGGTGATTTGTTTTAGTTATGGACTTTTCCTACAGGAACTTGTCAAAACTTCTTTTAAGCCCAGCTACACTAACAGCTTTTACTATATTTTCTGGCAATGAATTCCAGAATTTGATTACATTGATTAAAAAATATTTTCTATGATTTATAGGCATGTTTACTAAATGTTAACATGCATTACACATGTTAAATGCTGCCACTGCCCGTTCATTTCTATAGGCCTTGGCAGCACTTAATGCGCACTAACTTACTTAACGTGCATTAAGCTTTAGTAAACATGCCCTTTAGTCTTAAATGTGCTATACTACATTGCAGTTTCATTATCTGCCCCTTTGTGTTTTTACTTCTTGAAGGAGTAAACAACCAATCTATGTTTACTACTGATCATTTATATAGAGCTACAAGGCACAAACAGCACTGTTCAGGCACATGTAAAAGACAGTCCCTGCTCATCGGAGCTTACAGCCTAGTTGAGACAGACAACTTAACAGCTGAGGACAAGGATACATCTAGGGGAATGGTAAGGAAACACATATGAGACTACACAGATCAGGATTCAAAAGCAGCCTCAAAGAGGTGAGTTTTCAGTATGGATTTGAAAAGGGCCAGAGATGAATCCTGGCGTACAGACTCAGATAGTTTGTTCCAGGCATAAGGAGCAGCAAGGTGAAAGGATCAAAGTCTGGAGTTGGCAGTGGAAGAGAAGGGTACAGATAGAAGCGATCCGCCAGAAGAGCAGAGTTCCCAAGGAGGGGTGCAGGGAGAGACAAAAGAGACAGGGTAGTGAGGAGCGGCAAAATGAGCATACTTCTAGGTCAGTAGGAGAAGTTTGAATTGGATACGAAAACAGAGAGGAAACCAATTCATTATTTTATAGACCTCTATTCTCATATCTCCTCTCAGCTGTATTTTTCCCAAGTTGAAGAATGCAAACCTTTAGAACCTTTCCTCATACGGGTATCCTTTCCTTTCCTTTACCATTTTGGTTGCTTTCCTCTGTACCTTTTCTAATTCCGCTATATCCTTTGTTAGATATGGTGACCAGAACTGCATACAATATTCAAGGTGCAATCATTACACCATGGAGCAATTATAATATTATAATACCCTTGCTTTTATTCTCCATTCATTCCTTGTAATTCCTAGCATCTTATTTGCTTTTTTGACTGCCGCCACACACTGAGCAGAGGGTTTACCACCTTTGTGATGCATTTTTACTCATTTTTCTTGGCAAAACTGCTCAAGCTGTTTCATATTTCTTTGGTATTGTCTATGGAGTGCAGTCTTCAAGTCTTAATATGGCTCTGTGTTCAGTATGCTTAGACCTTTCCTTCAAATTTACTTCATACAAGAGAAACAGCTTGATTCTCCATCCAGGACTATTTAAATCAGCTGCTGTACTGTGATTGTGTACAAATGAGCTCTATTTAACTTATTATGGTCCTTCTTTAGGTAATTTTAGGAAGCAAAGCTAGTTTGCATTTGCTATGATAAAGGTTGTGAAGATTTGATTACATGTTGGACTTATGAGGTCTATAGGTAGTATGGTTAGTGGAAATACAATACCCACATACTTGAGATAATATTAAAGACCAGAAATATATTATGACCTCTGGAGTAGCAAATGTAGCACACCATATTATAATGCAGAGAGGGCATTATGAGACCATGCAAAATTTAGTGGACATTCGTATTGTCTGTAAACCTGCACTGCCTTAAATCATTTATGATCCCAACACACAAAGAATCAGAGTAAAATCAGAGGATAAAGATGTTATTTCGGCAGAGGGTAATTTGGTTAGAAGCTATAGATAATGTCCGGCATTCAGTTTTCAGCGGATATTATGGGCCATTTTAATACACTCTTCCTGCAGACGGATATTGTAGAGCAACAGTTAGTAGGTGACCATTTTGTCTCTCTGCTGCACTGTGTTCCAGCTAAGGGGTTTGGGGATGAGTTTATCATCTTCATTTATGATAAGCTGCGCTATTTCTCAGTAAAAAAGCAACACATTAACACTGTCACATTTGAAATAAAGACATTTATTTATTTATTTAGCAAGCATTTGTAGCCCGCTCCTTCCAGCGATCAGAAGCGGGTAGGATTACTATTGTGAAACTGCCGAATCAAGGCAGGTACAAATTTTGTTTACATACAGATTGTCAGAAAAGCACATCATACAGAGTTAACACTTCTTAGCTATGGGGGAGTTCATTTACATATATACATAAATACATATATACAGGATAATCTTCTTGGACACAGTGGTCAGGGGCTGCTCCATCTGTGGGTTTAGTTCAGGTTGAAATGTGATTGGAAAATGTGCGTTTTGAGTTTCTTTCTGAAGTCTAGAAGGTCATTGCTAGCTCGTAGTTCTGGTGGGAGTTGGTTCCACAGTGTTGGCGCCGCATATGAGAAAGCCCTGTGGCTGGTGTTAGCTTTGGCAGATCTTATATCTGTTGGAGTGTGAAGGATGTTGGAATTGTGGGTTCTTCTGTTTCGGGTAGGAGGTTGCAATCTTACTAGGTTGTTGAGGAAGGAAGGTGCTAAGTTGTGGATGAGTTTGAAGGTGGTTGTTAGTATTTTGTATTTTGTGCGAGCTGTTATGGGTAGCCAGTGTAATTGAATTAGTACTGGTGTGATGTGGTCACTTAGATTTTTCTTCATTATGACCCTGGCAGCTACATTTTGTGTCATTTGTAATATGTTTAGGGTTTTTTTAGGTAAACCTTGTAGGATGGCGTTGCAGTAGTCAAAATGTGGCATGATGAGTGCTTGGGCCACTGTTCTGAAGTCTTGGGGATCAATAATATTCCGAATGGGTTGGAGCACTCTAAGCTTGTGGAAAACTGCTCTGTTGGTCTTTCGGAGGTGTTTTTTCCATCTTTAGGTCACAGTCAAATGTGACTCCTAGATACTTTATTTCTTTTTTTGTTTGGTAAGTGTTGTTACATAGTGTTATTGATGTGGGAGGGTCAAAATTCGGTTCTTTGGAGATATACATTACTTCGGGTTTTTTGTGATTAATTGACATACTACTTTGTTGTAACCAGTCTTGCATCTCTCCGATACATGTCTCCAGTGGGTTGTAGTCTGGGTTTTTAGTGTCTAGTTGTGTGTATAGCATGATATCATCGGCATAGATGTGGTAATTAATTTCGTGCCGTGAGAAAATTTTGCATAGTGGCTGCATATATATGTTAAACAGAAGTGCTGAGAGAGCAGAGCCTTGGGGGATTCCCTGTGTTTGTGAGAAAGATTCTGCTTTTTCTCCGTTGAATTGAACCTGTTGTGTTCGATTTGAGATGTAGGATGAGAACCATTTTAGTGGGGTTCCTGTTATTCCTATTGATTTTATCCTATTTATGAGGGTCCCATGATTAACTGTATCAAAGGCAGCTGAGATGTCAATGAATACAAGAATGTACATTTTCTTTTTGTTTTCAAGGCCCTTTAGGAGGTTGTTAAGTAGAACTAGTAACAGGGTTTCAACTCCATGATGTTGCCTGAAGCCATATTGCTGGTCATCAAGAGGAGCACTGTCAGTCAGATGGTCTTGGAGTTGTAGAAGGACCGTTTTTTCTATGATCTTTGCCAGGAATGAGATACTTGATATGGGACGGTAGGAGGCTGGGTCTTCTCCGTTGAGTGTAGTGTTTTTTAGGATCGGTCTAATGACTGATTTCTTTAGTTCTGAGGGCATGATTCCTTGTTGTAGGGATAGGTTAACTATGTGTGCTATGTGAGGTGCTATGTCTTGTTTCACTGCCTTGATCCAGGATGCAGGACAGGGATCTAGTGGGGAGGTGGTGCTTTTCAGGCTTGTGACAATGGCTGTGATTTGCTTGGTTCCTATTTTGTGGAAGTGCTCCCATAACTGGTTTTGCGTTGTGTTGTTCTCACTTCTGATTTGTGGTGTTGGTGGGGGGGGGGTGGAGGACCAGGGGCCGTCAGTTTGGTCGCGTAGTGGTTTGCCAGTGTTTGGACCTTGATGGATTTGTGGAGGTTGGCATTTTGGTCGGTTTTGGTTAGTGATTTGACTAGTTCAAATAACTCTCGTGGGCGATTGATTACCTTGTTTAGGATGTTGGTGTGATGTAATTTTTTTGCATTGTTCACGTCGTCTTTGTATTTTGCGAGATGGGCCATGTATTTAGTTTTGAGATCGGAGGATTTGGTTTGTCTCCATTTTCTCTCTATTTTACGGAGCTCCCTTTTTGATTTTATTAGAGTTCCTGTGTACCAGGGTTCCGAGTTGATCTTATGTGGGTTTGATGTGTGTTTCAGAGTTGGGTTAGATGTATTTTGGATGTGTGTGTTCCATCTGTTAGTTAGTTCGTCTAGGTCTGTGGAATCTAGGTTTATGTGGGATGCAATGGTGCTTATGAGGTGTTCCTCGTTGAGTTTGCTGAATTTCCTAATGGGGTTGGTCATTCTCATCTCCTTTGAGTTTTTGGGTTGGCACTGTAGTTTAAGTTTACAGTTGATTTGGTGGTGGTCTGACCATGGTACTTGAGTTATGTTTATTATAGGTGGTTCATTGCTTTGTTGTGGATTTCTGGGTATGAAAATCATATCTAGGATGTTTCCTCTATCGTGTGTGGGGTTGCTTATTATTTGTTGGAAACCCAATTGGTCGATGGCTTCATAGAAGGAGTCCGTGTGGGACGGAGGAATTGATGCTAGGTTCAAATCTCCGAGGATGATCTGGAATTTTTTGCTTTGTGTGGATGTGATGGTTTCTAGTGCTGTGGCTAGTGTTTCGTGTTGTGGTGAGGGAGGTCGATAGATTAGGCAGATGGATAATGCCATGCTCTCGACTTTAAGTAGGTCAAGATCTGGATTTGTGACCGTAGATGTGGTTGTGAGTTGAAGGCTGGTTTTGGCTGCTATAAGGACTCCGCCTCCTCTTCTGTTGATGCGTGGGCAGTTGTATAGTTGGTATCCGGGCTTCTGTATTTGGTTCATTGTTGCAGAGTCTGAGTCAGTGAGCCATGTTTCTGTTATGCATAGGATATCTGGTTGTTCGTCAGTTAGAATGTTGTGGATAATATGCGTTTTATTCCTTATTGACCTAGCATTAATAAGGATAATGTTACATGTGTGATGTTCTTGGTGTGTGGTTCGTGTGAGTTGTATTTGAGATCCAATAGTGTTCTTTGCTTTGGTTTTAGGGTGTTTTTGAGATTTGTTCCCTTTGATATGGGTGTGTCGTTGGGGTAATTTACTTGGTGTTTGTGTGGTGGTGATAGGATTTAAGTTGTATTGATGCAGGATGGGTAATGGAGGGGGGGGTGGAGAAGGTAGATTGGTGTATATAGTAGAGGAATGCAGTATTGTGAGTGTGGGATGGTTCTATATGAAGATGTTAGTATACACATGCACAAAATCAGGAAGGTGTGAGCAGGCTCCATTTATGTCTGCCAGAAATACTTGGATTTTGGATTCGAGTGGCGCAGTGTGGGGTGAAGTCAAGGCAGCTGGCCTAGAGATGAGTTAGTGTAGGCCGGCAAGATAGTTGTTGGGTACCAACAGTCTAGCAGGGATAGATGGGTTGGGGTACAGCGTTTCTTATTACTTTAACAAAATAGGGATACAGTCCTAACGTTCCTTATCACTCAGTATAAACAGATACAGTATTGTGCGATACAGTCCTATCGTTACCTATCATTCAGTATAAACAGATACAGTATTGTGCGATACAGTCTTAAGGTTATTGTAAGAAGGTTATTGGGTTACTGCATTGAAATGTAACAACTTGCTGGTTAGAGATACTTTGTTTCATTTAGCTCTAAAAAAATAAACAGTAGTAGCCTTTAGAGTTGGTAGGGGTTTACAATGTAACAGCTGGCTTGAGGAGAACAGGGCTTGTGACAGTGGGGAGTTTACACATTATATATACAGAGGTATGTTGGCTCCTACTTGGGGGGGGGGGGTTAGGCCAGGGTTGCAAAGTGGTCTTTTGCATCAGGAGGTAGATAAGTCCAGTAATTGTTTACCTGGGTGATATCGTTGTAGTTGAAAGCTCTTGATGTCGAATTTTGGTCCAGCTACGGGAATCTCGTGGAGCGTGGTGGTCGGGACCGGCGAGCTCAGACCCGGCCTGGGGAGCTCAAGCCGTCAGTCATTTGATTGTTGCACTTTCGTTTTCTGTCCGTTATCGGAGTTTTGGTCATGTGAGTCAGGCTTCTTGATACTTGCAGCCTTGTTGCGGTTGAGTGGATGATGTTTCAGCTGCGCCTAATCTCTACCGCCTAAGGGCCACCGCCAAAGGGCCCTCTGGCGAGGCCCTCAGGCGAGGGCCCGCAAGGTGCGGGCGCGCCCTGTAGGGATGCCGCTTTTATGCGGTTCTGCCTGCGTGCGTGTGAGCCTCCCACTGCCCGGATTGGGCAGGAGTGTGTGGAGGGAGGGCTCCCACTGCCCGGATTGGGCAGGAGTGTGTGGAGGGAGGGCTCCCACTGCCCGGATTGGGCAGGAGTGTGTGGAGGGAGGGCTCCCACTGCCCGGATAGGGCAGGAGTGTGTGAAGGGAGGGCTCCCACTGCCCGGATAGGGCAGGAGTGTGTGGAGGGAAGGCTCCCACTGCCCGGATAGGGCAGGAGTGTGTGGAGGGAAGGCTCCCACTGCCCGGATAGGGCAGGAGTGTGTGGAGGGAGGGCTCCCCCTGCCCGGATAGGGCAGGAGTGTGTGGGGGAAAGGCTCCCACTGCCCGGATAGGGCAGGAGCTTAACCAGGGCGGTTGGAGGGCTAGCGATGCTCAGCGGCTCCCACGAAGTAGGGACGCCGCTTTTATGCGGTTCTGCCTGCGTGCGTGAGAGCCTCCCACTGCCCGGATTGGGCAGGAGTGTGTGGAGGGAGGGCTCCCACTGCCCGGATTGGGCAGGAGTGTGTGGAGGGAGGGCTCCCACTGCCCGGATTGGGCAGGAGTGTGTGGAGGGAGGGCTCCCACTGCCCGGATAGGGCAGGAGTGTGTGGGGGAAAGGCTCCCACTGCCCGGATAGGGCAGGAGCTTCACCAGGGCGGTTGGAGGGCTAGCGATGCTCAGCGGCTCCCACGAAGTAGGGACGCCGCTTTTATGCGGTTCTGCCTGCGAGCGTGAGAGCCGCCCACTGCCCGGATTGGGCAGGAGTGTGTGGAGGGAGGGCTCCCACTGCCCGGATTGGGCAGGAGTGTGTGGAGGGAGGGCTCCCACTGCCCGGATTGGGCAGGAGTGTGTGGAGGGAGGGCTCCCACTGCCCGGATAGGGCAGGAGTGTGTGGAGGGAGGGCTCCCACTGCCTGGATAGGGCAGGAGTGTGTGGAGGGAAGGCTCCCACTGCCCGGATAGGGCAGGAGTGTGTGGAGGGAGGGCTCCCACTGCCCGGATAGGGCAGGAGTGTGTGGGGGAAAGGCTCCCACTGCCCGGAGAGGGCAGGAGCTTCACCAGGGTGGTTGGAGGGCTAGCGATGCTCAGCGGCTCCCACGAAGTAGGGACGCCGCTTTTATGCGGTTCTGCCTGCGTGCGTGAGAGCCTCCCACTGCCCGGATTGGGCAGGAGTGTGTGGAGGGAGGGCTCCCACTGCCCGGATTGGGCAGGAGTGTGTGGAGGGAGGGCTCCCACTGCCCGGATTGGGCAGGAGTGTGTGGAGGGAGGGCTCCCACTGCCCGGATAGGGCAGGAGTGTGTGGAGGGAGGGCTCCCACTGCCCGGATAGGGCAGGAGTGTGTGGAGGGAAGGCTCCCACTGCCCGGATAGGGCAGGAGTGTGTGGAGGGAGGGCTCCCACTGCCCAGATAGGGCAGGAGTGTGTGGGGGAAAGGCTCCCACTGCCCGGATAGGGCAGGAGCTTCACCAGGGCAGTTGGAGGGCTAGCGATGCTCAGCGGCTCCCACGAAGTAGGGACGCCGCTTTTATGCGGTTCTGCCTGCGTGCGTGTGAGTCTCCCACTGCCTGGATTGGGCAGGAGTGTGTGGAGGGAGGGCTCCCACTGCCCGGATTGGGCAGGAGTGTGTGGAGGGAGGGCTCCCACTGCCCGGATTGGGCAGGAGTGTGTGGAGGGAGGGCTCCCACTGCCCGGATAGGGCAGGAGTGTGTGGAGGGAGGGCTCCCACTGCCCGGATAGGGCAGGAGTGTGTGGAGGGAGGGCTCCCACTGCCCGGATAGGGCAGGAGTGTGTGGGGGAAAGGCTCCCACTGCCCGGATAGGGCAGGAGCTTCACCAGGGCGGTTGGAGGGCTAGCGATGCTCAGCGGCTCCCACGAAGTAGGGACGCTGCTTTTATGCGGTTCTGCCTGCGTGCGTGTGAGCCTCCCACTGCCCGGATTGGGCAGGAGTGTGTGGAGGGAGGGCTCCCACTGCCCGGATTGGGCAGGAGTGTGTGGAGGGAGGGCTCCCACTGCCCGGATAGGGCAGGAGTGTGTGGAGGGAAGGCTCCCACTGCCCGGATAGGGCAGGAGTGTGTGGAGGGAGGGCTCCCACTGCCCGGATAGGGCAGGAGTGTGTGGGGGAAAGGCTCCCACTGCCCGGATGGGGCAGGAGCTTCACCAGGGCGGTTGGAGGGCTAGCGATGCTCAGCGGCTCCCACGAAGTAGGGACGCCGCTTTTATGCGGTTCTGCCTGCGTGCGTGTGAGCCTCCCACTGCCCAGATTGGGCAGGAGTGTGTGGAGGGAGGGCTCCCACTGCCGGGAATGGGCAGGAGTGTGTGGAGGGAGGGCTCCCACTGCCCGGATTGGGCAGGAGTGTGTGGAGGGAGGGCTCCCACTGCCCGGATAGGGCAGGAGTGTGTGGAGGGAGGGCTCCCACTGCCCGGATAGGGCAGGAGTGTGTGGAGGGAAGGCTCCCACTGCCCGGATAGGGCAGGAGTGTGTGGAGGGAGGGCTCCCACTGCCCGGATAGGGCAGGAGTGTGTGGGGGAAAGGCTCCCACTGCCCGGATAGGGCAGGAGCTTCACCAGGGCGGTTGGAGGGCTAGCGATGCTCAGCGGCTCCCACGAAGTAGGGACGCCGCTTTTATGCGGTTCTGCCTGCGTGCGTGAGAGCCTCCCACTGCCCGGATTGGGCAGGAGTGTGTGGAGGGAGGGCTCCCACTGCCCGGATTGGGCAGGAGTGTGTGGAGGGAGGGCTCCCACTGCCCGGATTGGGCTTGAGTGTGTGGAGGGAGGGCTCCCACTGCCCGGATAGGGCAGGAGTGTGTGGAGGGAGGGCTCCCACTGCCCGGATAGGGCAGGAGAGTGAGGAGGGAAGGCTCCCACTGCCCGGATAGGGCAGGAGTGTGTGGAGGGAGGGCTCCCACTGCCCGGATAGGGCAGGAGTGTGTGGGGGAAAGGCTCCCACTGCCCGGATAGGGCAGGAGCTTCACCAGGGCGGTTGGAGGGCTAGCAATGCTCAGCGGCTCCCACGAAGTAGGGACGCCGCTTTTATGCGGTTCTGCCTGCGTGCGTGAGAGCCTCCCACTGCCCGGATTGGGCAGGAGTGTGTGGAGGGAGGGCTCCCACTGCCCGGATTGGGCAGGAGTGTGTGGAGGGAGGGCTCCCACTGCCCGGATTGGGCAGGAGTGTGTGGAGGGAGGGCTCCCACTGCCCGGATAGGGCAGGAGTGTGTGGAGGGAGGGCTCCCACTGCCCAGATAGGGCAGGAGTGTGTGGAGGGAAGGCTCCCACTGCCCGGATAGGGCAGGAGTGTGTGGAGGGAGGGCTCCCACTGCCCGGATAGGGCAGGAGTGTGTGGGGGAAAGGCTCCCACTGCCCGGATAGGGCAGGAGCTTCACCAGGGCGGTTGGAGGGCTAGCGATGCTCAGCGGCTCCCACGAAGTAGGGACGCCGCTTTTATGCGGTTCTGCCTGCGTGCGTGTGAGCCTCCCACTGCCCGGATTGGGCAGGAGTGTGTGGAGGGAGGGCTCCCACTGCCCGGATTGGGCAGGAGTGTGTGGAGGGAGGGCTCCCACTGCCCGGATTGGGCAGGAGTGTGTGGAGGGAGGGCTCCCACTGCCCGGATAGGGCAGGAGTGTGTGGAGGGAGGGCTCCCACTGCCCGGATAGGGCAGGAGTGTGTGGAGGGAGGGCTCCCACTGCCCGGATAGGGCAGGAGTGTGTGGGGGAAAGGCTCCCACTGCCCGGATAGGGCAGGAGCTTCACCAGGGCGGTTGGAGGGCTAGCGATGCTCAGCGGCTCCCACGAAGTAGGGACGCTGCTTTTATGCGGTTCTGCCTGCGTGCGTGTGAGCCTCCCACTGCCCGGATTGGGCAGGAGTGTGTGGAGGGAGGGCTCCCACTGCCCGGATTGGGCATGAGTGTGTGGAGGGAGGGCTCCCACTGCCCGGATAGGACAGGAGTGTGTGGAGGGAAGGCTCCCACTGCCCGGATAGGGCAGGAGTGTGTGGAGGGAGGGCTCCCACTGCCCGGATAGGGCAGGAGTGTGTGGGGGAAAGGCTCCCACTGCCTGGATAGGGCAGGAGCTTCACCAGGGCGGTTGGAGGGCTAGCGATGCTCAGCGGCTCCCATGAAGTAGGGACGCCGCTTTTATGCGGTTCTGCCTGCGTGCGTGTGAGCCTCCCACTGCCCGGATTGGGCAGGAGTGTGTGGAGGGAGGGCTCCCACTGCCCGGATTGGGCAGGAGTGTGTGGAGGGAGGGCTCCCACTGCCCGGATAGGGCAGGAGTGTGTGGAGGGAGGGCTCCCACTGCCCGGATAGGGCAGGAGTGTGTGGGGGAAAGGCTCCCACTGCCCGGATAGGGCAGGAGCTTCACATATCTCATTTTGTTACAGGAAGATAATCCTTAAGCCTCATCTGTACCCCTAGAAGGCTGCTGTTTTTTTTAAAATGTTGGTGGTTAAAGACTACAGGAACCCAAAATCATAAAAAAATATTAATAAGCTGGTTATGGACTTTTAGGGTATCATGGTGCTCCATGTATGGCCCAGGGGTAGGTGGTATAGTTCATAGTCTCTTTAGAAAACCAATACCATTTTTTGAGAAGGGGTTTTTGAGATTATTAAGCCACACATGAAATGTGCTGCAAAAACATTGCCAAAAGGTGTCATGGGTCATGTTACAATGGCCACCCTAAATTAAATGAACAATACCGCAAAGCAGGTAGGATCAGGATGGGTGGTGATTATAAGAGCTGTTAAAAATAACATAATTAATCCTCAGGGGTTACCGAGAGGACCTCCAGAGCCTCTTAAAAAAAGAAACCTGAGGATAGCATGTCTCAGAAGCTTAGCCACAAGTCCCTGTTCCAGGAAGCAGGATATATTCTATGTTTCCTCGGCCTGCAATCTAGGGGTTATCTTTGACTCCTCTCTCTCCTTCTCCACTCATACCCAACTCGTAGCTAAGACCTGTCATTTCTTTCTCTTCAACATTAGCAAAATCCGCCCCTTCCTTTCCGAACATACTACTAAAACGCTTATCCACTGTTTAATCACCGCCCGTCTTGACTACTGCAACCTGCTCCTTGCTGGTCTCCCTGAGAACCATCTCTTTCCCCTTCAAACTATTCAATAATATGCTGCTCAACTAATCTTCCGCCAGCCTCGCCATACCCACATTACCCCTCTCCTCAAGTCACTCCACTGGCTCCCTATCCATTTCCGCATCCAGTTCAAGCTTCTCCTCCTGACCTTTAAATGCATTCACTCTGCTGCTCCTCTGTACCTTTCATCTCTTATCGCTCCTTACAACCCCTCCTAGGTACTTCGCTCTTCTGACAAACTGCTTCTATCTGTGCCCTTCTCCTCTACTGCTAATTCCAGACTTTGCTCCTTTCGCCTTTTATTTTGCACATGGGGGAAGCTCATGCAATGTGAGGCACAGTGGAAAGTGGGCCAGAAACAGGCTGAGAGTGCATGCCGGCCCAGTGGGCAACATCTGTCACATACACAATTATGGTGTCCCCCTACACAGTTCTTGGCAGTGAGCATTGAACCTATTTCCATGCCTATACTGGCATATAATGTCAAGAAAACCATTTACCAACTACAATTAGCACAAAATCATGCTGCACGGATAATATGCAAGGCTCATCATTCTGATCATATTATCCCAGTTCTTCAAAACCTGCACTAGTTGCCCATTGCAACAAGAATGTATTTATTTAAAGTTTTTATATACCGCCTTTCTACAATTCAAGGTAGTTTACATAGAAATCAGCATAACAGTGTAGCTACAACAATAAAATACAAATACATAATGATTGTATTCAAGCATCACAATAAAATAACCCTAACATATTTATCCTCCCTCCTCAATCTGCCCACAAGTACAAGAACCAGAAGGATCAGCTCCCAAAACACTTACGTCATACCTCATCACTTCTGTAACACCACTCAAGTTACCAGCTCTAGAGCTTTCATATATATTGCCCCAGTTTTATGGAATGTTCTCCCTCACTATTTAAGAGTAATAAAAGATCTTCAACAGTTCCACAAGGAACTAAAAACATACCTATTTATTGACCACTATGGAAACTCCCTTGAGATACCTCAAATGCAACCTATGTAGTTACATCAGTTACAATTAGGCTCCTATCTATGTTATCTCATAAACAATGGATCTTCTAATATTCTATGCACTGCAACATTGTATATAGTTTTTGTAATATAGTGATCAGCAAGTTAATTGTACATGAGTGCTTTTAAAAGTTCAATGTGCAGAGGGTGGCTACTAAAATGATTAGTGGTCTTCATTATAAAGCATATGAGGACAGACTGAAGGCTCTTAATATGTATACCTTAGAGGAAAGGCGGGATAGAGGTGATATGATTGAGATGTTTAAATACCTCCGTGGCATAAATGTTCAGGGAGAGAGCCTCTTTCAATTGAAAGCAAGTTCTGCTACGAGGGGACATGGGATGAGGGTGAAGGGAGATAGATTCAGGAGTGATATGCGGAAATATTTCTGTACGGAAAGAGTAGTGGATCCGTGGAATAGTCTCCCAGTGGAGGTGGCAGAGATGAGGACAGTAACTGAATTCAAAAAAGCATGGGACCAACACAGAGGATCTCTAAAGGTAAAAAGTGGACTGTTGTAGTTGTTGATATGGAAGGACAGACTAGATAGGCCATGTGGTCTTTTTCTGTCATCATATTTCTATGTTTCTATGTTTCTAATGTAAAGTTCTTGGTTTTGTTTACTATAAACCGCCCATGATCTCTGGAGGGGGTGGTATATAAAAACCTTTAAATAAATAAATGTCCCTAGTCGTGGACGCTCCAAACCTGGTCAGTGCAACACACACATTTGCCCATGCTGCTGATGCACTGGCACCCCCCAAGAGTGTGTTGAATCATAGAAGGTTGGACATGTGATTTGATGTTGGAACTATTGCTGGCGACACATACGTCACCATACCCTGCCTCTTTGTATTCTATCCCAGACATTGTGACAGTCAAACTCGATGCCCATGGGGAGCCACTGAGGCTCTTTTGCAGGCCCTCTGATGTAACACATGCAGACACTGAGTAGGACCTCATAGGTTTTGGCTATTTGAACAAAGCATTGTCTGGCAATGCCACCTATGAAGGCACATACTAAACATGTATGGTACCATTCCCTGCAACCCTACCCCCACCACAACATTCCCCTCCCAGGCACTGCCTTCCCATATGGTGTTGGGTGATACAGAGACCAACATGACATCCTGTGCCACACTTTGGCAGAGGTCAGTATCCCACTGTCCCAATCAGGCACACTGGTGCAGTAGGTCTCTAATTTGGGCTGATAGGTATGTACTGCTGAATGCTTTCACCAATGATCAGTAGACAGTGCTAAGGTGGTGTTTCTTGTATGCAAATTTGCCTGAAACGATACGTAGTGGACCTACATTTTTGGAGCCCTGAAGCTGGAACTATTATGGGGGCCCCTTTGCAACCAGCAACAAGGTATGTGTAACTATGACAGATCACCACAAATTTTTTAAAAATTTAACCACTACATCTCAGAACATTTTTTTGTTTACAGCTAGCCTACATGATACTTTAATAACCTTTTAATTTTTATTTTAACTATTATTGTGAATTGAATTACACTATATTACTACTATTATGATTTTTTTAAAAAAACCTTCTCATAAACTAGACCCCAAATTTTTAACCCTGGAATTACTGAGATTTTTTGCACACAATGAATACCGTTGGGGTCATAAATGACCCCACGACGAATTTTAATTGTTAACCATGAAAACTTTTAACTAAACAGACAAAATATTATTCCGAATTAATTATTTATTATATGAAGGTTAAATGTTTTGAAATTTAATGCTTTATCATAAAATTACATGAAGAAGAGTTGCCATGAAAGCAGTTTTTGCATGCACTTGATGAACACAGTAAAGTACTACAGTCATTTGCATGAGACACAGACAATTTCTGAATGTTTTTTGCAAACATTGTGCTTGCAGGAGGTGCAAACTATGTTGTTTTTCTTGTCTTTTTCTCTGGAACAGCAGTGACATCTTGCCCTTTTCTTTGGGATCCCGACATTGCAAACAGCATCAGTGGCTTCTTCAATGCTGGAAGAAGTCTCGCTGCAATTACTCTGAAGCAGCTGCTTTCCTAATTCCAAGAGGAATAGACGACGTCTGTGCTTTGACTTGGACTGCCATTCTGGATTTAGTGACATCCAAACAATGAAGGCGTTCAAAGCACTGATGTCCAACATGTTGTAGAAGATTGTCACTGGCCAGCGTCTTGTCATTCATTTTGTGGTATACGTGCGCAACATTTGATCTGCTGTATCTACTCCACCTAGAATTATAGTCCAAGATCATGCGTAGTTTTTTGTCTGGACGTGTATTATCTATTTATTCTTGATATGGAAACTGCTCAGAAGAACAACCACTTTAACTTTCTTCGGGCAATAGGAAATCAGAGTGGCGTCATCGCAAAAGGCAAACAGTGAAGTGAATACCTCTCAGCCCTTTGCTGTTACAAATTCTGGAGGTAATACTTTTGGGGACAATTTGAAAGAACAAAAAAGAATCATTTGTTTTTCTAGCAATTTCCGTAACAGGGATAAACTGCAGAAGAAATTGTCAACAGATCGCATCAATCCTTCAGTGAGTTGCAGCACAACCCTTTCACCCTGATTCTGTTCCCTGTTTTGTACGAGTTCCCTTCCTGTATATACTTGAAGACACAGAACATATGACGTTGCACTGTCACACAACATCCATAGCTTTATGCCATATTTCCCAGGTTTGCTGGGAATATATTGTCTGAACGGAACACGGCCATGAAATGTAAGCAGTTGCTCATCCATGGTAACATTTTCACCAGGAACAAAGGCGTCACTTAGAGTTGCTTCCCAGGTATCAAAAACGTGTCTGATTGGAGCAAGCTTATCCATGCCTCGTTGTTCACGTCTGTTGGTTGCATCATCAAATCTGAGAGCACAAGAAATTTGCTGAAAACGGTTACGGGCCATATTTTTGCCGAAAACAGAACGACTGTCTTCAAGGTTCCACAACTGAACTATGGATTCATTTTGTGACTTGTACACGCCTGAGAGGATCAGAAGTCCAAGAAAAGTTTGTAATTCTCCGCCTGTCAAATCTTTCCATGGGTCATCATAAATGTGTCTTCCTTGTTTGCTCGTCCACATCATGATTTCATTCAATAAGTTCTTCCTCATGAACAAGTGGAATGCTGCAAGAGGGCCATCAACATTTCGTACAACATACCTTGTAGGACCTTGTTGTACAGGCATGACATTAGCTCTGGTGTATCTTCCAGCAGCTTGCTTTATAGGTTTCCTGTTCCATGATGTGGCATCCTTAGATACATAGGCTTCAATGGCAACATTTGTGCTTATAGTTGATGACCTCTTAGCTCCTCTACGACCACAACTAAGATTCCTCACAGATGATACTGATACCGAGGACTCCTGCCTTCTTCCCCGTCCAGCACAGCCTTGACCTTTGCCTCAACCTGTAACTTGACTCTTTGCTGCAGGCGATGTTACCGGCTCAACATCAGTCTCACATTCACTTGGCGACCAACTGCTGTCGCCATATGAATCATGACTGTCATCATCAGATTTATCGCCCGAAATTGACTGATATGCTTCTTCGCTTGCTGAATATCCTGCATCATCAGACGACTCAGAGCCGTCACTGTCAGCATCTTGTTGCAATATTTATCTTACTTGGGCAGCTGAATACTTTTGTTTTGATATCATAAACAATAACCTAAAATAAATAAACAAAGATAAAGTTGAATAAAACGCAAAGCAGTTTTACTATAGGTGTACAATAATCATGATGAACGAGCTGAAAGCCTTTAGACTTCATCGGAAACAATGAGAGAACGTATGATATCAATTACAGAAAATGTGTAATTTTCATAAAATAAGAGTACAAAAAAATAAATGATACATAATTAATGATAAATACCTTTGTCAGATCAAAAGATTCACAAAACTGCAAATTGTATCACAATCCAAACTGGATGTAAGCAACTGGGGTCAAAAATGACCCCATAGGTACTCTGTGCTGCAATCCGTCACTAGCGTCACCTAGCGGATGAAAATTATTCCTCTCATGGCGCAATATAAAGAGAATATTAACATGTGAAAAGTCATAAAAAGATTGCATTCTTGAACAACTAGTTTCCTAGATACGCATTGTGAAACTTGCAATGGGGTCACTTTTGACCCCATCGGTACTCCCAGGCTTAAGCAATGTCGACTATAGTTGCTTCTAGGGCCCCTCCAGGATTAGGGGCCCTGAAGCTTAAGCTTCATTAGTTTCAAAGTAGATCTGCCCCTGGATACGTACCTTCCTGTACGTGCATACACTACATGGAGCAGAGTACCCTCAAATGCACTCTGCAAAAGTAGCATGGGACAAGAGCAATGTGCATGCAGGTAAATCACAGATTCCTGCCAGTGTCAATAACTAAGTGACTGGACTGGACATTCACAGAGGCCAGCCCTCCCCCTGATCCTTGTC
Source organism: Ichthyophis bannanicus (assembly GCA_033557465.1). Taxonomy (NCBI): domain Eukaryota; kingdom Metazoa; phylum Chordata; class Amphibia; order Gymnophiona; family Ichthyophiidae; genus Ichthyophis; species Ichthyophis bannanicus. The sequence continues at coordinate 424,711,333 of CM066035.1, read as the reverse complement.
CCCTATAGGCTGCAGCTGCACCAGATGGGCTGACACTGGTTCTGCGCATACAGCTGTTATGGCAGTTGACATTAATCAGGCCTCTCACCTGTACAAATGATGTGTCCTGAGGCCTGAAGGCTCAGTCAGAAGTGAGGTTGCAACACACACACATGTGTCCCCCCTGCTCACTCCAGTCAAACCAGCAGATGATTTGGGAGTTGTACAAGTGTCATGTTGGGAGGTAAGTGTTGGGGAATGCTGTGTGGATGGGCCTTGATGATGATGTAACTGGGAATGCATGACAGTGTCACAGCCACAGGTTGCAACTACTTACTGAAAACTAACCCTCTACTTGTAAATGGTGCACACACAGTATATGGGGTTGCTGTATAGCTGCCCTGCATCATGATGCATGCACAGTGCATTGCTGAAGCTCACACTACTCTGGAGACACACATACACATACAAACTTGCTGCCCAAAGGTGACTCAAGCTGGAATTCTTACCTGCCCCTTATGCTTCAACATTGTCAATGCCTGCTCAATGTGCAGGTGCTATTAACATGCTCTGCAATAAACATGCTCTGCAATAATAGCACTCAGTGTGCTAGTGCTATTAACCTGTCCTACCATCCAGTCCTGGGTAGTGTGGTAACTGAGTATGAGGATTCTTGCTGCCCTGCACTGCACCAAGTTCTGGAAACAAGGGATAAAGTTGACAAACCAGGACATACAATCCACCTGCAGGTCTTGAACCTGTGACCTGTATTTTATACACACACTGGCCATGTGTGTTAAGCCAAAGAGCAGCCATGTGGGTTCATCAATCAATGGGTATATATGTGGTCATTGCCAGGATGTATGTGGGCATGAGTTGGAGTATGCCTATGTCTGCTTAGATCTCTGCAGACTCCGTGCCATACTTGTCTGACAAGGTATATTTGGCAGGTGTGGGAAAGGGACATCCTGTTAGGTCTGTATGTTGCATTGCCTTGATGTCTTACATATGGTATCTGTCCACTCTAGGGGAAAGGTCATGATACAGGAACACACACATAGCGGCCAATGGGTATACTGGCAGAATTACCAAAGTTCCCATTTCTTGGTGTGTGCTTGTGGGGGCAGTCATGGCATAAACCTATATCTTGCAGTCCAGCAGAGCTGATGTGACTTCACATGCGGCTCAGATGGTTGTAACTGATTCAGTGCATACTTATAGAGGGGTCACTGGTTCACGCACAGATTATGGTTATCATTTGGCAGATGAAGGGGCTGGATGGGCATTTTTCCTCTGATGCAGCCTGTTATCATATTGTATACTATTCCTGCCTCAGTGGTATAATCCCCCCCCCACATGCACTTATCCACGTAATATGTGTGGATGGGGAGCATCCTGATCACAGGGCCAGCCCATCCACTCGGATAACTAGCCGTGTGCCATGGTCCAATGGTCATGATGGACAGCATGCCAGCCAATTCCTCCCTCCCTGCCATCGTAGCACAACCACCACTTCAGTGCTGCAGGTGGCCTTATTGAAGTTGCAAACATGCAGTTAGGCGCACCTTGCCACTCCTGCACACATTCACCAGGGGATGTGTGCATGCGTGCTGCTGCCTTAGACCTCTTTTTCTAGGGATCACCATGTGCTGCACTGTATCAGCCGCTGACATGCTTACCATCCCACTGACAGTAGCAACTGCAGCATTGCACTGGACACACAGGGCTGGGACAAAGCTTTCATGTGCAGCAGGCCCCACCCTCACACACTGCTGACATGGCAGCATGGTAGCAGTGGGGGTAGCGCCATATCTTTTTGACTGTGGCAGCATGTATTTCTGCTACCACTGTCAAAGTGGAGTCATACCAGACATCATAGATGTACACCTTAGGCAGCGGCCTGGTCAGACTAGTGGACAAGCCAGCCACACTGCATCGCCAACATGACATCTCCTTTTCCATTTTGGCACCAACAACATAGTGTCCTTTTTTAATAGGACACCATGCTGTTGCTGCCAATGGAGCACTACTATCACTGATTTAGGAACTCCGGTGGGTAGAGCATATTGCATACATTAAAATAAGCTCTCTTTCCTCAGAAATAGCTCTTACTGTGAGCTTTCAGAATGCATTAGGGTTCCCAGTGCTGGGAGCTCTAATGTACGGTGACATAACCCAGCACAAGCTATCCCCACCCACTCTCTACTCCATTAATGCCTTCTCTCCACTTCCTTTCTCTTTAACGCTGCGGGCCCGGCTTACGCACATTATTCCAGTGTTATCGGCGCTTTCCATAGCGATAAATGCTCACGGGCACTGATAACACCCGTTAATGGCACATTTGCTCCCTTACTGTCCTATAGTAAACATACTCCTGGGTCTTTTAAATTAGCAAAATTGATTTTTGACAATTTACTATGTTTAGCATAATACCTTTCACTTTTATTCAAGTCCTTCCATTTGACATCTGGTAGCCATATGTTTTAGACCCCACTGATACAAACTCTGTGATATGTTCATCTGCAGGTATCTCGCTTGTGAGCTCACCTAAATAATCACTTAAATAGGGGTTCCAGTCGCCCTCAACGCAAATATCACAGAATCTGGCCTTTAAAGACAAGAGGCTTCAGGTAGCCCCAGTGGTGCAAATATACGGAAAAAACAAAACCTCTACATTTCTTAGTTTTACAATAAAGAGGGAGTGCTTTTATGTGCAGACCAGATTAACGTAAGCCCCGCTAAGCATCAAATAGCAAATCTTTTCTTAAATTCTCTGTGGGGAAATATGGTTAAAGAAACTTACCAACCACAGGCATCAGGAGAATCCGATGATCTCTTTAAATATTTGTTTTCTCATGAAACTGAGATCTCATCATGCAACTTTATTGATGATGAAACAGTCTGTTTGTCTTGGAAGCATTCAAAAAAAATATTGTGCACCGTCAGATAATATAAATTTTTTCATTTTCATTACTTGTTTAGCAATGGCTTATGTATGTCTAGAGTCAAAAAAACCTCTCTTGAATGCACATAAAACTAAACCCATAGACACAAATAGTTTTATAACAGGGCATCATTAGTAGGTGCCTACAGAAGGAATTGCATAAGTGCTATTTTATAAAGACAAATTGGTGCCTATGCATATGGTGTAAGTGTAGGTGTGATCTCTTACTCCTGCAGGTGAGCAGGGGTAAATAATCATGCATACTTGATGCTTGTAGGTGTGTAGATTATGGTATTTTATAATCTATGCACTTATGTGAAAACTCTGCCCATGCTCTGCCAAGACTGTGCCCCTGGCTATGCCTACTGGCAAAGTACATGCCTTCGTGACAGAGCAAGTCAGTATTTATAAGACACTATTTGCATGAGTATGTGGCCATATACATTTGGAATGACTTTATAAAATTACCTCTTTGGGGGTATGCAGATAGATGTACAAGTCAAAGATTTTTTCATAGGAAACATATGAAAAAAAGCCCTTTTTGAATAAGGCTCCTAATTTTATAACAGGGGGGTTTGGTTCAAGAGGGTAAGAAGGCATCTCTTTCTAGCTTGTTTTAGCTCCAGAAGATAAAACCATGGAGTCAGTAATAGATACAATTGTGTTAGAGCAGTTCATGGCTGCGGTCCCTAAGGAAATTCATTCTTTTCTGATATTACAAAACTGCCGGACCACAGCAGAGGCAGCCCTGCTGACCGAGCGGTATTTAGAGGCAGAATTGGCTGGTCAGGCAAAAGGGGGCGCTCTGAGAATATCAGCGGAGGCTAGTTTTGGAAAATCAGAAAAGGGACCAATGCAAAATGTGGAACGTATAAAAAGTTATTTGCCTAAGCAAGAGAGTAGGTGGGCAAAGAAAAGATGTTTCAAATGTGGAAAACTAGGTCACATACAAAAGGAATGTAAAGCACGTACAGCATTGATAAGTGCTAATGTGAAGCAGGTACGAGAAGGTTTCCTTTTGAATGTTGAGGTCCAAGGCATTTCTACTAACGCTGTACTCGACTCCGGTGCTGACCAGAGTATGATCTCTAGGAGACTCTGGCAGGCAATTGAAGCCCGGAGTGAGTCAGTCCTGAGCCGACCAGAGTGCAGGGTCAGAATCAGATGTATCCACGGTGCATCCTCCTTCTATCCCATGTACAAGCTATCAATAAAGGGGTTAGGAATACAGAGGGAAGTCCTGGTACCGATAGTCCCAAAATTGCCCCATGACCTAGTGCTGGGTAGAGATTGGCCCCAGTTCAGAAGAGGGTTGGAGAAGGGCCTACATCCAAAAGTGGGTCTTGTGTCTACTCGATCCCAGTCAGCGACCCCAGATATAAAGGATGAACCCCCAGATGAGTTACTAGGTGAACTACCAACACACGATGACCTAATAGCTTCCCCTTCTGATAGGCCTAAAAAGAGAACTGACTTGAACACAGAAAAAGAGATAGAATAGGATTTCAGCCAGAGGGCGGAGGCCATGGTTACAGTTGTTCCCAGCCCTCTGTTCGAGAAACCCAGGAAGCCAGGTCAAAACCCAAGGGAGCCTCTGAAAATGGATTCACCGGTTAAGCAAAAATTTGTATTCAAATTTTGCAATGTGTCTCCAAAGGCGCAGAGTCCCCAGAGAGCCTCACCCGAAGCAGCAGGTTATGATTTGTACAGCACTGTGGAAGAAGTAATTCCCAGACATGGAAGGGCCCTGGTAGACACTGGCCTACAAATGGAAATGCCCATTGGGTGTTACGGCCGGATTGCGCCACGATCTGGTTTGGCCTTAAAACATTTTCTGGATGTGGGCGCCGGTGTTATAGACCCAGACTATAGGGAAGTAATAAAAGTACTGCTCTTCAATTTTGGAGATGAGGATTTCAGAATAAAGGAGGGCAATCGAATTGCTCAACTCATTTGTGAGAGAGTGGGGTTTCCCTCGCTAAAAGAAGTACCAATGGTAACTCCTACAAGTCGAGGAACCGGAGGGTTCGGGTCCACTGGAAGAACTGATGTGAAAGGACTGACTCCCACTTCTGAGGAGAAAATGGAAGAGGATTTAGGGCCGCAACTAGCAGAATACAAAACGAACCCGGAGCCTAGAGTAGGCGATGAACTTTCCCTGCAGCAGAGGCAAGAACTAGCCAGATTGCTAGCAAAATTTACAGATGTCCTGACACAAATCCCTGGGGAGACCAAATTGGTAGCTCATGAAATTATAACCCCACCTGAGAAGGTGGTTAGGCAAAGGCCTTATCGGCTACCTGAGGCCAGGAAACAAGAGGTAGTGGCCCAGGTACGAGAGATGCTCGAAATGGGGATTATTGAAGAATCCAAGAGTCAATGGAGTAGCCCCATTGTGCTAGTGCCAAAACCAGATGGCACCCTGAGATTCTGCATAGACTTTAGGCAGGTGAACGCCATCTCAATGTTCGATGCGTACCCCATGCCCCGCATTGAAGAGTTGTTAGATCGGTTGGGACAAGCTCAATATCTAACTACCTTAGATATGACCAAAGGCTACTGGCAAATTCCCCTAACCAGGGAGTCAAGACCTAAGACTGCTTTTAGTACGCCGATCGGACTGTTCCAGTTTCGAAGGATGCCCTTCGGCCTACATGGTGCAGCAACAACTTGTCAAAGGTTGGTGGACCACGTTTTACGTCCACATCAGGAATACGCCGTGGCTTATATGGACGATATCATCATACACAGTGCCAGTTGGGCCCAACATTTGCCGAGAGTGGAAGCTGTTCTACGGGCTATGAGACGGGCAGGCCTGACCCTGAATCCAGGAAAATGCATGTTTGCCGGACAAGAAGTGAAATGCCTCGGATATATGGTGGGGCGAGGTATGGTCAGACCATTGATGAATAAAATACATAGTGTTAAAAATATTCTAAGGCCAACAAACAAAAGACAGCTGAGGAGTTTCCTGGGCCTAATCGGATATTACCGACGGTTCATTCCTCGGTTCGCCGAAGAGAGTGCCTTATTTACGGACATGCTAAAAAAAAATGCCCCGAATAACCTCAAATGGACCCCGGAGGCTGAGAAGGTTTTCACGGTGTCAAAAGGGAAGCTGTGTAAAGCTCCGGTGCTACGCGGCGTAGACTTTGGGCAACCATTTATTGTCCAAACAGACGCATCAGAGACAGGCTTAGGGTCAGTGCTGTCACAAATGTATGAGGGGATGGAACATCCCACAATGTACCTCAGCAGAAAGCTGTCCCAGACGGAAAGGAATTGCTCAACGATAGAGAAGGAATGTTTGGTCATCAAATGGGCGGTGGAGGCCCTCAGGTTTTATCTCACCGGACAGAAGTTCTTATTGGTCACGGATCATGCACCCCTGAAATGGTTGAATCAAATGAAGAACCATATGTGATGAGGAAGCCTCTAGTGAGCATATGGAGGTAGAAGAAAAGAATGATTTTAGCTTTAAGAAAAGTGACATCCCTGCAGTACACACGTTTCAGCGTTTGCCAAAAGAAAGCAAGCACAGAGAAACTAGGCTGCCACACCCAAGCTCTGCTGACGTAGTAGCAAGCTTGGAACCTAATTACAGACACCTGTCCAGAGAGGCAGAGACATGGCTCAGAGAGCAGGAATATAAACCCTGGCTAGAGAGAGAGTCAGGAGGAGAAGGAGGGCGAGGAGGACAACGAGAACAAGGAAGAGACAGAAGAACAATGACGACAGCACACGAGAGGGAACACAGGAGGAGACACAGCTGGGGAAGTGGAGGTGAAGCAATCAGAGCTGAAGGGGAGAAGAGAAACCTTCAAACCCCAGTGCCGGATAGAAAGGTTCAGAGAGTTCAGAGGTGGGAGCCCAGGACTCAGTCCAAGAGTCTACAAAGCCTAGCCTTGAACAGGGAACTGGGGCAGAGCTCCAGGGAGGAACTCCAACAAGGGAACCAGAGACTGCTTCCCCATAGCTGGAGAGAGATTGCTGAACAGAGCCAGAGAGGAGTCTCCACAACCTCAGGTACCTGTAATCCCTATCACATAGAGCTGTGCTCAAAGGAGACGCAGAACCCCTTAGGGAGGAGTTACTCTAAAACGTATGATAGTAGCTTGAAGGAAAACTCTGCAGTTCAGGAGTTGGAGGAAATGCAAGTGGACTGTAATGAGAATGATTCATTATCATCTGAAGTACCTATGGACTGTACGTTGTGTTTAGCTGATGACATTGAATCCCTTTGCTAGTGTATAATGGAGAGCGGAGGGAAGACAAAGGAAAAGAGAATATTTTTCTTTGTTGAAGGAAGCTGCTATGTTTTTTCTTTATCTATTAAGCAGTTGCATTTTTGAGTAAAGAGTGTGGAGCTCAGCCAGTATACTTGTGTAAATAACCTGGAGCGAACAACTGAAGAATTATCCTGATGCAATCTGCATAGAACCTTTTGTTTGTCATCTTTGCCTTTACCACTGGTTTCACGACTATTTCTTCTTAGAAGGCAAAAGAATTACCACTCCCAGCAGGCTTAGCTGGAGCAAAACAGTTTATCCCACCTTCTATAAGGAGAACATAATGGCAACCCTATCCCTCTTAGCCTGAGGTGGAGGGTTAGGGCATGACAAGGTGTAGTGAGAATCTTGTGGATACTCCATTTTTAGCAGAGGCCCAAACAGAATTTTCTTATAACCAGTTTAATTCCTTGTGATGTCCTCTGCAAAAAGCCTCATATGAACTGTGTCAACTTTTTAAATATCTTCTTACATTTTTGAAGATTACTTTTATAATAATCAATACTTTCTACTCTAACAGAACTGCAGTCACACACATGATTTGTGGTGAAGTCACTTGTAAAAGTTAATTTGATCAAAATCTTCTTTAATCGAATTTAAGCACTTTGGGATTGATTCATCCCTTGTGGTTCTGGCCTCCAGGAGATAAATAGCAGTCATATATCACCTATCAAGTGTTTCCAAATAGCATGTGTCATGAATAAGGATATTTACGCATCAGTTGGATTGTTTTCAAACTCCGCAAAGGATATTTCTATGGATCAAATACAGCTATTCACAGAAAACAGGAGCTGGGATCCAGCATTAACTTACAGTTCATGTCTTCCGCAGATGCACAGATTTAATTCACATATTAGGCATATATACCCCAAATATCTTTACGTTCGGTCAGAGTGGACATAGGTCTGCCTAGTCTCACATTTGCTGAATAGCTCCCTTTTTATCATTTGGGGAGAAAACTACCATTTCCTTTTCTTTTCCTTGCATAGAGGCTGACCAACTAAACTATGATTTTTTTTCACAGAAAGTGGTATTTGTGCAAAACAAATGCACAAAAAAACTAGAATGCATAAATATTCTGAAATTTAAGGGCATTTCTCTTTTTTTTTCTTGTTCATTCCTTCCCTAAAACAAAAAACAAAAAAAATCATACATTTGGGTTTTCTTACATGTGAAAGCTTATGAATATTCAGGCTTAATGAGCTTCTGTGATGCAAAAGCAGGCAAAGCAGTTCATTATTTATGAATTTTATGAAAATAGGTGTGCAAGTTGTCGTTAACTTGTTTTGGACTTTTCTTTGCAAACATTTATATGCAGAAATGAATTGCTAACTCACAGAAAATCCCATTGCTTAGTACATAAACTGCAAAGAACATTCTAGAAGCTAGTCCATGATATGTCCCTTTCTTTTATTCTATCCACTTGCATTAGAATGGAAGCAAAAAAAATTTTCAGGAAAACTTAAAAATAAAAAAATAAAAAAATAATTGTTTTGCAATCATTTTTGGATGTCTATAAACAGATAAAGTGGCATATTAGGAAGGATGACCAGGTGAAATCTGGGGCATCCGGGGCGAAGTATCCAAAAACACCACCAAGGATGTTAACATTTCAGCCTAATTTTAGCAACTTCAATGTCCTTGAAATGGACAACAACTGCATGGGCAGCCTCACAGACGTCCCCACTACAAACACTTGGGACAGGGACTACTATCCTATGCTGATGCAGGAATGTGAATCAGTGTGCTGAACGGAAAACAAGTGTCCTCATTTCCCTCGTTATCATCATGGAAAGCATAGGGATTTCAGAGTACCTTGCTCTCTATGTCCTCCAGGTGTCTGCATGGCAGAATGAGAGCTTTTCTGATGTCTATTCCTGCCCTAGAACAGGAGTTGATATGGACAGTCCCATCTGTGGGTAGGGATGTACTTTCCATTTCTGAAATCAGGAGCATGCGTCCAACTTGCCCAGAACGCCCATAGTCCTACCTTTGTCATGCTCTTTCATTACTTGGATGTCTTCACTGTGGGGACGTCTATAGAACTGCCCTCTAAAATGGCTCCGGGGACGTCTCCATTATTTGGACATCTTCGTTCTCATTTTCAGATTTCCAAAGCACAAATAGGGCTTCTAAAATAATCCCCATAATGTTGTGATCTCCAAAGCATACAGTACATCCACCTATCTGTTAAAGGGTAAGTCCATCAAGCCCAACATCCTGTTTTTAACATTCGCCAATCCAGGTTACCATTACCTATTAGAATCCATGTATTCCTTTTTGTGCATACCCAGGGACAAACATTGGTTAAAAATGATTTATTGATCTTTCCTGCCAAAACTTGTCTAAACTTTTTTGAAAGCACTGTTATGCTGACTATTATCACCATATCTTCCAATAGCAAATTCCACAGCTTAGTTGTCTATGCAGTGAAAAAAATACTACTTTTCGATTGTTTTAAAAGGGCTACCAATTTGCCTCATGGAGTGTGCTTTTTGAATGAATAAACAAACAATTCACATTTCCTTATTCCACTCTATTCTGTCATATCTCCCCTCAGCCATCAGCTTTCCTAACTGAAGAGCCCTAACCTCTTTAACCTTTCCTCACAGGGTGGCCTTTCCACCTTCTTTATAATTTTGGACACCCTTTTCTGTGTCTTTTCTAGTTCCACTATAATCTTTTTGATACGCAACAACCAGAACTGCACACATCACTGAAGGTCTGATTGCACCATGAAACAAAACAGTCATTATTGTCATCTCTTTTATTCTCCCTTCCTTTCCTAGTATTGCCTACCATCTATTTGCCTTTTTGATTGCTATCACATACCGAGTTAAAGATTTCAATATATTGTCCACAGTGATCTTTTTCCTAGGTAGTGACTCCTAGTAAATAACTCAGAATCATGTAGCTACAATGCTGTACTAAGGCCTGTGCGAGTGGTGCAGCCGCACAGGGTACAAAAGAATAGGGGGGCATTTGGGAATCCACTCACACTGACTGCCCAGCCTGGCCTTGCCTGTCACCGCTTTTCTTGTTCTCTTGGTGGTGGCTGTGGCACTGGACCTCCTCAAATTAAAACAAAACAAATGCAGGTCGTTGCAACTCCATGCTTGCAAGGCTGGGCTGGTCCCTTTCTCTTCTGGTTCAAGCATATATCAAAGGAGGGAGGGATCGGATCCGCCTTGCAAGTGCAGAGTTAGAAAGCCCTGCTTTTTTTTTTTTAATTGGAGGAGGTTTGCCGCTGCTGCCACCGCCGTCACCGCCGCCAAGAGAACAGGAAAAGCAGTGGTGGGGCAAGGACAGACTGGGCAGGTAGCATCGGGGGGGGGGGGGGAATGGCTGGACAATGAGAGGTAGAGCTGCTGGGCATGGGGGGATAGGGTGGGACCAGGTCTGCAAGTTGTATAGGGTGCATTTATGGCTGTGTGGTTATAATATGGATTATGTTACCTTATGTGCACCACTTTATCCAAACTTCATCTGCCAGTTCCCAGGTCTCATAAGATCATCCTGCAATTCCTCACAATCCACTAGTCTATCAATAAATTCCCATCCCCTAATCTCCACATTAATATATCTTTCACACTTTTGTTCGCACAAATATACACCGCCCTGCTATTACCCTGTATGCAGGGTCTCACACTACTATACCCACATACCATACACACACACACAAACATACACACAACCCTGAACATGGGAAAACAATGAAGTACACCAAAATAGTGCATTCATTATTAGAAACAAAAAAGGGGAGAGAGCATGAGCAATGGTGAAAGGAGTCCAAAATGCAAAACATGGGTTCTGCCCTACACTGTGGGCCCTCTCCTCCTGCTCATAGAGACAACATATGTTCATATCGGGATGAGACTGAAAGAAAGTAGAAAGAGCAGGCATCCAGGTTGACTCCCAGATACCACAAATTGTCAAAAGTAGGGGAAGAAAATGAACATATACTGATGCAGCCACAACAAATACCTCTCTTTCACTTTAGAACAAACCCCAGGAAGTGTTTCTTTTAATTATAATGTTTTATTTATTCATATATATATATATATATTTATTTATTTATTATTCAATAAAACTATATGTCTAATGGTCCTTTTATTATATGTTTTATGTACATTTTATGTTCTAATATACTTTATGGGCCTGATCCAGGAAGAGGAATAGGTGTAAGGAGCTCTTTGCTCTTAGGGAATGAGGTACATAGGCGAGACCTACAGGGATATAGTACTGAAGTCCCATTTCCAGTCTGGCAGCATCCTGGTTGCCATGGAGGAGAGAGGTCATGTGACAGGAGAGCATCACCCTAGTGTGGCAGGAAGTGATCCTGTAGCTAGGACCTGTCCTCCAGGCGATGTAAAACCCTCTCTCACTGAAGAGGTTTCTCCAGGGCCATGTGCCCATGAGGAAAGGGTTAGGACAGCAGTTATAGTTTGTGATTCCATCATTAGCCATGTAGATAACAGGGTGGCTGGTGGACATGAGGATTGCCTGGTAACATACCTGCCCGGTGTGAAGGTTGCGGACCTCATACGCCACCTTGACAAGGTCTTAGATAGTGCTGGGGGAGGAGTCTGCTGTCTTGGTACATGTTGGTACCAATGACATAGGAAAGTGTGGTAGGGAGGTTATAGAGGCTAAATTTAGGCTTTTAGGTTGGAAGTTTAAATCCAGAACTTCCAGGGTAGCATTCTCCGAAATGCTTCCCGTTCCTCGTGCAGGACTCAAAAGACAGGCAGAGCACCAGAGTCTCAATGTGTGGATGAGACCGTGGTGCAAGGAAGAGGGTTTTGGATTTGATAGGAACTGCGGAACATTCTGGGGAAAGGAGGGGCTTTTCCAAAGCAATGGGCTCCCTCTTAACCAGGATGGAACCAGGCTGATGGCATTAACCTTTAAAAAGGAGATAGAGCAGCTTTTAAACTAGATAAAAGGGGAAAGCTGACAGTCACCCAAGAGCGCATGATTCGGAACAATGCATCCTTGAAAGATACTAGCAAAAGACTGAAGTTAGGGCATATCAACAGAGAGGTTCCAATAAAGAAAAAAGTAACCCAATGCCCTTGAGTACAGAGCAGACAGAGCTTAAAGATCCCAAATTACCCTAGCTTACCAATAATCAGATAAATATGAATAAAATATAGTCTTTAAAATGCTTGTATGCAAATGCTAGAAGTATAAAAAATAAGATGGGAAAGTTAGAATATATAGTACTAAATGTGAGGTTAGATATGATTGGTATCTCAGAGACATGGTGGAAGGAGGACAACCAGTGGGACACTTTGATACCTGGGTACAAACTATATCGTAATGATAGAGCTGATCAAATTGGTGGAGGAGTTGCTCTCTATGTTAGAGAGAGCATTGAGTCACAAAGGATTAAGGTTTTGCAGGAAACAAAATTCACTGTAGAATCTCTATGGATTGAAATTCCATGTAAAAAGGGGAAGGGAAGGCAATGACTGTGGAGGTGTACTATAAACCGACTGGCCAGAATGAACAAATAGATGATGAAATGCTCAAAGAAATCAGGGAAGTTCGCAAACGTTACAGCACACTAATAATAATGGGTGATTTCAATTACTCCAGTATCGACTAGGTCATTGTCATGGCAGGACATGCAAGGGAGATAAAGTTTCTAGATGAAATACATGATTGCTTCTTGGAGCAGCTGGTTCATGAATTGACCAGAGGGGAAGCCATTTTTGACCTAGTCCTTAGTGGACCACAAGATCTGGGGCAAGAGATAAGGGTTTTGGGGCCAATTGGCAAAAGTGACCATAACATGATCACGCTTGATTTAATAAATGGAGGAAGGACGACAAGGAAATCTACAATACTATCTTTTAACTTTCAAAAGGGAGGCTATGATAAAATGAGGAAAATAGCTGAGAAAAATCTAAAAGGAGCAATTGCAAAGGTTAAAGATTTACATCAAGCATGTGTGTTGTTTAAAAATACTATCTTGGAAGCCCAAACCAGCTGTATTCCACACTTTAAGAAAACTGGAAGGAAGTCCAAAAAACTGGCAGCATCGCTAAAAGGTGAGGTCAGAGATGCTGTTATTGCCAAAAAAAGTATCTTTCAGGAAATGGAAAAAGGAGCCAAAAGACAAAAATTGAAAACAACAAATTAGATGAAAGGCAAGTAAGATGAGAGGCATTAATAAGGCAGGCAAAGAGAGAATTTAAGAAGAAGCTGCTGTGGAAGCAAAAATGTGTAATAAATACTTTTTCAAGTATATTCATAGCAAAAAAGCCTGTGAGAGAGTCAGTTGGACCATTAGATGATAGAGGGGTAAATGGGGTACAAGAGGAGACAAGGCTATAGAAGACAGACTGAATGAATTCTTTGCTTCGATCTTTACTGAGGAAGATGTAAGGATGTTAATCATAACTGAAATGGTATTTAAAAGTGATTCCGCAGAAGAACTTAAAGAAATATCGATACACCGGGAAGATGTATTACAACTATTTGATAAACTGAAGAGTAGCAAATCACCTGGGCCAGATGGTATACATCCGAGGGTGTTGAAAGAACTGAAATATGAGATTGCTAACCTGCTATTAGTAATCTGTGAACTATCATTAAATTGAATTGAAGGAAATATCGATACATTGGGAAGATGTATTAACACTATTAGATAAACTGAAGAGTAGCAAATCACCTGGGTCAGATGGTATACATCCAAGGGTGTTGAAAGAACTGAAATATGAGATTGCAAACCTGCTATTAGTAATCTGTGAACTATCATTAAAATCATCTGTAATACCTGAAGATTGGAGGATGGCCAATGTAACGCCAGTTTTTAAAAAGGGTTCCAAGGGTGATCCAGGAAACTACAGACCAGTGAACCTGACATCAGTACTAGAAAAATGGTAGAAACCATTATAAAGAACATAATTACTGAACATGTGCCATGGCTTTATGGGAGACAACCAATATGGCTTTAACTAATGAAGGTCTTGTCTTACTAATCTGTTATGTTTTTTTGAAGGTGTAAATAAACACGTAGACAAAAGTGAGTCAACTGATATAGTGTATCTGGATTTTCGAAAGCCTTTGACAAGGTCCCTCATGAGAGACTCTTGGCGAAACTAAAAAGTCATGGGATAGAAGGCAGTGTACTACTGTGGATCAGGAACTAGTTAAAAGATAGAAAGCAGAGGGTAGGGCTAAATGACCAATTTTCCCAATGGAGAAAGATGAATAGTGGAGTACCCCAGGGATAAGTGCTGGGTCTGCTGCTTTTTAACATATTCATTAATGAACTGGAAATGGGAATAATGAGTGAGGTAATCAAATTTGCAGATGACACAAAATTATTCAAAGTTGTGAAAACCCAAGAGGATTGTGAAAAATTGCAAGAGGATCTTGATAAATTGGAAGACTGGGCATCCAAATGGCAGATGAAATTTAATGGGGAGACATGCAAAGTTATGCACTTAGGAAAGAACAACCCAAACTATGATTACGCGATGCAAGGTTCCACATTAGCAACCACCACCCAGGAAAAAGATTTAGGTATCATCGTGGATAACATGTTGAAACCCTCTGCCCAGTGTGCAGTAGCAGCCAAGAAAGCAAATAGAATGCTAGGAATCATAAGAAAAGGAATGGAGAATAAAACAAAGGATATCTTGAATTTTGTGTGCAATTCTGGTCACAGTATCATAAAAAGGATATAGCATTATTAGAAAAGGTACAGAGAAGAGCCACCAAAATGGTAAAGGGGATGGAAAGATAACCCTATGAAGAGAGGCTAAAAAGGTTAGGGCTCTTCAACCTGGAAAAAAGATGGCTGAGGGGAGATATAGTAGAGGTCTGTAAATTAATGAATGGAATGGAACGGGTAAATGTAGATCGATTGTTAATGCCATCAAAATATAGAAAGACTAGGGGACATGAAATGAAGCTACAGTGTAACCTATTTAAGACTAATAAGAGAAAATATTATTTCACTTAACGTGTAATTAATCTCTGGAATTCATCGGAGTATGTAATAAAAGCTGTTAGCGTAGCTGGGTTTAAAAAAGGTTTGGACAAGTTCCTGGAGGAAAGATCCATAAGCCATTATTAAAGAGGACCCATGAAATCCACTGCTTGCCGCAATGCATGCACTGTGGAACGTGTGTCTTTTGGGGAAACTGCTAGGTACTTGTGACCTAGATTGGCCATTTTTGGAAACAGGATACTGGTCTTGATGGATGTTGTTCTGATCCAGTATGGCATATCTTATGTTCTTATGAATAGCGGGACTGTACATCTTGATCTTACATGGTTGGTTTCTACACCCATGTGAGTGATCATGTTGGAGTTGACATTGCTGAAGGGCTGTAAAATCACAGCCCACTGCAGGATTTTGTGAATGCTGTTTCTTGTTTAGCAATTGCTATTGTCTTAGCTCAGAGGTTTCCAACTCCTGTCCTGGAGGGCCAAACACCATTCAGGTTTTCAGGCTCTCCCTAATAAATATGCATGAGATGTATTTGCATGCACTGCCCCCATTGTATTCAAATGTATCTTATGCAGGGAGGAGTGGCCTAGTGGTTGGGGCAAGGTACTACAGGCCGGAAGGTCAGTGGTTCAAATCCCACTAGAGGACAGCAACCTTGGGTCGGAAGGACTGGGGTTTCTAGTCCCACAGGTGCTCCTTGTGGTCTTGGGCAAGCCACTTAACCCTCCATTGCCCATATTCCCTGTAAGTATTAGTGCATGTCTCTCATATCCTCTCGTGTTAAATGTATCCCCCAACTGCTTTGACCCGGTGAAAAGCGGGATATAAATGCAGCTAAATAAATGCATATTCATTAGGGACAGCCTGAAAACCTGAATGGTGTTTGGCCCTCCAGGACTGGAGTTGGGAACCTCTGTCTTAGCTGGTTGGTTCTTTCACCTATGTTAGTGAGCATATTGGAGCTGATGTTGCTGAATGACTATAAAATCGCAGCCCCACTGCGGAACGTGGCTGTGGGTGCCTGCCCAAAAGGGGAAGCAGAAGAAGAATGCAGCTCAATATTCATCTGGTAAGACTATTAAGATAGCTGGAGCAATGGATTCTTATATTAAAATCATATCTACTCTACTGGGAGAACTACCTAATTCAGACGATACCTCTGTGTCTGTGATCTCTCTCTCGCCCTCCATAACTCCTGTTCTCTATGACATTGAAACCCCACCCAACCAATGTGATGGACTTTCAGACAGAGTCTCTCTTTCTTTTTTTTTTTTAATTCTTTATTTTCGTTTTATAACAACAAAGGAAAAGGAAGACATACAGCTAAAAGACAGATACATAAAGTGTAATACATACACCAAAATAAACCCCTGCCACCCCCGCCCCCCTGCTTCTTCTCTAGAAAACTAATCATTCCCGAAGCGGGCGTGTACTTACATTATTGTGTTACAAAACCTAACGGTGATCTGAAACATGATGAGTGCACATTATACAGGCATGTTGGAACAATGAGCAGATTGTACATAATCATTAAGCATCTGCCATTTAGACAAGCGAGAGTGAGTTTGGGCATGGGGAATAGCTCTCCGAGGTATCTGCTCATATTTACTATATAAGCAGACGAGGTTCCACCATTCATTGACAGTAAGTCGAGAGCTATCCTTCCAATTCCTCGTGATTAAGCATATGGCTATACCCAGCATGAAGTCAAGGAGAAAGCGACCCTTCTTAGGAAGAGAGGGGACCTCCGCCACAGAGCGGAGTCCCACGATCTTCCAAGAGAGAGGTTCGTGGAGGTGTAAGATAAATTGAATACGACCCCAGACCCGCCCCCAGTAAACCTGTAGTTGAGGACATTCATAAATAACATGAGCGAAGGTTCCCACAGCAGTATGGCAAGACCAACACTGGTCCCTAGCATTTATGTGCCATTTGGCTATTTTTTCTGGGGTATAAAAGCATCTGTGTGCAAAAAAGAAGAGAGTTTGGGTAACAGAGGCAGACCGGGAAACCCGCACTACTTTGCTCCAGAAAACGCTCCATTGCCCAGGGGTTAAAGTGGTTTGCAGTTCGCGCTCCCAGGCTTGTTGGGCTCTAAAAGTGGCCGTGTCTGTACCCTGACATAGTATTTTATAAAAGTTAGAGGCTACTCCATGTGTACTACTAATAGAGTGAACTATCTCTAATAGTCCGTCCTCAGTAGGGGCAGAGGGCGGCATAATTCGAGCACTTTTGAGACAGTGTTGAAGCTGCATCAATTGAAAGTAGTGTTTCGCTGGTAACGCAAATTCCTTTTGTAAATCAGAAAAGGTTTTCCAACGAGCTGCAGAGAAAAGCTGTTGGGGTGTCCAGATCCCCCTTGAGTACCAGGGTTTCCATGCTATCGTTCTATTTAGGACTTGAATTCTGGGGTTATTCCATAGCGGGAGTCCGTCCTGAGGACATACGTTCGGGCCCAGTGATAGAATGAGAGTGTTAAAGGCCGCAAGAGTATCGACAATCATTGGTGGATGGCGGCTGTCTACTTGATAGGACATACCGGGGAGATGGGTCAACGGAATTGGGCTACTAAGCTCCTCTTCTATGTCAAGCCAAACTGGTCTGCTGTCTGTTGAGGCATCTAGCCATCGGGCACCTTGCTTGAGTAGGAAGGCTTGATGATATCTAAGAAAATCTGGAAATCTGGTACCCCCACTTTCCTTTGCAGACTGTAGTTTTTGTTTAGCTATCCTTGGTGGCTTGCCCTGCCAGAGATAACGGACGAGAAGGCCCTCAATATCTTTATAAGTATGTAGCGGGAGTAAGCATGGCAGCATTTCTAAAATGTAGTTCACTTTGGGGACTATCATCATTTTCACAGTTTCTAAGCGGCCCCACCATGTAAGAGATAAGGGAGACCAACGATTTGTGAGCTCACGGACTTTGGAGACTACCTCTTTGGCATTAAAACTGATAGTGTCTTCTAAAGGAGAACAGTAATGGACCCCGAGATACTTCACCATGCGGGATTGCCAAAGGAAGGGAAAGGCCTGCATGTCAGCCTCATGTACCCAGCGGTTCAGTGGGAATGCTACAGATTTGGTCCAGTTAATTTTATAGCCCGATAATTGTGAGTATCCGTCAATCAGATCCAAGACAGCTGGAACCGAATCGAGGGATACGAAAAGCATAAGGTCATCTGCATATGCAGAGAGTTTAATCTCCCTATGACTGAAGGGGACACCTCGAATACGTGCGGACTGTCTAATAAGGAGGGCTAGGGGTTCAAGAGCTAGATCAAAGAGCATTGGTGATAGGGGGCAACCTTGACGCGTGCCTCTTTGGAGATTAAATGGCTGAGACTTGATGGCATTTACACAAATACTGGCGACGGGTTGAGTATACATGACTTGGAGATAGCGGAGGAAGCCCTCCCCAAAGCCATACCATCGGAGAACTGCAAATAAGAAGGGCCATTCTAGACGATCAAATGCTTTTTCGGCATCCAGGGAAAGACCCACCCATGGATGATCTAGATTGGCAGCACTGGATAGCACATGGCACAAGGTCCGAGCATTGTCAGCAGTTGATCTGCCGGGTATAAAACCGCATTGGTCGGGGTGAATTAGGGTGGCCATCCTGTCAGATAGCCGGGTGGCCAAGATCGTTGCGAAGATCTTATAATCGGCATTGAGTAGGGAGATTGGACGGTAGTTGGCGGTTAGTAGCGGGTCTCTGCCTTCTTTCTCAAATACTACCACATTAGCTGCAGAGAAAGATCCCAAAGAGGATGTATCTACCGCAAGGGCAGTAAAATAGAGTTTTAAATAGGGAACTAAATCTGCACTGAACGTTCTGTAGAATTCGGTCGGGAGACCATCGGGCCCTGCGGCACGGCCCGAGGCTGTTCGTTTTAGGGCAGATTGGATCTCTGAAGTAGAGAAGGGTTCATCCATCGCATCCCTATCATCTTCAGAAAGGGTCGGCCGCTGAATGCCAGACAGCAATCGCTCGAATGTCACTGACGAGAACTCACATTCAGATTGATATAGGCGGGTATAGAAATCCCAAAAGAGCTCTACAATGTCGGAGTCTGTGGTCACTATGCCCCCTCCCTGTGGAACTCGAAGGGCCGCTACGCGTTTGGCTTCTTTTTGACCTTTCAAAGCGTTGGCTAAGAGTCGACCGGCTCGGTTATTTTCACGATAATATGTCCCTCGCTGAAGCTCAATACTCTTAGAAGCTGCAGTTGAGAGGATTGAATTATATTGAAAACGGAGACGCTGTAATCGAATTAATACACATGGATCAGTACGTGAAGTTAGAACTCGTTCGCCTGCTTTTATTTGTTGGTCTAGGATGAGTAGCTGCTGTTTGCGTTGTTTCCGCAGGCGGATTTGATAGCTAGTGATCGTTGCTCGAATGGCCGCTTTGAAGCCCTCCCACCAAGCCCAATTCGCAGTATCCTGGGGTAGATTAAAATGGAAGTAATCCTGTATGGCTGCTCGAATTTCTAACTGGAACTCTGGCTGAGTTAACAGGGCTCTATCAAAGAACCAGGCCCCCGAATTCCCTTGGGGTGCAGTAGTGTGTAGTTGAAAGGAAATGGCAGCATGATCCGAAATATGTTGGGAGTGAATCTTTGCAGTGTCCACCTGAGGAACTAACAGTTTTGATATTAGAAAGAAGTCTATGCGAGACTGGGATTTATGAGGGGAAGAGAAGAAGGTGAAGTCCAGCTCATTGGGGTGTAGTAACCTCCATAGATCAACTAAAGCAAGATCTTTGATCAGGGAGGTAAGCGTGGTGTGACTCTTGGGGGGACCACTTGTCCTAGGCGGCTGTTTGTCAATCAGGGGATCAAGGACTAGATTGAAATCCCCCCCAATTATCAATGAAGTATTAGCAGAGGCCTGCGCAACCTGAGCAATGGTAGCAAAAAAGGCAGGGTCATCCACATTAGGAGCGTAAAGGCATATACATGTAAATTCAAGGCTACCTATCTTGAGATGAACTCTGGACCATCTACCTGCTGTATCTGAGCTAGTCGCAATAATAGTAGCATGCAAAGATTTCCTAACCAGTATGGCAACCCCACATTTCTTAGAAACGGCTGGGGAATAGGCGGCCACCATGTAAGGTTTAATATTGAGTTTAAGAGTTTCCTTCGAGTTTAAATGCGTTTCTTGGAGAAAAATTAGGTCCGCAGCTTCCTGGCTTAGGTAGCTTAGGATTTTCTTCCGTTTTATCGGATTATTGATTCCTTTTACGTTCAATGAGAAAATCTTACATGGTGCCATCAAGCGGTAATAGACATTTTAGGTAAGGGCGCTTGAAAACATACAACATAATCAGAATCTGTGCAACAATGACATAATCACCGAGTATTCTAGCTAATACACCCCATATTGAAAAGTATGTACTAAAGTATCTTAGAGAAGAAGCAAAACCCCCAAAGAATATGGCGACCATATGTCTGCGGGAGGAGGCCCTAGAGAGGAAAAAGAAAGACATGAGAAAAGAGAAAAGAAACACCAGAGTCCATAATTAACACTGTCTCTGATACTCATCGAGGCTACTGTGGGTAGATGGAGTCGGGTCACATATATCCTCAAAAGTAAGGCAACAAACTGCCCTCGCCAGACTCTTGGCTGGGCTGCGGCAGATCCGATATGGCAGGTACAGCGGATATAAGAATACTTGCAGGAATAATCTGGAAGTCAGCGCATCAAGTCGGCCTCTTTGGAATCCAAAAACTCCGCTAGCAGATCAGGGTCCTCAAATGTTCTTGTCTGATTGTGAAGCGTGACTCGGAGCTTGGCCGGGTACATCAGGCCATAGCGTGCTTGTAGTTGTTGAAGCCTCGGCCGGAATTCCAGAAAGCGCTTTCGGCGGTCGACCGTGGGTTTAGCCAAGTCGGGATAGAAGGAGATCTTGTGGCTCTCAAACTCCATATGGCCCTTTGCCCGAGAGGCACTTAGAATTTGCTCCACGTGTTGATATCTCAAAAGTCGAAAAATGATAGGCCGCGGGGTCTTCCTGTTGAGCGTTATGCTTGTGGGTACACGATGAGCGCGATCGATCTCTAAATCTTTGGTAAAGGTGATTTGGAGCAGGGAAGGGAGGATTTTGCATAAAAACTCTTTCATGTCTCCCGATTCCGCTCCCTCCGGTATGCCCACGAGTCGTATGTTGTTGCGGCGCGCTCTATTATTGCCATCTTCCACTTCTTTCTGCAAGGCCCGCACCTGACGTTCAACTTTGTCGAGTTTGGACAACCGGGCCACATGGGAGTCCAATATGCTCTCCATTTTGTCCTGACGCGAAGAAAGAAAGCCCTTCTAGCTTGCTTTGCAGTACACCAAAATCTTCCCGCAGCGCTCGGAGTGCTTCACCGTTTGACTGCACGAGGTTTTTGACCCCTCTAATCTCTGCGAGGATTTCCTGCTGCATTTCGGGGCCCTCGCCCAAGGCCAGCCCCTTCTGCGGGGACGGAGGTTCAGTTTTGGAACGTTTGCCGTGAGAAGCCGCTGGAGATCCAAATTCCAGGCGCGTGGGTTTGGTCCCCGCCATCTCACCAATGTGCCCCGGCAAGATCAGAGTAGAAATTCCAAGTATGTACGGTGTTAATTCAGGATTCTGAGTAGGCCTCTCGGGAGCCTCAGCGTTATGCGACCATCCCGCTGGACATCAGGCTCCGCCCCCCCCCCGCTGGACATCAGGCTCCGCCCCCCCCCAGAGTCCCTCTTTCTGTTGAATTGGGTTCACTCTCTTTGGACTCTCCTTCCCTGCAGGCCCCCCTCCTAATGTTTTGAGTGCACTTGAGGAATGGATATGGCCACTGCCAACTATGGTCAAGTTTTCTGTTTTCTCTCCAGATAAAATGGTGCCCCCTAAAGACATTTTTTTAAAGGATATATGGGAAATTGTTTTCCAAAGTCAGTGTTAAGCAAGCTTCACTCTACTCTTTGGTTACAGATTCTTTAATGCATCGTCAATTGGAATCGAGAGGTCTCTCTCTAAGAATCTGCGATTTTCAAATTTCCCTTGCACCCACTTCCTCTCACTGGCTATACTCTTTCTTAAATATTTGAAAGAAATCCTGCAGCTGCCAGATGTGGATGCTGTTAGGTTTTCTAAAATATATTATGTGAGTAAAAGAGAGCGCACCGTCAAGAGGGAGTGGTATTTCCAGAGATGATCTTGATACTATCTTGGCTGCTAATAATTTAGATCTATCAGTGTTTTTAGAGTCTTCTATCGATGAGATATCTCTTTGGGCCACTTTAATGGAATCATTTATTGCTGAGGTAGATAAAGACTATATTTTGCATTCTTATTGTACAAACAAATTCTAAAAAATTCTGTGGGTAGGCAGTTCAAGTACCCTTGCATTTTAGGTATGTTGTGTACAATATCTTGAGAAATAATTGGAAATATTCCAACTGTATGTGATCATAATTTTTAATAGTATGTTCAAAGGTAATGTCTGTGCAACCTAGACATAGTAATTTCTGAGAAAAAAAAACCAAAATATGACCTGGACAGGATTAATGGCACCTTTCACTATTATTTGGTTGCATGAACCTAGGCAGTGATGACAGCCCCCAAATGTTTCTTTTAGCCATTTATAAGTTTCAGACATCTGTCTACTAGTAGTTTCTCCCACTTTTCAACTGTGATTTGTTTCCAGGATTCCTTTTACTAATGGCAGATTTCAGCTCTTTCCAAAGGTTCTTGACTGAATTGAGATCAGGACTCGTTGCTGAGCAATTTAAAACAATTCATTGTTTTCTTTTTAACCAATCTTTTATACTTTTGGATGTATGTTTTGGGTCATTGTCCTCCTGGAGGACCCATCACCTTCAACCCAGACTTAGCTTTCTGACACTAGGTAGCACATTTCGCTCCAAAATACCTTGGTAGTCCTCTGACTTCATGATTCCTTTAAGACATTTCAGGCCACCAGTTTCTGAGGAAACAAAACAGCCCCACAATATTATGGAATCTCCACCATATTTAACTGTATGAAGGGTGTTGTTTTCCCTTATAAGCTTCATTTCCTCGCCTATAAATGTATCGCTGGTCTGCATTGCCAAAGAGCTCAAGTTTGATTTCATGTGTCCATAGAACATTTTCCCAGAAAGATTGTGGTTTCTCAAGGTGGGTTTGGCAAAGATCAGGCATGCCTTTTTATGTCTGTCTTTCAGCATTGGGGTCCTCCTTGGCCTTTGCCATGAAGTCCTTTATGTTTAGTATGTGGCGTATGGTGTGGGTTGAAACCACCACTTCAAATTGCTCCAGGTCAGTCTTAAGCTCTTTGGATGTTGTATACGACATTTGTCCAACAGTTCACATTAACTTTCAAAGACTTATTGGATTAATTTTCTTCTTCCCACTATATCCTTGGAGGTTCTTGACAGTTCCATGAGCTGAAAATCTCTTAATAACATTGCAAACTGTAGACACAGAAATCCCAAGATCTTTGGAGATGGCCTTGTATACATTTGAAGTTTGATGTTTGATGATAATGGCTTTTCTGACAGTCTCAGGCAGCATGCTTTTCTTCACCATTGTGAAAATGGAACAGGGAGTAAATGTGGCCATTTTAAATAATAGAGCCATCATTCATTGGTTGATTCAAGTCATGTGAGTACTGACAATTGATCACAAGTGAGTCTTATTTTACTACAATGGGACTGTGGTTCTTCTGTTCAAGCTGATTTAAATTGTTTATAAGGGTGTCAATAATCATGTCCTCTATTTCCACAAAATCATCATTCTACCCCTACCAACATTAAGAGATAATCCAAACATTAAGTCACTGAGGAAGAAAAGGATATCAGTACCTGTGGGCTAATGAGTCCCGGCTACTTAATCAGGCCATGGACCAGCACCAAAACATCAAAGATCCAAGAAAACTTCCTCCTGACTCAACAGAGTATCAGCATATATATATCTGAACATTCACATTTAAACATAAGCCGCTGGTATTTGTCCTTATAAATCTACTGCTCTTTACAACATTGATAATTGTTATTATAAATCTGTAGTCTTAAACAATTGGGGCTCAGTTCTGTGCCATGAATAGTGGGGATGGACGTCCCAATGCTATTCATGCCTTCTCCAGCCACATCTAACTTCCCCGCCGGTTTTATGGGGCAGTTAGACAGGGGCAGGAAAGGGGCAGCTTGGGGGCTGGAGTCTGGGCGGGCGGTGTGTGGTAGCCGGTCCTAGACGTACAGGGACAATTCTAATGTAGGCCCTGTATGTCCAGGGCCAGCAACTTGTGCGGGGAAGTTTTTCCACCTCTAAGGTGGAATAACTTCTCTGGATCTTTTTTCTTCGGCAGTCCAGTGCTTGGATTGGGCAGGGGGGGCCTGCAGTAATGCCCCACAGCCCAACCCTTGCCTTAAGAGGCCAGATCAGGGGTCGGGCTGCAGGGAATGAAGCCCTGAAGTCCAGCGGCCGGCATCATGGCTCTTCAATGGAGCTGTGGTGCCATGGCAACATGACACCATGGCGCAGTGGCTCCATTGAAGATACTTCACTGAGTTAGCCAGGTACAGTCCTGTACATGTAGGCCCGGCTGAATCGCAGTCTCAGTCTGCACATACAGGACTGTTCACAATTCTGATTCTGTAGGGCTAGACGTGCCCCGCAGGATCAGAATCGCGATCCCCTCTGTATGTCTGGTTCAGACTAGATGTACAGAGGGGATCTATGTCCAGAAATGAATAAGCCTGTTGGTGTATAGCATCTTACACATAGTGCTGTGAATATAGACTCGCACTAAGCATTTTAGCCACCTTGAACAAGACTCACCTTAGGCATAGCTGCTTATCCATCTCATGTATTGCCGTTTATCGCATCTTGTGCACAGCTGCTTATCCTTCTCATGCATAGCAACTTATCCCAATGCTACAACAGACACCCTAAAGCTTTTCACAATCGCTTCTTCAGGGGAAGCTCACAACAGGCATTTCCATAACAGGTATCCAAACTATTGGCATATTTATTTTTATTTTATTTATTTAAAGGGTATGTCTATCCCGCCTTATCCTTTAATCAAGGCGGTGAACACAGCAAACAATCAAAGCATTGGTGATTTTGTTAGGTGTGTCTATGTACAGTGAGGGTGTGTGAGTGTGGGTGTGAAGATTGGTTTGAGCTATTTACAACATGTGCTTTTTACAGCTATATACATGGGGTTTTGCAGTCTCTGAAATTTGCTGCGGTTGATCTTTAGATCGAGTTTGAAGTTCTGTTCTGTGTTTAGACCGAGTCTTTAGAGTCTGGTTAAATGCTTGGTCCGTAGTACTCGGTGAAGAGCAATGTCTTTAGGTATTTTTGGAAGTCCTTTGGGTCTTCGGTAGCCCGTAGCTCATCTGGGAGTGTGTTCCATCTTGTTGGAGCTGCCATTGAAAGGGCTCTTTGTGTGGTGGATTTGCATACTTTTGTGTAGTTTCTTGGTGTGTTGAGTGTGTCTGCTGTGGTCTTTCTTCTAGGTCTAGTGCTGGTGTTGGGTAGTATGAGTGGTTGGAGGCTGAGTGCGGAGCTCATGTGTTTGATTCGGAAGATTTCAATTTCAGTATCATTTTGTATCTGATGCGGTGGCTGATTGGGAACCAGTGGAGGTCTTTTAGGATGGGCGTGTTGTGGTTTTGTTTTGAACCATCTGAACCGGTGATTATTCTGGCCGCTGTGTTTTGAGCCATCTGTAGCGGTCTGAGTGATTGTTTTGGCATGCCATTATAGATCGGGTTGCAGAAGTCAAGGATGGGAGTTATTAGAGCTTGTCAGACTGTGCGGAAGTGGTCTTGTGTGAGTAGGGGCTTGAGGCGTCTGATTATTCTCATCTTGTAGTATGCGTTCTTGGTGGTTCTTCTGATGTGTGATTGTAGGTTGAGTTCTCTGTCGAGGGTTATTCCGAGGTATTTCACTTCGTTTTTCAGTGGTATTGCTGTATTGTTGGTGTTGATGAAGAGTGGGGAGCTGAAGCTGGTGTTTTGTGTGATGATGATTGCCTCTGTCTTGCTGTAGTTTACGGCTAGGTTGCTGTGTAGGAGCCATTTGGCCATGCTGTTGAGACAGTCTGTTATTTTGGTGTAGTCAGGGTTGCGAGGTTGATTGGGGTGTATATCATGATGTCGACTGCATAGATTGTGTAGTTTATTTTGTGTGCTTTTATGATGTTGCAGATTGGTTGGATGTATAGGTTGAATAGCAGTGAGGATAGTGCGGATCCTTGTGGCACCCCTTGCTTGATCTTTGCGGGTTGTGAGATGGTGGATTCGATCTTGACCTGGAACTGTCTGTCTGTTAGGTATGATTTGAACCATTTTAAGGTAGTGCCGGTTATTCCAATGTTCTGAAGTCTTGTTAGGAGGATTCTGTGGTCCACTGTGTCAAATGCAGCTGAGATGTCTAGGAAGATCATTAATGTTCCTTGTTTGTGGTTGTCTATGGTTTGAATTATGTCGTTGAATAGGTATAGCAGTAGTGTTTTGACCCCGTGGTTTGGGCGGAAGCCGTGTTGATGTATGTCCAGTGGGGCATGTGCGTCAATATGGTCCTGGAGCTGTTGTTGTTCGGTCTTTTCTAGGATTTTAGCCAGTAATGGTATGCTGGAGATTGGTCTGTAGGCTGCTGGATTGCTTTTGTCTAGTGTGGATTTCTTTGGGATCGGTCTTATAGTGGCTAGCTTCAGCTGGTCTGGCATGGTTCCTTGCACCAGAGAGTTGTTTACCATGTTGTGTATGAGGCTGAGGAAGCTTTCCTTTGTTGCCTTGATCCAGGGAACTGGGCATGGGTCTGTTGGTGCAGTACTTGTGTTGAGAGCAGAGATGATATCTGAGATTTGCCTTGTGGATGGAGTGCTGAAATTGTCCCATGTTATTGTGTGTATGGTTGGGTTGGTTTCACAATCGCTTGGTTTCACAATCGCTTCTTCAGGGGAAGCTCACAACAGGCATTTCCATAACAGGTATCCAAACTATTGGCATATGCTAGAAAACATCAAATACACATAATAAATAACATATATATCCAAATCTCCCTTAAAGTGGCTCTTGCCCACCTCCTGGCAAATAAACCTCTCCTCACATTTAACCAGAAATGTCGGCACATCTACAGCTCTTATAGAGTATAAGTCAGCATACCAATCTCCCACAATTTACATATCACATATTAGTCACGATGTTACTTCACCCGAACCAACCACTAAAAACACCATTCTAATGTGCATCAAATACTCACCACACTGCCTCTCCTGGCTGCACCAGCCTGCCATTCCAACACCGGCCATCAGCCAGTGCAGCCTTCTAATGGCCAGGTAACCCAATCCTAACTCGCCCCTCCTCATTCGAACAGGCATCCAGTCAGAAGATCACACACTCATCCCTTATTCATAAACCTATTATCTCACACTGACCAAACACACCGTCAGCAATCGACCACTCCCACAATCAGTGGCCCACCATTCAAACACCGTCTGTCAGTCAATGCGATCTTATAATGGCCAAGACATCCAATCATGATTGCCCCCTCCTCATTCAGATGGGCATCCAATCAGGAGATCCAATAGAGGCCAGTCTCCACCCAGGGTTACTCATCTCACCAAAGAACAGCACACCTAATCTCATCTAGCATATCATAAGAATCATACCACCTTATCAACTCCCATTCCAGGCATACCCACTCACGTAGAAATACAACCCCATGGGGCACTTTACCATCATTCAATATACCACCCTCCCTCCCATAACAGACATCCTGCATACAGGAATTCCACTCAAGCTAGCATTCAACCCTCCTGGTATGACAGTTTAGAGTCTAAAAACTGAACGCTGTTCACATCTTAACAACAGCCTGTCACAATCAGCAGATTTATCATTCCCCTGTCTATAGAGAAATATTCCAAATCCATGAAGCTATGACTCTTCTCTAAACAATGAGCCACAATCTGTGCATCAATGTATGTGGTGTATATAATATGTTGCCCATGTCAACTTGTTGATATAGGTAAAACCACACGTACTTTGAAATAATGTATGGGAGAACACAGAAGTAGATTGAGTAGAGAATGTAGGGAGGCACCGATTGAGGCTCATTGTTTAGAGAAGGGTCATAGTTTAATAGATTTGGAATATTTCTGTATTGACAGGGTGAATGAAAAATCTGATGATTGTGACAGGCTGCTGTCAAGATGTGAACAACGCTGGATTTTTAGACTCCAAACTGTCATACCAGGAGGGTTAAATGCTCAGCTGGGGTGGAGTTCCTGTATGTAGGATGTCTGTTATGCGTAGGAGGGTGGTATATTGAATGATGGTAAAGTGCCTCACGGGGTTGTGTGTCAGTGTGAGTTGGTATGCCTGGAATTGGAGTGGATAAGATGGTATGATTCTGATGATATACTAGATGAGATTAGGTTTGCTGCTCTAAGGTGGAATAAGTTCCCCTAGACTGGGGGGGGGGGGGGGGGGTGGAGATGGCCGGCCCGGGGCACATCAAAGGTAGGAAGGAGTGCAGTGGATTTCTCGCAGCCAGGCCCTTGCTGTGGGAGGCCGGATCGGGGTTCAGGCTGCGGGGGAAGCACAAAGTCAATGGTGGCCAGTGATCACAGCTCCTGAATGGAGCTGCAGTGCCATGGCAACTGGATGCCATGGTGTTGCAGTCCATTCAGGAGCCTTAACTGAGGTAGCTGGGTAGTGGTCTGTACATTCAGGCTGACCGGAATTGGGTCCGGACCTGCACATACAGACCTAGACAGGATTCTGATCCTGCGGGGGTTACACATGCCCCGCAGGATCAGAATCCTGTCTATCTCTGTGCGCCCAGTTCCAACCCGATGCACAGAGGCCAGGACATCCAACACAGAATAGACCTCCATTGTTTAAGATTAAAGATAGATGGATTATCTTTTAATGACAAATATCGATATTATAAAGAGTGGTAGATGTATAAGGACAAATACTAGCGGCAAATAGTTAAATGTGAATGTTCAGATATATACAGTATGCTGATTATTGGGTCAGGAGGGAATTTTTTTGGATCTTTGATGTTTTAGTGCTGGTCCATGGCCTGATTATGTAGTCAGGACACATTAGCTCACAGGTACTGAGATCCTTTTCTCCCTCATTGACGTGATGTTTGGATTATCTTTTAATGTTGATGGGGGTAGAATGATGATTTTGTGGAAATAGATAATATAGTTCATCATTCTGTATGATTGGATATAATTTATTTATTTATTATTTATTTATTACAATTTCTTATATACCGCACTATTCGGCATCAGCGCGGTTTGCATTATAACATAACGACCACAACAACATGCTGTTTGGTTTTACATCGAACAGGAGTACAAACTTGGATAACAGGGGTGAACTATATACATGAGATATTTACACTGAGCAGAATTAGGTATCAATCACATAATGAACGAAAGGATAATTTCTTAAGTGGGTCATTTCTTCGGCGGGATACCGAGGTTCAATTGCTGGTTGGGTAGTATTGGAGGAAAAGGTGGTATTTAAGTGCCTTCCTGAATTGAGATAGGTCAGTAATGGCTCTAATGTCTGAGGGTAAAGCATTCCAGCATTTGGGGGCATAGAAGCTGAACGCTCTGTTTGTGGTTGTCATGTTGCATTTTGACCCTGCCTTTGGGGTTATTAGCAGGTTTACGGCTGTTGCCCTTCTGGATCTGTTGGGGGGGGGGGACTAAGTGAATCAGTTCTGTGAGTGAGGCGGATGAGATACCCTTGATTGCCTTGAAAGATAGGATTAGGGTTTTAAAGATGATCCTCCCATGGATGGGAAGCCAGTGAAGCTGCTTAAGAATGGGCGTCACGTGGTCGCTTCTGGCGGCTCCGTAGAGGACCCTTGCTGTGGTATTCATGGCCAGCTGTAATGGGCTCAGTGTGGATTGAGGGAGACCTTGTAAGATGGCATTTGCAAAGTCGAAGTGTGGCAGGATTAGCGCTTGGTATATGGTCCGGAAATCATCTGGGTCCAACAGGGGGTGCATATGCCTAAGCATTCGGATTTTGAAGTATACAGCTTTGACTATGTTACTTATGTGTTTTTTCATATCCAGATGTTGGTCCAGTGTAACTCCAAGGTATCTTATTGTTTCTTTAGTTTGTAGGTCCTGGCAATGTCCCAGTTTTTATGCTATCTTGTCCTGGCAATGTCCCAGTTTTTATGCTATCTTGGTCTGTTCTTGTTTTATTTGATTCTTTTATGTGACAAATATGTGTGCATATTAAGTCCATAGCCATTTTACTGGCCACTTTTTTTAGGAGATATTGGACATTAAGTGGTTGAACTATAAGGGTGCCAATAACATTGACCTCAACTGTATATGCTCGCTGGTGAAGCAGAGTACTGAGCTTAACTTGAGCAGCAAGGAGCTCTTCAAACTGTGACGCTGAATATCGCCACCCTAAATCCCGCCTAGAATACCATATGAACCGAGTTAAATGCTTGATCATAGCATCCTTGTGCCTTCTGTGGCTGATCTCGTAGCTCATAACTTCTCCTCTCTTAACTGCCTTGCCTACCTCCCAGAGAAGAGGCAGGTTATCTTAGTGGATTCATTATGAAATATGTATGGATCCTACTACTTCTGGAGGAAGCACAGGAAGACAGAATCATGATACAGGTGCCCCGGAAAGCGCCACCGATTATTCTGCCAGCGTACCCCCAGACACTCTAAATCAACCCATACCAGGGCATAGAACCCATACCCGCCTCAAACACCCGAGATAAAGAGGCGGAGGGAAGCAAGAAATAATCAGTACTATGGGAGCTAATATACATGCAACAAGTGCGTAAAATCTTTCTCTTGGGGGTGAAGCATTCAGCATACCTCGATCAAATCCAATACTTCACACAGGTTCAAGACCCCTCGACTGAAGCTCCCCCAAGAGGTGAATTATCCATGCTGGATCCAGTATTCAATTGTAATCCCCACCCAGTATCAAGGACTGCAATGGAAAGCTTCACAGTTGCTTACCCAAATTTACATAAAAAGCAGCATCAGGAGTGTTAGGGCCATAAATGTTGCAGAACGTCATAGGAACCCCCACCAGCTTTCCCCCCCACAATAGGTAACAACCCTGTGGGTTTGTCACTTGGATATCTAACAAAAATTAAAGACCCCGGCAGAACAGGAGGGCAACACTGATCCTGAAGGACTCCGTTGTGGCATTCTAATGGACTCCATTGCAAAGCAAGGTAATACTCTGCCTGAAAGCTCTCAAACGGGTTTAGGTGTTCTTTTTTAAAGCTAATTCTTAAAGGGGTTTTGCTGTTCATTTTTAAGAGCTAATTTTCAAAGGGTTTTGCTGCTGGTTTTTAAAAGTTAATTCTCAAAGGAATTTTGCTGTTCGTTTTTAAAAGATAATTCTTAGAGGAGTTTGGCAGTTCATTTTTAAAAGATAAGTCTTTTTTCTGTACTGCAAAGGGATAATATTTTTTGTGTGCTTGTGGTGTTGGGCAAGTCTCCGCAGGTTAGAGTTCACTGTCTTTGTTCTAGCTACTCATTCATAGTTGACTCATTGAAGCCACTGACCTCATCAGGTGTTAAGTGGCCCTAGAGTAGTTTACTAAGCAGCTAGGCAGTGCTGTATAAGATTCTACAGGGCCTTTCAGGTACTGGCATTCCTGATGGACTCCGTTGCAAAGCAAGGTAATACTCTGCCTGAAACCTCTCAAAGAGGTCTGGGTATTCTTTCTTAAAAGCTCATTCTTAAAGGGGTTTTGCTGGGGGGGGGGGGGGGGGGTTAAAGCTAATTCTCAAAGGGATTTTGCTGCTGTTTTTTAAAAGCTAATTCCTAAAGTGATTTTTCTGTTCATTTTTAACAGCTAATTCTCAAGGGGGTTTTGCTGCTGGTTTTTAAAAGCTAATTCTCAAAGAGGTATTGCTGTTCATTTTTAAAAGCTAATTCTCAAAGGCGTTTTGCTGCTGTTTTTTAAAAGCTAATTCCCAAAGGGGTTTTGCTGCTTGTTTTTAACGGCTAATTCTCAAAGGAGTTGTGTTGTTCATTTTTAAAAGATAATTCTTAAAGGGGTTTGACTGTTCTTTTTTTATTATTATTTATTTTTAAAGCTTTTACACACATAACAAACAATACAAAGCATAACAACAAACATAATCACCACACCCTCCCCCATTCCCCCAGGCTCTCCACAAGTAGACAAAGAATCCCCATTATACATCATCCCTTGCTTGCCAGGCCTAGCAGCATGTTATGTTATATTGCAGGCAGCATACTCATCCAGCAGCGCCCATTTCTCAAGATTAGGTGTTTGGCTCCCTCTATAATACGTTTTACTATATGTTTTCTCAAAGCTTGCATATAGACATAGAGAGTTCCACCAAATATTCCAATCCAAATTATGCGAGCTCTTCAGGGCATTCAAAAACCATATGATTAAGGGTACCCATCTGCTCAAAACACGTCCATCAACGCCCTTTCGATTGTTTGTCCCACTTAGATAATTTTATAGGAGTAATATAAGCACGCTGCAAAAAAAAGTATAGAAACATAGAAACATGATGACAGAAAAAGACCACATGGCCTATCTAGTCTGTCCTTCCATAACAACTACAACAGTCCACTTTTTACCTTTAGAGATCCTCTGTGTTGGTCCCATGCTTTTTTGAATTCAGTTACTGTCCTCATCTCTACCACCTCCACTGGGAGACTATTCCATGGATCCACTACTCTTTCTGTAAAGAAATATTTCCGCATATCACTCCTGAATCTATCTCCCTTCACCCTCATCCCATGTCCCCTCGTAGCAGAACTTGCTTTCAATTGAAAGAGGCTCTCTCCCTGAATATTTATGCCACGGAGGTATTTAAAGATCTCAATCATATCACCTCTATCCCGCATTTCCTCTAAGGTGTACATATTAAGATCCTTAAGTCTGTCCTCATATGCTTTATAATGAAGCCCATTAATCATTTTAGTAGCAACCCTCTGCACCGACTCCATCCTGTTCACATCCTTTTGAAGGTGCGGTCTCCAGAATTGCACACCATACTCCAAATGAGGTCGCACCAAAGACTTATACAGAGGCATTATCACCTCCTTTTTTCTGCTAGCCATTTCTCTCCGTATGCACCCAAGCATCCTTCTAGCTTTTGCCGTCGCCTTTTCTACCTGTTTAGCTACTTTAAGATCATCAGACACAACCACGCCTAGGTCCCGCTCTAAGGACAGTGTGAGCGCTGCCGACCTAGATACTCTAGTGATAGGTCCCCAGAGCTTGCCCCACATCATTGAAGTCAAATAGGTACCCACATCTTTCTCCCAAACCTTCACAAGTCCCATCCTTATGACTAAGGAACAATCTCTGAAAAAAGCATATAGTGCTGAGATCACTCCAGGCTGTCCCACAATTTCTCTCATTTTATTAATCAAATAACCTGACTCTGCCAAATTAGTAGTATCAGTAATGGCTGCCTTAACACAATGTTTCAGTTGTACCCACTGGTAAAAACATGATTTTTTTGGCAAAGAAAATTCCTTTCGTACCACGGAAAAATCTTTCCACTGCCCTTCAGTTAGTAACTGACCCAGCGACCATATGCCACACTTCTGCCATAACTTCCAGACAAAGGTGGTTTTCTTTATCTTAAATAAAGAGTTCCTCCACAATGCTGTGGCACTGGAGGGAGGATTATTCTTTCCTACCCATGAGGCGATAGTTAAAAAAACATCCTGCGTGGATGTCACTACCTGCCTCGCCCCCGTATGGTCCATTAACCTTGTTCCAAGGAGCAACTGAACCGGGTATGGGGAAACCAGCCGAGCCTGAACTTCCAACCACGTTGGTTTCTGCAGCAACTCATCATATATTGCCCAAAGGGCCCCTTGCTTTAACAGAGGCCATATGATAAAAATAAAAGTCAGGGAACAAAACCCCTCCTTTATCTCTGGGCAACTTTAATTTATAAAGAGAGATTCTAGGTTATTTCCCTCCCCACAAAAAATTCAGCAAAGGACGCTCTAAGGATTTATATATTTTTGCTGGAAGTGATACTGGGATCATTCCTAAGATATAATTTATTTTTGGCATAATTATCATTTTTATAGTCTCTAATCTACCCCACCACGTGAGGTGAAGAGGAGACCAATTTAAAATCAGATTCCGGACCGTTTCCTGTAGCATCTTACAATTAGCTTGCATGGTCTGCTCTATTGAGGCACAATATCAAACTCCTAGGTACTTAACCAGACCTGCCTCCCATTGGAATGGAATCATAGCCAGAGTGGCTGCTGTGGCAAGATTATTTAAAGGAAAAGCAACTGATTTGCTCCAATTTATCTTATATCCTGAAATTGTTGAGTAACTCTCAATTACCTTTAGAATTGCCGCTACAGAGGAAGGACGTGTAAAGAGGAGGAGATCATCAGCATAGGCTGACAGCTTAACCTGCAAATCCCCTACTTCTACTCCTTTGATATTGACTGATTGCCTGATGGCCATATTTAATGGTTCTAGCGCTAAATTAAAAAGAAGAGGGGAAAGGGGACAATCTTGACGAGTTCCCCTGTATAATGTGAAGGGCTGTGAGAGCATACCATTTGCAAGAATACAAGCTGTCGGTTTGGCATATAAAACCCTTAGCATTTGCACAAAGGATGGACCAAACCCGAACCATTCCAAAGCTCTAAACAGGAATGGCCATTCCAGTCTGTCGAATGCCTTTTCTGCGTCCAGTGATAATCCTACCATTGGGAAATCTAATGTATTTGCCTTTACAATCAAGTTACAAAGGAGTCTAGCGTTATCCAATGTTGAACGACCCAGAATAAAACCACATTGGTCGGCATGTATCAACCCCTGCATAACCTGTGATAACCGACGTGCCAAAACTGTCACATAGATCTTATAGTCCGCATTTAAGAGTGAAATAGACCGATAGTTCCCTACCAACTTGGGGTCCCTACCTGGTTTTTCCAAGACCACAATTGTTGCCTCTGACAAACGCCCAGTATCAACCAAATAATCCTGTAGAAGCTGGAAATATTTTAACATCTGAGGAGTAATTTCCTGAACAAATATTTTATAAAATTCGTTAGGGATACCATCCGGGCCAGCTGCTTTGCCCTGTGCTAAGGACTTAATAGCTACTTGAATCTCTGACTCTGACAAAGGCCTTATCTAACTCCTTAATTTGGGATTCCTCAAGCACCGGCTGCTCCAACTGGCTAAGAAAAGCCATATAAATGTCCCGATTCACGATAGTTTCGGACTTATACAGCTTAGCATAGAATTGAGAAAAAGCTTCTAAAATTTGCTCACTTTTACTTAACATATTCTGCTTATCATTGATTAAACTAACTATATGAGTTCTAGAACGCTTAGTTTTTAGGGTGGGTGCCAGTAATTTACCTGCCCTATTTTGCTCAGCATAGTATCGCGACTGTTGTTGATGCATAGCTTGTTCAACCTCCGAACTCAATATAGAATTGTACTGGTATCTCAACCTTTGCAGCCGTATTAAAATGCTCATATCAGCTCTTTTATACCATAGCCGTTCACCTATTCTTATTTGCTCTTTGAAAAGATTTAATTGGGCCTTCTTTTGTTGTGAATCTTTTATAGCATAACTCGTAATCACCGCTCTCACTGTTGCTTTACATGCCTCCTACCATGCCCATCCAGCCATGGCAGTAGGGAGATTTACCCTAAAATACTCGCCCAGAGCCCCCTTAATAACATCCTGGAAATCCGTTTCAGATAATAATGATCTCCTAAAAGACCACAAGCCTGAAGACACTTCCCTGCCAAAATATTGTAAGCCTAGTGTAATTGCTGCATGGTCCGATATATGCATAGCCATTATATCTGCAAAATTCGTTCCAACTACTAAAGTTTTGGAAATTAAAAAATAGTCAATACGGGACTGCGAATTATGCGGGGAAGAGAAAAAAGTGAAATCTCTGTCAGTAGGATGGAACAGTCTCCAAATAGCCACCAATCCTACTGATTCCATGAGTGCCTTAAGCACTAAACTAGCCCTCGAATGCCTTTCTTTTTTACTGGGGCTTCGATCCAATACTGGATCTAATGTCATATTGAAGGCACCTCCCACCACTAGGGGCAACTGCGCCTCCTCTTGTATGTTTGCTGCTAACTTTTGAAAGAACACAGGATCATCACAATTTGGGGTGTATATATTAAATAAAACAATTTTTGATCCGTTAATGTCTAACCTTGCCTTAACCCATCTGCCCTCCGAATCATTCCTAGTGTGTTCCACCTTTGCCCCTAATGACCTGTGAACAAGAATAGCAACACCATTTTTCTTATGAGCTGCTGGGGCATGTCCGGCCAGCTCATAATACCCCCCACCCAACTTCTTAGTTTCTAAGGTGTTCAGATGTGTTTCCTGTATTAAGGAAACATCAGCTTGTTGTTTCTTACCATACATCAAAATCGTTTTCCTTTTTATAGGGTTCTGTATGCCCTTGACATTCAGAGATATCAGTTTAATTCACCTTGGCCCTGCTGCCATTTCTCATTTGTTTTATTACCACATGGCTGCCAGCAACACACTTCCCAGGCACACAGGCCCACTTTAGTCCTGCCCAACACGTGAAGAACCTCCCCCAACCTTTCAATGCATTTGAAGAGCCTCTTGATCCTCTATGTAGGCCGCTAGGAGCTTTGGATCTTCAAAAGACTTTGTTGTGTTATTCAAAGTTACCTTTAAGCACGCCGGATAGAATAGCCCGTATTGGGCTTGTAACCTCTGCAGTCTAGGGCATAGCGCAAGAAACTGCTTCCTTTTTTCCACAGTGGCTTTACTAAGATCAGGATACAATGATATTTTATGGCCTTCGAATTGCAGAGAAGACAATGCCCTAGCAGCCGCCATTAATTGAGCCACTTGTTGAAAGCGTAATGCACAAAGAATCATGGGTCTGGGCCTTCCATCATGCAAATCTCTTTGCGCAGGAACTCTATGAGCTTTTCCAGCTCAAAGGGCCTCCGAAAGTCGATCTTAAGCAGCTTAGGTAGCCATTGACTGTTCATTTTTAAAAGATAAGGGGTTTTTTCCTATACTGCAAAGTGTGAATATTTTTTGTGTGCTTGTGGTGTTGGGCAAGTCTCTGCAGGTTAGAATTCATTGTCTTTGTTCTAGCTACTCATTCACAGTTGATTCATTGAAGCTACTGACCTCATCAGGTGTTGCGGCCCTAGAGTAGCTACTAAGCAGCTAGGCAGTGCTTTATAAGATGCTACAGGACTTTCAGGTACTGGCATTCCTGACGGACTCCATTGCAAATCAAGGTAATTTTCTGCCTGAAAGCCTTCAAAGGGGTCTAGGTGTTCTTTCTTAAAAGCTCATTCTTAAAGGGGTTATGCTGGCGGGAGGGGGGAGGGTTAAAAGCTAATTCTCAGAGGGATTTTGCTGCTGTTTTTTAAAAGTTAATTCTTAAAGTGTTTTTTCTGTTCATTTTTAACAGCTGATTCTCAAGGGGGTTTTGCTACTGGTTTTTAAAAGTTAATTCTCAAAGAGGTTTTGCTGTTTATTTTTTACAACTAATTCTGAAAGGGGTTTTGTTGATGTTTTTAAAAGCTAATTTTCAAAGGAGTTTTGAAGCTAGCTTTTAAAAGCTAATTTTCAAAGGAGTTTTGCTGTTCATTTTTAAAAGCTGGGCAAGTTAGAGTTCATTGTCTTTCTTCTAGCTACCCATTCACCGTTAACTCTTTGAAGCCACTGACCTTTTCAGGTGTTAGGTCCCTCCCTACCCACCCACCCCATGTGAGTATTCTTGCTTTATAAGGCACCTCCCCAATTAGCTACACACAGGGACTAGACAAGCACTGTTAGAACACATTTAAAATAGGTTAACTGCTTTTTCTCTTAAAGGACAGCTGAGAAACAGGTAGGGACTTTGGTAGGTCTCTCTCTTTTACATCAACGCGTACCAAAGCTCCACCAAAACTAAACAATGGCTGGGAAAAATCATATTGCTAAAGTTATTTCCCCCATTACAGCTTCTGCCTCTGTCCAGACAGAGATCCCAATGCCAGTTGAAGGACCGATTCCATGTGCAGGATGCCTGCATGCTGAGGCTCTCAGGAAAGAAGTGGAGAAGCTCAGGGAAGAGGTGGCAAGGCTGAGAAGTATTCAAGACAGTGAGATGTACACTGAAGAAATGCTTCTTGAAACCTCTAAGCTCTCCAACAGAGGTGAAGATGGGAGACTACAGAAGGAAGAAGGTTGGACCTGAGTCACCAGAGCCTGCAGTATCATTACTCCAACTCCTCCAGCCCTTGAATTTAAGAACCAGTTTGCAGCCCTGGAAGTGAAGGAGGTGGAAGCATCCGAGGAAAGGGAAGAACCACAGCTCGAGAACCCCAAAGTTGCAGAATCAATCAAGGTTGCAGGGTAGTGGTAATTGGTGGCTCTCTTCTGAGGGGTACTGAGGAATCCATCTGCTGACCGGATTTGATGTCCAGAGAGATGTGCTGTCTGCCTGGTGCCATAATCTGAGATATTATGGAGAGTTTGCCAAGTCTCATCAAGTCCACTGACTATTATCCGATGTTGACCATCCATATCAGCACAAATGATACTCTAGATATCCTTCCAAGCATATCAAAAATGACTTCATGGCTCTGGGACAGAGGGCGAAGCAGATAGGTGCACAGGTGGTGTTCTCTTCAATTCTACTTGTTGAGGGTAAAGGCCAAGGCAGAGAAGCTCGCATCCTGGAGATGAATGAATGACTGCACGGATGGTGTCATCGAGAGTGTTTTGGTTTCCTGGACCATGGGATGATGTTCCAAGGGCTGCAGAGCAGCGATGGTGTCCATTTGTCCAAGAAGGGTTGAAGTGTCTTCAGCAGCAGACTGGCTAACCTACTGAAGAGGGCTTTAAACTAGATTCATTGGGGATGGGAGAAGAGAGCCCCCAGGTAAGTGAAACATTAAATATCTCTGTAGAAATGGGTAATAGGGGCAACATCTGGAAAGCGGTGTGTATAAATGCCCTTAGTAGGGGAAATAAGATCCCAGATGTTGAGACTTTAATGGAAGAGGCTGATTTGAATTTAGTAGCGGTTATGGAGACATGGTTCATGGAAAACCATGATTGGGATGTATTTATACTGGACTATACTTTATTCAGGAAGGACAGAGTAGGAAGAAGGGGAAATGGAGTGGCACTATATGTAAAAAATAATATTAAAGCTATAGAATTGCAAGGCTTAAAAAGAAGAGAGGAGGCACTGTGGGTTAAACCAGAAAGAGGGAAGGGAAATCCATTTACATTGGAGTTATATACAGATCCCCCTCACAGAAGTGAATGAAGATTTAATAGAAGACAGGCACAGTATTACCGTGAAAGGTGAAAGGCTACTGATAGGTGATTTCAATATGCCAGATGTGGTTTGGCACATCCCAGCTGTGGTGTCATCTAGAAGTAAGGAGATCCTGGATTCTCTAAAGGGAGAACTATTCAGGCAATTGGTAACAGATCCCACATGTGATGGGGCCATACTGGACTTACCAATGGGGAAAGTGTTACTGATGTTACGGTGGGAGATCATCTCGCATCCAGTGATGACCAGATGGCGTGGTTCAGTGTTAGTACCAGGGCTGATGAAATCCATTCAAAATTAACTTTACAAAGATGGAACAATATCTCAGGGAGTCATTATTTTATTTTATTTATTTATTTCAAAGATTTTTTATACTGCCTTATCAGGCAATCAAAGCGATTTACAAGGAACATAACGTGAACATTTACATCTAACAGAGTTAACTTTGTACATTAAAACAGTAGTGAGATGGGAACAGATGAAGGATGTAGAAAGACAGTGGGCAAAACTGAAAGGGGGATATTTTAAGGCCAAAAAACATTTTGTGTAGAAAGAAAAAGAAGAGGAAGATAGGCATCTATATTTGGAAAAAAAGGAGAGAAAGAGAGTGTGTTCTCCGCAGATAGGTACAGTCCAAGAACCAGGTGGAGAAGAAGGACCAGGCCACACTGGGAGAAAACTTAAAAAGCCCTTTACACAAAAATAGACATAAGGATGACATTGAAAACTACAGGCCGGTTAATCTAACCTCTGTGGTTCGTATATTATTGGAAAGGCTACTAAAGGACAGAATAGTGAGGTTTCTGGAGTCCAATGGATTGCCGGATCCGAGGCAGCATGGATTCACCAGAGGCAGGTCTTTTCAGACAAATCTGATTGATTTCTCTGATTGGGTGACCAGGGAGTTGGACCAAGGGATTTGGTGTGTTTAGATTTGGTGTGTTTAGATTTCAGTAAAGTCTTTGACACTGTTCTACACAGGTGACTTATAAACAAACTGAGCTTCCTAGGGATGGACTCTAAAGTTATTGCTTGGGTTAGAAATTGGTTGAGTGGGAGGCGACAAAGGGTACAGGTAAATGGAGCTCACTCTGAGGAGAAGGAGGTTACCAATGGTGTGCCCCAGGGATCTGTACTTGGTCAGATTCTGTTTAACATCTTTTTTAGTGATATTGCGGAAGACTGTCCGGTAAGGTTTGCTTGTTTGCGGATGATACCAAAATCTGCAATAGAGTAGATATACAGGAAGGAATCGATTACATGAGGAGGGATCAAGCTAACCTTGGAGAATGATTTAGAATTTGGCAGCTGAAATTTAATGCTAAAAAATGCAGTCATGCATTTAGGCTGCAAAAATCCAAAGGAACTATACAGTGTAGGGGGTGAGGTACTTCTGTCCACAAAAGAAGAGCGGAACTTGGGCATAATTGTGTCTGATGAACTTAAGGTAGCTAAACAGGTAGAAAAGGTGACTACGAAAGCTAGAAGGATGCTTGGTTGTATAGGGAATAGAATGGACAGCAGGAAAAAGGAGGTGATAGTGTCTCTCTATAAGTCTTTGGTGCAACCTCATTTGGAGTATTGTGTGCAATTCTGGAGACCGCACCCGCAAAAGGATATAAGCAGGTTAGAGTAGGTGCAGAGGGTGGCTACTAAAATAGTTAGTGGTCTTCATTATGAAGCATATGAGGACAGAGTTAAAGATCTTAATATGTATACTTTAGACTAGAGGAAAGGTGGGATACGAGCAATATGAATTATTTATTTATTTATTTATTTGTCAGCATTTATATACCGCCACTTCCAAAGATCAGTGGCAGTTTACAATGAACAGTGAACAGGTTTACATCAGTGTAACTATTTACAGAGAACAATCTACTTAATAAAAATAACAGGTACACTAAAAAAAAATTTTTTAAACTGCCTCTAATGTTTTGATTGATTTTTACGTTTTTTGGTGCGCTGAATCCAAATCTGGTAACCAATTTGCTCCATCACGTACAGATTTTTTGCTACATTGGGTTAGCAGTTTGAGGTGAACGTTTCAGATTGAGTGCGATCGAGATAAAAGTTTCTTGGATGAATTCTTTATACTAATTGTTTAGTAGTTATTCAAATAAGAATAAAGAAAATTGTAACAAGGCAGCACATAAGAATAGAGTAATGTCAACAAAACACACTGTGATGGTAGCAAAATTGTCTGCACTTAAAACAGCCACATACATGTGCACAAACATTGAGCATATAAGAGCGAGGTTAGACACAAAGCAAAGCAAAGAAATGTGCAAAAAATGTTGTACAGGTATGTATGTAAGAATAGAAAACGCAAACCGCACCATTGCAATACATGAAGACAAACACCCGATGGTGTGAAAATAAAATTCTAATAAATGAGATCCGACACTGTGGTAATAACTAGCAAATTTTTATTTCAAAGTTTAGTAAAAACACGATATTTGTCAACACACTTTAGATTTTAAAGTCATTCTTGGGTCAATCAATCTCCTGGTGGGCCCGTTTCTTCTTCCCCCGAATGCTTCTCTTGGTGCGCTGCTTGGCGTATTTTTCATCTGGGGTTTCCCGCAGCAGCAACCAGCAGAAATCAGCCATCATAGTGGTGTTCCATCTTCCTTGGTACCTTCTCTCTGCGTCCTTGATGTCCTGGTGAAACCTTTCACCTTGTTCTTCACTGTACGCCCCCAAGTTTTCGGGAAAGTAGTTCACATGGGAGTGCAAGAAATGGACTTTCAGGCTCATGTTACAGCCTTGTTCTTTGAAGGCATTGAGCATCCTGGCAACAATATCCTTATAGTTCTCATCCCGCCTGTTCCCCAAGAATTTGAGAACAACATCCTTGAAGGAATCCCAGGCTTCTTTTTCCTTCTCAGACATCGTTTCAGCGAATGCTCCATCTGAAATGAGTTTCCTTATATCAGGGCCAACAAACACTCCTTCCTTTAGCTTTGCTTCAGAAAGTCGGGGGAACTTTGAGCAAAGGTACCGAAAGCACTCACCATCTTTTGGAAGGGACTTGATGAATTGCTTAATGAGACCCAACTTAATGTGGAGAGGTGGTAATAGAATTTTATCACGAGGTACCAAGCTCTCATGAAGAACATTTTTCTCACCGGGTCTCAAATACTCCCAAATTGGCCAGTCTTTTTTCCCCCAGTGTAGGTCGCGGGCCCGGCTATCCCACAAGCAAAGGAAGCAGGGATATTTGGTGAAACCGGATTGCTGCCCTAATAGCATGGATAGAATTTTAAAGTCTCCACAAATCATCCACTTATGCTCATCATAACGAATCTTCTGAAGAATCAGGGCCAAATTCTCGTATTTTTCTTGGAGAATAACAGAGTGAGCAGTAGGAACTGAAGCGAATGTGTTGCCATTATGAAGAAGAACACCTTTTATGCTGTCTTTTGATGAATCAATGAACAGCCGCCATTCAGCAGGATCATACTTGAGTTTAAACTTTTCCATCACTCCGTATATATCGTTGCAAAATACCAAATCTTCCTCTTTGCGGAAATACTTCAAAAATTGTGTCTCACGGTTGCGGTACCAATAAAAAGTTGTTCCTGGTGACAATAGATTTTTCTGTTTAAGCCGAGAACCTAGCAGTTGGGCAGCATCTTTTGGGAGTCCTAAATCCCGGACTAAATCATTCAATTCAGCTTGAGAGAAAAGTTCAGGTTTCGGATCTGGTTCAGTTTCAAACTCGGAAGTACTGGACTCATCGGGAAAAGCCATCTGATGAGTCTCATCATGATCAGAACCGTCCACACAAATATGATCCAAAGATTTTGGTGGTTCAGGCACAGGTACTTCATTGCTATGAGGCATAGGCCTAATTGCTGAGGGAAGGTTGGGGTAACTTATTACGTTCTTATTTTTTAAGTTGTATCCCTTCACAATGCAAGAGCAAAAATAGCAGTCACTGCTGTGGTCTCTTTGTTCACGCCACATCATAGGTATTCCGAAACGAAATGCTTGTTTTTTACCTTTCATCCATAAGCGTAGATCTTCCTCACATGTCTTGCACACTTTGTGAGGAGCCCACGGTTTGTCTTGATCGCCTAACTTCAAACCGAAATAGGCGAAATATACTTTTTTAATAAATGCAGAAATGTTCCTCTGCCGCTTTTTCACAGTATATTCCCCACAAATAAAACAAAAACTGTCCGGAGAGTTGACGCAACCTCTGGCTCTGTGAGCCATCACAAATACACAGCACTGCAAACTACAACTGTAGTGAACCACTTCGGAATAAAGCTGGATTACGACTGAGCAAACAAAAGGTAATAATGAACTTGCAAGAAACTGAAATTTGACAGGAACGTTCATGTCGCAACCACCGTGTTTGAGCGAAAGCGAACGAGGCGAGGCGAACAGGAAAGAACATGCGCCAGCGCGAGTACTGGATTTAGCCCCCCGCCTCCCAATTGTCCTGTTAATGTATAAAATGAATACAAAACACTCTA
Organism: Ichthyophis bannanicus; assembly: GCA_033557465.1. Classification (NCBI taxonomy): domain Eukaryota; kingdom Metazoa; phylum Chordata; class Amphibia; order Gymnophiona; family Ichthyophiidae; genus Ichthyophis; species Ichthyophis bannanicus. Next base: position 424,667,330 of record CM066035.1, on the reverse strand, counting down.
AAATATCATGAGGGAGTGTTTCTAGTTAGTTAACCATTACAACCTCTATTTTGGGCCAAGAAAATAAACTGCAGTCGGCTAAAAAGAAATTATGTGAACATTCCTTATATGGGTAAGAAATCTAATTTTGCAAGAAAACGTGACGTGATGGAACATTTTGGCTATTTTTATTTATTTATTTATTTATTTATTTATTTATTTAACGGTCTTTTCTATACCGCCCCTTCCAGAGATCAGGGGCGGTTTACATTGAACATTAAACAGAACAATTGTATACTTCTGTATACATTTACAAGGAACATTATGCTTTAACTATATACAGGTGTACTTACAGGGAACATATTTTGAACATATTTTGAACAACATTTTGAACATAATTTGAACATTAACTATAACAGAGCTTTTCAAACTATTTACAAGTTATATACATGGAGCGCATCTTAGTTAGTTACAGTGGTGAAATAGTCAACTGTTTGAGTGGTTCATTAGCATGTTGTGTGGGGTTAGTGAAATTTCCTGTGTTAGTCATTTGTTCTGTCTTGGGTACAGTGTATGTGTTTCTGTGATTGTATTGGTGAGGTTCTTTGTTGGTAGGGGATTTCAAAGTGTTTTGTAAAGAGGTAGGTTTTTAATTCTTTTTTGAATTGGTGAAGGTCTTTTATCATGCAGAGTGTTAATGGTATTTCATTCCAGTGGGTGGGGGCAGCGAAGGAGAAGGCCCTGTCACTTGTTGTCGCTTTAGTTTTTCTAAAATTTGTTTTTATGTTGAGGGAGTGGGTTGCGTTCTGTCTGCGTGATCTAGTATCTGATGGGGGGTGTATTAGGGTGGATAGTTGTGATGGGGAGATGTTGTTGACGATTTTGAATGTAGTTAGGAGGATTTTATATTTTATTCGGCTGTTTATAGGGAGCCAGTGTAAGTCTAGGAGAATTGGGGTCACGTGGTCTGTTAGATTAGCTTTAGTGACCATCTTGGCGCATATGTTTTGGGCTCTTTGGAGATGGTATATGCTTTTTAATGGAAGTCCATTTAGGAGACTATTACAATAGTCGAAGTGGGGGGTTATGAGTGTATTGACTACAGATCTAAAGTCATCGGTGTTGAGTAGGGGTCTCAGATGTTGTATTGTCTTGAGTTTATAAAATATGGTTTTTACTGTGTGTTTTATGTGTGGAATCATGGAGAGTGAGTGGTCTAAGATTATTCCAAGGTATTTTACCTCCTTTTTAACAGGTATAGGTGTATTATTTATTGTGATTGTATTGGGGTATATGTAGTCAGTGTCTGATTTCCTCGTTATGAACATTGCCTCTGTTTTTTTGAGGTTAATGCTTAGGTGGTTGTCTTCAAGCCATTTAGTAGTCTCGTTCATACATTGGAGTAGGCTATCATATTTGGGATTGTTAGGGTTTATGGGGGTGGCAAGCATGATATTATCTGCGTATATGAAATGGTTAATTTTGTGCTTCTTAAATATGTTTGTAATGGGCTGGAGGTATAAATTGAAGAGGAGGGCTGAGAGGGCTGATCCTTGGGGGATGCCTTGACCTTGTGGGAAAGTTTCGGATGTGTCGTTACCTAATTGTATCCGTATTAACCTGTTTGAGATGTATGATTTGAACCATTCAAGGACTGTCCCTACTATTTTTAGGTATTCTAGTCTGTTAATGAGGGTATTATGATTGATGCTATCGAATGCAGCAGACAGATCTATGAAGAGGAGAAGGAAGCCTTTGTTGTTGTCATTGGTGCCTCTGATGAGTAGATCTGTTAGGGCGATTAGGAGAGTTTCAACTCCGTGGAAGGGTCGGAAGCCAAATTGATGCTCATCAAGGAGTTTTTGTTCATCAATGTAGTCTTGTAATTGGAGTTATATGGTCTTTTCTATTATTTTGGCAATTAGTGGTATGCTAGCTATTGGCCTGTAGGAGTTGGGGTCTTTTAGGTCTAGTTTATTGTTTTTTATTATGGGACGGATTGAGGAGAGCTTTAGGGCATTGGGCATGGTTCCTTGAGAGAGTGATTGGTTTACTATATGTTGGATATTTTCTGCAAGAAATTCCTTAGTATGTTTGATCCATGATACAGGGCAAGGGTCAAGCGGTGAGGTTGTGGTGTTAATCATTGTTATAATATTAAGGATGTGCTTTCTTTCAATCTTGTGAAAGGTTGTCCATTCATAATTACTGACATGTTTAGATATTGTGGTGGTTGGAGAGTAAGGTTTTACCTTTAGTTTCTCAGCAAAATGTAATGCTAAGGTTTGTACACTGATTGAGTCTTGGTTCAGTTTGGGGTTTTGTGTTTTTGTTAGTGTATTCACAATTGAGAAGAGTTCTCTTGGCCGATTGATAGCATGATTTATTAGTTTGGAGTAGTATTCCCTTTTTGACTTATTGATTGCTTCCTTGTATCTATTAAGTATGTTTATATATTTAGTTTTGTTATCGTGTGATTTTGTTTTTCTCCAGATTTTTTCTTGTTTCCGTAGTTGCTTTTTTAGCATGGCAATTTCTTTAGTGAACCATTTTTGTGATTCCTTCTTTATCTTCTGCATTGTTTGAGTGGGGGTTGCTGCTTTTTGGATAGTTTGGTTCCAGTTCTCTATAGTTTGTTCTATGTCATTTAGACTTGTGGTGAGTTTAGGTAGTACGTTGTCAAGGAATGTGTCATTATCAAAGTGGGGAAAGCGTGAGATATGTGATATTGTGTTTGTGGACTGTGATGTTGTTTGTGCTAATAGGTGGAATGTTATCAAATGGTGGTCAGACCATGGTACTTCCGTAGCTATCGGGGAAGAATGGAGTTTATGTAGGTTAAAGGGGGTAGGGAGGAAAACAAGATCAAGTGAGTTTCCTTTATTATGTGTGGGGGTATGGACTATCTGGTTAAATCCTATGTGGGACATTGAGTCAATGAAGTTGTCTTTTTGGGATTGGTTCAGAGATGGGAGGTTAAGGTCACCTAAGATTATGAGGGGTTTTCTCTGAGATGTTGTGCATGCGAGTTCAAGGATGGGGGAGAGATTTTTGTGATCAGCTGATGGGGGTCTATAGATTAAGGAGAATGCTAGTGTTCTGTTTTCAATGTTTATTATGTCCATTCCTTCGACATTGTTTGAGTTCGTTAGGGTGTATTGTAGGTTTTTTTTAGTGAGGATGAGTGCACCACCTCCTCTTTTTGTGTCACGGTGGCAGTTGAATACATCATATTGTGATGTGTGAAGTTGGTTTAATAATATTGTGTCTGTAGGTGTTAGCCATGTTTCAGTGATGAAAATGATGTCAGGTTGTTCGTCTCTTATTATGTCATTTACTATTGGTATTTTGTTCCGAATAAAGCGAATGTTTATTAAGATCAATTTTAGTTTGGTGTCCGTGCAAGTAGAGGATATTTTGTGGTCATGGTTTTTACAGTTTATCTGGATTACTCTAGGAGGATGTCTGTGGGAACTATTTGGTGGTGGGTTGTATGAGTGATGGTGTAGCGGAGAGCGTGTTAGATTGCGGTTGGGGTTGTGGATGATGGGGATGCTATTACAAGGGGGGTTGTTGAATTTATATGTGTATATTAGTTGCAGAAGGAGGGCTATTAGAAGGAGAGTGGTTGGCAGTGACTTTATTTTTAGGTAGGCCATTATGTTTTGTATTTTGTTTTGTAAGAGAGAAGTGTTTCTGGCGGGCTATGCAAGAGGGCTTGAGTGTGGTTGTGTTGAGTTGTACGTGATTAGGTTAGAACAGCAAAGTATCGGTTAGAAGAGTTAGAACAGTAAGTTAGTTTTGGCTGGCTGTTTGTCACAATTGTATGAGATTGTTACAATTGTATGAGATTGTTACAATGTATCAGCTATTTGTAACAGCAGTGCAATGATTTGTAAGTGTAGCTTTATGAGAGTATTGCTGACTACAATAATGCCATGGGTAGTAACTATTACAGGCTAGTTACTAACATCCTTATAACAGTACTAGTTATGGGTATACTACTGACAACAGTAATAAAATGATACCTATTGAAGGATGGCTACTGGCAACTGGCAACAGTGCAGATTGAAGGTATTCTACTGACAGTAGTAAACTTTGTGCTAGATAGCTAGTGGCAACAGTACTATATGATGGTAATAATCTTTTGACAATAGTAATAAACTGTGGGGGCAACTAACAATAGTAGCACAGTAACAATAATCTATTGACGATGGTAATAAACTGTGTGGGGCTACAATAGTAATAAACTATGGGGGCTACTAACAATAGTATCACAGTAACAATAGAAATTATTGTTTTGTTGCTTGTTAATGTTACTTGATATACTATCTGGCTAGCTACTAGCAATAGTACCGTATGATGAAAATAAGGTATTCACAATAGTGGTAAAACTGTGGAGGTTACTAACAATAGTATTTAGTGTAGCTCAGTGTAGCAGATAACTGTTAACATGTACTTCTGATTGTCACTTTATAGATTGAGGCAAAGTAGTGTGGTAAACGTTCAGGTTATAGGCTGTTAATTATATACATGAATAGTCCATAAATATCAATTGTATGGGAATACTTGCTGTGCTTGATGAATCTATGAAGAGGATGAGGTAGGTGAGCTCGACCTTGGGAACTCAGCTGTGCTCTGTGTGGTTGATGATTCTGCGGTTGATGATTCTGCGGTTGATGATTCTACTTCTGTTCTGTATTCACGAAAGAAAATCTTTCTGCTGCTGCTTTTTCCTTTAAACATCGACCATTACGGGCTCAGCTGAGGCGGAGGAGAAGGGAATCTGCGACTGTAAGAATTTACGCGTTTCATCTTCGTAGAGTTTTGTTTTTGTGCTTTCTATATGGATGTAGTGTTGGAAAGTGGTTGGGTTCGGTAGAGATTTTTGTGTAGAGATTTTTGTCTAGAGTAGGCAGGAGTAGGTGATGATGCAGTGAGTAGCTGGGTCACTCGGAGTTATATGCTGTGGCACGTGTGCTGAGCGATCTGCTGCTTCCGCTGCTGGTCTGCAATCTGGGAGATGCAGTGGAGAGAGGGATTCCTCCGGTGAGCTCTGTTGTGGAGTTAATGTCAGGAGCAGTTTGCTGATTATTCGGCTGATTATGGTTGATTGAGCTGCTTTTGTATGTTATTCAGGTCGAGTGGGCTCCCGCCAAAGGGCCACGCCTAAGGGCCCTCTGGCGAGGCCCTCAGGCGCGGGCCCGCCTGATGGCGGGTTGCTTTTCAGCTGCTGCTGCCCCTCCTCCCACAGTCCCGATTGGACCGGAGCTCTCAATGAGGGTAGCAGGCAGCAGCGACGATGGTGCTCTCAGCCAGAGCAGGGAATTTAAAAATGGAGTTCCCGCCGATCGCGGGTTGCTTTTCAGCTGCTGCTGCCCCTCCTCCCACAGTCCCGATTGGACCGGAGCTCTCAATGAGGGTAGCAGGCAGCAGCGACGATGGTGCTCTCAGCCAGAGCAGGGAATTTAAAAATGGAGTTCCCGCCGATCGCGGGTTGCTTTTCAGCTGCTGCTGCCCCTCCTCCCACAGTCCCGATTGGACCGGAGCTCTCAATGAGGGTAGCAGGCAGCAGCGACGATGGTGCTCTCAGCCAGAGCAGGGAATTTAAAAATGGAGTTCCCGCCGATCGCGGGTTGCTTTTCAGCTGCTGCTGCCCCTCCTCCCACAGTCCCGATTGGACCGGAGCTCTCAATGAGGGTAGCAGGCAGCAGCGACGATGGTGCTCTCAGCCAGAGCAGGGAATTTAAAAATGGAGTTCCCGCCGATCGCGGGTTGCTTTTCAGCTGCTGCTGCCCCTCCTCCCACAGTCCCGATTGGACCGGAGCTCTCAATGAGGGTAGCAGGCAGCAGCGACGATGGTGCTCTCATCCAGAGCAGGGAATTTAAAAATGGAGTTCCCGCCGATTGCGGGTTGCTTTTCAGCTGCTGCTGCCCCTCCTCCCACAGTCCCGATTGGACCGGAGCTCTCAATGAGGGTAGCAGGCAGCAGCGACGATGGTGCTCTCAGCCAGAGCAGGGAATTTAAAAATGGAGTTCCCGCCGATCGCGGGTTGCTTTTCAGCTGCTGCTGCTGCCCCTCCTCCCACAGTCCCGATTGGACCGGAGCTCTCAATGAGGGTAGCAGGCAGCAGCGACGATGGTGCTCTCAGCCAGAGCAGGGAATTTAAAAATGGAGTTCCCGCCGATCGCGGGTTGCTTTTCAGCTGCTGCTGCCCCTCCTCCCACAGTCCCGATTGGACCGGAGCTCTCAATGAGGGTAGCAGGCAGCAGCGACGATGGTGCTCTCAGCCAGAGCAGGGAATTTAAAAATTTTTCCTGGATTCAGCACCCCAAAATCTATAGGAATCAGTTGCAAAACTGGAGGTTTTTTGGTAGTGTACCTGTGTAATTTTACATTGTAGTAAAATATAGCTATTTACAATTGTACAAATATAATATATAGGTTTTAGATAGATAGAGACATTTAAATACCTCCATGGCATAAATGCAAAGGAGGGTCTTTTTCAATTGAAGGCAAGCTCTGTTACGAGGGGACATTGGATGAGAGTGAAAGCGGAGGGACTCAGGAGTAATATGCAGAAATAATTTGTTACGGAAAGAGTGGTAGATGCATAGAATAGTCTCCCAGTGGAGATGGTGGACACAAGGACAGTATCTTAATTCAAAAAAACCAAGGGAAAAACACAGAAGATCTCTAAAGATAAAAAAGGGAGTATTGTAGTTGATATGGAAGGGCAGACTAGATAGGCCATGTGTTCCTTTTTTGTCATCATGTTTCTGTTTCTATGTTTCCTAGAACTAGAAGAGGCCCCATAGGCCTGACCCACCCACCACCATTGCAATTTGTCATGCTCTTTCACATCCATCTGAGTCTCCTGCAACATAATCACATCAGCCTTCAGATCCCGCAACATTTTCAAAATGTTATATCTCTTTATAGGGGAGCCCATGCCACAGACATTCCAGGAAACACACCTTTTAGGCGGATCATCTACACATTGCCCAGACAGAGACAAATTCTAATAGAATAATGCGTTCAAATCACCACAAGATTCCCCCCCCCCAGCCTAGGGATAGACATTCATAGCCAAGTGTACCTCCTGTCCCCGCCAAAACCCTTCAATCCCTGCACCCACCGACCCACCCCTTCCCCTCCCCTCTTTTCCCCCATTCCCCCTGTCCACAACCCTGCTCCACCCAGGAGCCCACCGTAAGTAGTATGCAATGTGTAGAGGCTCCTCCCACTCCAAAGAAACATACATACCCACCTGCGTGACCCACCACATACCCCACTTTCATCTCCACACATCAGTCTAAAGATACCCTCCCCCAATCCCAGCCACTCGTGGTGAACTGACTCCCTGTTGCATAAAAGTGTAACTCCTAGCCTCGTGCAACCCTCACACCCCCAACACCTGGCTTCTACCACCTTCCCCACAACACCAACATATCGCCAACAGCCCGCCCTCAACACCTTTCCCATGCAGTCAATCACACTCCTGTCTTGAACCCCCAACCCACAGAGTGGTGGGATCGAGGCCATTCACATCCATCAGTCCTACTACACACTTTAAGCCTCCACCATACCTTAACACACCCCACAAAACCACACACACTCAATATAATGCTGATAATCACAAGCTGCCACCTCACCCATGAGTTCCATTCACTCAACAGCAACTTGCACCACTCCCCAATTCACAGAAACTCCCCTCCCCCACACGCACTAACATCATCCTATTCCACTCATTACAACCAGTCTTCCTGCCCCCCAGACATCCCAAAGTACTTTAGCAGGCAGCCACTGCCCAGACACACCAACACAGCCTTCCCCACACTCCATCAGTAGTCATGAACACAATAGCACCTGTACACATCCACCTGTAGCAACTACTGCAAAGCCAAGACAGAGGCTAAAAGACAAGCATGGGGGGGGGGGGGAGGAAGAGGCTACTCAAGGGCACACTCAGAGACTCAAAACAGAGCAGGGACAACATTAGTGGTAGTAGAACACCAGACTCAGAGCAGGGAAGGCATAAGATTACAGCTTCCAGGCCAGTAAGGGGGCCAATGAGGCAGAGAACAAAGGGAAAGGGCATGTACGTGAAGCAAAACAGTAACCAATTCAACCAAAGTCTGCTCATGGTTAAAGCAAGAAAATGAAAAATGTGGGGGAAAAAAGCAGCAGGGGTGGGCAGGGCAATGCTAATGGTGGTGGCAGAAAGAAAAATAATGCCCAGTAGAAAGAAAAAAGGGAGCTTGTGTCACATTGTAAGAACCATTGGAGGTTACCCTAAAAAGGGGGAACTGTAGAACCACAGGCCCTACAAAAGGAACCCTCAGTTCCACACACTACCCCCTCTAATGCAAACAAGAGCAAACTTTGTAAAACATATTAACAATAACCAGTATTTAGCTGGCCCCATGCCTCCGCTGTGATCCAGGCAGTTTTCCACTGAATGCAGGTCAGGACAAGCAAAACATGCTGGAATACAAACCGTCCCCATAGGCCCCACCACCATGTTCACCCCAGTTTTCTGCAGAGGGCAATAGGGCCAGTCCCGAAAGCTTAGAAGTGGTACCATCACCCAATCTTGAGAAGCACAAGCCAGATGGACCAATAGCGCACAGTTCACAAAGGCACTATGGGCCCCATAAGGCTCCAGTCAAAAGCATAGGAGCAGAACACAGGGCACTCCTGCAATCCCCTTGCCCCACATAGCGCTGGCAGGCGCAAGTCCATCCACAGCAGATAGTTAGGCCAGAGACCCAGTGAGACTGGATAGGATCACGCCGGTAGGGAATCAACAATGCCACTGCCTCCATTGGAGTGTTGAAGTAGCGCGGTTTTCCCTGATGTAATACCTGCAGCTGAGCAGGGTAGATCAAAGCAAATCACACACCATGCTGAGTCAGCTGGCTGCAGGTCTCTGAAAAGTCCTTATGCCACTTTGTAACTGCCAAGGAGTAATCCTGAAAAATCAAGATTTTATGGCCACCCTGCTCCAGATTGGACTGATCCGCAGTACAGCCTCTTTATGCAGGTAACTGTAGAAATGTGCTATGATGACACAAGGTCATCCCTCACCTTCACACCTCGGGCCCAGCTGATGTGCCCTTTCAATGAGCAGTTTGCTGCCCAACCCCTCCAGGCACAGGTTTAGGGGAAACCAGAATTCCAAAAATCCCCTAATCTCGTTGTCAAGTACTGTCTCCGTTATTCACACAAACCTCAGGTTCTTCAGTCTACCATGGTTTTCCAGGTCATTTAGTTTTCCTCCCTGTTGCTCCAACTGCATCTCAAGTCTCTTAATGGTAACAGCGTGGCTCTGATAAGCGTCCTCCAGATTGGAAAATCTTTGCTCAACCCCACTGATGCCATTGTTAAATTCAGCCACCAATTGAGAAATGCTCTCCATGTGGTCAGACAGCCCTTGAAAACGGCCATCCAGCTCTTTGACTACCATAGCCAAGACTTCTTCCACCATACTCCCATGTGAGTCTGCCATGTGGCATCAGGAGTGTGGAACCCCTCCTTCCGCATGGATTTGGTGGGCATGGAAACACCAGAACACTGCCAAAATCACAGGAGGAACTGCAGACTTCTTCAGAGCTATTGTGGGGTTTTTGGGTAGGCAAAGTTAATCAATTAAGATGATTAATGGGATGAGGAGCCCCAGAGCAATGAAGATGCAGCCTACTCAGCTCATCACATCATGAGACCCCTCCTACTTCCTTTTTTAATTGTTCTTGCTTTATTTAATTCTTTTATGTGTCAAATATGTGGGCATATTTAGTCCAAAGCCATTTCACTGGCCACTTTTGTTTAGTAGATATTGGACATTAAGGGGTTGAGCTGCAAGAGTTCCAATAATGTTGACCACAACTATATATGCTGTGAAATTCAGACCTGATAAAGGTCAGTCAGACTTTCTAGGGTTGATCACTTTACAGTCACTGCTGGCAAGATTCTGGCTCTGAAGGGCTTCTGGTGAAAAAACAACAACAATTCTCCAGTCTAAACATCCAGCTATGACGTAAACTTGCCATTCATTTGGTAAGAACTACAGTAAATAGACAGCTCCTTATCGGTCCTCCAGTTCAGTCCTCCACCTCTGGGTAGTGTACCTCCTCCTGTAGCATGGAGACTGGGCATGTCAGAATCGTGACTTCACTGGATGTAGCCTGCTGGTCTCTCCCATCAGCCCCAGTGTGTCCAGTCTCCATGCAGCAGGAGGACGTAGTGAGCCTAGGTGCTGGGTTCACTGAGGAACAGATAAGGAGCAGACCTTAAATTGTAGTTTTATAATTTCTCTACTACCTTTGATTTACTTTCTTTAACTTGAAGCTGTCTCTGGGGAAAAAAAACAGGGTTGAGGAGGTTAGCTGGCAAGGGATCCTTCCTGGCCCTTTCTCTCTCCTTTATCTGGATCAATCGCTGGGGTTTCGTCAGCGGCTCTCCCTCCCTAGATAGTACGGGGGGGGGGGAGCTCTGAACAGGATAAGACACGTTGCCTTTCATATCGCCGGTTCGTGGCGGCACACGCTCCCTACCCCAGCAGAGCAGACCTCACCGCGAACACTGTCCACGTGGCGTTTGGACGGCGTAATGGTTTGCAGGGCCGAAAATCGCACTGGAGTGAGTGAGTGCTTCAGGGCTCTGATCGGTCAGCATGAGGTGAGTGTGTCTGGTCCACGCAGATGGACAGCATCCTGGGGGACCGCTTCTAGCACGTGGGGCAGTAGCAGCACTTGGTCTTCCCGCACTTTCAGGCCGTGTGGCAACAGAAGCGGCGCCCACTGCGATAGCGGCGAAAACTGCACGGCTTATCTCCGTAGATAAAATCGGGGGACTTCAGGTGGCTGTTTTCTGTGGGCTAGTCTCATTTGTTTTATTTATTTTGGAGTTCCCTGCAGTTTTTAGTGCCTGCCTTCCTCGATTCTAAAAAAAAAAAAAAAATGTATACAAAGGCAAACGTTCTAGCCTGGAGGCAGCAGATTAACATTAATATTAATTTCATTTCATGTTAATTGGATTCTGTTTTTATTTTTGTTGGGAGGCAGTAGCATGATGGCTCATGCCTTCACATCCCCTGTGCATCTTGTGTGGCACACGCAGAGGCGCTGTATCAGACGCTGGAGTCTATAGTGGCTGTGCCACGGTGTCAACTAGCATGGAACAAGAAATTGAGGATAAAGGGGTGTATGGCTCTCATAGTCGTTTGACGAGGCCCGAGGAAGAGTCTTTGGGGGAGGCCCTGGTGCTACCTCCCTTGGAGCTCTCTGCAGGGCCACCTACTGCGGGTCCTTCCACATTGTCGGGGCCAACCCTGGATGATTTCTCTCTGGGATTTGTGCTGATAATGCATCAGGCCTATTGCTTGCGGCAGCAGGGAAAGGCTCCTGCTGTTTTGCCGACAGTGCTTCTGGCGGGGCAGTCTGGATCAGAAGCGAAAGGTGGCAGTCTCGAGAGGCCCCTTAAGAGGGCTTGTTCTCTTGAGCCGTCACCCTCCAATATGGTGTGGCCTGAGACGGAGGAAGCCGATTTGGAGGAATCCGGAATGGAAGAACCTGAAAAAGGAGAGATACAGGAGCCAGAGGACCAGGCGAGAATCATTCGGTGTTCCAGAAGGAAGAGCTGACAGCGCTCATTACGGAGACCCTTCAGGTGCTCAATCTGGCTGCGTTACACCTCAGGAGCAGGAGGGTCTGGAGGATCCTCTCATTCAGGCGGTGTGACAGTCTCCGACAGTATTCCCTGTTCACTGGGTAGTGGACCGGATGATCCAGGACAAATGGGATCTGCCTGAGGTGGGACTGAGGGGAGTCAGGGCTATGAACAGGCTCTACCCCCTGACAGACAAGGAAAAGGAGAGGTTTTGTTCTCCGCGGATCGATGCGGCAGTGTCAGCAGTCACGAAAATGACAACATTCCGTTGGAAGGCAGCTCGACCTTGAAGGATGCTCAAGACAGGAAGGTTGACGGATTGTTGAATCAAGCCCTTGACGCTAACGCCCTGTCCTTGCAAGCTTCTATTTGTGGGGCTTGGGTGGCGAGAGTGTGTCTTCGCTGATCTCAGCGTTTGCAGCAGTCCCCTTTTTTGGAGCAGGAACGCTTGCTGAATGTCACACAGCTGGAGTCCGGGTTGGTGTACTTGGCAGACTTAAACTATGATTTGATTTGAGCATTAGCAAACAGTATGGCGTCTTTAGTGGCCACTTGCCGGTATCTTTGGCTAAGAATTTGGGCGATCAATGGGTCTTCGAAGTTGCGGCTCAGTAAGCTCTCCTTTAAGGGGAAGTTGTTGTTTGGTGAGGACCTGGAAAAGTTGGTTAAGGATTTGAGGGAGTCTAAAGATGGCAGGATTCTGGAAGACAAACCTAAGCAGGGGAGGTCCTTGCCAGCACCGCAAAGCCAGTTACGAGATTTCCAGAGGTTTCGTACCTCTAGATTAAGCGGTTTCCAAAGAGGTAGGTTCACCTCTAGGGCTCAGGGGTTTCGTTGCTTCCGAGGGGCAGGTAGAGGTTACGCTTCCTCTGCGGTCACATTGTTCCAAAAGGCACAATGAAGCGAGGCGGACCCGGGTGGGAAGTCAACCAATTGGAGGTCAGCTTCGGGACTCTTCCTGCCTGGGTCCAAATAACATCCGACCAATGGGTTCTGGAGATAATACACGAAGGATATGCCCTCGAGTTGGCATGCCCAGTTCTGGATTCGTTTGTACTGTTGCCATGCAAGGGACTGCAGAAGAGAAGAGCAGTCCGGCAGACCCTAGACCATCTATTGCAGTTGGGAGTGGTCATCCCGGTACCGCAAGAGGGGTGCGACATTGGTCACTACTCCATTTATTTCGTGGTACCAAAGAAAGACGGCTCCCTGAGGCCTATACGGGACCTAAAAGGGGTGAACCGCTGTCTTCGGGTGCCTCACTTCCGGATGGAAACCTTACGTTTGGTAATAGTGGTGGTGCGTCAGGGAGAGTTCTTGACCTCCCTCGATCTTACCGAGGCGTATTTACACATCCCGATCAGAGCAGCTCATCAGAAGTTCTTAAGGTTTGCCCTCCCTTGGGGGCACTACCAGTTTCAGGCTTTGCCTTTCGGGCTGGCGCCGGCGCCGCAAGTGTTCACCAAGGTGATGGTGGTAGTCATGGCAGCTCTTCGAAAAGAGGACATCTTGGTTCACCCTTATCTAGACGATTGGTTGATCCATGCAAAATCCAAGGCCGAGAACGTGCAGGTGATGGACAGGGTGGTGAAGTTCCTGCAGAGCCTCGGCTGGATCATCAACCCTGCCAAGAGTCGCTTGGTTCTGTCTCAGGTGCTGGAGTACTTGGGAGTATGATTTGACACGCAAGTGGGAGCAGTGTTTCTGCCGGAACGGCGAGCTCAAGCTCTCCGACAGCTGGTGCGCAAGTTTCTGTCAACCTCGGCACCATCGGCGTGGAGTTATCTTCGTGTGCTAGGCACAATGATGGTAACTCTGGAGGTGGTCCTGTGGGCCAGGGCTCACATGCAGCCATTGCAAAAGTCGTTGCTACAGCGTTGGTCGCACCAGAACGATTCGCTGAATAAATGTCTCCCTTGCCCAATTCGAGTCAGGTGGTCCCTCCAGTGGTGGCTCTGTCCGTCGAACCTGGCGGCAGGGTTGGCACTGGAGCAACCTCAATGGCTTCCAATGTTAAGGGATGTGAGTCTTTCAGGCTGGGGAGCGCACTGCAGGGACCTCTTTGCGCAGGGAACGTGGAATTCCCAGGAGGCTCAGTGGTCGATCAACCGTCTCGAGCTGCAGGCAGTGGCGCTAGGCCTTCAAGCGTTTCAATCAGCGGTGACCAGCCGAGCGGTATGGGTACTCTCGGACAACTCCACAACGGTGGCCTATATCAATCGGCAAGGTGGCATGGGAAGCTCGGCCATGGAAGAGGAGGCAGAAGCACTATTCGCCTGGGTGGAAACTTGTCTGCAGGCGTTATCGGCAGCACACATCTCAGGAACGGACAACGTGACAGCTGATTTCCTCAGCAGAGTCCGGGTGGATGCCGGAGAGTGGGAGCTTCATCCAGAAGTCTTAGCTCAGATTGTCCGCAGGTGGGGGCCTCCAATCATGGATCTCATGGCGACCTTCCGCTCGTCCAAAGCGGTCCAGTTTTACAGCAGAAGGCAAGAAAGGATGTACGAGGGGATCGATGCTCTAATGCAGCACTGGCCATCGTCCAGGCTCCTTTATGTCTTTCCTTCATGGGCTCTCGTAGGACGAGTGGTACAGCGCATTGAGGCCCATCAGGGAAGGGTGTTACTAGTGACACCAGATTGGCCCAGACGCCAATGGTATGCTGACCTAGTGTGGCTCCTCGACGGGGAACCCTGGAGGCTTCCATCTATGGAGAATCTTCTGCTTCAGGGTCCACTCTGAATGCCGCAGGTGGATCAGTTCTTGTTTACGGCTTGGCCATTGAAAGGGCGAGGTTAAGGAAAAAAGGGTATTCTGGAGCGGTAATTGCTACTTTTCTGAGGGCCAGAAAAAGGTCCACTTCCTTGAGCTATGTGCGCATTTGGCGCATCTTTGAGGATTGTTCCTCTCAACAGCAGATCTGGGCATCCACAGTTTCCGTGCCATCAATTCTGAATTTCTTACAGTACGGATTCAATAAGGGGCTGGCAGCTAGTTCTTTGAGGGTTCAGCTGGCGGCTCTGGCATGCTATAGAGGTAAGGTTCATGGAGTGTCTCTGGGTTCCCACGGTGACGTGGTACGGTTTTTGAAGGCGGTGACTAGGTTACATCCCACTCGCAGGTTGCTGGTGCCCCCGTGGGATCTTAACTTGGTGCTGGGGGCGTTGGCTAGTGAACCGTTGGCTAGTGAACCATTTGAGCCTCTTCACTTGGCATCTATCAAGGATTTAACACTAAAGGCAGTTTTTCTGGTAGCCATTTGCTTGGTGCGGTGAGTTTCAGAACTGTAGGCTCTTTCCTGTCGGGAACCATATTTGGTCTTTTCCAGGGAGAAAGTGGTGTTGTGTCCAGTACCTTCCTTTTTGCCCAAGGTGGTGTCACCCTTCCACATGAATCAAGCAGTGTCATTACAAGTGTTAGGATGTTCTGGGGATGACGACGCAGACCATAGCCTGCGATGCTTGGACATCAAAAGAACTTTGTGTCAGTACTTGAAAGTTTCGTAACCTTTTTGTAGGTCCGAGCGTCTTTTCGTTCTATTCAGAGGGCCCTGTAAGGGGGAAGCAGTGGCCAAGGCTTCAATCTCCTGATGGATCCGGGAAGCTATAGCATCTGCTTATATGTTGCACGGCAAGCAGGTGCCTGTAGGGCTACGAGCTCACTCAACCAGGGCGCAAGCAACTTCTTGGGTGGAGCACAGCTTGGTTCCGCTAGTGGAAATTTTCAGAGCAGCTACTTGGGCTTCACTCCACACCTTCAGTAAACACTACTGCCTGGATGCTCAGGCGGCGAACGATGCCTGTTTTGGGTCGGCGGTCTTGCGATCTGGGTGGTCAGGTTCCCCCCCCAATAATTACTGCTCTGTTACATCCCAGAGGTGGAGGACTAAACTGGAGGACCGATAAGGAAAGAGAAATTAGACTTACCTGCTAATTGTAGTTCCTTGAAGAACTCCAGTTCAGTCCTGCTTCCCACCCAGGGAGGAGTGGTTCAAAGATCATTTCATTCTAGGGGGGATTACGATCGCTAAGTATTAAAGCTTTCTTGGTTCAGCATTGCAGTCCTTATGTTTTCATGAATTCCTCTCTTCCTTCCTTTCACTCTTCGTTTTTTGGTTCATGGAGGATAGAGAAGGGGAGAGAAGGGGTTTCCTTGTTAAGGGAATTATAGTTGTTCTAGTTTGGAGGTTAAAATTATATTTAATGTTATGGCTACTTATTTGTTGCTCCTTTGATTCTTCTTTGTCAATAGTTCACTGGGGCTGATGGGAGAGACCAGCAGGCTACATCCAGTGATGTCACGATTCTGACATGCCCAGTGTCCATGCTGCAGGAGGAGGCAAACTACCCAGAGGTGGAGGACTGAACTGGAGTTCCTCAAGGAACTACAATTAGCAGGTAAGTCTAATTTCTCTCTTCTTCCAATGTAATATTCAGGGTAAATGCACCCAAAAACAATCAAACAAATAACCTCCTCTTTCTTTTCTCCTTATTCACTAAGGGTGTACACATTTTTTTAATTTTGTGTTTTTTAAAAATTTTTTAGCTTGCTTTGTTACATTTCATTTTGTTTATTTAAAATAGAAAAGGAAACAGAAACAAAAAGAAATTTCAACATCAGGTTCATCCTCCCCCTTCCTCTTCTGTGGGTGAAGGACTGTGATACCTTTCCTCCTTGCCAAAGTCTCCAGCAATCTGTTCCTAGAAAAATCCAAGGGTCTTTACTCAGTCCTTCTTCTTGACCTTTCTGCTGCTTTTAACACTGTTGACCACCTCCTTCTCCTCGACACCTTGTCCTCACTTGGTTTTAAGGGCTCTGTGCTATCCTGGTTCTCTTATCTCTATCACTCTTTCAGTTTTTGTTCTGGTGGATCCTCCTCCACTGCTATCCAACTCTCAGTTGATGTAGCCCAGGGTTCTGTCATGTGCCCACTCCTTTTCTCTCTATATACCCAGTCCCTTGGTGCATTCATCTCCTCCCATGGCTTTCGGTACCATTTTTACAATGATGACTCTCAGATCTCTCTCTCTACACCTGATATTTCTCTGGCAATCCAGGCCCGGATCTCTGCCTGCCTGTCTGACATCACTGCCTGGTTCTCTCACTTTCATTTGAAATTTAACATGGCTAAAACCAAGCTTCTTATTTTTCCCCCTAAACCCACCTCCCCCGTTCCTCCTTTCTCAATCTCTGTAGATAACACTCTTCTATTTCCTCTTTCCTTAGTCCGCAACCTTGGGGTCATTTTTGACTCCTCCCTTTCCTTATCCACACACATCCAGCTGATAGCTAAAACCTGCCATTTCTTTCTCTATAACATCAGCAAAATCCATCCCTTCTTTTCTGAACACACTACTAAGACAGTTATCCACTCTTTAGTCACCTCCCATCTAGACTATTGCAACCCCCTCCTTGCCGGTCTCCCTCTGAATCATCTCTCTCCCCTTCAATCTGTTCAAAACTCAGCTGCACGGCTAATCTTCTGCCAGCCCCAAAATGCTCATATAACTCCTTTTCTCAAATCACTTCACTAGCTTCCTATCCAGTTCCGTATCCAATTCAAACTTCTTCTAACCTATAAGTGCACTCATTTTGTTGCTCCTCACTACCTTTCCTCTCTCATCTCTCCCTACACCCCTCCTCGTGAACTCCGCTCTTCTAGTGGATTGCTTCTGTCTGTGCCCTTTTCTTCCACTGCTAACTCCAGGCTTCGATCCTTTCTCCAGGCTGCTCCTTCCCCTGGAACAAATTACCTCAGTTTGTATGTCAGTCTTCATCCCTGGCCCTTTTCAAATCCATGCTAAAAGCTCACCTCGTTGTGATTGTTTTTAGATCCTGATGCGCTTAATCTCCTTTCTCCTTACCTTTCCCTAGTTGTATCCTTGTCCTCAGCTGTTGTATTGTCTGTCTTGACTAGATTGTAAAATCTCATAAGCAGGGACCATCTTTGCATGTATCTGTACAGTGCTGTGTATGCCTTTAGCACTACATAAATGATCAGTAGGAGGAGGAGGATTATGTACAGGCTGCCCTGAGCAAGCGTACTGATGGTACTTTTTCTCCAGACCCTCCTTCCCTTAACATTGGGGAACTCACTGCACAATGGCTAAGATGCTGACCAAACCATAACACAGGTACACTACCAAAAACCTGCCTCCAGTTTTGCAACTGATTCCTATAGATTTTGGGGTGCTGAATCCAGGAAAAATAGCCAAAATGTTCCATCACGTCACGTTTTCTTGCAAAATTAGATTTCTTACCCATATAAGGAATGTTCACATAATTTCTTTTTAGCCGACTGCAGTTTATTTTCTTGGCCTAAAATAGAGGTTGTAATGGTTAACTAACTAGAAACACTCCCTCATGATATTTTAGAGTGTTTTGTATTCATTTTATACATTAACAGGACAATTGGGAGGCGGGGGGCTAAATCCAGTACTCGCGCTGGCGCATGTTCTTTCCTGTTCGCCTCGCCTCGTTCGCTCGCTCAAACACGGTTTTTGCGACATGAACGTTCCTGTCAAATTTCAGTTTCTTGCAAGTTCATTATTACCTTTTGTTTGCTCAGTCGTAATCCAGCTTTATTCCGAAGTGGTTCACTACAGTTGTAGTTTGCAGTGCTGTGTATTTGTGATGGCTCACAGAGCCAGAGGTTGCGTCAACTCTCCGGACAGTTTTTGTTTTATTTGTGGGGAATATACCGTGAAAAAGCGGCAGAGGAACATTTCTGCATTTATTAAAAAAGTATATTTCGCCTATTTCGGTTTGAAGTTAGGCGATCAAGACAAATCGTGGGCTCCTCACAAAGTGTGCAAGACATGTGAGGAAGATCTACGCTTATGGATGAAAGGTAAAAAACAAGCATTTCGTTTCGGAATACCTATGATGTGGCGTGAACAAAGAGACCACAGCAGTGACTGCTATTTTTGCTCTTGCATTGTGAAGGGATACAACTTAAAAAATAAGAACGTAATAAGTTACCCCAACCTTCCCTCAGCAATTAGGCCTATGCCTCATAGCAACGAAGTACCTGTGCCTGAACCACCAAAATCTTTGGATCATATTTGTGTGGACGGTTCTGATCATGATGAGACTCATCAGATGGCTTTTCCCGATGAGTCCAGTACTTCCGAGTTTGAAACTGAACCAGATCCGAAACCTGAACTTTTCTCTCAAGCTGAATTGAATGATTTAGTCCGGGATTTAGGACTCCCAAAAGATGCTGCCCAACTGCTAGGTTCTCGGCTTAAACAGAAAAATCTATTGTCACCAGGAACAACTTTTTATTGGTACCGCAACCGCGAGACACAATTTTTGAAGTATTTCAGCAAAGAGGAAGATTTGGTATTTTGCAACGATATATACGGAGTGATGGAAAAGTTTAAACTCAAGTATGATCCTGCTGAATGGCGGCTGTTCATTGATTCGTCAAAAGACAGCATAAAAGGTGTTCTTCTTCATAATGCAACACATTCGCTTCAGTTCCTATTGCTCACTCTGTTATTCTCCAAGAAAAATACGAGAATTTGGCCCTGATTCTTCAGAAGATTCGTTATGATGAGCATAAATGGATGATTTGTGGAGACTTTAAAATTATATCCATGCTATTAGGGCAGCAATCCGGTTTCACCAAATATCCCTGCTTCCTTTGCTTGTGGGATAGCCGGGCCCGCGACCTACACTGGGGGAAAAAAGACTGGCCAATTCGGGAGTATTTGAGACCCGGTGAGAAAAATGTTCTTCATGAGAGCTTGGTACCTCGTGATAAAATTCTATTACCACCTCTCCACATTAAGTTGGGTCTCATTAAGCAATTCATCAAGTCCCTTCCAAAAGATGGTGAGTGCTTTCGGTACCTTTGCTCAAAGTTCCCCCGACTTTCTGAAGCAAAGCTAAAGGAAGGAGTGTTTGTTGGCCCTGATATAAGGAAACTCATTTCAGATGGAGCATTCGCTGAAACGATGTCTGAGAAGGAAAAAGAAGCCTGGGATTCCTTCAAGGATGTTGTTCTCAAATTCTTGGGGAACAGGCGGGATGAGAACTATAAGGATATTGTTGCCAGGATGCTCAATGCCTTCAAAGAACAAGGCTGTAACATGAGCCTGAAAGTCCATTTCTTGCACTCCCATGTGAACTACTTTCCCGAAAACTTGGGGGCGTACAGTGAAGAACAAGGTGAAAGGTTTCACCAGGACATCAAGGACGCAGAGAGAAGGTACCAAGGAAGATGGAACACCACTATGATGGCTGATTTCTGCTGGTTGCTGCTGCGGGAAAACCCAGATGAAAAATATGCCAAGCAGCGCACCAAGAGAAGCATTCGGGGGAAGAAGAAACGGGCCCACCAGGAGATTGATTGACCCAAGAATGACTTTAAAATCTAAACTGTGTTGACAAATATTGTGTTTTTACTAAACTTTGAAATAAAAATTTGCTAGTTATTACCACAGTGTCGGATCTCATTTATTAGAATTTTATTTTCACACCATCGGGTGTTTGTCTTCATGTATTGCAATGGTGCGGTTTGCGTTTTCTATTCTTACATACATACCTGTACAACATTTTTTGCACATTTCTTTGCTTTGCTTTGTGTCTAACCTCGCTCTTATATGCTCAATGTTTGTGCACATGTATGTGGCTGTTTTAAGTGCAGACAATTTTGCTACCATCACAGTGTGTTTTGTTGACATTACTCTATTCTTATGTGCTGCCTTGTTACAATTTTCTTTATTCTTATTTGAATAACTACTAAACAATTAGTATAAAGAATTCATCCAAGAAACTTTTATCTCGATCGCACTCAATCTGAAACGTTCACCTCAAACTGCTAACCCAATGTAGCAAAAAATCTGTACGTGATGGAGCAAATTGGTTACCAGATTTGGATTCAGCGCACCAAAAAACGTAAAAATCAATCGAAACATTAGAGGCAGTTTAAAAAAAATTTTTTTTAGTGTACCTGTGTAATCAGAGGAGGGGAATGTGCTATGCGTTCCCTGCAGCCTAGGAGAACAGCCACTCATGGTTCCTCAAGGTAAGGGGGTCCATATCCCTGTCACCCATGGTGGACACTGTGGACATCCTGCCTGATCCCATACATGGCCTCTTGCATCTCCAGATGTCACAATCACAGCACATTCTCTCTGCAAGTGTTTGCTTTCTGATTTGCATGCCCCGCCCTCTTGTATTTAGCCCCTGTGCTTTGAGTTGTGCTGGCTATCCAGCCCACTCCTGGTCATCACTCTGTTCTGATCTGGCTAGTTGTTACCTTCCTATATGGGTACTAGGAGCACAGTTCTTGTGCGAAAAGCAAACAAGACTTGGAATTCTCAGAAATGCTGACATTTCAGCATTTTTCTTTTTTTCTCCCCTTGAATGCCCCTTCTGCATTTTAATGTATTTTGTTAGTTTACCTCCATGGAAAATTAATGATAATCATGTTTTTTTGCTGTGTATTCGATCTCACAGAGGTTGATTGCTATGAAATATCAATTAGAAGAAAGTACATTTTTTGGGTGACGTTCTTTATCTCTCAGCAAAGATTAGCAATGGAAATGGTGGATTTTTGAAAATAGCTGAGATGCTTAAGAGATCATTTTAGAGAGGGCTTTCTACATATAAAATTAGGTTTTACAGTGCCCAAACAATGGCTGCCAATGAATGTCTGGATTTTACAGCCATTATCCAGATAATGACAATTTTCAGCCACTATCCAGATAATTTATCCAGATAGCAGTTTAGTCCAGCTTTTTCACCAGCCTAAACTATTGGGATAACTTATCTTGAAAGTGGCTGAAAATCACCACTAACCGGATAATCACCCCCATTATTGGGATAGTGGTACGATCACCCATGCTGTACCCCATCACTGTCCAGATAGTGCCAAGGCCATCAGTAATGACAGTCAATGGCACTGCCTGGATAGTGTCTCTGAATATCTGGCTGAGTGCTCTTATCTACATAACCTATATAATTATTTGGATAAAGGCTTTTAGATTCTGACTCCTTTGCTCTGCCTATATGAAACATCATAGTATTTTTCCTTTCATTTCCTCTACTAGAGTGATAGCATGAAGAGAAATGCTAATTGATTCTTTTTTATATCAATCAACATGAAGGATGTATTTGTTTGCTGCTTTTTCATCTCCTTGATGGGAATAAGAGATTAGGGTGGTGCTAGCAAACTCATTCATTTTAGCGTGAAAACATTTTAGATTTTCCTCTCCTATGTCCCGGATCAAGATAGATACAGGACAGAACCAGTCCCACTGCTAGATGAACTGGTGTCTGTCAAGGGTGGTAAACTGTGGGGCAATGAAAAGGCTTTGATCATCACTTGGCTGCTGCTACTGCTGTTGTCAGCACAGGCCTGCCCTTCTCTTCCATTTGTTCCCACTCCTGTTGCTATCATAAACCTATCTCTACCATCCACCTGTGGCCGCTGTAACCGGGTACGGCGGACCAGACGATTCATGCCCATTCCCCCCCCCCCTCCCACTCTCCCCCCACTACCTGATCCATCACATAACAGACAATTACACTTTGTTGGACTCGAACTGGTCGCAGCTTTATTAACTTCAAACAATAACCATTTACAAATCAACAACATAACTTAACCCCCCCCCCCCACCAGCAGAGCGAGCCATCACCAGCCTTATTATTAGCAAGGTGACGCTGCTTCTGCTTCCAACGAGTACAAGTCTCGAGTAAATCGCTTCGCCCTCCCTCATCCGGCTTCGCCATATTATTAGCAAAAACCTGAGGGATTGTCCGGGTCGGGGGTACTCCACCCCCGCCCCAAATGCTTGCATCCGGAGGCTGGAGCCACGCCGCACCTCCACCCAAAACCCCCAGCGACCGCTCACTCTCTCTCCCATTGGCTCCCGCGCTACCAAACAACTCGCGGGGCCAATGGGAGAGCTGCCTACCTTCCATCCTGCCCCCCCACCCCACCCCCAATGCCTGCCCCCCCGGTTAATGCTGGCCACGTGCACAAGGCTCCGCGGCCTTGCTGTTACAGAATTAAAGTCAGTGCATGAGGTTCCTTAAGCATAGACCAGCACTGAACCACTGCAGTGTCCTGCCTCCCATTCCCAACAAGGCTTTTGTGTCAGAGGGGGGATGGGATGTGGTAGGATTTGAGCATAGACCTGTGCTCAAGACCCAGTACCATGCAGACTTCCATTCTGTAACATCAGCTGCGATCATGTGATGGAGGTAGAGTGGAGGCAGTAACGGGGGAAAGGGAAGATGAGCATGTGCGGGGTGTGGCAGAGGAAATGCTGGTGTATGGAAGAGTAGGGAGAGGAAGGAGAGGTGAGATGCCGGATTCCTTGGGGATCTAGGGAAGCGAGATGCTGGACACAGGGGGAGTACAGTAGGGGAGATGAGATGCCTGACAGAGATTAGGGAAAGGGATGAGGGAGAAATAAACAGAAAAAGGGGAGATGCTGGATGATGGTGGGTATGGCCTTCGGTCACTCCTGGGGAGGCACAGAGATAAAGATTTGCCTAGGGCGACCTTTAGGTCGGCTTTGGTAATGAATGAGGGAGGGGAGATTCTTAGCACTGTGGCAAGGAAAAGGGGGTCTAAATGGTTTGAGTAACTAATTACCTAAAGTGGGAGCGGAGATGAGCAGTGCAGTCTGGTTAATGCCTTGCAGCATGAATATAGATATATCAGGGTAACAGGACATGAAAGAATACATTAATTAGAGCACTTGGGTTTGGTATTATATCTTGGCAGCTATAAGCAGGGAGCAGGGATGTAAACCATCTAGTTGTGAGTATTCATCGAATATGAATACAGTTAGTGTATCTCCTAGACAAGCTATTCAGGAGAGGTTTCTTCATTGATATTCAGCCTGAGCACTGACTATTGTAATTCATGCCAGGCAAATTATGAAATGTTCTTGAAGGAAAACAGTATAACCTGTACTTGTCCTTTTATCTTTCGTCCTAACTAGGTAGAGACTCGTTGATGTGTGAGAAGCTCCTCCTCTAATATATACTGTGAAGTGGTTTTAATGTGCAAAATGTATTATAGCTCAGGGATGGAGTTCTGCCATCCAGAGTATCATATATCTATCTTGGCAAATAGTCTGCTATGTAAAGAGCAAGTAAAGTAAAAAGGAATGGTTCTTATGCTCCTGTATCTGTTCATGGTTAAGGATGCAAGGATTTCTGAGGGGGAGTATGGAGCCCTGTGGCTAAGTAATGGTATGTCCCAGAAGTACCACCTACCAGGTGTGAATGACCACGTAGTGAAAAAGATCCAGAGTTTCTCTAAGAGAATGAGAGAGCAAGAGAGTATGAAAAGGGCCTGAACCAACTCACCCTTTGGCTAAGCTGGCAGTGTCCGAAGGGAGGAGTATGACGTCCAGATATGGAAGTTTAGGGACCAGTAAACGTTATCATGAGTCAGTAAGCAGAGTTTGTGTTCTGCGAGTTATGAAATTGGGAATATCTATTAAGGGTCCAGATTTTCAAAAGCAGCTTCTTTGAGGAAAAAGGGACTTTCCAAGGGAGGAGAGCAGGTATGTTAATCTTTCAATTGTTCCAGGAAAAACTGTCCCTGAACATCATTGTTTTGGGGTGCAACAATAGAAGTAGCATGTACAAGTGTTTTTTTCACTGGCCACCCTGAATATGAGGAAAGGCACTCATCACCTGGTCCCCAGACCAAGCACTGCAATAGATGGTCTTTCCAGGTTCTGGAACAAATCTATTGCTCTGCTAGACTACTGCAGATATCGAGTGTGGTATATCATTGTAGTGGTTTTGTACTCTGTACAGCTGCAGCGTGTTAGAGTGGCATGTCCGATATGGTTCTTCTATACTGCTATTACCTATCAGAAGACCCCTTAGTAATCACCCAAATCACTTCAGTTTATAACATCAATCACATTCACACATAACCTACTCACAATCACTCAATATAGCTCAAAAGGACCTCAGGTTTTGCTCACCCCTACATTTGGCGAAATTCATCACCATAGGGAAATGGCAGACAATCACATCATGGGTCCCATAGCTTTATACCTCCCTTTATATGGTACGATTCAATTAACTACAACTATTCTCAATCCAAAAAGATACTTAATGAGATTCATACTACATATAAACACATAAAAACAACACACTACAGTACAACACAATAACCGCTATGGAAGAGAAGTGTCTGCTTTACTTCGTTTTACTTTTCAATAGTGCCCGAACTGCTTCTACACAGCTGAACATGCATGTGATGTTATCTTCTTCATCAGCATAGATGGACTGATTTCCACACTCCAAGAACACATGCAGATGCAACTGCTAAGCATCACAACACAACTTTTCAAATACCTCAATTTTCGATTCCCTGTAAAAAACAAAGTTATACTCTCAAGGACAGGCAATGTTGCACAGCATTCAAAAAAAGCAACCCGGCACATATCTGTAGGTAGTCAGACTTTGACACATCCAAGCAGCTAACAGCAGCCTACTATTACACCAACACAATAGTCGGCATCCAATAGTCATCGTCCAACAAAAGCTTTTGTTTCGCCTTCAGGCTTCATCGGGGAACAAGACTACATTCGATCCACTGATCCACCACACACTGAAGACTTTATCCAGACATACACGATGCCTCCAACAAATACACTACCACAGCATCTGATGTCGCAGAATTTAAACCACCTTACCACCAATCAGCTCGTCAGCTGCCACTCTGACCTCACACTTTCAACAACTTTATTATACAGTACAACACTAACACCTGCATTCATAAAAAGAAAAGGCAAGAAGGAGCTGCACACAATCTCAATCAATCCTACATAAAAAGGGTCCAATCAATTTTGTATTTACCCATGAGGGTCCAAAGTATCCAGTGTCGAAGTCTGACTACCTACAGATAAGTGCCGGGTTCAGCTGTGTAGAAGCGGTTCGGGCACTATTGAAAAGTAAAACAAAGTAAAGCAGACACTTCTCTTCCATAGTGGTTATTGTGTTGTACTGTGGTGTATTGTTTTTATGTGTTTATATGTGGTATGAATCTCATTAAGTATCTTTTTGGATTGAGAATAGTTGTAGTTAATTGAATCGTATTTGTTAATACCATATAAAGGGAGGTATAAAGCTATGGGACCCATGATGTGAGTGTCTGCCATTTCCCTATGATGATGAATTTTGCCAAATGTAGGGGTGAGCAAAACCTGAGGTCCTTTTGAGCTATACTGAGTAATTGTGAGTAGGTTGTGTGTGAATGTGATTGACGTTATAAATTGAAGTGATTTGGGTGATTACTAAGGGGTTTTCTTCTTTTTTTTTTTTTTATTTATTGAAATTTTTACAAACTTACAAAGCAAGCATAAAGAAACATACTGATGATTCATTAAGAAAAGAATACAAAACAGAAAAGGTATACAAAATAACAATACATCATACCTAGCCCACAATATGGGGAGAATATAATAACCATAATAAGAATCAAAAAGGAAAAGGCAAGAGTCATAACTCCTGAATTTCTAGACAGCTAAATTAACAAAACCACCTATCCCAGTCCCTTCGTGCCAAGCCCCTCTTTATCACAAAGAAATGATTCAAGTTGAGTAGGATCAAGGAAAACAAACCTAGATCCCTGAAAAGTTAACAAGCACTTACAAGGATAACGAAGAAAAAAGGTAGCCGGCAGGGCAATCACTCTAGGTTTAAGGGCCAAAAAACCCTGTCGCCTAGTTTGAGTCGCCCTACAGACATCCGGAAATATTTGCACTTTCGCACCACAAAAAGGTACAGACATATTCTTGAAATAACTACGAAATACAAGAACTCTATCTTGATCAGATAGAAACGAAACCACCAAAGTGGCTCTAGAAGAAATATTATCTTGTGAGTCCTCCAGGAATTTGGTGAGATCAAGGTCAACCCCACCTTGAACCTCATCAAACCCCCCAGGGGAACCCCGAGACAGAACTCTACCAGTCAAATAATAAAGTTTAGAGAGACAGATGGAATCAGCCGAAGCCAATCCCAAAACCTCCCTAAAATACTTTCGCAAAAGTATTTCAGCTGAAAGCAACCGACAATAAGGAAAATTCAACATCCTAACATTCTTTGCACGAGACAAATTATCATACTGTTCCATTTTGTGGTGTAAGACTAAGCTATCTTTAATATGAGAAGCATTCACAGCTTTAAGAGCCTGGGAGAGAGCAGAGAGGCGGCGCAGAGGTCCGGTGAGGCAGGCACCTGCTCCGGCGGTCCCGACGTCATCGGGGGCCTCGTGAAATACCGGAGCAGTGGGAGAGTTTGCCTGGGAGAGAGCAGAGAGGCGGCGCAGAGGTCCGGTGAGGCAGGCACCTGCTCCGGCGGTCCCGATGTCATCGGGGGCCTCGTGAAATACCGGAGCAGTGGGAGAGTTTGCCTGGGAGAGAGCAGAGAGGTGGCGCAGAGGTCCGGTGAGGCAGGCACCTGCTCCGGCGGTCCCGACGTCATCGGGAGACTGAGCCAGCTGTGGCAGCTGAGCCTGCGGTGGGCCCTATGGAAAAGCATATTAAGGTACTGTCTGGTGTGGATGCTACGCTTGACCCTGACTTTCTTGTTCTCCGGCCCTCTCCGGTGTCCTTGAGCTCTCCAGACCGAACACCACCTTCTCCCCCAGTCTATGCTTCTCCTCCTTTGTCCATTTCAGAGGGTATGCGGTTTCAGCAGAGTACCCCAGTGGTAACGGGGGAAAAACTGAAGCCTGTGGTATTGGTACCCGTTCCAAATGAAGCCAGTCTAGTGCCTGACGAGCAGGTAACTCTGGCTGACATTTGGAAGGTGGTTACCCGTATTGGAAGTTCTTTAGTGCCTACTGTTGTGCAACTTTGCAGTTTCTCTTTGGAGATTACTGCTAAGTTGTCTGAAGTGGATAATAAGGTGGAGATTGTTTCCAAGCAGATTACTAATTGTGAAAATCAGTGTCAGGCTCTTAAAGCTGTGAATGCTTCTCATATTAAAGATAGCTTAGTCTTACACTAAGGGGTTTTCTGATAGGTAATGTTAGTTTTCCCTTAGGCGGTTCTTGTTTTTTGAGTCTTCTATACTGCTCCCATTTCCCAGGAATTCTCATAAAACATCTTGGGCCCAATTCTGATCCCGACATCCATCTCCTTTGTACATCCGGGCTGAGCTGGACATAAAAAGGAGATTGCGATTCTGATCCCGTGAGGCACATCTAGCCCAGCGGGATCAGGATCGCGAACAGGTCTGTGTGTGCAGGCCAGGACTGCGATTCAGTCCCGGCATGCACGTAGAGCCACAGCCCGGCTAACTCAACCAGGGCTTTTACATGGAGCCATGGTGCCATGGCACCGCGGCTCCATTTAAAAGCCACGATGCTAGCCACTGCCAAAAAAATTAATTCCCCACAGCCCAACCCCCAATCCAGCTTCCTAAGGCCAGGGTCAGACTGCGGGGTATTAACTTTGCCCCCCTCTCAACTCCTTCCATGCCCCGAGTCTGCCAAAAAGAAACGTCCAGGAAAGTAATTCCACCCTGGGGGTGGAATAATTTCCCCGACCATTTCGCTGGCCCTGAATGTACAGGGCCAACATTAGAATCGGCCCTGTATGTCCAGGGCTGGCAACTGCCCATTGCCCGCCCACTCTCTTCCCCCGGGCTGCCTCTTCCCCACTCCCGACTAACTTTCCCACACAACTGGCAGGGAAGTTAATCGGGGTATGCAGCTGGCATGAATAGCCCCCCCACCCCTTATGTCATGCGCTTGGCAGCTTTTTCCAAGGAAACTGAATACAGTGAGTGGTGTTGATGCAGAAAAGAAGGTGCTGAGGCCAACAAGGATGGTCTGCCAAAAACCATAATCACCAGCAGGTTTATTTATTTATTTATTTATTTAACAAGTTTTTATACCGCCTTTTCCTTCAATCAAAGCGGTTACAAGAAACACAAAGGTTATAAGCAAGGGAAACATACACAGTATAAACATAACAGGACAGTGGTAATATAGGAAAAATAACAAGGGTTAACATATAGCAAAATTATTTATATAATAGATACAATAGATGATAACTAGTCAATTGTTGATCCATAGTGTTCAATGAAAAGTGTAGTTTTTAATTGCTTACGAAAGTCTTTTAAATTATCAATTGAATGTAAATCAGGAGGGAGAGAGTTCCAAATTAAAGGGGCAGCCAAAGAAATTGCTCTTTGTGAAGTACATCTGCATGATTTAGAGTAGTTTCTTGGGGTGTTGAGGGTGTTTGAAGTGGATAACCTTTTTGGTCTACTGCTGTTATCATGGAGTAAGAGGGCATGGAGGCTGATTGCAGAACTCTTGTGTTTCATTTTGAAAATATTTATGATTAACTTATACTTTATGCGAAGGTTTATTGGGAGCCAGTGGAGTTCTTTAAAGATGGGGGTAATGTGGTCATAATTAGTTGAGCCATTGATTATTCTTGCTGCTGTATTCTGTGCCATTTGGAGTGGCTTGAGAGCATGTTTTGAAAGACCATTGTAGATAGGGTTGCAAAAATCCAGAATGGGAGTAATAAGTGCCTGGCAGACTGTACGAAAGTGTTCATAAGAGATAAGAGGCTTGAGGCGTCTAATTATTTTCATTCTGTAGTAGGCGTTTTTAACAGTTTTTCTTATGTGAGATCGTAGGTTTAGCTTATTATCGAGGGTTACTCCGAGGTATCTTACTTCGTCCTTAATTGGAATCTTTGTGTTGTTGCATGTGATGTATGGTGGGGGATTAAAGCTGGTGTTTCTAGTTACAATAAGTGCTTCAGTCTTGTTCAAGTTTAATGAAGGTTGTTATTTGTCAGCCAAATGGAAATGCTGGTAATGCAGTTTGAAATCTTGTTGTAGTCTGGGCAGTTAATATCAATTGGAGTGTAAATCATGATATCATCCGCATAAATCGTGTAGTCTATTTGATGAGTTGCTATTATGTGACAGATTGGTTGGATAAATAAGTTAAAGAGAAGTGAGGAGAGTGCAGATCCTTGCGGTACGCCTTGTTTGATTACCGTGTGACGTTAAGTGTTTAGACCAATTTTAACTTGGAACTGCCTATCAATTAGGTAGGACTCAAACCAGTTTAGGATGGTGCCAGTTAAACCGATGCTCTTTAGTCTGGTTAAGAGGATTGCATGGTCCACTGTATCAAAGGCCGCTGAAATATCTAAGAAGATCATTAAGGTTAAAAGTAGTCTCAGAATTGCTTATCTCCTCTCTTTCTGAGACATCTATTCAGCTAGATTTATCAAAGTCAGCCTGCAGATGTGCAACACTGGGTTGTGCCAGGTTTGCTAATCACCACCCACTGCATGTACACCATGAAAACAGCTTCATACAAACAGCATGAATGAACAACCAGGAGGCTGGTTAGTAACTGTACCACTATAAAGAAAGTGTCCATGTCACTGCAGCTTGACCTTGGATAACACTATGTGGATACATAGCCGTGAAATGGTCACAGCTCAATCTGAGTGAGTTGGCCTCTCAGCATGAACAGATGTGTGCAGCCATGCTCATGTCAGACCCATGTTAAGATGGTTCAGCCATTTACCTAACCTCTGACTCATGTATATCATATGCATACTGCTCTGTTTTAGACAATACCCAGAATCCTCTGCTCCATTTGTGTAGCCTTTTAGTTTGAACTAGGGGACAGCTAATGCAATGCAAAGAGCACTGGAAACTGGCCCAGAGACAGGCTGCGAGTGCATGTTGACCCACAGTGGCCTACGTCTGTCATATACTAGAAGACTGTGTCCCCCTACACAGCTTTTGGCAGTGAGCATTGAACATAGTGCCATGCTCGTACTCCCATATTATGTCATGTCCGTGGCCCTGCATATGCAAAAATGGCTAGTTGAGCACATGTGCTCTCCCACGCTTCGGACACAGCTCCTTCCCCCCCCCCCCCCCCACAACATGAGCACATGGAAACATGGCCAGTTGGACATGGGGTTAGATGTTGGTATAGTTGCTGGCTACACATATGCGACCATCCCCAGCCTTTTTGTACCCTAACAACATCCTTGTGGCTGTCACACTCAGTGCCTGTGGAGAGTGTATGAGGCTGTCATACAGTGCCTTTGATGTGAAACATGCAGAAACTGAGTAGACCCTCAGAACCTCTGTGCATCTGAACATAGCCTTTGCATGGCAATGCCACCTACCAGGGGCACATTCAAAATATGTATGGGACTGTTCCCCCACCTCCACTCCAACATTAACCTTCAGGCACTACCTTCTCACATGGTGGCAGGCGATGCAGAGACCAACATGACATCCTGTGGCACATTACTCCTGCTGGAATAGTGCACGCACCATTCAGAGGTCAGTGTCCTACTGTCACAATCAGGCAAATCGATACATGTCATCTCTGTAAAGATAAGGCTGGTTGTTGTTGTTATGGAGTAAAACATAATGTCATTCTGAATGCTGTAAGCAATGATCAGTAGACAGTGTTGAGATAGTGTATGTTGTGTGCAGATGTGCCTGAGATGGACATGCCTGTATAAGCATATTGTGCATGGAGCTTAGAGACACCCAGACTGCACTCTGTGACAGCAGCTTAGGACAAGAGTAAGATGCATTCAGCTACATGGCGAAAAACGCTTTGAACTTATGTGATTAGGCGGTTTATAAATGCTTTAAATAATAAAAATAAAAAATCTTTCCTGTCTCACCAACTCAATGACTCAATTGGTCAGTCACAGAGGCCAGCCCTGCACTTCAGTCTAGCTCCCAATAGGCTGCAGCTGCACCAAGGGGGCTGACAGTGTTGCCATGGATACAGCTACGCATTATGGCAGTTGGCATTAATTAGGCCTCTCACCTGTGCAGCCAGGTTTTGTCTTAAGGCATGGATGCTCAGTCAGAGGTGAGGGTTGCTGCAGACACATGTGATGGAGCTCTCCCTGTTGAGACTGTGCCCCCTCCCCCCAGCTCACTCCAGTCAAACCAGCAGGCAATATGGGACCTGTACAGCAGTGTCATGTTGGGAGGTAAGTGGGAATGGGTCTTGATGATGGAGTAACTTGGATTGCATTTCAGTGCCACAGCTGTGAGGACAACATGTGTAGAGGCACAAATAGTCAGCCAGTGACTACCAGAGGTTGCAGCTACTTACTGAAAACTAACCTTCTGCCTATCAATGGTGTCTCACACAGTTTTTGGAGTTGCAGAATAACTGACAGTGCAGCATAAGAATATAATATAAGATATGCCTTACTGGGCCAGATCAAGGTACATCAAGCCCAGTATCCTATTTCCAACAGTGGCCAATCCAGGTCACAAGTAACTGGCAGGTTCCCAAAGAAGCACACAAATTCCACAACACCATTATTAACGAGGAGTGGGCGGGGCTGGGAGGGGCTGGATTTCCCAGTTCCTCGTTAATACTGGTTTATGGACATTTCCTCCAGGAACTTTTCCAAACCTTTTTTTTAACCCAGCTACACTAACAGGTTTTACTACATCCTCTGGTAATGAATTCCAGAGTTTGATTACACGTTGAGTAAAATAATATTTTCTATTATTAGTCTTAAAAGGGTTGCATTGTAGCTTCATTGCGTGTCCTCTAGTCTTTCTACTTTTTGATGATGTAAACAACCGTTCCACTCCATTCATTAATCTATAGACCTCTATCATATCCACCCTCAGCCACTTTTTAAGCTTCTTCTCATAGGGTTATTTTTCCATTCCCTTTACTATTTTTGTCACTCTTCTTTGTATCTTTTCTAATCCAGCTATATCTTTTTAAGATTTGGCAACCAGAATTGCACACAGTATTCAAGGTGAGGTCGAAACATGGAATGATACAGAGGCATTATCATATCCTTTGTTTTATTCTCATTCTTTTCCTTATGATTCCTAGCATTCTATTTATTTTCTTGGCCGCCGCTGCACTCTGGGCAGTGGGTTTAAAATGCATTATCCATGATGACGCCTAAATCTTTTTCCTGTGTGGTGGTTTCTAAGGTGGTACCTGCATCATGTAACCATAATTTGTGTTGTTCTTTCCTAGGTGTATAAGTTTGCACTTGTCCACAATAAATTTCATCTGCCATTTGGACATCCCATCTTCCAGTTTTTCAAGGCCCTCTTGGAATTTTTCACAATCTTCTTGCATTTTAACAACTTTGAGTAATTGTATTTATTTTATTTAGACAGTTTTTGTATACCGCCTTATCCTTCAATCAAAGCGGTCACAACACAATTGGGCATACATTTAACACGTGGGGATATGAGACACATACACTAATACTTACAGGGAACATGGGCAATGGAGGGTTAAGTGGCTTGCCCAAGACCACAAAGAGCATCTGTGGGACTAGAATCCCCAGTCCTTCCGGCCCAAGGTTGCTGTCCTCTAGTGGGATTTGAACCCCTGACCTTCCAGCCTGAAGTACCTTGCCCCAACCACTAGGCTACTCCTCCCTCTATTTGTGTCATCTGCAAATTTGATCACCTCACTCATTATTCTTATTTCCAGGTCATTTATGAATATGTTAAAAAGCAGGGGGCCTAGCACAGATCCATAGTATTGCATTCTTCACCTTTCTCCATTGAGAAAATTGGCCATTTAGCCC
The DNA here is from genome assembly GCA_033557465.1 of Ichthyophis bannanicus. NCBI lineage: Eukaryota > Metazoa > Chordata > Amphibia > Gymnophiona > Ichthyophiidae > Ichthyophis > Ichthyophis bannanicus. The sequence goes on along the minus strand of CM066035.1, from coordinate 424,634,081 downwards.
TATTCTCTGTTTTCTTTTAACCAGTTCCTGATCCACAATACTACACTGCCACTAATCCCATGACTTTTTAATTTTGCCAAGAGTCTCTCATGAGGGACCTTGTGAAATGCTTTCTGAAGATCCAGATACACAATATCAACTGGCTCACCTTTGTCTACCTGTTTATTCACACCTTCAAAAAAATATAACAGATTAGTAAGACAAGACTTTCCTTGGCTAAATCCATGTTGGCTTTCTCCCATTAAACCATGACTATCTACATGTTCAGTAATTTTATTCTTCATAATTGTTTCTACTATTTTACTCAGTTCCGACATCAGGCTCACCGGTCTGTGGTTTCCTGGATCATCCCTGGAACCCTTTTTAAAAATTGGAGTTACATTGGTCATTCTCCAATCCTCAGGTGCTACAGATGATTTTAATGATAGTTCACAGATTACTAATGGAAGGTCTGCAATCTCACATTTCAGTTCGTTCAACATCCTTGGATGTATACCATCCAGTCCAGGTAATTTGCTACTCTTCAGTTTATCAAACAGTTGTAATACATCCTCCCAGTTTATCAATATTTCTTTCAATTCTTCCACTACATCACCTTTATATACTATGTTGTATGCACAGCCATAAAGCCTGGACATCACCAACATATGCATGCACAGTGCATTGCTGCAACTCACCATCCTCTGGACACACATGCACACACACACACACACACACAGCCCCACTGTCCAAAAGAGGTGTAAGTTGCCATTCTTACTTGTCCCTTAGTGCTCCGTTAATTGTTCGACATTGCTAACACCCGCTCTGAATGTGTGCATATTATTAGCACCCACACACATTATTTATTAATGCCTGCTTAGGGGCTTGTTTACAAAGCCGCGGTAGTGGTTTCCAATCGTTATTGGAGCCGCGGCCCCATTGATTTCAATGGGGCCGTGGCTCTGATAACAATCGGAAACTGCTACCGGGGATTTGTAAACAATCCCCTTAGTGTGTGGGCACTATTAGCATCATTTGCCATACAGCCAGTTTTGATGCAACTTCTGAGTGTGGCTAGATACTGTCAGGACAAGATAGGGAGGGTTGCATCTGCTGATACAGATAGGGAAATGTAGGATAAAGTTAACACACCTGGATACATCATTCATGATCCACAAGTTGGTCTTCAACCTATGACCCTTTTTTCTCATGCATAGTGGCTATGTGTTAGGAGCCACTGAGCAATCAGGTGGGAGGGTGGGTGCATTACTCCATGTGTATATATTGGCTCCACTTTAGCTGCCAGTGACCTGCCGGGCATGCCTCTGACAATACATAGAGCAGTGTTGTACCTGACATGCAAAGCAGGGACAAAGGTATCTTCTGCACCAGGCAGAAGCCGCTGCTGCTGCCACTCCCATTCGCAGACATTGCTAGTATGGCTGCAGGGTGGCAGTGGAAGTGGCACGAATCCTTTATGACAGCAGCAGCATGCATGTGTGCCGTCGCTGTAACAGCAGAGTCACATGAGACATTGCAAATGTGCACCCTAGGCAGCCACCTGGTCCACCTAGCAGACTGGCCGGCCCTACTGAATCACTAACCTGGCACCACATTTGGCACTTTGGCACAAACATGGTGCACTTTATTAAATTCTCCTTCTAATCTCAATCTATAATTATTGTGCCAAAAAGCTTAACTTTTCCTTGTTAGAAGCCTCTGAATATTACACCAAAGTATCAACACTGGATACCATCTTGCAAAACTTCATCTGGATCTAATCTTCAGATTCACATTAAAGAATATGTATTCCCTAGAGGAGAGGAGAGACAGGGGAGATATGATGCAAGCATCCAAATACTTAAAGGGCATTAATGAAGAAACACCTTTTTCAAAGAAGCTATAAAACTAGAGGGCATAAAACAAACTGCAAGAAGGTACACTTACAAGCAGCGTCAGGAAATACTTTTTCACTGAAAGGTTGGTGGAGGCCTGGAATTCCCTCCAGATGGAGGTGGTAGGGGAAAATCAGTGATGGAATGCAAAGAGATATGGGGCAGACACAGAGGATCCCTATATAGCAAGAGGATGAAATCAGAACAAACATCTTTTATACTTTAACAAATAGAGGTGGTGACCTGCATGGAGTGACTTGTATAACCCTAAACAAAGGCATAGAGGGGGTGACCTGTATGGAGCAGTGGGTACAACCACTCTGGCCACCTTACTGGGCAGACTAGATAGACCATACTGGTCTATCTGCCATCATCTATTATGTTACTATGTAATGACCTAAACGTTTTCATGTCCATTCTCTGATGATTGCAGTCTGTCCTTCAATATATACAAAGACATGGACACATTTATAAGACATTGTCAACAGCATACAGTACGATCAAAAATTACATCCCAAATTTGTGATGATGTCACAGAAAGGATGTTCTGATTTATCTGAAAAACATTTTCCTATTAACACTATCAGTTAAGATTGAAACCATTTAAGAACAAGGTTTCTTATGCCATGCCTGGAAAGAAGGAATGGAACATCTATTTACACTGATATGATGCACAAACTTCCTTCACAGGAAGAAGAAATGGACATATATTTAACTGAAGACATTCACAATATTGCTATGAAAGGATAGGTGCTAGTAATAGATGATTACAATATGCCAGATGTTGATTTGGAAATCCTTACTGCGGTGTCATCTAGAAATAGGGATATATTGGATTCTCTACAGGGAGAGTTATTCTAGCAACTGGTGACAAAACTGACACAGAAGATGGTCATACTGGAACAGATGCTTACAAATGGGGAGAGTAATTCTGACATTATACTGGGTGATCAGCTGACATCCAGTGATAACCAGATAGTATGGTTCAGTATTTTGATGCGGATATGACATGGTTCATTCAATAGTGAGGGCTCTAAACTTCAAGAAAACTAGCTGTGTCAAGATAGGGAAAATATTACCACTACTACTAATCATTTGTATAGCACTACAAGGCATACACAGTGCTGCGCATATAGATGTAAGGCACAATTCCTGCTCATCAGAGTTTATAATCTAATCAAGAAAAACACTTGGAGCCCGATCCCAGTAAAGGTACGTACAGACACCCCCAAGCAGGACAGGCTTGTTAGGACTCTATTCTGCACCATGGGAGCCAGACGTTCCAGCAGATACAGGATCATGCCCTGAGACAGACTGGCATGCCTCTGCATACCCTTGAAGACACCCACCCCGCATGCCTGTGTGCTCACCGTGGCGCTGACCCCCTGTAACCCCGCCACCTTGCCCCAAGGTGGCATCTGGGAACCTGATTGGGCTGTGGGGACCCATTATGCACTGCCGGGCTCTGGAGGGGCTGCCGGGCAGGATCAGAGGGGCGCCCTATGCTTATTCCATCTCAGAGGTGGAATAAGCAGGGCATCTCCCCGGTGATCCTCAGACGTATGGGCCATCACCAGAATTGTCCCTGTATGTACAGGGGTCAATCCCACCCATGCTCCTCCCACTGTGGACTGGAGTATGGTAAGATACACATAAGTTGAGGACAAGAGAGCAATGAGCATCAAGATAGAAAAGGAGCTTAAAAGAGGTGGATTTTTAGCCTGGATTTGAATAAGGCTAGAGAAAGGGCCCCAAGCACAGGCTCAGGTAGTTTGTTCCAGGCATATGGAGGAGCAAGGTGGAATGAAGAAAGTCTGGAATTGGCAGTGGCAGAAAAGGGCAAAGATAAAAGGGATCTTCCAGAGGAGTAGAGTTCCGAAGGAGGGGTGTAGATTGAGATAAGAGAGGAAAGGTAGTGAGGAGCCACAGAATGAATGCAATTGTAGGTCAGTAGGAGAAGTTTGAACTGGATGCGGAAACTGATAGGGAGCCAGTGAAGTGACTTGAGAAGAGGGGTTACATGAGCATAGCGACACTGGCGGAAGATAATCCATGCAGCTGAGTTTTGAACAGATTGAAGAGGAGAGAGTTGATTCAGAGGGAGACCAGCGAGGAGCCAGTTACAATAGTAAAGGCGGGACGTGACTAGTGAGTGGATAGGGATCTTAGTAGTGTGAGCAGAAAGGAAAGGACACATTTTGCTGATGTTATAGAGAATACCTCAAAGAGTCATTTAATTTAATTTTAATTTAATTAACAAGTTTTTATATACCGCACCTTCCAATGTTCAGTTGCGGTTTACATTGAACAACAGTAAACAAGGCAATGCTGTTTTTACATATAACAATGTGAGGCTACAAAGAAAATTCAGGTCAATCTTATAATTAACATCAAACTTATAATTAACAGTTTTAACTATGTACAAGGAACAGGATTATAAACTATGTACAAGGTATGTATGATTCAAAATCATCGGTTTGGGGTTTTGGTAGTTATACTAGTTCAGCGTTGGTTAGATTATCTGGTGAATCTATCCTTTTTCTTGTTGAAAAGGTGAGTTTGTCAAAGAACCGTAGTGTGTTGTGAATAAATATGTTTTGAGTTTCTTCCTGAACTCCATAATTTGAGGTAATGATCTGAGTTCCGATGGAATGTTGTTCCAAATTATAGGGGCAGCATGGGAGAATGCTTTCATGTTCGTTGATTTTTTAGCTGGATTCATTAGCTGGATGGAAACATCTGGGAGAAGTAGAAAGCAGTAGGATAAACAGAAAGGAGATATTTTAAGGGCAACAAACCTTTTTGTTAGGAAAGTAAATACAATTGAAGGAATAGATTGTCTGTTTACTGAATACTAATCATTTACAATCATACTTGCAAAGAGTATGTGCGGTAATTTATACCAGTTCTAGGAGTGGTGTAAGTCATTGTGCCCTAACTTAAAACATGTTCTCTGCCACTTACACTACTGTTTTATAAAGTCAGTACCTCTTAAGGCCTTCTGGATCCACTGCAATCTGCCTTTCATCCTCTACATTCAACAGAAACTGCTATTGCCAAAGTCTCTAATGATCTGTTTCTCGCCAAATACAAGGGCCTTTACTTGATCCTCATCCTTCTTGACCTTTCTGCTGCATTTGACACTGTTGATCACAACCTTCTCCTTGATACCTTATTTTTAGGGACCCTGTTCTAGCCTGGCTTTCCTCTTATCTCTCCCATTGAACATTTAGTATATGTTATGGTGGAACCTCCTCTACCTTCATCCCATTCTTGGTCAGTGTAGCTCAAGGATCTGTCTTGGGACCTCTCCTTTTCTCTCTCTACACTCAGTCCCTTGGTACACTCATCTCCTCCCATGGTTTTCAGTATCATCTTTATGCTGATGACTCAAATTTGCTTCTCTACACCTGAAATCTTTCCAGGAATCCAGGCTCATAATGTATCTTATACTGTTTATCTAACGCTACTGCCTGGATGTCCCACCACCATCTGAAAATGTTTCCTCAGCTCGCAGCCTTGGGGTCATCTTTGACTCTTCTCTGAACACATCCAACAGATAGCTAAAACCTATTTCTTTCTCTTTAACATCAGTAAAATTTGTCCCTTCCTTTTTGAGCACACTACTGTACTTATCCCTTATCCACTCTCTAGTCACCTCCCACATAGACTACTGAAACATGCAGCTTTCCAGTCTCTCTCAGAAACATCTCTCTTCTCTTCAATCTGTTCATAAGTCAGCTGTTCATAAGTCACCACAAGGAAGCAAAGAGTAGTTGTTGTTGGTGACTCTTTTCTGATAGATGAGATTTGATGTCCAGAAAGTGTGCTGTCTGCCAGATGCCAAAATCCAAGATGTTACGGAGAGCTTGCCGAGACTCATCAAGCCTATAGACTATTATCTGATGTAGGGGAAAATGTAAGGTCATGCATTTGGGCTGCAGCAATCCAAGGGAGCAGTATAGAGGGTGAAGTACTTTTCTCCACTAAAGAAGAGCGGGACCTACGTAGGTGTGGTTGTGTCTGATGATCTTAAAGTAGCTAAACAGGTAGAAAAGGCAACGGCAAAAGCTAGAAGGATGCTTGGGTGCATACGGAGAGGAATGGCTAGCAGAAAAAAGGAAGTGATAGTGCCTCTGTATAAGTCTTTGGTGAGACCTCATTTGGAGTATAGTGTACAATTCTGGAGAATGCACCTTCAAAAGGATATGAACAGGATGGAGAAGATTCAGAGGGTGGCTACTAAAATGGTTAGTGGTCTTCAGTATAAAGCATATGAGGACAGACTTAAGGATCTTAATATGTACACCTTAGAGGGAAAGGCGGGATAGAGGTGATACGATTGAGATGTTTAAATATCTCCGTGGCATAAATGTTCGGGGAGAGAGCCTCTTTCAATTGAAAGCAAGTTCTGCTATGAGGGGACATGGGATGAGAGTAAAGGGGGATAGATTCAGGAGTAATATGTGGAAATATGTTTTTACGGAAAGAGTGGTAGATCCGTGGAATAGTCTCCCAGTGGAGATGGTAGAGATGAGGACAGTAACTGAATTCAAAAAAGCATGGGTCAAACACAGAGGATCTCTAAAGGAAAAAAGGGGACTGTTGTAGTTGTTGATATGGAAGGACAGACTAGATAGGCCATGTGGTCTTTTTCTGTCGTCATATTTCTGTGCTTCTCTCCATGTTGGCACAAATGATACTGCTAGGCATCCCTTCGAACAGATCAAAAGTGACTTCATGGCTCTGGTACAGAGGGTGAAGCAGATAGGCGGTATTCTCTTCAATCCTCCCTGGAGGACAGCAGCCTCAGGCCGAAGGGACATGGATTTCTAGTCCCACAGGTGCTCCTTGTGGCTTTGGGCAAGCCACTTAACCCTCCGCCGCCTCAGATTGTAGATTGTGAGCCCTTTGGGAACAAGGTAAATATATACTGTACCTGAATGTATACCACTTTGACCCGGTGAAAAGTGATATATAAGCATTGCTAAACAAATAAATCCTCCCTGTTGAGGGTAAAGGCTGAGGCAGAGAAGCTTTTATTCTGGAGATGAATGCACGGCTGCCATGGGTGGTGTCATCGATAGTGTTTTGGTTTCCTGGACCATAGGATGATGTTCCAAGGTCTGCAGAGAAGAGATGGTGTCCATCTGTCAAAGACAGTGAAAGTGTCTTCAGCAGCAGACTGGCTAACCTATTGAAGAGGACTTTAAACTAGATTCATTGGGGATGGGAGATGAGAGCCCCCAGATAAGTGAAGCATTAAATACCTCTGTAGAAATGGGTAATAGGGGCAACATCTGGAAAGCAGTGTGTATAAATTCCCGTAGCATGGGAAATAAGATCTCAGATGCTGAGGCTTCAGTAGAAGAGACTGACTTGGATTTAGTGGCACAAGCTTTTACCGAGACATGGTTCACGGAAAACCATGACTGGGATGCAATTCTATCAGGCTATTCTTTATTTAGGAAGGACAGGTTAAGAAGAAGGTGAGGTGGAGTGACATTGTGGGTTAAACTAGAAAGAGGTAAAGGGAAATCCATTTGCATTAAAGTTATATACAGATCTCCCTCACAGGGTGTAGAAGTGGACAAAGATTTCATAGAAGACATATAGAGTAATGCCATGAAAGGAGATGTGCTACTGATGGGTGATTTCAATATGCCGGATGTAGACTGGCACATTCCTGCTGCGGTGTCATCTAGAAGTAAGGAGATCCTGGATTGTTTACAGGGAGAACTATTCTGGTCACTGGTAACAGAACCCACATGTGAAGGGGCCATACCGGACTTAGTGCTTACCAATGGGGAAAGTATTTCTGATGTCATAGAGGGAGATTATCGCACATCTAGTGATCATCATGGTATGGTTCAGTATTAGGACTAGAGCTGATAAAATGCATTCAAAAGTGAGGGTCTTAGACTTTAGGAAAACTAACTTTGCTAAGATGGGACAAAGTCTCAAAGAATTGTTTGCAGGATGAGAACAGCTGGGGAATGTAGAAAAACAATGGGCAAAACTGAAAGGGGATATTTTAAGAGCAACAAACCTTTTTGTTAGATGAGTAAATAAATGTAAAAGGAAAAGGATGTGCTATGGTTCTCAAAAGAAGTACCTGAAAAGGTGAAGAAAAAGAGGGAGGCCTTCATGAAATACAAGTGATCATAGAGAGAAGAAGACATATCTAGAAAAACTTAGAGAAGCTAGCAAGTTAGTCAGGAAAGGAAAGGTAGAAAAAGAAGAAATAGCCAAAGCAATAAAATGTGGGGATAAGACATTTTTCAGATAAGTAAGTGAGAGGAGAAAGAGCAAAAGTGGTATTGTCAGACTCAAGGGTGCAGGGGAGGAATATGCAGAAACTGATGAGGATGAAGCAGAATTGCTTAAGAAATATTTCTGTTCTGTGTTCACAGATGAAGAGCCAGGAGCAGGACCTCAGAAAACAGACAAAGCCATGGGTCTGGATAGGATACATCTGAGAATACCAACAGAACTTGGGGATGTTCTAGCGTCTCCACTGTCTGATCTTTTCAATGTCTCTTTGGAGTCGGGAGTTGTGCCAGATGACTGGAGAAAGGCACATGTGGTCCCTTTACACAAAGCCAGGATGACATTGAAAACTATAGGCCGATTAGTCTAACCTCTAGTTAGGAAATTATTGGAAAGGCTGCTAAAAGAGAGAACAGTAAGGTTTTGGGAGTCCAATGGATTGTAGGATCTGAGACAGCATAGATTCATCAGAGTCAGGTCTTGTCAGACAAATCTGATTGATTTCTTTGACTGGGTGACCAGGGAGTTGGACCGAGTGAGAGCCCTCGATGCGGTGAATTTAGATTTCAGTAATGTCTTTTATACTGTTCTGCACAGGCAACTTATAAACAAACTGAGCACCCTAGGGAAGGACCTTAAAGATACTGATTGGGTTAGAACTTGGTTGAGTGGGAGGAGACAAAGGGTACAGGTAGATGGAGCTCACTCTGAGGAGAAGGAGGTTACCAGTGGTGTGTCATAGGGATCTGTCCTTGTTCCGATTCTTTCAAATATCTTTGTTAGTGATATTGCAGAAGGGCTGTCAGGTAAGGTTTTCTTGTTTGTGGATGATACAAAAATCTGCAATAGAGTAGACACCCAGAAAAGAGTTGTTGTTGTTAAGTGCCGTCGAGTCGGAGTCGACTCATGGCAACCCTCTGGATAGCTATCCTAAATTGTGTTCGGTCTTCAGTCAGGCGGCTCATTGTTGACAGACTGGTACCCATAGCTGCTGTTATTGTATCAATCCATCTCATTGCTGGCCTTCCTCTTTTGCGTTGACCTTCTATCTTGCCAAGCATAATGTCTTTTTCTAATGATTTCTCTCTTCGCATGATGTGTCCAAAGTATGAAAGTCGAAGTCTTGTCATCTGAGCTTCTAAAGAAAGCTTAGGTTTGATCTCCTCTAGTACCGACTGGTTTGTTCTTCGGCAGTCCATGGTATACACAGTATTCGCCGCCAACACCATAATTCAAAGGCATCAATTTTCTTCCTATCTGTCTTTTTCACTGTCCAGCTTTCACATCCATATCATGTTATTGAAAATACCATGGCTTGAACAAGTCGAATCTTTGTATGGAGAGAGACATCTCTGCTCTTGAGAATCTTATCTAGGTCTTTCATAGCCATTCTGCCAAGAGCAATGTGTCGTCTGATTTCTTGACTGCTTGTTGCTTCTTTATTGATAGTTGATCCAAGTAGGTTAAAGTTGTTCACAATTTCAATTTCTTCTCCTTCAACGATGAACCTGTTGATTATGCCAGTTGTCATGATCTTTGTCTTCTTTACATTAAGGTGCAGGCCCATTTTGAGACTATGTTCTTTTTTTTTTTTTTTTTTTAAATTCTTTATTTTCGTTTTATAACAACAAAGGAAAAAGAAGACATACAGCTAAAAGACAGATACATAAAGTGTAATACATAAACCAAAGTAAACCCCTGCCACCCCCCTCCCCCCTGCTTCTTCTCTAGAAAACTAATCATTCCCGAAGCGGGCGTGTACTTACATTATTGTGTTACAAAACCTAACGGTGATCTGAAACATGATGAGTGCACATTATACAGGCATGTTGGAACAATGAACAGATTGTACATAATCATTAAGCATCTGCCATTTAGACAAGCGAGAGTGAGTTTGGGCATGGGGAATAGCTCTCCGAGGTATCTGCTCATATTTACTATATAAGCAGACGAGGTTCCACCATTCATTGACAGTAAGTCGAGAGCTATCCTTCCAATTCCTCGTGATTAAGCATATGGCTATACCCAGCATGAAATCAAGGAGAAAGCGACCCTTCTTAGGAAGAGAGGGGACCTCCGCCACAGAGCGGAGTCCCACGATCTTCCAAGAGAGAGGTTCGTGAAGGTGTAAGATAAATTGAATACAACCCCAAACCCGCCCCCAATAAACCTGTAGTTGAGGACATTCATAAATAACATGAGCGAAGGTTCCCACAGCAGTATGGCAAGACCAACACTGGTCCCTAGCAGTTGTGTTCCATTTGGCTATTTTTTCTGGGGTATAAAAGCATCTGTGTGCAAAAAAGAAGAGAGTTTGAACTCTGGACCATCTACCTTCTGTATCTGAGCTAGTCGCAATAATAGTAGCATGCAAAGATTTCCTAACCAGTATGGCAACCCCACATTTCTTAGAAACGGCTGGGGAATAGGCGGCCACCATGTAAGGTTTAATATTGAGTTTAAGAGTTTCCTTCGAATTTAAATGCGTTTCTTGGAGAAAAATCAGATCCGCAGCTTCCTGACTTAGGTAGCTTAGGATTTTCTTCCGTTTTATCGGATTATTGATTCCTTTTACGTTCAATGAGAAAATCTTACATGGTGCCATCAATCGGTAATAGACATTTTAGGTAAGGGCGCTTGAAAACATACAACATAATCAGAATCTGTGCAAAAATGACATAATCACCGAGTATGCTGGCTAATACACCCCATATTGAAAAGTATGTACCATTGTATCTTAGAGAAGAAGCAAAACCCCCAAAGAATATGGCGACCATATGTCTGCGGGAGGAGGCCCTAGAGAGGAAATAGAAAGACATGAAAAAAAAAGAAAAGAAACACCAGAGTCCATAATTAACACTGTCTCTGATATTCATCGAGGCTACTGTGGGTAGATGGAGTCGGGTCACAGATATCATCAAAAGTAAGGCAAACAAACTGCCCTCGCCAGACTCTTTGCTGGGCTGCGGCAGATCCAATATGGCAGGTACAGCGGGTATGAGAATACTTGCAGGAATATTCTGGAAGTCAGCGCATCAAGTCGGCTTCTTTGGAATCCAAAAACTCCGCTAGTAGATCAGGGTCCTCAAATGTTCTTGTCTGATTGTGAAGCGTGACTCGGAGCTTGGCCGGGTACATCAGGCCATAGCGTGCTTGTAGTTGTTGAAGCCTCGGCCGGAATTCCAGAAAGCGCTTTCGGCGGTCGACCGTGGGTTTAGCCAAGTCAGGATAGAAGGAGATCTTGTGGCTCTCAAACTCCATATGGCCCTTTGCCCGAGAGGCACTTAGAATTTGCTCCACGTGTTGATATCTCAAAAGTCGAAAAATGATAGGCCGCGGGGTCTTCCTGTTGAGCGTTATGCTTGTGGGTACACGATGAGCGCGATCGATCTCCAAATCTTTGGTAAAGGTGATTTGGAGCAGGGAAGGGAGGATTTTGCATAAAAACTCTTTCATGTCTCCCGATTCCGCTCCCTCCGGTATGCCCACGAGTCGTATGTTGTTGCGGCGCGCTCTATTATTGCCATCTTCCACTTCTTTCTGCAAGGCCCGCACCTGACGTTCAACTTTGTCGAGTTTGGACAACCGGGCCGCATGGGAGTCTAATATGCTCTCCATTTTGTCCTGACGCGAAGAAAGCCCTTCTAGCTTGCTTTGCAGCACACCAAGATCTTCCCGCAGCGCTCGGAGTGCTTCACCGTTTGACTGCACGAGGTTTTTGACCCCTCTAATCTCTGCGAGGATTTCCTGCTGCATTTCGGGGCCCTCGCGCAAGGCCAGCCCCTTCTGCGGGGACGGGGGTTCAGTTTTGGAACGTTTGCCGTGAGAAGCCGCTGGAGATCCAAATTCCAGGCGCGTGGGTTTGGTCCCCGCCATCTCACCAATGTGCCCCGGCAAGATCAGAGTAGAAGTTCCAAGTATGTACGGTGTTAATTCAGGATTCTGAGTAGGCCTCTCGGGAGCCTCAGCGTTATGCGACCATCCCGCTGGACATCAGGCTCCGCCGAGACTATGTTCTTTGATTGTGAGAAGCAAATGTTTCATATCATCTTCACTTTCAGCCAGTAATGTGGTATCATCAGCATAGCGAAGGTTGTTGATGTCTTCCACCAATCTTCACACCTGTTGTCTTCATACAATCCTGCTTCTCTGATGATTTGTTCTGCATATAAATTAAACAGGTAGGGGGAAAGTATGCAGCCTTGTCTTACACCTTTGCTTATTTTAAACCATTCTGTTTCTCCTTGTTCCGTTCGAACTGCTGCTTCTTGATCAATGTACAGATTGCGCAAGAGAACGATCAGGTGTTCTGGTATACCCATGCTTCTTAATGTGGTCCAGAGTTTCTCATGGTTTACCCAGTCAAAAGCCTTGCTATAGTCGATAAAGCACAAATAGATATCCTTTTGGTATTCTTTAGTCTTTTCAAGGATCCATCTCACATCTGCAATGATGTCTCTCGTTCCTCGCCCTTTCCTGAACCCTGCTTGCACTTCAGGTAGTTCTTGTTCCAGGTATGGTTGTAGTCTCTTTTGAATAATCTTCAGTAGAATCTTGCTGGCATGTGGGATCAGAGCGATTGTGCGATAATTTCCACAGTCAGTTGGATCACCTTTCTTTAGTATTGGTATAAACACAGATCTTTTCCAGTCAGTTGGCCATGATGTTGTCTTCCATATTTCTTGGCAGAGCCTTGTGAGTACGGTAACAGCTGCATCAGATTGCTGCAATACTTCTATGGGAATGCTATCAATGCCTGGTGCTTTGTTCTTTGATAAGGCTTTCAATGCTGCTTCAACTTCTTCTTTCATCACCAATGGTTCCCGATCATAAGGTACAGGTTGAAACGGCTGTTGGTCCACTTGATCTTTATCATATAAAAACTCTGTATATTCCTTCCACCTTTTCTTGATCTTCTCAGCATCATTCAACATAGAACCTTGAGCATCTTGTAACATTCCAATTCGAGGCTGGAACTTTTTCTTTAACTCTCTTAGCTTTAGGAAAGCCGATCTTGTTCCCCCTCTAATAGTTTCTGCTTTTATTTCCTTGCAAGTGTCATTGTAGTACTTTTCCTTGTCCTGTCTTGCTGCACGTTGGAAATCTCTGTTGAGTTCTGCGATTGTCTTTCTTTCTCCTCTGGTTTTAGTTTCTCTGTTTTTCTGGGCAATTTTTAGAGTTTCTTCCGTCATCCATTTTGGCCATTTTTGCTTTTTCACCTTTTGTAGAGACTTCTCGCTTTCTTCCAACACAACTTTCTTGATGTCATTCCATAACTCTTCCGGAGCTCTGTCATTTGTATCTAAAGCAGCAAATCGATTTTGCAGGCAGTCTTTAAATTCCAGTGGTATATTCTCAAGGTCTGAAAAAAGAAAAAGAGTAGATAACATAAAGAGAGATCTTGCTAAGCTTGAAGAATGATCCAGAATTTGGCAGCTGAAATTTAATGCTAAAACATGCAGAGTCATACATCTGGACTGCAAAAATACAAAGGAGCGATACAATTTAGGGGGTGAGGTACTTCTGTCCACAAAAGAAGAGTGGGAGCTGGGTATAATTGTGTCTGATGATCTTAAATTAGCTAAACAGGTAGAAAAGGTGACTGTGAAAGCCAGACTTGGGTGTATAGGCCATTTTGAAAGACTCCTTCTATCCAAGCAAGGACTGTTAATCACCCAGGAAGTTGGTCACAGCTTACCTCAGCAGCACAAGCATAAATAGCTCAACCAGAGCTCTGTGATCTTCAGTCTTGAAGGACTAGAAAAAGTGACTGCTACGTCTGGAGAGAGATCTGCAATTGTGAGTATATACTTCTGGGAATTTTCTGAAAGGACTTCTTTGTATTAAAGCTAATTATTCTGTGAACCCAGTGTTTTTTGTTAAATCAGTCAGGGCCTAGTAGCAGAAGTTTAAGTTTAAATTTAAAACACAGAAGAGAGCTTTCTGGTTAAATTTGGAACCCAGCAGAGAGCTTGTAGTTTAAATGTAATAGTCACTCAGGGCCTAGTATCAGCAAAGTACTTTTAGTTTAAATTTAAAACACAGAAGAGAGCTTTCTGGTTAACTTTGGAAACCCAGCAGAGAGCTTGTAGTTTAAATTTAATAGTCACTTTAAAACACAGAAGAGAGCTTTCAGGTTAAATTTAGAACCCAGCAGAGAGCTTGTAGTTTAAATTTCATAATAAGTCAGAGCCTAGCAGCAGCAAAGAGCTGTAATTTAAAATCAGAATATAACTCAGCATAAAAGGCAAAACAGGGTCAGTACTCTTTGAGCACAAATAAAGTCTTCTAGAGACCCTTACAAAGAGGCCTTCTAACTAGTTGGCAAGAGACCTGTGAAACATTTTCAATAGGTGTTAATACCAGGTGGCAGTTCAAAAGGCCATTTTGAAAGACTCCTTCTATCCAAGCAAGGACTGTTAATCACCCAGGAAGTTGGTCACAGCTTGCCTCAGCATCAGAGGACAGGATACTGTGTAGCAGCCCCCTCTTTTAATAAGTGTTATTTCCCTCCCTCCCTCCCCAACATCCACCCACCCCAGGGATAATCGTAGCTTTATAGGTACTTACACATCTTAAAGGAAAGTAGGTGCTCTCAGGTGAAGCTCGTTATCAAAATCAGTCATACACTAAGGGCCTGAGATTAATTAAGCTTCAGGTGAACAAGGTAAATTAAACGTATTAGGTACAGTTTTTTTAGTATACATATCCATAGCAACCCTTAGTAAGTAAAGAACTTAGATCTAAACACAAGCTTAAAACTATGATGCAGACAGCAGTCCAGCAGCGAGATGGGGCTTTCCAGTCTTTTGCATTGAGTGTCACATGTATGATTTTCTCCCAGTTGGTGAGAAGTCTTACGTGTGCATTAGGTGCAAGGAGCTCTTTGCTCTCAGGGAACAAATCCATTCTCTAGAGGCTAGAGTAGCAGACTTGGAAAACATAATAAACACAGAGAGGTACATAGACGAGACCTACAGGGATATAGTTCTGAAGTCTATGATCCCCCTTGCTGATACCCGTAGGCATGTAGGGTTTAAGGAGGTTAAGTTCCTTCCTGAACCAAGGTTTCGCTATTTCCTGCAGAAATGCTTGTAGGGAAATGTAGTTCCTTTAATAGTTCAATGAAGGGTAGTGTGACTCAAGTGGATAAAGCAAAAGGATTTATTCCCCTCCCAGGGTGGATTTCACAAGGAATAAAGGTAACACAAATATCTTGCACTTCTGGCAGACAAAAGGACAAAATAAGATATCCAACTTAAACAGCTTCATTCAGCATTAAACATTTGCTTCCAGCAAAGTTAAGCACCACAGTACTGCTTCTTACAGCTCTGTTCCTTTCTCACAGTAAGTCTGTATTTTCTTCACAGCACACCTTTAACATAAAGATATTATCTCCTCAGCCATTGAAATCGTACAGTCCATTTCTTCCATAGGAGTATTTACAAAGGATGGCTCAATTTCCATGCCCTCCTCCTCTGAGGCAGGAATTGTTTGCCACGTTCTCTCTGGAGCCACGCCCGTTCCCACGCTAGGCCTTGGGATAAGCTCTGGGGTTTGGTACAGCTCTAAACAATCAATCTCATTATAGTCCTTTGCACCGTAGCCCCAACCTTCCTGGTCAATAAACTCACAGTGATTATTGTACTTCCAGCCCTTGGGCTTACCTTTTATTCTGGCTGTGGAAGGTTTTCCCTGGGGTTTGTAAATTGTTGTAGGTTCCCAACCTGACTTGTGCAGAGTAGAATTGAACGGCCTTCCTGACCTTTTCTCCTGTTTATAATCCAGAGAGTATTTCAAATGACCAGGTCTGCTCCTGCTGTATCTCTCGCTCAGAGCCTCTGACCTTTCCTCAGCTAGAGACTCAGTCCACCTCCATACTGGAAGCTGGCTTTTCTTCCTCCAAGGGGACTCTGCTTGTCTCTCCTCTCTCTCTCTGACTCTGTCCTCGTCTTCGTCTCTCTCTTCTCTCCCTTCTCTACCTACTGGGAGCTCTTTATGAGTCAGCTTTCTCGTGTAGGGCCTGACTCCACCCCCTAGCAGGTGTTCTGAATTACTTTGTAACTCTCTGTTAAACTGGTAGCAGGGGCGTGTTTCTTTCTCTCAGGCTTGGATTCCCTGACAACCAGTAGCCATGTGCTTTTGTTTATATTGCAGCCCTGCACTTTTTACCTGGTTTTTGGGAGTTTCTACAGGGCTAGAAGGATTCACTATGTCACAAGTCCCACCTCCAGTCTGGCAGCATCCCTGTTGCCATGGAGGAGAGAGGTCACGTGACAGGAGAGCATCACCCTGGTGTGGCAGGAAATGATCCTGTAACTAGGATCTGTCCTCCAGGTGATGTAAAACCCTCTCGCACCGAGGAAGTTTCTCCAGGGCCATGTGCCCATGAGGGAAGGGTTAGGACAGCCATTATAGTTGGTGATTTGATCATTAGGTATGTAGATAGCTGGGTGGCTGGTGGACGTAAGGATCGCCTGGTAACATGCCTGCCTGGTGCGAAGGTAGCGGACCTCAAGCACCACCTTGATAAGGTTTTAGATAGTGCTGGGGAGGAGTTTGCTGTCGTGGTACATGTCGGTACCTATGACATAGGAAAATGATGTAGGGAGGTTCTGGAGGCTAAATTTAGACTTCTAGGAAGGAAGTTCAAATCCAGAACTTCCAGATAGCGTTCTCCGAAATGCTTCCCGTTCCACGCGCAGGACCCAAAAGGCAAGCAGAGCTCTGGAGTCTCAATGCGTGGATGATACAATGGTGCAGAGATGAGGGTTTTGGATTTTTTAGGAACTGGGGAACATTCTGGGGAAAGGAGGGGCTCTTCCGAAGGGATGAGCTTCACCTTAACCGGGTTGGAACCAGGCTGATGGCATTAACCTTTAAAAAGGAGAAAGAGCAGCTTTTAAACTAGATAATAGGGGAAAGCCAACAGTCGCCCAAGAGCGCATGGTTCGGAAGAATGTATCCTTGAAGGATACTACCAACAGCAGAGAGATTCCAAAAAAGAGTAAAGTAGCCCAAATTCCCTTGAGTATGGAGCAGAGACAGCTTAAAGATCCGAAATTACCCATGTCTACCAATAGCCAGATTAATATGAATAAAATACGGTCTCTAAAATGCTTGTATGCAAATGCTAGAAGTCTAAAAAATAAGATGGGAGAGTTAGAATATATAGCACTAAATGAGAGATTAGATATGATTGGAATATCAGAGACATGGCGGAAGCAGGACAACCAGTGGGACACTGTGATACCTGGGTACAACTATATCGTAATGATAGAGCTAATCAAATTGGTGGAGGGGTTGCGCTCTATGTTAGAGAGGGCATTGAGTCAGAAAGGATTAAAGTTTTGCAGGAAACAAAATTTGCTGTAGAATCTCTATGGATTGAAATCCCATGTAAAAAGGGGAAGGCGATGGCAGTGGGGGTGTACTATCGACCACCTGGCCAGAATGAACAAAGGGATGATGAAATGCTCAAAGAAATCAGGGAAGCTAACAAAAGTTACAACACAGTAATAATAATGGGTAATTTCAATTACCCCGGTATCGACTGGGTCAGTGTCACGGCAGGACATGCTAGGGAGATAAAGTTTCTAGATGAAATAAATGACAGCTTCTTGGAGCAGCTGGTTCATGAACCGAACAGAGTGGAAGCCATATTGGACCTAGTCCTTAGAGGAACACCAGATCTGGTGCAAGAGATAAGGGTGTAGGGGCCACTTGGCAATATTTATTTATTTATTTTTATTTATTTATTTATACATCTCTTCTATACCGCCACTTCCAGCGATCAGTGGCGGTTTACAAGTAAACAAAGTTTAATAATAGCATGCTATTATTTTACATAGAACGGGTTTAGAAACTATTTTACATAGAACAGGTTTTGAACTATTTTACATAGAACATGTTTTAGTACAAAGAACAGTAAATAGAGAACAAGAGTTTTTACATAGAACAAAATTATAAAAGTAAACATTTAACTATTAAATTGCAACTCAATAATAGAATGAAATAACTGGCTATCAATAGTAAATCATCGGCAATGGAATATTACATTAATTACACTTATTCACATTTTGCTTTCAAAGAGAAAATTTAATTAGGTGAACAATGTGAATGAGTGAAGGGTTTTATGCCTGTCTAGGTAGGGTCAGTGAGTGACTGCTGATCAGAAGTTTTCTCTGAGTTAGGGTTATCTTCCTTGTGGAGGTTATTATAGTATAGGGTGAATAGGTGGGTTTTTAGATTTTTTCTAAATAATTGAAGATCCTTAATTTCTCTGATTTCAGCTGGTAGGTTGTTCCATAACATAGGAGCAAAGTATGAGAACGCTGTGTTGCTTGTTTTTTGACTTGTTTTTCGGATAGAATCAGGTACTTGTAGCATGTGAAGGTTAATTCTTCTTCTTGATCTGTTTTCAAGCGGGATGTTGATAAGAGTGGATAAGAAGGAAGGAGCTATATTGTTAAAAATCTTAAAAGTATTGATTAAGGATTTGTAGGTGATTCTGCATGATACTGGAAGCCAATGGAGAGAATAAAGAATCGGAGATATATGATCTGTTAATTTTGCTTTGGAGATAATCCTTGCGGTGACATTTTGGGCTAATTGAAGTGAGTGGATATTTTTCTTTGAGGTCCCTTGAAGAATACCATTACAGTAGTCTAAATGTGGTGTAATGAGTGTTTGTACTATGGTTCTGAAATCAGTGTTGTCTAGTAATGGTCTAAGTTGTTGGATTGTTCTTAGTTTGAAATAGATTGTTTTTACAGTTAGTTTTATATGTTTGGAGAGGTTGAGGGTCTTATCAAGAGTGACTCCCAAGTATTTGATCTCATCTTTAACAGGGAGAGAATTATTGCCAATGTTGATTTCCATTGGAGGGGTGAAGCTTGTGTTTCTTGTTATAAATAAAGCTTCGGTTTTTTTAAAATTAATAGACATGTTAATAGATTTCAGCCACAGCTCAGCTTCAGCGAGGCAATGACAAATGTTGGAGTAATCTGGGTTAGACACATCAAATGGTGAGTACAACATAATGTCATCTGCGTAGATGTGATAATTGATTTTGAAACGTTTAAATATGGAACAGATAGGTTGAAGATAGAGATTGAACAATAGGGCTGATAGGGCAGAACCTTGAGGGATGCCCTGCTCTTGCGGAAAAGGGGATGATGCATTTTGGTCAATTTGAACATATTGTGTCCGGTTAGTAAAATAAGATATGAACCATTCAAGAGTTTTATCTTTGATGCCTAGTTGAGAAAGTCTTGAAATGAGCGTG
The DNA here is from genome assembly GCA_033557465.1 of Ichthyophis bannanicus. Classification (NCBI taxonomy): domain Eukaryota; kingdom Metazoa; phylum Chordata; class Amphibia; order Gymnophiona; family Ichthyophiidae; genus Ichthyophis; species Ichthyophis bannanicus. The sequence continues at coordinate 424,614,650 of CM066035.1, read as the reverse complement.
GTATGGTTTACAGTATCAAATGCCGAGGAGATATCAATGAATATGAGAATGAAGGCTTGCTTGGTGTTATCAATACCTCTTATGATTGTGTCAAATAGTGCCTTCAGGAGCGTTTCTACACCATGGTGTGGTCGAAATCCATATTGATGATCATCTAATGGAACCGTGGAGTCTATATAATCTTGTAGTTGTGTTTGCACAATCTTTTCAATAATTTTGGCGAGGAATGGAATACTTGCAATGGGACGATAAGATGTAGGGTCATTGCTGTCTAGAGTTTTGTTTTTTAACAACGGACGGATAGCTGACTTCTTGAGGGCATCTGGTATACGTCCTTGTTGAAGAGATTGATTTACTATGTTCAGTAGGTCTGTGGCAAGTTCTGATTTTGTTGATTTTATCCATGCCACTGGGCAAGGATCAAGAAGAGAAGTAGTGGTATTTAGGTTGGAGATTGTTTGAAGGAGCATCTTGTTGCTAATAGGATAAAAGGCTTTCCATTCCTGTAAGTTATTATCTGAGATAGGTAGATTAGGTGGGGTGAAATGGCTGTTAAGTTTAAGTTTATTTGCAAAGTGGTCAGCAATTATTTGTGGGTTAATACAAATTTTGTGAGAATTGTTTGATGGGGATTTGGTTAAAGATTTGACAATCTCAAATAGTTCTCTAGGACGGTTAATAGATTTAGATAACGTTTTAGAGTGATATTGTCTTTTAGCGTTATTAATCGCATCCTTGTAATTCTTGAGTAGTGAGAAGTATTTTATTCTGAGTTCGTGAGTTTGTTTCCTTCTCCATGTAGATTCTGCTTTTCTAAGGCTTTTCTTAAGGGTTGCAAGTTCACTGGTGTACCATTTTTCATTTTTTCTCGTTTTGTGTCGAAACTTTGGTGGGTCTGATTCTGATGCTGATCGAATAATGGAATTCCAGTTTGATATCGCGTCATCAATGTTATTGATAGAAGGATCTAATCTGGGAAGAACTGATTCAAGAAACTCTTCTCTGTTGAATGGTCGAAATCTATGAACTTGTTGTAGATTGACAGGGGAAGGTTTAGAGTGTTGTTGAAGGAGAAAAGAAAACCTAATAAGATAATGATCCGACCAGGGGACTTGAGCTGTGGAAGGTGAGACATAATGAGGTGACGTATAATAATATGTAGGGATGAATATTAGGTCGAGAGTGTTTCCTCTAGTATGAGTTGGTTGGTTAACTGCTTGCTTGAATCCCATCTCTTCCATCGCTTCTAAGAAAGATGTTTCAAGATTGTTAGATAGAGATGGTAGGTTGAAATCGCCTAGCAATATAAGTGGTTTCCTTAAAGTAGAATTGCAAGCTGATTCAAGTATGGAGTCAATATTTTGGTTAGTAGCAGTAGGAGGTCTGTATATCAAGCAGATTGCTATGTCCTTGTTTTCAATTTTGAGTATATTTGTGTCATCACGGTTTTCACATAAGGTAGGGGATAACCCAATATTAGATTTAGCTAGTATAAGAACACCTCCACCTCTTGTACGTTTCCTATTGCAGGTGAAGATGGAATATCCTTGCACTTTTAATTGGTTTAGCAGGACTGAGTCGGATTCTGTTAACCATGTCTCAGTAATGCATAGGATGTCAGGGTTTTCTGTATTAATTATATCAGTTATGATGGGTGTTTTATTTCTAACTGACCTGGCATTGATGAGGATGAAGGAGATGTGAGTGTAGGAATTGCCGACATTTATGCGGTTGATGTTAGAGTCAGTCTTTATCTGAATTAGTCTGTGGTAATTTATCTTAGAATTTCTTGGAAATAGCTGTTGGGGGTTATGTTTCTGACGATGAGCGATAACATGGATGTGAGAGAATTCTGGGAGGTTCAAATGTGGTGTGAAGGCATTAGCAGGGAGGGGGTGGAAAGAAAGAAGCAGGCTGACAATGTATAAGGAAAGATTCAAAATCAACAAGAACATCTTCTTACAGTTCATGTTGGAACCTCAGATGGTTGAAACGAATTGAAAGGAACTGCTATTAGTAACAGGTTTTAAGGAAATGATATCTACTGGCAACAGTAATAATTGAGTAACTATTAATGACAACAGTTACAAGTGTACATCTATTAACAGCAGTAACTGAAAAAAAAATTGCTACTAGCAGTAGAATTACAGGTGTGGCAATTACTGTCAACAGTATTAACTGAGTAACTATTACTGGGGATAATATTTACACTGGTAATAGTGATCATAGCATGATCGCGTTTGATTTATTTAGTGGAGGAGGGATAGTAAGGAAATCCACAGTATTACCTTTTAACTTTTGAAAGGGAGACTATGATAAAATGAGGATAATAGTTAAGAAAAAACTAAAAGCAGCAGTTGCAAAGGTTAAAGACTTACATCAAGCTTGGGTGTTGTTGAAAACTACTATTTTGGAAGCCCAGACCAGCTGTATTCCACGCTTTAAGAAAAGTGGAAGGAAGTCCAAAAAACGACTAGCAAGGTTTAAAGGTGAGGTCAGAAAGGCTGTTGTTGCCAAAAAAGCATCTTTCAGGAAATGGAAAAAAGAGCCAAATGACGAAACCTGGAAACAGCGCAAGCACTGGCAAGTCAAATGCAAGGCATTGATAAGGCAGGCAAAGGGAGAATTTGAGAAGAAACTTGCTGTGGAAGCAAAAACACAAATAAAGACTTTTTCAAGTACATACGTAGCAAAAAAACCTGTGAGAGAGTCAGTTGGTCCATTAGATGATAGAGGGGTTAAAGGGGCACTAAGAGGCGGCAAGGCGATAGTGGAGAGACTGAATGAATTCTTTGCTTTGGTCTTTACTGAGGAAGAGTAGGGATGTTACCCATGGCTGAAGTGGTATTTAAAGGTGCGGAAGAATTTAAGGAAATATTGATATATCGGGAAGATGTATTACAACTTTTAGATAAACTGAAGAGTAGCAAATCACCTGGGCCAGATGGTATACATCCAAGGGTATTGAAAGAACTGAAATATGAGATTGCAATTAGTAATCTGTGAATTTTCATTAAAATCATCTGTAATACCTGAAGATTGGAGGATCGCAAATGTAACGCCAATTTTTAAAAAGGGTTCCAGGGGTGATCCGGGAAAGTACAGACCGGTGAACCTGACGTCAGTACCGGGAAAAATGGTAGAAACCATTATAAAGAACAAAATTACTCAGGATGTAGATAGTCATAGCCTAATGGGAGACAGCCAACATGGCTTTAGACAAGGAAGATCTTGTCTTACTAATCTGTTATGATTTTTTGAAGGTGTGAATAAACAGGTGGACAAAGGTGAGTCGGTTGATATAGTGAATCTGGACTTTCAGAAAGCCTTTGACAAGTTCGCTCATCAGCGACTTTTGGAAAAACTAAAGAGTCATGGGATAGGAGGCAGTGTACTATTGTGGATCAGGAACTGGTTAAAAGATAGAAAGCAGAGGGTAGGGCTAAATGGCCAATTTTCCCAATGGAGAAAGGTGAATAGTGGAGTACCCCAGGGATCTGTGCTGGGTCAGCTGCTTTTTTGAAATATTCATAAATGACCTGGAAAAGCGAATAACGAGTGAGGTTATCAAATTTGCAGATGACACAAAACTATTTAAAGTTGTTAAAACCCAAGAGGATTGTGGAAAATTTCAAGAGGATCTTGATAAATTGGAAGACTGGGCATCAAAATGGCAGATGAAATTTAATGTGGACAAGTGCAAAGTTATGCACCTAGGGAAGAACAACCCAAATTATGGTTACAAAATGCAAGGTTCCACATAAGGAACCACCATCCAGGAAAAAGATTTAGGCATCATTGTGGATAACATGTTAAAACCCTCGGCCCAGTGTGCAGCGGCGGCCAAGAGAGCAAATAGAATGCTAGGTATCATAAGGAAAGGAATGGAAAATAAAACAAAATATATTATAATGCCTCTATATCGTTCCATGGTGAGACCACACCTTGAATATTGTGTGCAATTCTGGTCGCCGTATCTTAAAAAGGATATAGTGTTATTAGAAAAGGTTCAGAGAAGAGCCACCAAAATGGTAAAGGGGATGGAAGGATACTCCTATGAAGAAAGGCTAAAATGGTTAGGGCTCTTTAACCTGGAAAAGAAATGGAACGGGTAAACGTAGATCATTTGTTTATGTTATCAGAATATAGAAAGACTAGGGGACATGAAATTAAGCTACAGGGTAAACTATTAAGACTAATAAAAGAAAATATTTTTTCACTCAACGTGCAATCAAACTCTGGAATTTGTTACCGGAGGATGTAGTAAAGGCTGTTAGTGTAGCTGGGTTTAAAAAAGGCTTGGACAAGTTCCTAGAGCTGTCCAAGGACAGCTCCACAAACCATTATTAAGAAGGTACCCAGGATATCAATGCTTGACCCAGTACAAGCATCATGGAACCTGTGTCCTTTGGGGAAACTGCTAGGTACGTATGACCTAGATTGGCCACTGTTGGAAACAGGATATGTTTATGTTTATTAACTTTATATACCACTAAACGACAAGACATCAAAGCGGTTTACATAGCTCAAATGGAAAACAATAAGGTAGAGGAAAGGAAAGGAAGTTACAATATTTGATAGGAAAGCAAACCAAGCATACTCATGCGACAGGACACTAAGGAGGAGAAAGAGAGGAGGGGGAGAGAGAGGGTAGGGTTACACAGGGGGAGCAGGGAGATCAAAGGCAAGTGCAAAGAGATGGGTTTTGAGACTATTTCTGAAGGTGGTGTGTCCCTGCTCAAGCTGGATGGAGGAGGGTAGGGAGTTCCATAGGGCAGGGCCGATGAAGAAGAAAGCGGAGGAGCAAGTGGATTGGAGGTGAGCACAAGCAGGTGAAGGGAGATGTAGGCGGTTGAGATGGAGAGACTGTAAGTTGCAGGCTGGAGAATGGAAGTGAACGAGAACAGCCAAGTACTGAGGGGAGTGGGTGTAAAGGACACGATAGAGAAGTGTCAAGATTTTATAGTGGATGCAGAATTTGATGGGAAGCCAGTGAAGATGGATGAGTAGAGGTGTAATGTGATACTGGGCTTGATGGACCTTGGTCTGACCCAGTATGGCATATCTTATGTTCTTATGAGAGGAATGGCCAGCAGAAAAAAGGAGGTGATAGTGCCTCTGTAGTAGTCTCTGATGTGACCTCATTTGGAATATTCTGTGCAATTCTGGATGCCATACCTTCAAAAGGATATAAGAGGGCTGGAGTCGATGCAGAGGGTGGCTACTGAAATGGTTAGTGGTCTTCATTATGTAGCATATGAGGACAGACTTAAAGATCTTAATATGTATACTTTAGAGGAAAGGCAGGATAGGGGTGATATAAAAGAGACATTTAAATGCCTCCATGGCATAAATGCACAGGTAGGTCTCTTTCAATTGAAGTCAGGGGACATTGGATGAGAGTGAAAGAGGATAGACTCAGGAGTAATATACAGAAATATTTCTTTACGGAAAGAGTGGTAGATGTGTGGAATAGTCTCCCAGTGAAGGGTGTGGACCCGAGGACAGTATCTGAATTCAAAAAAGCATGGGACAAACACAGAAGAGCTCTAAAGTTAAAAGAGGGCTACTGTAGTTGATATGGAAGGGTAGACTAGATAGGCCATGTGGTCTTTTTCTGCCATCATGTTTCTATGTTTCTAGTCTCCCACCAGTCTCGCTATGCTCACAGTGCTTCAAGTCACTTCACTGGCTCCCTATCCATTTCCACATTCAATCCTTCTACTATTGACTTATAAGTGTATTCATTCTGCTGCTTCTCACTACCTTTCCTCTCTTATCACCCCTACACCCCTTCTCGGAAACTCCGCTCCTCTGGAAGATCCCTTTTATCTGTGCCCTTCTCTGCCACTGTGAACTTCAGACTTCACTCATTCCATCTTGCTGCTTCATATGCTTGGAACAAACCACCCAAGTCAGTACACAAGGCTCTTTCTCTAGTCCTATTTCAAATCCAGGCTAGAAACCCACCTCTTCAAGACTGCATTGGGATCCCAATTCCTTTATTCTCCTGCTTATCACCTATCTGCATCTTGCCATTCCCCTTGAATTACTCTAGTCCACTGTTGTTGTGTGATCTGTCTTTATTAGATTGTAAGCTCTGATGAGCAGGGACTGTCTCTTACTTGTACGTGTACGCCTTGGAACGCTTTACAAACTATAAGTAGCCGCGGTAGTAGTATCCACATAGGTGACTGTAAAAAAATAGATGTGTGAAGTGACATTTTAGAAAGAGTGTCCAAGTGCAGAAAAATGCTGGGCATATCTATCTTTTGGCCTGATTTTAGAAACATAAATGTCCCTGACGTGGACATCCGAGCTGGTGTCCACATAGATGTCCTGCTACAAAAAAGTGGGATGGAGATGTCTATCACATGCTAGTTTGCATACAGGGACATCCATCAGCATGGCAAAATGAAAACAAGCGCCTTCATTCTCTGCCAGTGTTCACTGTCAACATGAAAGATATAGGGGAGATGAGTATACCTCTTTCTCCACACCCTCTGGATGTTAGATTGGAAAACTTTGCACTTTTCCGATGTCTATTCGTGCCTGGAGCAGGTATAAACTTGAACACAGTGCAAGGCATTCCTGAAATCGGCCGAGGACCTCCAGGTTCTTGGGAATGCACTGGACATGCCTACACCACACCCTCATTCTGATTTGGCCATCCTTGTGCCAAGAATGTCTTTCTAAAATGGCTTCAGGGGCTTTTCTGTGCTTTGACGTCTTTATGCCCATTTTCAAATGTCCAGTGCACAAATAGGGCATTAACTAGGCATGACTTTATAAAATTACCCTCTATGGGACTAATTTTAAAAGGCATTTCTGTGGGTAAAATAGAAGTTTAATCATAGAATTAGTCTTTTCTATAATTGCCTACAATGTATATACTGTATGTATGCTTGTGTGGATATCCTCTCAGTACACAAAAGTTTATCTGACTTGAATAGGGCATTCCTGGGGTTGGAGTTGGGGTGGAGTTAGCACATATTCACTTACTTTATAAGATACACTTGTATGTGCTTAAAGAAGGATTTGTGCATAAAAAGAACAGGTGAAAATGTGTATATGCGTGTGTATGTACAGTGATTTTCAAACAGAACATATTTGCATATTTGCATATTTTCCCCTAGAAAATTGGTATAACTTATTTGCATACCTTCTACACATCTTAAGCAGTCTACAATATTACCCTTCTTATGGCTCACATAATGTACTGTATACTTGTATTTAATGCATTGAGGTTGTAGTACTTCAAAGAACCTCAGAGTGGAGCTCTACTACAGCACACCACACAGGTATTGTAAAGCTCAAGCACCTTGCTACAAGGTCACTTAGCAATTCCCTCCCCTGTTTCTTTTTTCTGTTTGACCCACTAGGACTTTAACAATAGAATATTGAGCGTAGCCTTTAGACTACACCATTAACTTATTGAGCAGTTGCATCAGCTTTGAAATATTATTGATGTAGTTTAATATAATAAATGTATTACATTTGAATGTTTTTACATGCAAGTTGAACAAACTGATTTTTTTTTTTACTGTTCAACTATTACATGTCAAAGAATAATCTTGCAATTCAATTTCCATTAAGCTACAGACTGGTGTCTGGTGGTCAGAAAATGACTTAGATAAATTACAAGTAAATATGACTACCAGTCATAAGCATTGGGACAATCTAACTTCTGGATCTGAGATTCACAAATGGGGCATAGCAAGAGTAACTTTCAAAAGTATTTCCATGGAAAAAGCAGTGGTTTAGCCACAGAAATGGCCTGTTACAGAACTCTCCATCGATTATGTGGGTAAACTTACTTGCTTACAGCCTGCATATGCCTGTCTTTCCTAGCTATTTGGAGAAACCAGAGTTGTGAGGCTTTAAATTCATACATGCATTTGAAAACGTCAGAGTGTATTTCAACACAAAAAAGTTTGTGCACCCGCAATAGCAGGTGTTTGTGTGAGCACATGGTTTTGCTGGGGTAATTTTCAAAGTGGAAGTGTATATGTACTTCTGACTAGAAAATTCATAGTCAACTATGTGAAAAGTAGGTACATATCAGGGGTAATTCTGTTAGCAAGCCCAACATTTACGCATGAAAGTAGGTATCCTAAAACGGGTATTTTAGTCATTAATGCATATACATGCCTTCTTATAAAATAGCACCCAGCATAAACAAACATGTGTTAATTTGATGGTGTACATTTTCACTGTGGACATGCACAGGACTGGAGGTTGGGTGTGCAACTATCTGTGTTGATTATAAAATGCTATAATTTACGGACCTTGCAAATGCTAGACCCAGGCATTTATGCCAGTGTTTCAGCCATTAGCCTAAGTATCTTATTTAAAAAAGAAGACATTCACTTTTCTTATAAAGTAAGTGTTTTCGCTGCCATAAACTAAGCACCCTGTTACAAAATCACCCTCTACGTACCCCAGACCTGCAGTTATAAAATTGCCCCCTGAATGGGATTAAGATTCATTTTCCTTTTTTAAAAAAATCTAATCCCGATCCCGATTGTTTATTTACAAAATGACTAATGGTTGCATTAACTGACATGAAGATTATTTTTTTATGAGTCTCCCAGAAAGCCCTTGGGATCTAGAGTGGTTGTTTGTCCTAGTTCTGAAACTTGGAGAGGATTAGGGCCTATGGCTGTAACAAATGTTTGCCTTAATTGTCAACTGGGGTGAATTGAATTGTGGCTTTTACTAAGTTGTACCCCGTCCAATTATTTAAGGGACGTTGAGTAAACCTTTATAACTGAGAACGGACATCTGAACTTGACTACATTTCTGGGGGTTTTTGGAGTGGAGAGTGAGGGAGTGAGTGAGGGAGTGAGGGAGTGATCCCCACTCCCATCAGTAGTTGGTCTCATCCCATGATCTTGGGCAAATCATTTCACTCTGTATTGCCTCAGATACAGCAACTAAACTGTGAGCCCATTTAGACAGAGAAATGACTCATGTACCAGAATATGTAACTTTACTTGAGCTCAGATTTAGGAAAGGTAAGTAATAAATCTAAAATCCAAATCAAGAAGCATCTACCATGATCATTATAGAATCCTCACAGTTGCTGCTGCTGCTGTTCCTAGTTCAGTTGACAGCTATAAGCCCAGGGCTCAATTTTCATCTATGCAGTTATGCGCCGTGTCAGCACATAGCCTGCCCACCGACCTCCTTAACCTGGGTTTTCAAGTATGCGGTGAAGGAAGTGAAAATCCGAGTTTGCTGGAGGCACTAGAAGCCGCCGATGCTAAACGGGTAGTAGCGAATTTTGATGCTACCCGCTTAGCCCCTGCATCTTAAAGATAGCCAAGGAAAAACCTTGCCTATCTTTAAGGCACAGAGGGCCAAGCGGGTAGCATCGAAAATCGTTGCTACCCATTTAGCCTTTCCTCCGCCCCGGAATGCCACCAACACACTCCGATGCTAACCGCATAGCATCTGGGCGCATAAGGGACATATCCGGGATTTTCCAAAGGCACTTCAAAAATGCCACCCCCAGTGTTTAATCTGGGTAAACTTTCTGATCTTCCTTGGAGTATCCAGAGAATATTTACTTTGATGATTACAAACATCTCCATTTTTTTCAGTAACAAAACACTGGATAATAGATATCTTATGCTAAGGGGGTTATTTTAGAAGCTGTATTCACAATTTCCACATGGAAAATCCAGAATTTGCATATAGAAATAGCACCCATTTGTGAATGGATTTTAAAGGGCTGAGTTTGCATGCAGATCTCCATAATGCACAGAATTTCCAAGGGGGCATATTGGGGCATGGTCAGGGATGCAGCCTAGGCGGGTCAAAAATCTACAAATGTATTCCCTATTTCATATAGAGAATGCACATGAGTTACCAAAATTATCCACATCCAGATTTATAGCTGCTCCCTAGCACATATAGGGGGGATATTCAAAATGATTAATGCTGTCAGCAGACCTGCTAACAACGTTAATTGCCTTGGCTGGGATATTCAGTGGCACTAACAGAGCTAGTGCTGCCGTACTGCTGAATATCCGCGGGCGCTGCCGACTAGCACTGGGGTGTTCTGGGGGTAGCACCCAGCGATAACCAGGCAATGGCGATATTGAGCCATTGTCCTAGTGCTAGATGGTGACAGTCAGGCACAGTAAAAGCTGGCCTAACCTTTGCTGCCAAAGCTAACCAGGTCATTGAAATACACCATTGAGTTCTATAAACATATAAAACTCTTATAGAATCTTTTTTTATGTCGGGGTCCCCTGGCAAGAGCGGGAAGGAAGGAAGCCTTTCCCCTCCACGTCGGGAAATCCCTTTTATTAAACAGGTACGGAACCCAGAATTCCATATAACTTTTGTAATAGTGAAGAAACACTTATCTCATGAGCAGGCGATATTCGTAATTTTCAACACGGAATGGTATCACTTGACACAGGGCTTGTGATAAGCCTGAAACATGCATGCCGTGTGCAAAAATACTTTGGTGCTTCCTTATGGGGGACGAATATCGCCTGCTCATGAGATAGGTGTTTCTTCACTATTACAAAAGTTATATGGAATTCTGGGCTCCGTACTTGTTTAATAAAAGGGATTTCCCGATGTGGACGGGAAAGGCTTCCTTCCTTCCCGCTCTTGCCGAGGGACCCCGACAAAAAAAAAGATTCTATAAGAGTTTTATATGTTTATAGAACTCAATGGTGTATTTCAATGACTTTCTTCATTTTGAGAGATCAGTGGTAGTCATTTGATATTTTTGAGGTTTTAGCTTATTGAAAGCTAACCAGGTAGCAACTGAATATCGCCACTGTCCGGTTAGCTTTGCAACTATCTGGCCGACCTGAATATTTGATGCCGATGACCATATATGGCCCTGCCATGGAAACCTTGTTCTTAGTTTCAGCAGTGATGGCACTGCCAATAAATATCAGGTCCATAGGCTTTAAAAAAAATGCTCATTTTGACCAGCCTACTGCTACTACTGCTACTAGGCATATGCTACGCTGCACATTAAGGGGTTATGCTCCTTAATCCTTTGCTGTTTATTCCCCCCTCCAAATTGAAATAAATTAAAGATACCAGCTTCTGGCATTTTTATATATAGGTTTCCAAATTACCAATCTACACATATAAGTCGCTACATTACCTCCACTGATTTTTATTACATGTAGATTTGTAAAATGGCTTCTTCAGCTCTACAGTTCATGTCGGCAAATATACATGCACTCCTGCATGTCATATGTTTTTATAAAAAGGCTTCACCTTTGGCACAACTTTTTCTGGAATACCACCAGAATTGTGTAAGTTCTGACCTTGACATCTCAGTTCCTATTTCTACAAACTATCTAAAATTTTGAATTAAGTCTGACCACATAATGTTCTTCTCCTACCTGCATCAAGAATACTTTTTCATTGTTCATGATACAACCCCCTTTTAAGCAGTCTTCACTTGCAGCACAGGCAGAACAGGCTTCAGTAGGTGAACTACCGATATTGTCTTTTTTTCAAGGTCATTGTGGCCCCTCTTTACCCAAACAATTTCATCATTCCTGGATGCAGATTTAAAAATATTTGTTTCATAGTTCCATGACTGCTACCAGATTGCATGTTGTATGAAGATGAGGAAGACTGTGCTCTGCCAACTTTGCGCAAAGTGCCTACAGGCTTGTGAGTTAGCCACAGGGCTTAAAAATACCTTCCCTCCTCCCACCCACCCCCCAAAAATGTGTAGAAACACATCTTTATGGATGCACAATTGGATCTATTTACAAAGCTATATTAAAAAAGGGTATTAACACAGGATAATGCAATGAAGACCTTGATAAGATTTACTTACCAGTGACATACACAACAATTGGAAGGGCGTATGCATTAATTCAGTGCATGATACACGATTAATGCATACAGTTTGCTTAACATGCATGCATGCATTAATTAATGTTAAGTGTTTGGGACAGAACATGCACAGTTTCGCTTATCGCCATAACCTTTCTCAAATCTATCTAAGCTTACTTCTTAATCCCAGTCAAGTTGGAGCTTGAAGGCAAAAGTTGAGCTCTCAACTAGGCAATGGACATTTGGATTTAAGAGGAGTTTCCTGATGATGGTTTTTGTGTGAGGGGATGCCAGGTGAGAGATATGGGCTCATTGAAGGGGGGGAGGGGAGGAGTTTTAAAAGGCTCATAAAGAAATTTTTCATAACAGGAGAGTTGCTGAAGATGGCATTAAACGTCTAGGCATTATCCTGGCAAACTGACTGACCTTTAATCAACCAATTAGTACTTTAAGTAGAAATTCCTTCAGTGCCCTGCATACTTTATGCTCTATTCAGAATGTTTTGGACTCCATGGCCCTTTACACTTTAACTCATGCACTAATTCTTTCACACAGACTATCGTAGTGTTCTCTGTCAGGACTCAAAGGTATCCCAAATTAAAATAGTTCAACTAGTTCAAAACACAGCTGTTAGACTCCTTAGTGGGGCAAGGAAATATGACCATATGTCTCTTCTGAGAGAGCATCATTAGCTCCCTATATCATATAAGTCAGACTTTAAGATCATAGTTTTCGTTCACAGAATTATCTATTTGAGTTTGCCCCTCTTGTCCAATCTTATTATACCCTATGCACCAACACGCACTCTTCATTCATACTTCCAAAATATTCTTGTTGTTCCCACCTATAGTAAGATGCACTTTGAAAATCTTTGGCAGAATTCCTTTAGTATATTGATTCCTACTCTTTGTTATTATTTTTGAATATCAGATTGGAGTCCTATAATAAGAAGTTTAAATCTAATCTAAAGACCCACTACTTCAGATTTGGTTTTCATATCTTAAGATATAAGGACATGTTGACTAAGTCCCGTGCCAGTAATATGCATATGGGCTGCATTGCCAGTGTGGGCTATGGGCTAATTGCAGGGTGGAAACACCCGCCCCCCCCCTGTAGTTATTGCACTGCAATGTATCAAAATGGCCATAGGTGCAACTAACGCCACCCATTGAAGTGGAGGAGTGGCCTAGTGGTTGGGGCAAGGTGCTTCAGGCCAGAAAGTCAGGGGTTCAAATCCCACTAGAGGACAGCAACCTTGGGCCGGAAGGACTGGGGTTTCTAGTCCCACAGGTGCTCCTTGTGGTCTTGGGCAAGCCACTTAACCCTCCATAGCCCATGTTCCCTGTAAAATAGTTATCTCCAAGTTATAATGCCCTGTTCAATGTAATTTCAGTTTGTTCAATGTAAACTGCACTGATGCAGAATTGCACAGTATATAAGAGAATAAAAATAAATAAATAAGTGACGTGAGTTGCACTCATGTTACTTGTTCTGACTACATGTAACATGGACTACAAGCGTGCAGGCTAGCTGTCTAGCTAAGGGAATGCCCTGGATTCCATAAGTTGCCCAATCACCACCATGACACATGATGCCACGGTAGCATGGGATTTTTGGTGCATGGCACTGTGCTACCTTTTAGCATGGCGCACAGACCATGTGCTCAACCCTGCGCTACCAGGTAGTGCACTTTAGTAAACATGTCCCTTAGTTTTCTTACATCAGCTTCTAGATATTTAGTGCCCTCCAGGCTGGGTGGACTGGTGTAGCTAGGTATGTGCAGGGGGTGTGAACCCTGATTACTTTATCTCCTATTATCTACTTTCTTCTTCTCTCTCCTGCTATCTACTATGTCCTCTAATTTTCCCTATTATTACTATCATCTGCCTAGCCAGAATGAACAGATAAATGATGAAATGATAAAATAAATTAAGGATGCTAACAAAAGTCACAACACAGTATTAATGGCTGATTTCAATTATCCCGGTATTGACTGGGTCAGTGTCACAGGAGGACATTCTAGGGAGATAAAGTTTCTAGATGAAATAAATGCTTTGTGGAGCAACTGTTTCATGAACCAACATGAACTGAAGCTATTTTAAACCTAGTCCTTAGTGGAACACAGGATCTGGTGCGAGAGATAATGATATTGGTGACACTTGGCAATAGTGATTATAACATGATCCAATCTGAGTTCATAAATGGATGGACGACAGCAAGGAAATTCAGAACATTAGCATTTAACTTTCTTTGACTGGATGACCAGGGAGTTGGATCGAGGGACAGCCCTAGATGTGGTGTATTTAGATTTCAGTAAAGCCTTTGACACCGTTTTTCACAGGCGACTTATAAACAAATTGAGCACCCTAGGGATGGGCCCTAAAGTTACTGCTTGGGTTGGAAATTGGTTGAGTGGGAGGCGACAAAGAGTACAGGTAAATGGAGCTCACTCTGAGGAGAAGAAAGTTATCAGTGGTGTGCCCCAGGGATCTGTCCTTGGTCCAATTCTTTTTATCATCTTTGTTATTGCTATAGCGGAAGGGCTGTCGGGTAAGGTTTGCCTCTTTGCCGATGATACCAAAATCTGCAATAGAGTAGACACCCAGGAAGGTGTAGATAACATGAGGAGGGATCTAGCTAAGCTTGAAGAATGGTCTAGAATTTGGCAGCTGGGATTTAATGTTAAAAAATGCATGGTCATGCATTTCGGCTGCCACAATCCAAGGGAGCAATATAGTATAGGGGGCAAAGTCCACTAAAGAAGAGCGGGACCTGGCGTGGCTGTGTCTGATGATCTTAAATTAGCTAAACAGGTAGAAAAGGTGACAGCAAAAGCTAGAAGGATGCTTGGGTGCATAGCACGAGGAATGGCTAGCAGAAAAAAGGAGGTGATAGTGCCTATGTATAAGTCTTTGGTGCGACCTCATTTGGAGTATTGTGTGCAATTCTGGATACCGCATCTTCAAAAGGATATAAACAGGATGGAGTCAGTACAGAGGGTGGCTACTAAAATGATTAATGGGCTTCATTATAAAGCATATGTGGACAGACTTAAGGATCTAAATATGTACACCTTAGAGGAAAGGTAGGACAGAGATGATATCATTGAGATGTTAATGTACAGGGGGAGAGCCTCTTTCGATTGAAAGCAAGTTCTGCTCTGAGGGGACATGGGATGAGGGTGAAAGAGGATAGATTCAGGAGTGATATGCAGAAATATTTCTTTATGGAAAGAGTGTTGGATCTGTGGGGTAGTCTCCCAGTGGAGGTGGTAGAGATGAGGACAGTATCTGAATTCAAAAAAGCATGAGACAAACACAGAGGATCTCTAAAGGAAAAAAGGGGGCTGTTGTAGTTCTTGATATGGAAGGACAGACTAGATAGGCCACATGGTCTTTTTCTGTCATCATTTTCTATGTTTCAATGTTTCTATGTACTATGCAGTATGCAGACCCACTTGGGCACTATGTCATGGTGAGAGGGTAATTAGAGAGTCGTTCAGTCATGCTATGTAATGTGTATGGACCAGGTATGCCAGATGCCCTGTTTTATGAGAACTTGGCCGCTGCTCTAGAGCAGCAGCCAGATGGCAGATTGATTTCAGGAAGGGATCTCAATGGGGTACTCGACTCATCAACAGATACCTCTAGGAGGGACAGGGACCACACATATTTTACAGAGATGCCTGGAACTGGTGGACCCATGGAGGTTGCTTCATCCTGGAGAGCAGGATTACACACATCTCTCTAAGGCTCATGGTACCAGTGCCTGTATCTATTATCTCCTTATATCTGCTACATTACTATCCCGTATTGATTACCTTCTCACATCCGCTACATTGCTATCCCAGGTGGATGCTACAGCAATAGGCCCTAATGAAATTTCAGATCATGCACCAATTTGGATAGATCTGAACTGGCATGCCATGGCGTCGTGTCCTCAAGTGTGGTGATTCCAATTAGAGCTCTATAAGGATGATCACTTCCAACTCTATATTAAGAAACATTGGCAGGTATGCCAGACCCATAACAATCAACATCTAGATACCCTGGAGTTATTCTGAGAGACGGCAAAGACAGTTCTTTGCGGCAACATTATTCCTTACATGTCCAGGAGATGGAAACTTATTGACTCCTGGGTAATGCAGCTCGAGTGTCAGGTACTGTTAGCTAGGTGGAGTATGCACAGAGGCCAGACAGAGTAGCAAAAGCTACGCTTTTTGAAGTTCAGGCTGCACTAAACGAGGTCCTCAACCAATGCACAAAAAATCAGAGCTCTACTACAATCTTAGGTGGTTCCAGTATGGGGATAAAGTTGGAAAGTTGTTGATACACTGTTTGCAGGGTCCCAAGGGAGCACGATCTATACATACCATTATGATGAGGCAGGCCATCTGCAAATAGATACTCAAATAATAGTGCGTATATTCCGGGCATACTTTAAGACACTATACCAGAAGGAAGAGGTGGATTTTAACACCATGATGGACTACTTTGAAGGTCTCCCTCTTATTTATTTATTTATTTGTGCACTTTTCTATACCGCCTCTACAAGAAATCAGGGGCGGTTTACAGAGAACGTGGTAAACATTAAATTACATAGAATATTTTGAGCACATAATAACTATATTTCAAAGAACATATTCCCTCTTCCCAGTCTTACAGCACAGCAGGCAGCCTCTTTGGGTGCATCCATCATGATTGAAGAGGTGGCCTTAGTTATTACCCAGGCGTCGTGCTGCAAAGTGCCAGGCCCCGATGGGTATGGCATGGAATTTTACAAACTCCTATTAGGACAATCGGTGGGCCTATTGGTAGCAGTCTACCAAGAGCAGAGTGGAGGAGTAGCCTAATGGTTAAGAACACTGGCTTGGGAATCCAGAGACCAGGGTTTGACTCCCACTAGTACTCCTTGTGGCCTTGGGCAAGTCACTTAACCCTCCATTGCCCAGAAAAATACATTATCAATGTCCCTGTTTAATGTACATTATCAAGTTTAAGTTTCAATGCAAACCACTTTGGTTTAAATGATAAAGCAGTATATAAAACCTGTTAAATAAATAAATAAGAGCATACCCAAAATGGAAAGGTTTCTTGAGGCAACAACAAGGCCCATATTACATTAATACCTAAGCCAGGCAAAGACCCACTCCTGACCGGTTCATATCAACCAATATCCTTAATAAGTTTTGATTCAAAAATGTGGACCAAAATCTTAGTTGAATAGCTGGCAGGATACCTTCCAGAGCTGGTTTATGGTGTGCAGGTGGGATTTGTGAGGGGAAGATGTGTAGCCAGTAATTTGTGAAAAATCAGAGCTTCCCTGGAATGGGTACACAAAAAGCAAATACCCTCACTCTTAATTAGCTTTGATGGGGAGAAAGCATTTGACAGAGTCAGGTGTGAGTATTTATTTCAGCTCATGTCCCAGTATGGATTGGGTGACTCCTTCATCCAAATGGTGAGATGGTTATATGCAGAACAGCAGCGGTGAGGATTAATAGTTACACGTCGGAGGCTTTTGAGTTACAGCGAGGAAACAGACAGAGCTGCCCTGTCCCCACTCCTGTTTGTATTGACTTTAGATCCATTTGTGAGGAAGGTGATGGCCTGTCAGGATAGTGGGGTTGAGGATAGGGAGCTTGGAATTTCAATTATGGGCTTTTGCTGATAACATAAGAACATAAGATATGCTATACTGGGTCAGACCAAGATCCATCAAGCCCAGTATCTTGTTTCCAACAGTGGCCAATATAGGTCATACGTACCTAGCAGTTTCCCCAAAAGACATAGGTTCCACAATGCTTGTATTGGGTCAAGCATTGATATCCTGGATCTCTTTTTAATAATGGTTTATGGACCATTCCTCCAGGAACTTGTCCAAACCTTTTTTAAACCCAGTTATACTAACAGCCTTTACTACATCCTCTGGTAACAAATTCCAGAGTTTGATTACACGTTGAGTGAAAAAATATTTTCTCTTATTTGTCTTAATTAGTTTACCCTGTAGCTTCATTGCATGTCCCCTAGTCTTTCTATATTCTGATAACGTAAACAATCGATTTACCCGTTCCACTCCATTCGTTAATTTATAGACCTCTATCATATCTCCCCTCAGCCGACTCTTTTCCAGGTTGAAGAGCTTTAACCTTTTTAGCCTCTCCTCATAGGAGTAGCTTTCCATCCCCTTTACCATTTTGGTGGCTCTTCTCTGTACCTTTTCTAATAATGCTATATCCTTTCTAAGATACGGTGACCAGAATTGCACACAATATTCAAGGTGTGGTTGCACCATGGAACGATACAGAAGCATTATAATATCCTTTGTTTTATTTTCCATTCCTTTCCTTATGATACCTAGCATTCTATTTGCTCTCTTGGCCGCACTGCACACTGCGCGGAGGGTTTTAACATGTTATCCACGATGACGCCTAAATCTTTTTCCTGGGTGGTGGTTCCCAATGTGGAACCTTGCATCGTGTAACCATAGTTTGGGTTGTTCTTTCCTATGTGCATAACTTTGCACTTGTCCACATTAAATTTCATCTGCCATTTGGATGCCCAGTCTTCCAGTTTATCAAGATCCTCTTGCAATTTTCCACAATCCTCTTGGGTTTTAACAACTTTAAATAGTTTTGTGTCATCTGAAAATTTGATAACCTCACTCGTTATTCCCTTTTCCAGGTCATTTATGGATATATCAAAAAGCAGTGGACCCAGCACAGATCCCTGGGGTACTCCACTATTAACCTTTTTCCATTGGGAAAATTGGCCATTTAGCCCTACCCTCTGCTTTCTATCTTTTAACCAGTTCCTGATCCACAATAGTACACTGCCTCCATGACTCTTTAGTTTTGCCAAAAGTCTCTGATGAGGGACCTTGTCAAAGGCTTTCTGAAAGTCCAGATACACAATATCAACCGACTCACCTTTGTCCACCTGTTTATTCACTCCTTCAAAAAAACATAACAGATTAGTAAGACAAGATCTTCCTTGTCTAAAGTCATGTTGGCTGTCTCCCATTAGGCCATGACTATCTACATGCTGAGTAATTTTGTTCTTTATGATGGATTCTATCATTTTTCCCGGTAGTGACATCAGGCTGATTGGTCTGTAGTTTTCCGGATCACCCCTGGAACCCTTTTTAAAAATTGGCGTTACATTGGTGATCCTCCAATCTTCAGGTATTACAGATGATTTTAATGAAAGTTCACAGATTACTAATAGCAGGTCTAATAGCAGATCTATTAGCGCATATTACTCAACCATGTACATCCTTACCTAGACTTCTTTTGGAGTTTCAGAATTTTGGTCAGGTATTGGGTCTGAGGTTAAATATGGACAAATCATAGACACTGGATGTGGCTGGCAGTATGCATACCCAATGGGGGAAGAATTTCCCCCTCAAGTGGGCAGACCAGGTTTTACGATATTTAGGCATACAATTGCCCAGCAATCCTCGCACGCTTTACAAGAGGAACTGTCCAACTTACTCGATCAACTTACCACAAAAATGCATGATTGGGCACCTCTCCCTTTGTCATTGATGGGGTGAATAGTCACTTTTCGTATGGTCTTATTTCCAAGGCTGCTGCATGTGCTTCAGGTATTGCCTATACAGCTCTTAATAAAGAATATTGTGAGGCAAGATGGCACCGGTAACAGACACCCATTGATACTGCTCCAGTGAACCCCCCCCCCCCCTTCCTATTCTATTACCTGTTTATTTTTCTTTGGAGGACCTGCCTGATGCCGCATATGGGCAGGAAATGGAAAGCTAAGCTGCCGACGGGGGGAGATCCCGGGAGCAGAGAGGTCAGCAGTTCACGGACCCATGGACTCCTTCGTGTGGTCTGCTGGGAGGAGTGCCCTTCTCTGGAGCACCCGCTGAGCACTATTGGGGCAGAAGGAAGGTCCCTTAGCGCCGAGAGGTTAGAGGTTTCCCTCAGCCCGGAGCTCCGAGTACCGCCGGTGCAGCCAGAAGTGGAGAGCCTGCCTGAGATCCTGTGCACGGGCATGGGAGATGTGGCCAGCCTGCATCTGGTGCCTCATTTGCTGTTGTCCAGCACCGCAGGAGGTCCTCGGGAGCTGGTGTCTCTGGCTGCGATGTCTGGCGCAGAGGGGCTGGAAAAGGAAGGGTCAGTTCCATCTCTGCATTCTTCGTTGGAAATGCCCCCGACGGCGTTGGATAAACCTTTTCAGGCTGGTGGGAATGGACAAGGACACAGTTTGGTGAGGCCTGATGTTGTTACTTCAGGTAGTTTATGGGAAGCCTTCTCGTCCATGCACCTCAATATTTCATCTCAGCTCCAGTCTATTTTGCAACAATTTCAAGTGTTTGGGAAGCAATTAAAGTTGTATGAATTGGGTCAAACTGAGCTTAATGCCAAAGTGCCCTCATTTGAGGGGCGTCTGGGGCAGATACAAGAGGTAGGTCTCCCAAGCCTTTGTTAAGGACTCTGTGGTTATACATAGGAGAATGGAATTTTTGGAAAATGCCGCGAGGAGCCGTAACCTGCCAGTGTTGAACTTTCCCAAGGTTCCCTCGGTGTCAGCCTTGGAGCTATTTAAGAAGTTTCTTGTAACTTCCCTCAAGGTTTCAGCTGATTCTGCACCACCCATATCGAAAGCCTTCTATTTGCCAAATGCAAAGGCTGCTGCCATGAGTAAAGATGAGAACCTTTTGTTATCTTCGGACAGCTTGGATTTTACTTTTTTGGAGCGGTCCCCATCTGATGTAGGGATAACTGCTACATTATTGGTCACTTTTTCCCTTGAGGTGGACAGAGATTGGCTCCTGAAATTGTTTTTTAGGTCTTCATGTAAAGTGTTCTTGGATTCCCATATCAGAATTTTCCCTGATGTTTCTAGAGTAACCCAAAAGAGGAGGAGGCAGTTTCTTTTGTATCATCCAGGGGTGCTCCAGTTGGGTGTGCTGTTTTTCTTACGTTTCCCTTGTAAATGTCTGGTGAAGTTGGCTGGGCATAGTTATATTTTCTTTGAACCCTCACAATTGGCCTCCTTTATTGTTTCTAAACAATGTAGTGTGCAGGTCCTTTTTCTTTCTCCCTCTTGGGGTAGTCCCTCTAGTTAGGAGGGCTATAATCAGAATTTGTTGTTTGCACTCCTCTCAGTTGTCTGTTTCTTTCCTTGTATTTGCCTTGTGAAACAGTTGTCCTTTATATTGTGATTTGTCTTGCCATGGTATTGTGGACTTGTGGGCTTCTGAGTGTTTGGTTTTGTGCTTGAGGAAAAATTCCTGTTAATTTTGCTAATGTGCCCTTTCTGTACAAGTATTCTTTCTTGTGTAACTTGAAAAATTGCATAAATAAAAAATATTTAAAAAAAAAAAAACAATATTGTGCTGCTGGAAAAGGAGCTGAGGCATTTTCTTTGGAAAGGAGGAAGAGCCAAAATAGCATTGGCTAAATTACGTGGTTCCTGGCAACAGGGAGGATTGGGGCTTCCCAATAACTTACAGTACTCTCAGGCCTGTCATCTTCATCACATATGAGATTGGTTGGGGAATACAAAATTTTTCACCTCTCGGGACTTTGAGAAGGGGTTCATAGCACCATATACTTTGTCCGCAATTTTACATACTGATAGATGACATTTACCATCCAGACTTACTTGTAGATTGATAGTATCTTCCCTGAGAAGAGCATAGAGGTAGCTTTGTTCCAAGTGGCACATCGACCCGACTAAACACTAGCTTGCTCACCAGACGAGGCAACCCACAATTCTTACTGGGCCTAGAGAATCAAGCTTTTAGAGATTGGGAGAAGCATGGATTGGATCGGTTAGATCATGCAGTGGATCTTGAGGGATGCGTTAAATCTTTCCAAGCCCTCTGTGCTGAATTTGAACTACAACCCACTCATCTTTTCACAAACTGGCAACATAGCCATTATCTTAAGTCCCTCCCACAGGAGGGCATGAACCCAAAAACGTCAGCCCAAATATTATAATTTTTTGAGTTGAAAGAGGGGGAGTTTTTGTCAGTCTTGCAGCTTGCACGCAAATTACTACAATAGGGGCCAGTGCCAGACCATATACTAACAGATCGAAGTTAGGCAGCTGAGTTAGGCATCATAGTCAAGTCAGATGTGTTGTTGCGGGCTATAGCACGTATCCCGGGACTAATGAAGAGTTCACGGCTGCAAGAACTGCAGTACCGATTGCTTAATCGGGCACAATTCTCTCCAAATAGAGCCTTCCATAGTGGAGTGGTACAGATTAGTGGATGCTTCCGTTGCATTGATGGCTGATTTAGGACATACGTGGTGGAAATGTACGAGGATCCAAATTTATTGGACAAAGCTACCAAGATATTTAGAAGCACTGCTAGGACAAACACTGAAATGGACAGGAGCACTGTTTGTACTCGATGAATTGCCTCCTTTGCATCCTAGGCAGGGGGGGGGGGGATATCCTGAAAACCTGACTGGCCTGGGTGTCCCAGAGGACTGTGTTGAGAACCACCACCAGCTCCTTTGAGGATATGGACTCCCTTTGTGAATTTCTCAGTGAATTTGATGGAATGGACACTCATTGATCTATCACTGACCATCCCAGGTCACTTGGTGGTGAATTCACTCCACTAGATGTCTCTAATGAATTTGGACCCCAACATACAGATTGTTCATTTGCTGCTCCCATGCTGAACTTTATACTGTCAGAACGACGTAATACTTTTCGAGCAACATGCCCATTGAAAATAATCATATCGACAAGAAATGCGTCCTGTAATTATGTAATTTATATATATATGTAAAGCCTCCTCTCAAGCAATCAAATGTAAATCTGTAACCGTTTGATGTGTCTATTACCCATCCCTGCAATCATACTGTATGCTCTAATTCTGGCCTGTACAGCCTCACCCTTATGTATAGAAAACCGCTGCTGATCGCTGGAAGTAGCAGGATACAAGTGTACACTAAATAAAATAAATAAATAAATAGCAACTCCACTGACTGAACTTTTCAATGCTTCTTTGGAGTCAGGAGGACAGGAGAAAGGCACATATGGTACCTTTACACAAAAACGGAAGTAAGGATAAGGTAGACAAGTACAGACTAGTTAGTCTAAACTCTGTTATTGGAAACCTTGCTAAAAGAGATAATAGTGAGGTTTCTGGAGTCCAATGGATTGTAAGATCAGAGGCAGCATGGGTTTACCATAGGCAGGTCTAGTCAAACAAATCTGATTGATTTCTTTGACTGGGTGACCAGGGAGTTGGACCGAGGGAGAACCCTAGATGTGGTGCTCTTAGATTTCAGTAAAGCCTTTGACATTGGTCCACACAGGCAACTTATAAACAAACTGAGCATCCTAAAGCTACTGATTGGGTTAGAAATTGGTTGAGTGGGAGGTGGCAAAGGATACAAGTAAATGAAGTTCACTCTGAGGAATAGGAGGTTACCAGTGGTGTGCCGTAGGAATCTGTCCTTGTTTCGATTATTTTTAACATCTTTGTTAATGATATTGCGGAAGGGTTGTTTGATTATTTTCATCTAATTTCCATGTATTTTGGTGTGCTGAAAACAAATAAAATATTGAAAAAACTCCTAGACGTCATGATTTGCCACAACATGCAAAATCGTCTTCAAATTTATCAATTTTTTTCAAATTACTATTAATTAATTAAAATTACTATTAATTAATTCACATAAGTTCATTTAAGATATAAAATGCCAAAAAAACCTTAAAGGGGTTGTCCGAGTTATGTAAAAAAAATATAGCACTGTAAATCTGATGGTCAGCAATATATACATAAGCTAAGCAAGTTTTAAGTCCGTTCTTCTAATGGTAGAAGGGATTAATCTTTCCTGAAGAATCCACTGGGAGGGAGACACAGGGCAGATAGCAGCAGCTCCGGTCAGTGCAGGGAGGCGTGGCCAGCACTGTGACGTCTCGTGTACAGACACAGAGCTGCTCTCTCCTGCATGCCACACTTGTGCACGAATCATCATCAGGATCTTGGTTTAGGCTGTTCACACCTTTTCATCTCAATTCGTGTTAGCTCATCATTCTTCAACCGTTATGTTATGGCTCCGAGAAAGTGTATTCATTTGTCAGACAGCTTCTGTTTCATCTGTGGTGAATATACAGTGTTGAAGCAACAGCAGAATACTACAGACTTTGTGAAAAAAGTATACTTTGCATACTTTGGACTAAAAATTGGAGATCAAGATAAAGTCTGGGCACCTCATAAAGTGGCAAATGGTGTGTTGAGGACCTCCGAAACTGGTTCAAGGGTAAGAAAAAATATTTACGTTATGGGATTCCTATGGTATGGTGAGAGCAAAAGAACCATAGTGACGACTGTTACTGTTACTGTTGTTCATGCGATGTGAAAGGGTTGAATTCCAAATGGAAGCATTCCATTTCATACCCCAATCTTCACTCGGCAATTCGTCCCATTCCCCATGGCACAGATATACCAGAACCCAAGCCCCCTGCTACCTTGGAAGAGATACCTAGCTCCGATGAAGGCGAAGTCATACCTGAACCAGATGACGAATCAAGTTCTGACTTTGAAGATGATACAAGACCAAAATTGTTTTCTCAGGAGGAGATGAATGATTTGGTAAGAGACTTGAATCTTCCCAAAGATGCCGCTGAGTTACTCGGATCAAGGCTGAAAAGCAGGAATTTATTGTTGCCAGGAGTGTCATCTTCATGGTTCAGACATCGTGAAAAGGAGTTCGTTCCTTACTTCGCCCAGGAAGACAAGTTGGTTTATTGCATCGATGTCGAAGGTCTGATGGGTCAATTTAAAATCCAATATGATTCAGAGCAATGGCGTATTTTTATAGATTCTTCAAAAAGAAGTCTCAAAGCAGTTTTACTCCACAACGGTTTTTACGCTTCCATACCTGTAGGTCATTCCATACACTTGAAGGAATCCTACGAGAACTTGGAATTGGTTCTTCGTAAACTTAAATATGAAGACCATGGTTGGCAAGTGTGTGGGGACTTGAAGGTCTTGTGCATGCTGCTCGGGCAACAAGCTGGGTATACCAAATATCCTTCTTTTATGTGTCTATGGGACAGTCGAGACCGACAAAATCACTGGACCAATAAGAGTTGGCAGCCGAGGGTGCTAACAGTCGGTGAAAAAAATGTCCTCCGAGAAACTTTGGTACCTTCCCATAAGGTTCTTCTACCACCTCTCCACATAAAATTGGGATTGATGAAGCAATTCGTAAAATCACTTCCAAGAGATGGAGAATGCTTCAAATACTTGGTCACCAAGTTTCCAGGCCTGTCGGAGGCAAAATTGAAGGAAGGTGTGTTCGTCGGACCAGACATTAGAAGGCTTATAGTTGATCAAGAGTTTGTCAATACCATGACGGATCCTCAAAAAGAAGGGTGGATTGCATTTAAAGAAGTCGTACAGAAAGTTTTAGGCAATAACAAAAATCCTCACTGCAAAAAGATCATCGGACGTATGCTGAAAGCATTTCAAGCTTTAGGTTGCCTGATGAGTTTGAAAGTGTATTTCCTCCAGTCTCACCTTGACTACTTTCCTGAAAATTTGGGAGCTGTGAGTGAGGAACAAGGTGAACGATTCCACCAAGACATTAAAGAGATGGAAAGGAGATTCTAGGGAAAATGTAGCATTACAATGATGGCAGACTACTGTTGGATGCTTCAGAGAGACATTCCAGATGCTACTCACAAGTGTAAATGCACCAAGAGGAGCCTCACAAGGAAGAAGAATCGAGTTTAGTGTGTGTAGGTGAGCTCATTTCAGTTCAAAAAAGGATTTTCATGAAAATATTGTAATAAAACTTTAATTTTATAAGTCTATTTCCATTTATTTTGAGGTATTGCCTTATTTAACATAGTTACCTAAATTGTCAGGAAACGTGATGTCCTATGACAAAATAGAGGTCATTTTCGGATTCAGCGCACCAAACAACATAAAGATTACGTGGAATAACCAAAACAGCTCTCGAAAAAATGTTTTTTGCAGACCTGTGTAATGTTTGACTGTTTGTAGATGATACCAAAATTTCTGCTTTGTCTGCTTTGACCAATCTCCTCCACAATACCTTGGATGTTGCTTTGTCCAATCTCCTCACACTCTCTGTCCTTGGCCACGCCCCTAGTGGGCAATGCAAAATCAGCTAGGCCTTTACATGCATACTTATACAATAGCACCTGACTACAGTGCACATGTAAAGGTCTATCCACATATAGAAGAAATTACATGCTTTACGCACATTGATGGCACTTAACTTTGCACTGCTCATTATAAAATTACCTCCTTAATGCCTAAACGGGATAGAAGTTGGATATATGCAGACATATTCTGGTCAGGGAGGTTTCTTCATAAAAGGCACTGGGGGTCATTCTGAGGCACGAATAGTGGAGATGGATGCCCCATTGGGATGCACACAAGGAAGAGTAAGAGACGGATGTCCAGCCCCGCTATTTGTGCCATTTCCCAGTCCCATTTACCTTCTCCGCATCTTGTACGGGGAAGGTAGACGTGGCCAGGAAAGGAGCAGATCGGGGGCAGTGTTATGGTGGGCAGTCATTGAACCCAGATGTACAGGGCCAATTCTAATGTCATCCCTGTATGTCCAGGGCCAGTGACTTGCACGGGGAACTTATTCCACCTCCAAGGTGGAATAAGTTCCCTAGTCACCAGGGATCGGCAGGCTCGGGCAGGGATGGGGCAGGGTGGGCCAAGGACATTCCCACAGCCCGACCCTGGCCTTAGGAGGCCAGATCAGAGGTCAGGCTGTGGGGAATCAGCTTAAGGAGGCAGCAGCCAGGGATTACGGCTCTTCAATGTAGCTGCGGTGCCATGGCTCCATTGAAGAGCCCTGACTGAATTAGCCGGGGAAGGCCTGTACATGCAGGCCAGATGGAATCGGGGACCTGGCCTGCACATACAGGCCTGTTTGCAATTCTGATCCCGTGGGACTAGACATGCCCCGCGGGATCAGAATCATGACTCCCTCTATGACCTAGATTGACCACTGTTGGAAACAGGATACTGGGCTTGATGGACCTTGGTCTGACCCAGTATGGCATATCTTATGTTCTTATGTTCTCTGTGCATCCAGTTCCAGCCAGATGCACACAGGGTGCAGATGTGCAGATTGGAACCAGGCTCATTGTGAGAAAGTGTGGGCTTTAGGTAGATCAAATAGGTCATTATAGAGCAGTAGGAAAAGGCATAGCATGAACAGCTTCAACCAGCTTGCAGCATATTATCAGGCGATGGATATATGTGTGAGTGATATCTGCAAGAAAAAAAAGACAGGAGTGAGGCATTCCATGGAGGGCTCCAGTTATGGTATGAATGATTGCATTCGATGGGGTGTGGTCAACATTATTGATACCCTTGCATTTTAGAAGTGCTCTGTGGAATATCTTCAGAAATAATTGGAAATATATTTTAATAGTATGTTCAAAGGTATACAACCACAAAAAAGATGTCTGTGCAACTTAGACATAATAATTTCTGAGAAAAACACAAAATATGACCTAGACGGGATTAATGGCACCCTTCACTAATATTTGGTTGCACAACCCTTGGCAGTGAGGACAGACTCCAAATGCGTCTTGTAACCATCTATAAGTTTCGTACTACTGCCTGCTGGTAGTTTCTCCCACTCTTCAACTGTGATTTGTTCCTGCTCATGAGTGTTTCCAGGATTCCTTTTACAAAAGGCAGATGTCAGCTCTTTCCAAAGGTTCTCAATTGGATCGAGATCAGGACTCATAGCCATTTTAAAACAGTGCATTTTTTTCTTTTTAACCATTCTTTTGTACTTTTGGATGTATATTTTGGGTCATTGTCCTGCTGGAGGATCCATGACCTTCAACCCAGACTTAGCTTTCTGATACTAGGTAGCACACATTTCACTCCAAAATGCATTAGTAGTCTTCTGACCTTATGATTCCTTCAATATGTTCCAGGCCTCCAGTTCGTGCAAAACAGCCCTACAACATTATGGAACCTCCACCATATTTAACTATAGGAAGGTTGTTGTTTTTTTCCTTATAAGCTTCATTTCTTCACTTGTAAATGTATCGCTGGTCTGCATTGCCATAGAGATCAAGTTTGGTTTCATCTGTCCACAGAACATTTTCCCAGGTGGGTTCTCAAGGTGTGTTTGGGCAAAGATCAGGCATTTCTTTTTATGCCTCTCTTTGAGCACTGGGGTCCTCCTTGGCTTTCGTCAATGAAGTCCTTCTTTATTTAGTGCATGGCATATGGTGCAGGCTGAAATCACCACTTCAGATTGCTCCAGATCAAGAGTGGAGATCCAAGGTAGTGTAGCTACCGCTCTCCATATTGAATCCTGCAAGTGTGACTAGTAGGTTGTTCAGTGGTTTGATCTTGTTGCTGTTCTCTTTTGGGTTATTTGAAGGTCAGCCTTGGGTTATTGGAACGTCAGCCTTCTGTCTAAACACACTCACAGAAATTTTGTATAAATATTATTCATTAGTCTCTGTGTAGATGTTAAGTGCTTTTTTTTTGGCACTAGCAGTGTAAAGGTGAAATATTCTGGATGTGGTTTTCACAGGACTCAAAATGAACCACTATATGATATAATAGTCTGCCAGTGAAGGCCAGTCCAAGAGTATCTGACAGCCTACAAAGCCTTCAGCTGTGCATCCCCTGCCCATCCTTGCCCCCTACACTCTGGCCTAATATTTTTTTTGAAACTAAGAATGATAAAAATATATATTTTTTTTTTTGCAAGGATAAGTTAAAACTGCTCTGCCACTAACTAAAAAAGAAACATGGATAGAGGGGCTGTTGTGGAGCTAAAGGTTGTGCTCAAAGGTATTTCCGTGCAGCCCCGGACATGATGTGTTTATTTGTTTGTTTGTTTTTTAAGTTAACAGCAGGGCAATTTTAACTTATCCTCACAATATGCCCAGGGGGCTGCACTGAAATAGCTTTGAGCACAACCTTTAGCTCCAGACGGTCTCTCTATCCATTTTTCTTGTTTAATGGTAGGCAATTTTAACTTAAGTAAAACTGCCTTGCAATAAGTTAAAAAAGAAACTGAAGCAGGGACTGAGCTCTAGAATGAAGAAATTATGTAAACACAATGCAAGGACTGACCTGGCAAATAGCACTGTTTATTGCTGCTCTCTGCTTTCTTTGCCCAAGTGCCATGCTGTGCCCTGTTTCAGCGCTTTGGAACCAACTGCCTATTGCACAGGAGGAAATCCTACCATCAAAAAATCATTAATGTAGCCCCACACTCCCGGAGAAGGTGTGTGTGTGTGGGGGGGGGGTCTAACTCTTACAACAATACCTTGGATGTTGCAGTATAGTCCAGTGGGTACCTCAGAGTCCGACATCCTCCCCCGATAAAGGCTTACAAAAGTCACGAACTCGTCTCATGCAAACAATACTGTTGGGTGGAGAAAGGCTGCAAGGAAAATAAACTAATTTGGATAAGCTCCTCCCCGCTCCCCTCTGACAAGGCCAATCAGGCCCTCCTACCTAGTTATAATTAACTGTAGATCCAGAAGTGCCCGCGCCTAGCGTGCCCGCGCCTGAGGGCCTCGCCAGAGGGCTCTTTGGTGTGGCCCTAAGGCATAGAACTTATATGACAAAGCTACGTTGATTCTACTCCATAATAAGTTTTATATTATTCACAGACCCTATTTGATATTGCAAGTAATCTAGCCACTAAATTTTATTCACTATGGCGATCCCATTGTAATCACTGCTCTTTTACACCTACACTAGTTAGAATCAACAAATAACTTACTGCTAGGACCTTATTAGCTATACTGTATCAATCTTTGGATTTTTCCTACCAAGCTATTCTTAAAACATGAAATTGTAACAACACTGCTACATTCTTGTTACATGGAATTGCAACAATTTTGCTACATTGTATCCATCAACGTGGTTTACATTGTTTCACAGCATTGCTCACAACAATCTGCTACCTACCCACTACTCCTCTATCAGACAACTGCTGTAACTAACTGAATCTACACAGGTAGTCCGCTAACTCTTAATATCTTCACCTTTCACTCGCATCTCCCACCCATCATGGAGACTTATATCGCAAAGCACACAACCTCACGGATCCACATCCTAGTCCTCTCCATAGTCTCAGCCCTCCTGTAAAATGTCTTTGAAGTGAAACATAACATAGCAAATTACATCCCAATAATCCACTCACACAGACCACCACCCAGTGTTAATTCTTAGCCCTATCCCCACTCATATCAAGTCTCTTGAAAATGCAGGCTCACATATATCATCCCTGACATTTCCACCCCCAACCAGCCCACAGATCCAATCCATCCCCCTCTATTATGCACCCTCATCAATGTATGCTCAGCCAGGAACAAAATCCCACTTATCGCAGATTTAAGTTCTGATCACAACCTTGATATACTCTGTATTACAGAGACTTGGTTTCATGAAACAGATTCCGTCCTCATAAACCAACTTTTCCCCTCCACCCACTCAATCTGCAACTGCATAACGATAACCAACAGATGTGGTGGAGTTTCAGTAATAGCAAAGAAAATATTAAACTTATCAACCATTGAATTAACTTCAATCCCAGGCATTGACC
The DNA here is from genome assembly GCA_033557465.1 of Ichthyophis bannanicus. NCBI lineage: Eukaryota > Metazoa > Chordata > Amphibia > Gymnophiona > Ichthyophiidae > Ichthyophis > Ichthyophis bannanicus. The sequence goes on along the minus strand of CM066035.1, from coordinate 424,584,235 downwards.
TGATTAAATTATCCAAAAAATCACTCTCCATATGCGTATTATACAGAGCACCCCAATCTGATAGCCTTGATCTTTCTTTATTACTCAAGTCAGCTTGCACTCCACAAACCACTACACACCCTCTCATCATCCTAGGTGACTTTAATCTCTCCTCAACCTCACAAAAACAGGCCGCTTCCTTCTTAGAAGCCATGGAAGCCTTACACTTCACCCAGATTCTCAACTCACCTACCCACAGCAAGGGTAATACTCTGGACCTGATCTTCTTACCATGCAATATTACGGCTAACTCTCAGATTCCACACACCATTTACCCTGTTCCATGGTCAGACCACTCACTGATACTATTTTCTCTTCCCTCTTATCACCAGAAAATCACCTAATCCCCTCACCTCCACAGATTCATAAATTTAAACAATTTGACATCAGCCTATTTCTTAAACAAGTAATTCCCCAACTAGAATTGATCCCTGACAATGAAGCCAACTTAGACTCCCAAATCAACAGATGGAACATGATCATGACCACAGCGGCACAAGTACCCCCCAAACCACCCCTACAGAAGCTCCACAAAAGAGCACCTTGGTTCTCTACATCACTACATGATTTAAAAACAGAACTCCGGCAGCTTGAACAGCGCTGGCATCGTCTGTGAGACCCATCTAGCCTCACCCTCTACTCTGAAAAGCTCCGCACCTACTGCCATGAAACACTAAGGCGGAAAAGAGAATATAATCCTGCGTTCCATAAATAAACCAAGGGAACTTTTCTCCATTGCCAAAGCCCTATTAAAAGAAACACCAAATCAAGAGCTGGAAGATAAAATTTCCCCACAAACCATAGCAGACCATCTCTGCTCTAAATACTCCTCACCCCCATCTGGAACCAGCATCCATACAGAAGCTCAAACCCCTAAAGTAACCCCCACAACAACTTGGAACCAGTTTGACCCCCTATCTCTTGAAAATATAACAAATACTATTAAAAACCTTAACACCTCTGCCTCTGCTCTCGACCCATGCCCAGTCACATGGATTAAAAGTACAAAGGAAATACTAAGCCCCTTCATCCAATCCATGGTTACAACTTCCCTTAAAACTGGAATCATGCCTGTGCTCCTGAAAAACAGCTCCATTCATCCCATCTTAAAAAGGAACAAACTGGATCCCACATCACCAGCCTCCTACAGACTGATATCAAGTATCCCCCTCCTAGCAAAAATAACTGAAAAAATTGTAGAAAACCAGCTGCAGAACTGCATTGATGACCACTTCCCTCTTGACTCCTTCCAACATGGCTTCAAAAGGAATCATGGTGTGGAAACCCTGATCACTTCCCTCCTAGACTCAGTAATAACACACACCCAGTCTCCCAACCAAGGATGCCTGCTAATCTTCCTTGATATCTCCTCAGCTTTTGACTTCCTCCCTCACAGACAGCTCCTCAACAGACTCCATGACATTGGTCTTAGAGACACTACCCTAAACTGGTCCTATTCATACCTTGAAAACAGATACGAATTGGCGAAAAATCTATCTACCATTCATACTTTCCCAAGGAGTCCCTCAAGGTTCCAGCCTTTCGGCACTCCTCTTTAATATCTTTCTTCAACCCTATGCAAACCATTCCAATAATACCACAGACAATACCAATTGTACACGGATGATACAGTATAATGTTCTTTACCCCCTTTAATATCTCCAAGCCAAACCTCACCAATATCAGCAACTGCTTCTCTAAGTTAAGAGACACAACCCCATAATTAACCAAACCAAAGCAGAAGCCATCCACATCTTCTCCAACCCATCCTTTGTTCCCCCGACCTCTATTGTCCTCGGAGATTACACAATCATGGTAATGACTGAAGTCAAATATTTAGGCCTAATAATAGACCAAAATCTCACCTTTCATGAGCAGATAAAAAGAACAACTAATTCCATTTACTGCAAAATACGAATTCTGAGGAATCTCTGCCCCTTGCTAAACCCAGCCTCCTTCCAAACTGTCTGCCAGCCTTAACAACCTTGACCCTTGACTATTGTAATCTCATATACCATGGTCTCCCAAAACATAGCCTACACCCCCTCCAGATGGCACAGAACACAATTGTGTGCTTAATAACCAGCTCACCCAGACAAGCCCACATCACCCCCTGTCCTCAAGGACCTCAACTGGCTCCCTATATAAGTTAGGATAAAATTTAAAACCATCACCTTAATACACAAAGTCCTACACAATGAATCTGCCCCCTGCCTACTCTTGCTCCTTTCAAAACAAAACTCTACCAGACCACGTAGATCAAACACAACAAACATCTCAAACATACCATCACAAAAGAAAAAGTGCACACAATCCACATATAACCGAGCCTTCTCGCTCTATGCCCCCTCTACATGGAATTCCCTTCCCCCTGGCCTAATAGGATGCCCTGACCATTCGGAATTCCGCAAAAAGCTTAAAACCTTCCTCTTTAGTGAATACTTTACCCTGCCCCCCTAAACATCAGATCTCCAAAGCTAATCAAAATTAAACCCCATCCAAAGCTATTCAAAAGTAAACCCCATCCTCTCCCCTCCTCTTTCCTGATCCCCCACTACCTCACTATCCTCCTACCTCCCATCTCCCAATGTAAATATGTAAATAGTTCTGTTGAAAAGGTTCTACCATTTTTCAAACCATTGTTGTTCCTTGTAAAACAGCTGTGAATACACTGTTACAATTTGTTCATTGTAAACCATTTTGAATTGCAGAAAAATGGTATATAAAAAGATGTTAAATAAATAAATTATGGTGATACGGTAGACTTTGCAAGAATGGGACACAGAACACCTTAGTGTCTATAAATAGAATTAAAAATTATATATATTAAGCTTGTATAAATTGTTGAACAAGCTTAAAGATGGATTCAGAAATTTTGACAGTTAGGTAAACAAGTTAGATCAATAAGGTATTTATACATGGTTGCACCTTAGAACTCAGAAGTAAATCAACAATCAGTGTTTCTCTTTTGTTCACAGTAGTCTTCTAATACAAAATACTCAGGTGTTTCAGTTTTTCTCTTTAGGGTACTCTTTACAGTTTATCTCTTACTATGAATATACTTCTTTACACAGGAATTTCCACCTTTTAACAGGTGAGTTCTCTTATTATCCAGAGTATTCTGTATGTATTTCAATTGGTAATGTAAAGTATGAGCTCAGAAATGTAGTTCTTTTTGTCTCTCAGGGTGTTTGTGCACTGGTTCCTTTCTTCCCAGAAACTTTCTTGCAAAGGGGCCCAGTCTCTTGTCCAGAGGTCCTGCGGGGTCCTCTTCCAGGAGATCCAATGTCGCAGGAACTCAGGATTCCTCTGGTTCAGCAATTATCTGGTCTTTACCTACTCCCTAACTTTAATACATCAATAAAAAAAAGCTAATATAAATTGAGGCTGCATCCACAGTCACTTGGGGATTAGTATTTGACTGGGATCTAATATAGAATACTGTCCCTACTCCTATCTAAAAATAAAAGATAATTGAACATCCCTATTTAAGCCCACACAAACACTGTCCAGTCACACCTTTCACAGTCATAAAAATGTATTCCTTTAAGAGCTCTGGAATTTCCAGTTTAAACCTTAATTAGGCAGTGTCCATCTGCCAGAAGTCTAAAACCAGTGCTTCTCTCTCTCCCTCTGCACTGCTTCCAATAACATGCAGCAGTGTCACTACCCTTAGGATTCTAAACTGCACAGACTCAGCAGAACTATCTGGATTCCTTCACAGGATTAAACATATATATTTTCCAAAGAGCTTTTCTATATTTTCAGCTTCCAATAATCTTAGGTTCCTTAGAGGAGCTTTCCTCTCCAATTTCTCAAGCTGTTTCAAAGAAAGGCAGTTTCCCCTTTCCCCCTTGTTCAGAGGACTCAAAATTGCCAGCCCAGCAGAACTACCAGCTCCTCTGCAGAGGGGTTAAAGGGGCGTGCAGGGGTTAAAGGGATGTGCAGGGGTTAAAGGGGTGTCCAGCATTTGTTCAATTGATGTGCATCTCTTAGGGGGAGAGAATAAAGTTCCCTCCTCAAGTCTTGCTGAGTACTTTCACGTGGTGACCCTACTGTATAACGTTTATACCAAATCTCAACAAGGCGACACTACAATTAAAGTATGTTAGGAACAAACAAGAAAAATACATACTGGCGCATGTCACCCAGGATAAAAAGGTGCCCACCCGTAGTTTAAGCACTAGGGCTAACGATGATGGTTGCGATAGTGCAAGTACTGCAGAAGCAGATAATATCCCTGCCACAGATAAAGGCCATGTTGAGTCTGTTCATGGATCCACTGTGGCAGGAGATAAACTACAGAAATGTATGAAAAAGTTAAGAGGATTGACTACAGTTAAGTGGAATTCTGCAGATAAAGAGGAGATAATGTACTGCAATGTTTATGCTACAAATCCTATATTTAAATCAAGAGGCTATACACAGAGAGTCCATTAAAAGCTGGAAGAAAGAGGAAATTTGCCATTAGAAAAACTGCAAACTGCAAATTTAAGATCTTTAATTTTGAAGATCAAGGAAAAGAAGTATGTGAATGATAACATCTTGAAGCAACTAAGGGATTCCGTGGACAAAGAGATACAGGGAGGAGGAGACCAAAGTGACAGTACCGAAAGAAAGGAAGACACAGAAAAGAAAAAAGAGGTTGAGGGGGAGATGGAGTTGAGAGATTTGGAACTGCAGGAGAGTGAGCTAAATAAAGGAAGGGTCAACACGTTAACTGAATTGAAGGAGGCAAAGGAGGACAAAGAAAGGGAAGAGAAAGACCCAGAGGTGGAGGAGTTCAAGATAGAACTCCTAGTCCATATGGAAAGAGATGAATATGCTGGGTTCCAAGCAAGGGAAAGATTACCCAAACTAAATTTAACACCTAACTCTAGAAGTATGATAATTAAGATGAACAAGGCCATATCCAATATAAAGGGACCATTTATTGACATCACCAGAATTAATTGAATACAATATTGTGCAGCGAAAATTATTACTGCAAGAATACTACCATCTAGAGTGCAAGGCCAGAAGAAAAAGAGAACAGTAACAGTTCCTTCTTGGAAAAAGCGCATCAAATGAAAAATACAATCATAGAAACATAAAAACATGGAGTGGAGGAGTGGCCTAGTGGTTGGGGCAAGGTACTTCAGGCCAGAAGGTCGGGGGTTCAAATCCCACTAGAAAACAGCAACCTTGGGCTGGAAGGACTGGGGTTTCTAGTCCCACAGGTGCTCCTTGTGGTCTTGGGCAAGCCACTTAACCCTCCATAGCCCATGTTCCCTGTAAAAATAGTTCTCTGTGTGCTGTGCTTTCCTGTCTAATCGATGTGTTTATACCTCAAAAATTTCCTGTCATGATTTGACAATTTCCAATCTGTAATCAAAACTGCTGCTGATCACTGGAAGTAGCAGTATACTAAATAAATAAATAAACATAGAAACATGATGACAGAAAAAGACCACATGGCCTATCTAGTCTGTCCTTCCATATCTCATAACACTACAAAGTAGACTTCAACAGATCTAAACATGTTGCAACATTATAACTAAAGCTAACGAGTGAGAACCTCAGAATCAACTCACTGATAAAACCAAATCAGGAGTAAGAATTACATCAACGGTTCTCACTCGCAACTCACCCACCATCCAAACACACGAGCATGTAATCACAAATCACATTTCCATTAAACCTATTAAATGCATTTATAAAGCTAATTTTAACTATAACCAATTGTGAATGTGTCACCACTTCAAACTCGTGAATCTAGATGGAAATGAGTGGCCCCGACGCTTTTTCAAGATATCTAGTGTGAGCGTTTCGCTACCGCTGTGTCAAGGGGATCCAACTCTAAAAGAAAAAAGAAAAATAGCTTAAAATTAATGCCACAAACTCCAACGCACTCCTCTTACACACAATAACCAAGATATTAGTCTCTCACCAAAACTAGTTTCACTTATCAGCGAAGCATATCAAACACGGTTCATCATCACTCCTTGGAGCTGAACTACCAAACCGCCATTGCTGTCCATAAACCAACGCTGTTATCAGGGTTATAAGCACTTCCGGACTCAAAATATATACCCGGAACTTCCTAACACCTGTCCACAATAACCAAATTATCCCCCTATCAAACTAAACAACAAATAACTTCCTAAAAAGCTTAATCCAAGCAGAAAAACCACAAAACACTCTACCTAAAACATATATCAGGAACAACTACCCCATTCAATACAAGAATTTAAACCTTTAGGAGAAACAGTATTTAAATAAAAAATCCACCATTGTTCCCTATAAAGGAGAAACCGGTCACGTGACATACCCTTTGAACCATGTCGGATATGCTGAATTACAAAACATTGATAATCACTAAACTTATGCTGAAATGCTAAACTATGTTCCACCATTGGGGCTTCCTTACGCTGACAATGAAGCTTGCTCTTATGCTCAAGTAATCGCACACGAAAACACCGAATTGTCTTACCTACATATAAAAGTCCACACGGACAAAAGATACCATAAATCACAAAATCTGAATTGCATGAAGTGTTACCTCGCAAACGAACTATCTGACCATTATACTCAAACTTATCAATCTCCCACATCACTTCACAGCAAGAACAGTCACCACATTTACGATGTCCATAACTAACAGGGGACTGAGCAGACAACAAACCTAGAGAAGACGGACTTAGAATGTCTTTTAAATTTGAATTGCGTTGCCAAACACAACGCAAACTCTTAGATTCTAACCCCGGGACTATGCCCAAAATATGTCTATATTTCTGTAGAATTGCTTGAATTTGCCTACTATGAGGGGAATAACGAGAAATTAAATTCACATGATCACTCTCAGTTACCACCTTTGGTCGCGGAGATAGCAACCAAGATCTATCGTTATATAATGCCCTTCTGTATGCACGATGAACTATATTTGAAGGGTAGCCACGATCTAAAAAGGCTTGTTGAAGACACAAAGCTTTAACTTTATAATCTTCCACAGAGGAACAGTTACGTCTAAAACGTATAAATTGAGAAAAAGGTAGACCTTTCAACATACCTATAGGATGTATACTAGAAAAATGCAAGTAGGTATTCTTATCTGTAATTTTGCGAAAGACCGTAGTCCCCCATGAGTCAGGTTGCCGAAAGACTTTAACATCCAAGAAAGTTATCTCTTGATCACTATAAGTCATAGTAAATTGTATATGGGAATCTAATGTGTTTAACCAAGAATGAAACTCCAGCAAAAGACTAGAAGGGCCATCCCAAATCAGAAAGATATCGTCGATATAACGACGCCAGACTAGTATATGAGACCAAAAATGAGAAGATTGTAACCACCGTTGTTCATACAAAGCCATAAAAAGATTAGCAACGGAAGGGGCAAACGAAGCCCCCATGGCGATACCTCCTATCTGTTGAAACAGCTCTCCATTAAATGCAAAATAATTACGACAAAGAGCCAGATCTGCACATGCCATTAAAAACACTAGCAAATCCTCATTTACATCTCTACGCTGTAAAAGACCTTCCCGAATAACATGTAATGCCTCCCTCTGAGGAATACTTGTATATAACGCTACAACATCAAGCGTTACCAAAAATACCGAATTCCTTTTCGCCAAATCTGAAACTTCAGCTAGAATCTGTAAGAAGTGCATCGTATCCCTAAGATATGAGGGGATGGTAAATAGTAATGGTCGCAAAAAAGAGTCTAAGAATTGTGACAACGGCTCCAGGACTGACCCCCTTGTCGAAACAATAGGCCGTCCTGGAGGTTTCACCAAACTTTTATGTATTTTAGGTAGCAAATACAATTGTGGAATGGAGGGGGAGGTGCTATTCAGAAACTGATATTCTTTTTTAGAAATAATTTTTAACTGATGAGCTCGCCTAGTTAGAGTCTTAATCTGATCTTGCAACTCTTGTGTTGGATCCGAAGCTAATTTAATGTAGTTTGTCGCGTCAGATAATTGACGGTGGGCTTCCCACAAATAATCTGTCCGATTTAAAACAACAACCGCTCCCCCTTTGTCAGCTCGTTTGAGTACTATATCAGTATTAGTTCGCAATTCATTTAGAGCTGCATACTCTGCTCTCGTAAAAGCTCTACGAACAGAAAATCTTCTCTGAGTTTCCATTTCTGCTATATCATGCAAAACTAACTGCTTAAACACAATAATATTAGGATGTATAGGACCTGGGGGAAGCCAAGATGACCTGAAAGGAAGAGCTACCCGCCCATATAAACCTTCATTTTGGGAATCCAAGGGAACCACCTCCTCCCTAGAGGTTAAACTGTTCCCCGTTTCTGCAAAAAAATTTTTAAGAATAAGTTTTCTAATAAATTTCTCAAAATCAAAACGAAACTGAAAGGCATCATAACATGATCATGGAACAAAAGAAAAACCCTTACTCAAAACATACTTATGTGTGGCAGTCAAAACATAAGAAGACAAATTAACAATTACAGAATCTGACACAGAATCTATTTGTCTTTTGATTTGTCCTTTTTCTTCTCTCGTTTTTGTCTGCCGTCTTCGAAAAAATTATCACGTGATACTTGCTGCTGCGATTCAGATGAATCATCTGATGACCACTCAGAAGAAGCTTTTTTCCGACTTCTACGTTCTCGTCTGCGATTCACATTGTGCCAGGGATATACGTATCCCGTAGTGTAGTCATCATGATCTCGCTTGAGTTTTTTCAATTTCACTTTCATGACCTCTGCATGCAATTGTGTGTCCTGTTTATCAATATCCTTGGATCGTTGTTGAAAAGTTTCTAACGATTCCATATGCTGAAGACTTTCGGTCATCGATGAAATGTCCTTCCGGACTTGTTCCAATTGTTGTCCCAAGTGCTCAATTGTTAATACCATAAGGTCCAGAGAGCATTTGTTGAGGATCTTATCCCATTTTTCCAAAAACATAGAATCTGAAGCAAACAGTCTCGGTTCTTTATAAAGACGTAATCCCCTAGGGATTTGTTTACGCTTAACATATTCTATCAAGGAGGAACGATGTAACTCAGATCTAACAGACCTTTTATGAAGTGCCGTAAGTGAACTCCAGCTGTTGTCATTCAAAGAGGACGTTAAATCTTGGTCAGCAAAAGGAGTTTTTTCTTTCATTAATTTAGCCACATGTGCCTCTGAGAAACTCAGAGTGTCCTCCCATTGAACATGGCTATCCATTGTGAATAACAAACCAATAAAGCCTTTTTTCTCGAAGCCTATTAATGATACCTCATAACACTACAAAGTAGACTTCAACAGATCTAAACATGTTGCAACATTATAACTAAAGCTAACGAGTGAGAACCTCAGAATCAACTCACTGATAAAACCAAATCAGGAGTAAGAATTACATCAACGGTTCTCACTCGCAACCCACCCACCATCCAAACACACGAGCATGTAATCACAAATCACATTTCCATTAAACCTATTAAATGCATTTATAAAGCTAATTTTAACTATAACCAATTGTGAATGTGTCACCACTTCAAACTCGTGAATCTAGATGGAAATGAGTGGCCCCGACGCTTTTTCAAGATATCTAGTGTGAGCGTTTCGCTACCGCTGTGTCAAGGGGATCCAACTCTAAAAGAAAAAATAAAAATAGCTTAAAATTAATGCCACAAACTCCAACGCACTCCTCTTACACACAATAACCAAGATATTAGTCTCTCACCAAAACTAGTTTCACTTATCAGCGAAGCATATCAAACACGGTTCATCATCACTCCTTGGAGCTGAACTACCAAACCGCCATTGCTGTCCATAAACCAACGCTGTTATCAGGGTTATAAGCACTTCCGGACTCAAAATATATACCCGGAACTTCCTAACACCTGTCCACAATAACCAAATTATCCCCCTATCAAACTAAACAACAAATAACTTCCTAAAAAGCTTAATCCAAGCAGAAAAACCACAAATCACTCTATCTAAAACATATATCAGGAACAACTACCCCATTCAATACAAGAATTTAAACCTTTAGGAGAAACAGTATTTAAATAAAAAATCCACCATTGTTCCCTATAAAGGAGAAACCGGTCACGTGACATACCCTTTGAACCATGTCGGATATGCTGAATTACAAAACATTGATAATCACTAAACTTATGCTGAAATGCTAAACTATGTTCCACCATTGGGGCTTCCTTACGCTGACAATGAAGCTTGCTCTTATGCTCAAGTAATCGCACACGAAAACACCGAATTGTCTTACCTACATATAAAAGTCCACACGGACAAAGGATACCATAAATCACAAAATCTGAATTGCATGAAGTGTTACCTCGCAAACGAACTATCTGACCATTATACTCAAACTTATCAATCTCCCACATCACTTCACAGCAAGAACAGTCACCACATTTACGATGTCCATAACTAACAGGGGACTGAGCAGACAACAAACCTAGAGAAGACGGACTTAGAATGTCTTTTAAATTTGAATTGCGTTGCCAAACACAACGCAAACTCTTAGATTCTAACCCCGGGACTATGCCCAAAATATGTCTATATTTCTGTAGAATTGCTTGAATTTGCCTACTATGAGGGGAATAACGAGAAATTAAATTCACATGATCACTCTCAGTTACCACCTTTGGTCGCGGAGATAGCAACCAAGATCTATCGTTATATAATGCCCTTCTGTATGCACGATGAACTATATTTGAAGGGTAGCCACGATCTAAAAAGGCTTGTTGAAGACACAAAGCTTTAACTTTATAATCTTCCACAGAGGAACAGTTACGTCTAAAACGTATAAATTGAGAAAAAGGTAGACCTTTCAACATACCTATAGGATGTATACTAGAAAAATGCAAGTAGGTATTCTTATCTGTAATTTTGCGATCAAAGCCGAAACCAAAACCTTCTGGAGAAATCTATATAAGGAGCCTACACAGCATAATCACAAAGCAGAATGGTTAACCAGCATACAGAAGCATTTAGAAAAAATAAACATCAAACCTATGGAATGGCCTGTAATAACAAAGGAAGAGCTGGAAAGCAGGTTAAAATGAAATCCCAAATGGAAGATCCCTGGCCCAGATGAAGTAGCCAACGTTTGGCTCAATTAACATCACTCCACCAAGACCTGGCAAACTGCAAAAATCAATTGGTCAAGCTACCGGATTTAACACCACAATGGCTTACTTCAGGAAGTACATTTCTCCTTCCGAAGGGAGACCCGACTAACATTCCTAAAAATTATAGACCAATAATCTGCTTACCTACAATCTATGAGCTGTTTACTGTGATAGATGCAGACAGAATATATGATCACATTGAGCTCAATAACATCATGGTGGTAGAGCAAAAGGGCAATAAGAGAGGAGCATATGGAACCAAAGACCAGTTGATGCTGAATAAGGCCATTATGGCCAGCGTTAAGAAAGGCAGAAATCTCAGTATAGCATGGATTGATTATAAAAAAGCTTTTGACAGCACCCCACACTCTTGGATAATACATTGCCTTGGAATGTATAAAATAAATTCTGGTTTGATAGAGTTCACTATGAAAATGTGGCAATCCACACTCTCTTTGAGATATGAGGATGGTCAGTACATCATCCCTAACATTAAGATCCAGCGAGGAATATTTCAGGGAGATTCCCTGTTGCCACTTCTGTTTTGTTTGGTGCTTAATCCAATGAGTGCTCTCATCAACTCTTTGGGGTATGGATTTAACCTAAATTCTAAAGACTGTACCAACCCAGAAGCAACTTCCCATCTGCTCTTTGTAGATGATCTGAAACTCTACAATTCCAGCGACCAACAATTAGCAGAGCAGCTTTGTGTAGTCAAAAGCTTTTCTGACGACATTGGGATGCCTTTTGGCCTTGAAAAATGTGCTAAGCCAACTTTTTTCAAAGGAAAATTGAGCAAAACAGAAAACATGTTCCTTGCTGAGGGCTGTGACATCAAGGATCTTGAACAGGAAAGCGTATATAAGTATTTTGGAATCGAGGAAGGAATGACACTCGAGCAGAAACTATTGAGAGAGAAGATCAGTAAAGAATATCACAGGAGATTAAAACTGTTATTGAAAAGTGCTTTAACATCATGAAATAAAGGAATGGAGCAGTGGCCTAGTGGTTGGGGCAAGGTACTTCAGGCTGGAAGGTCGGGGGTTCAAATGCCACTAGAGGACTGCAACCTTGGGCCGGAAGGACTGGGGTTTCTAGTCCCACAGGTGCTCCTTGTGGTCTTGGGCAAGCCACTTAACCCTCCATAGCCCATGTTCCCTGTAAAATAGTTATCTCCAAGTTATAATGCCCTGTTCAATGTAATTTCAGTTTGTTCAATGTAAACTGCACTGATGCAGAATAGCACAGTATATAAGAGAATGCAAATAAAATAAATAAATGAAATATGATACAAGCCATCAATCAGCTGGCAATTCATGAAGTAATCTACAAGAATCAATGTATGCCAAGATTGTACATCCCTAGAGCTGAAGGAGGGCTAGGACTTATAGAGATTGACTACATTTACAGAGCTAATATCATAGGCCTCCAAGCCTATATGACAGTATCATCAGATCCAAATACACAAAAAGTGCTGAAATATGAAAGTAAACATCCAGAATCTGTCTCCATCATTTATTTATTTATTTGATTACATTTTTATATCGTCCCTTCCAGAGATCAGGAGCAGTTTACATTGTAACAATGAACTTTAACAGTAACAGTTACATGTAACAGGTTTAGAACTTTGTACATAGAACAGTTGAATTTAGGGGAACCATCAAACTATTTACATGAAGCAGTACAAAGCTGGACCGTTGTAGCTATTTACAGAGAATTTACAGTAGTGTTCTTACTGGTTACAGCATATTGATGCACGTATCAACTAGAAATTAGTTAATGGGGATAAGTAGAGGGACAGGGGATAGCATTGGATGGAGGAGGGAGAAAGGATGGAAGGATGAGGAATGGAGCCATGGTCTATGTATTATTGTAAAATTCTCAAAATAGGTGTGTTTTTAGACCCTTGTTGAATGATCGAAGGTCCTTGTTTCCTCTTAGTGTATCAGGCAGGCAGGCTATTCCATTGGAGGGGGGCTATGTATGTGAATGCTCTGTTGCTAGTAATTGTTTTGGTGTTGCGTATAGTGTGAGGAACATTTAGAATATTTAGGTTGGGGGTTCTTGTGTTTCTATTAAGGTGTTGTATTTCGATGAGTGTGGAAAGGTGTGACGGGGCTATCTTGGGTATTAATTTGAACGCCGTCATTATTATCTTATACATGAGCTTGAATTGGAAGCCAGTGGAGCCCCATTAGGATGGGTGTAATATGATCCAAGAACCGCACTTTCATTATGATTCTCGCCATGACATTCTGTGCCAATTGAAGAATGTTTAGTGTTTTTTTAGGGATTCCTTGTAGTATGCCATTGCAGTAGTCCAGGTGAGGAGTTATAGGTGCTTGAACTACTGTTCTAAAATCAGACAGATCTATGAGGTTTCATAGAGGTTGTAAAATTCTTAGTTTGTAGAATATTGTTCTGTTTAATATCCTTAGATGTGCGATTTGTAGTGGACGAATTGTTTGCTTGGGAAGTCCTTGGAGCAGAGTTTGCATAATCGAAGTGTGGGGTTACAATTGCTTTGAGTACAGATTTAAAGTCGTTGGAGTATAGCAGAGGGTGGAGTTTTTTAACATTTTCAGTTTGTAGTAAATTTTTCTTGTAGTGTTTTTTATGAATGAAGACATATTCAGGGTTTGATCTAGTATGACACCAATATATTTTATTTCATCTTTGACAGTAATGCTAGTGTCTTGGATTTTAATATTAGCTGGGGGTTTGAAGTTTGCATTGCGAGTTACATAGATGGCCTCTGTTTTATTGAAATTGATCTTTAGATTATAGTCAGAAAGCCAGTTGAGTAATTTGTTGAAACATTTATTGATTTGTTGGATTGGGGATTTATTAATATTGAATGGAAGATTTAACATTATATCATCCACATACAGTATATATAGTATAGGAGTTTGGATTTTTTTAGAATGGAGCAAATGGGTTGTAAGTAAATATTAAATAATACAGTGGAGAGTGCCAAGCCCTGTGGGGGACCTTGTTCCTGGTTGTATGATTTGGAGGTGGTGTTTCCTATTTTCACTTGTTGGGTCCTTTCTGACAGATAGGAGTTAAACCATTGAAGCACTGTGCTATTGATGCCTATGTGTTGTAGTCTTGATAGCATGAGTTGATGACTTACACTATCAAAGGCTGCGGAGATGTCTAGGAATATGAGGAGGAATACAGTTTCAGTGTTATCAATACCACGAAGAATTCAGTCAAATAGTACAGTAAGGAGTGTCTCAATGCCATGGTATGGCCTGAAGCCATATTGTTGCTCATCTAGGGGGGCATATGAGTCAATATGGTCTTGGAGTTGGATGAGGATGGCTTTTTCAATGAGTTTGGTAAGTACGGAAGGTTGGAGATTGGCCTATATGTGGCGGGATTGCTTTTATCCATTGTATTGTTCTTTAGGATTGGACGTATGGTAGCATGTTTAAGAGCAGGGGGCATGTATCCAAGTTGCTGGGATGTGTTGATGATGTGGAGTATAAGGGGGGTGAATTCTGTTTTAGTAGCCTTTATCCAGTTTACAGGACAGGGGTCGAGGTATGATGTGGTAGTATTTACTTTTGTGATAATGTTTTCAAGTACTTTTTCAGTGGTTAATGAGAATGTTGACCATGAGTACTGTATAGAAGGTGGATAGAGGTCTAAGATGTGTTGGTTAGTGCTTTGTTGGGCTATTTTGATTTTGTAGAAATTAGCAAGGGTTTGAGGGTCTATGGTGTTATCTGTTTCGTTGGTAGTGTTGTTGTTGGTGAGAGATTTTATGATTTGAAAGAGTTCTCGTGGTCGGTTGATGGATTTTGAGAGAATGTTCAAATAGTATTCTTTTTTTGCATGATTTATTGAGTCTCTATATTGTTTTAGTGTGGCCATCTATAGGGTCTATTGTGTGGGGGATTTAGAGTGGCACCATTTATGTTCTGCTTTAAGTAAATCATTCCTGAGTAGTTTTAGTTTGGGTTTAAACCATGGGTAGTTGTGTTTTTTGTGGATTTATGTTAATTGGGTTGCTTTTAATTCCCTTTTTATGATAGATAGTACACCACCTCCTCTTTTGGAGGTCCAGTGTTTGTGGTATATTTGGTAATTTGGAACATTAAGTTGATTGATCAGGACCTGGTCAGTGTCTGATAACCATGTTTCTGTAATACACAGGAGGTCTGGTGTGTGTTCAGCAATGATGTCTTGTATTAGTGGTATTTTATTTCTAATCGATCGAGCATTGATAAGCATGCAAGTGAGGTTTCTATAGTAGAGGGAGTCTGGTTCAGGGGGTTGTGGGTTAATTGTGTGGAGTTTGACATTGATTAGTCTAGAGTACTTAGGTTTTGCCTACTGTTTAGGATTGTGGTAGTAGTAATTTCTCAATTGCCTGAAGTCTGAGGAGATTGTAGGGATGAGTTCATAGTGAGGTGTGATGACAAACTACCCATACATGTTACATCTTATGAACTTCAGCAGGAGGCTCTCTTTGGCACGATGCAAGTATTACACTGAGCATTAGCAGTAAATTTGAGAGATTAAGTTCATATTCCACATACCCTGGCTTAGAAGTGAGGTTCATGACTGCAATGGTATGCGCAAAACTAACCAATTAGGAGAAACTACCCAGATTTAAAGTATTTCTTTCTACTAAGAAGCTTTGCTACAATCTTAGCTTTCAGAACATTTAGTTCCTTGAAGAAGCTTAATCCAGTATTCCTTAGAAACTTTCCAATTTATAAAGCAGGAAAAGTTTCCCTGTTTCTTTTCCAACCCTGCGCCAAGAAATCCCTTTTCAGGATTTTGGTTGTATTTCTCAGCAGACAAAAGCTGAGCCAATTCCTTATGCTCAGGAGCTTTTCACTACTTCAATAAAAAGTCTTAAAAAAGCTTCCTTCTGTTCCTTCCTTATACACTCTCTCTTAGTTCTATCCACAACCAGGAAATGAAAACTCAGTCAGAAGATTCTGCTTTGAGTTGTTTGAGCAAATCCTTTCTCTCCTATACAGCTTGTACCCAGCAAATCTGTGTTTCACACAGGGCACAATTAATAAAACTCAGACTCTGTTAACGCTCTGTCTTTCAATTCTCTCTCTAAGCAGGCATCAAACAATAAGCAGAACAATGACTTAACAAAGTTAAACCTTTATAACTCAATTTCCAGTTACCTTAAACTTTCACAGCCCACACAAATCTTCTTCCCTCTTCTTTTCCAGCCCCCAACTGCTTCTTTCAGTTTCACTTCAGTCCTCCTAAGATCAACTGTTTAGTGGTCTTCCACTGCTAGAACTGCAAATAGTACCCCAATACTGCTCTGGAAAAGAGTAAAATCCCCCCCCCCCCCCCAAGTCTCCAGATGCAAGTATTTTTCTACAATACATCAGACTATATCCTAGGGTTCTGTGCTGTTCTTGTAAGCCTCTGAAGCAGCACATTTAAATACTGCCTCCCTGCATCAGGCTCTAAAGTTTCTCTCCTGAAAGACTGCTCACTAAAGAGATCCCTGCACTTCCTCCAGACCCTGCACTTCCCCCAGCACACTCAAAGCTTTTCTATGGGGCCGGGACTTGTTTTTAAATTAAACTTCATTTTCAGCATCAAAATAGGCTTTTTAAAATCTGCAAATCCAGGATTACACTTCTTTCAATTTATCTGAGGCTCCAGTGCTCTCTCTGGGTCCTGGGAGTGAAGTTCTGCACCCCAACTGGGGCACCAAACAGGTAATCTATTTATTTTAACCTACTACTGATTACATTACCTGCTACTGGTTACATTAAGTAGAAAAGCTATTTATTTTTCCTGTCTGGTATAGAAAGGAGCAACAGGGAGGGATAATGGTTGGGCAGGCATGTTAAAGTTTTATTGAAGTGAAGGAAGGGCTGCCTTTGCACCATCTGCTATGGGTTGGGGTGGGGGAATAGAGCAGGCACAGCTGGGAGCCAGTCAGCTTGTAAAGAGGAAGATAAGCCGCATAATTGATAATTCAGTGCTACAGGTGGTCTGTCAAACCAATGTGACTAGTAGTAATTGTAAATTATTTGAATTGCTACTTGTGCCACCCTAAAATTGTGCCACCCTAGGTGGCTGCCTAGTTTGCCTAGTGCTAGGGCTGGCCTTGCTGACAGTGTTGCCATATTTTTATTTAGGGTCATTCATCGAAATGACTGCTGCTCATTCCCACAGTTCACTTCCACAGACTAGTATCTGATTGTTTCTTTTCATCATTGAAGCTGTTTTGTGTTGTGTCCTTAAAATGACCTGGTCAAGGATGCCATACAAACCCATAAATAACACAGGTACACTAAAAAAATTTTTTTTTAAACTGCCTCTAATGTTTCGATTGATTTTTACATTTTTTGGTGCGCTGAATCCAAATCTGGTAACCAATTTGTTCCATCACGTACATATTTTTTGCTACATTGGGTTAGCAGTTTGAGGTGAACGTTTCAGATTGAGTGCGATCGAGATAAAAGTTTCTTGGATGAATTCTTTATACTAATTGTTTAGTAGTTATTCAAATAAGAATAAAGAAAATTGTAACAAAGCAGCACATAAGAATAGAGTAATGTCAACAAAACACACTGTGATGGTAGCAAAATTGTCTGCACTTAAAACAGCCACATACATGTGGAGAGGTGGTAATAGAATTTTATCACGAGGTACCAAGCTCTCATGAAGAACATTTTTCTCACCGGGTCTCAAATACTCCCGAATTGGCCAGTCTTTTTTCCCCCCAGTGTAGGTCGCGGGCCCGGCTATCCCACAAGCTAAGGAAGCAGGGATATTTGGTGAAACCAGATTGCTGCCCTAATAGCATGGATAGAATTTTAAAGTCTCCACAAATCATCCACTTATGCTCATCATAACGAATCTTCTGAAGAATCAGGGCCAAATTCTCGTATTTTTCTTGGAGAATAACAGAGTGAGCAATAGGAACTGAAGCGAATGTGTTGCCATTATGAAGAAGAACAACTTTTATGCTGTCTTTTGACAAATCAATGAACAGCCGCCATTCAGCAGGATCATACTTGAGTTTAAACTTTTCCATCATTCCGTATATATCGTTGCAAAATACCAAATCTTCCTCTTTGCTGAAATACTTCAAAAATTGTGTCTCGCGGTTGCGGTACCAATAAAAAGTTGTTCCTGGTGACAATAGATTTTTCTGTTTAAGCCGAGAACCTAGCAGTTGGGCAGCATCTTTTGGGAGTCCTAAATCCCGGACTAAATCATTCAATTCAGCTTGAGAGAAAAGTTCAGGTTTCGGATCTGGTTCAGTTTCAAACTCGGAAGTACTGGACTCATCGGGAAAAGCCATCTGATAAGTCTCATCATGATCAGAACCGTCCACACAAATATGATCCAAAGATTTTGGTGGTTCAGGCACAGGTACTTCGTTGCTATGAGGCATAGGCCTAATTGCTGAGGGAAGGTTGGGGTAACTTATTACGTTCTTATTTTTTAAGTTGTATCCCTTCACAATGCAAGAGCAAAAATAGCAGTCACTGCTGTGGTCTCTTTGTTCACGCCACATCATAGGTATTCCGAAACGAAATGCTTGTTTTTTACCTTCCATCCATAAGCGTAGATCTTCCTCACATGTCTTGCACACTTTGTGAGGAGCCCACAGTTTGTCTTGATCGCCTAACTTCAAACCGAAATAGGCGAAATATACTTTTTTAATAAATGCAGAAATGTTCCTCTGCCGCTTTTTCACGGTATATTCCCCACAAATAAAACAAAAACTGTCCGGAGAGTTGACGCAACCTCTGGCTCTGTGAGCCATCACAAATACACAGCACTGCAAACTACAACTGTAGTGAACCACTTCGGAATAAAGCTGGATTACGACTGAGCAAACAAAAGGTAATAATGAACTTGCAAGAAACTGAAATTTGACAGGAACGTTCATGTCGCAACCACCGTGTTTGAGCGAGCGAACGAGGCGAGGTGAACAGGAAAGAACATGCGCCAGCGCGAGTACTGGATTTAGCCCCCCGCCTCCCAATTGTCCTGTTAATGTATAAAATGAATACAAAACACTCTAAAATATCATGTGGGAGTGTTTCTAGTTAGTTCACCATTACAACCTCTATTTTGGGCCAAGAAAATAAACTGCAGTCGGCTAAAAAGAAATTATGTGAACATTCCTTATATGGGTAAGAAATCTAATTTTGCAAGAAAACGTGACGTGATGGAACATTTTGGCTATTTTTCCTGGATTCAAAACCCCAAAATCTATAGGAATCAGTTGCAAAACTGGAGGCAGTTTTTTGGTAGTGTACCTGTGTAATGAGTATCTTAGCGATTGGAGCAGAACTGGCAAGAGCCTGTTGAAAAGAAATTAGCTGCATATTACTGAGTCTAAACTTCTCTTTTAGGTTATATATTTTGTCATTAGAAAGGTGTAGCTCTTTTTAATTTAATTTATTGGGTTTTAAATCACACTCCATTAAAAGTTGAAAGATAACAGAACATAAAGCAACAGCATTTCAAGTACAAATTAAAGGGAAAAAAACCTATCCTAATATCTCCTTCTAAACCCCCCCATAGAAGAGATTCTTAGTAAAAAAACAAAACAAAAAAACAAAACAAAAAAACAACCCTGAAGCTGATACTCCATAGTAAACTAAATCATAAAGACTGAGAATGTTGACCCATTAGCACTAATTCAGTGCCTACCTAACCAAAGGAAGCTAAGATGGCAGCTTGTGGGACAGCACCAGGCCACAAAATCACATTTATTGGGACTCTAGCATTCAGGAAGCTCCTTATCTGCTTGGCATCATATAAGATATAGAAATTATTTTCATATGTATTTATTTATTAAGATTTAGTATTCATCTTTAAGAAGCGATTCATCCAAGACAGCGTGCAGCAGATGCAACTGAACAAACAAGGGGTTATTAGAGAAGCAGTCCTGCATCCAAAAGCAGCGTTGAGATGTTTAGATTGAAAGACATTTCTCAATGCCATTTTAGAATCTGCTTTTTGTAGACGTAGGAATGCTCAAGATGTCTACAGAGTCAGGGGGAGTGGCGAGTGGTGTTGGCAGGGCCCACAATGCAGATGTAGATTTCCCATTTTATAAAAGGAATTTATACAAAGGAGAGAGGATGGTCAAATGCCTCCCAGGCTCCTCAGCCAGCAGGAATAAAAACAAATTGTTGGTATAGTTAGTGCAGAAAATGAGCACTCCAAAACTGATATTGTCATCCACTTGAGTACAAATGACTTCACGCTCAGCTAAGGCTTTCAAGTTTTACAATTGCCTGTTTTTTTTATAAACTTTAACAGTTGAATATAGGTTTTTAGGAATCTTCAGCCTGTCTATGTTCCTTGCATAGCCTTTAAATCAGATATCTGAGTGTGCCCTCAGTTCATAGAAGGCCTACTGGCCAGGGACACTTAAGTCACCGCCCACCCTACCCCTCACCCCACCCACCCCAGGGTTGCATTGCCTATATAGTCATCATAAACATTGACACCTGTCCTTTAATTGTTACACCCACTTTTTCTCCTTTTATCCTCCTAGGACAGCTGAGTCAGAATGTTGTGTATTCAATGTAATCACTGTGGTGCTTTCATTTTGAGGCAGAACCTAAGAGCTTGCTTTACATGCCTCAAGTTAGCTGCTATGCATAACGAATTGGGAAGAATTAGCTGCAATTCAACACACCTCCTCTAGGATACAAACTGAACAAAATCCACCACCACTCCCAGAAAGAATCAAACAGCCCAAGAACAAATGGATCACAGTGGGCTCTGGTAGGTTGCAACCTGTAACACAGAGACACCCTATTTATTTATTTATTTATTTATTTATTTAAGAGCTCTTATATACCGCGATATTTGACATCAGTGCGGTTTACATTAAACAAAATACACTCAGATTTAGAGAACTTGTCCAAGTTACAGGTAACAGGGGAATAAAACAAGGATTAACTGGGGAATAGCATATAAATAATTAAATAAAAGCAATTACATAAGACTAGAGATCTTGAGTGGGTATAGAGACATGTCATAAATAACATTTAACAGAGCAGGTATATACAGTGAAATATCTTAAGGTGGAACGGTCTAACATCATCATTTAACTATTATTGCTGAGTTGAGATAATGGGGTGAGAGGGGGAAATATTGATGTAAGAGAAGTGTTGTAAAAAAGGTGGGTTTTTAAAGCTTTTCTAAATTGTGATATATCTTTTATCAATCTGATGTTTAATGGAAGCTTATTCCAGCACCTTGGAGCAAAGGATGAAAATGATCTGTTAATGGTAGTTTGAGTACATTTTACTAATTCATTTGGAATCACTAGAGTATTTTCAGTTGTAGATCTTCTTGATCTGTTGTTTTGGGTATGAATGAGTAGATCAGAGATTGAAGGAGGTGAAATATTATACATCAAGAGAGATCCCTGCATAATACTTTCTCTGCCTTGGATAATAAGGGTGCCCAATCCATGGAAACTGAAGTGCCCTTAAATGAGACTTAATGCCTTATCTACTGATAATATACCAAATAGGAAGAAAAATTTCCAAAACAGAAAACTACTACTACTTGGAGATTCCATCATCAGAGGCACCAACTTGAGAACACAACTCAAAGGAGAGAGGATGGTCAAATGCCTCCCAGGCTCTTCAGCCAACAGGAATACAAACCAAATTGTTGGTATAGTTAGTGCAGAAAGTGAGCACTCCAAAACTGATATTGTCATCCACTTGGGTATAAATGACCCAGTTAGAAACAGTGCCTCTGCAGTTCAACGGGACTTCCAGACTCTGGGAGAGAAACTCAAGCCCATTGCTAACACTATAGCGTTCTCATAAGTTCTACTTGTTCATGGTAATGGAGCAGACAGGCTGCATTGCATAAACAGCTTTAATACATGGCTCCAAACCTGGTGCAAACAAGAAGGATTTAGATATATAGGTGACTGGGGAAACATATGGATCAACAAGAGATTATACTGTGCTGAAGGACTCAACAAGAGACTATACTGTGCTGCAGGGAAAAGGATCTTAAGTGAAAAATTCAAGCAGTATGTGGATAAGCATTTAAACTAGGGAAAGGGGGTGATGGATGAAGAAGGACAAGTTCAGCATGTCACTCCCAGCAAAAGCAAAACAACATTGGAAACAGCCACACTTTTGAACCATGCATCAATGACTAGCAGGAAGGGATGTGTAGAACAAAATCCATGCAAAACGCATGCAAGCCAGTCAACAAATACTGGAAAGCAATGAGCACAAATGCTCAAAGCCTAGCCAACAAAGTTCCTGATCTGGAAGCCCTAATAGTGGAAATAGACTTGGACATTGTGGCCATTAGAGAAACATGGTTTAATGAGTCACATGAATGGGATATAGCTATAGCTGGCTATAATATATTTAGAAGAGACAGAGAGGGTAGAAAAGGAGGAGGAGGAGTAGCCCTATATGTCAAAAGCAATATTAAAGCTGCTGAAATGCAGGGGATGTGGGGAAAAGAAGAACCGCTGTGGATTGTGTTGGAAAGAGGAGATGGCACTATCATCCATACTGGTGTAGTCTACAAGCCTCAAACTCAAACCGAAGAAATGGATAGCAAATTGATTATTGATATTGCAAAAATATCCATGAAGAGGGAAGTGATCATATTGGGTGACTTCAATCTACCCGATGTGCATTGGAGTGTTCCTTCTGAAAATCTGGAAAGAAGTAAAAAAATTGTGGATGCCTTCCAAGATGTGTTACTTAAACAAATGGTGATGGAACTGACCAGGGAGAGCTCCGTGCTAGATTTAGTGCTCACCAATGGAGATAGCATAACAAATATCCAGGCGGGTGCCCATGTGAGCAGCAGTGATCATCACATGGTGTGGTTTGAGATAAAAGCAGATAGAATCCAATCACAGCAAGATCAAAGTCCTAGACTTCAAAAACAGGGAGGGGTTAAGGGAAGTGGAATTGTAATGGGCTAAACTAAAGGAGGCAATAAAAGGTGCAACAGATCTGCAACCATCTACCAAGCTCTGATACTACCGCATTTCGACTTCGCCAACTCCATTCTACAAGGACTCCCACAATCCACCGTAAGCGCCTTACAGCTTGCCATGAACACCGCTGCCAGGGTTCTTCTAGGAGCGCCCAAAAATGAACACATCACACCTATCCTCAAACAGCTCCATTGGCTCCCTATACACGGAAGACTTACATTCAAAACCCTTATTCTCACTTTTAAGGCCATAAATGGTTTATCGTCCACATCACTTTCTAAACTCATCCAAACCGTCCCATCAAACAGAAATAGGAGACAGGCAGCATTAAACTCACTAACAACCCCAAAGGCTATAACAACGTGCAGCCTATCAACGTCAAACAGAGCTTTCATGTTTAGCGCACCAAAATGCTGGAATTCTCTCACACCTGATCTCCGCGCCATAACCGACCTAACCCAGTTCAGAAAGGCCCTTAAACTGCACCTTTTCATCAAATACTACCCCACATGAAGCGTAACATAATAGCCCCACCCTAATACAATCCACATGAAGCGTAACATAATAGCCCCTCCCTAATACAATCCACAGTCTCTCTCCTTGTTCCAAGCATTCCTGCTAATTTTATGTAAATAGTTTGAGCATGTTATCTAGTTAATAGATTATATACTCCATGTAAATAGTTCTCCCATGTTATCCAAGTTGATACTCCTGTTATATGTAATACCAAACAGCCTGTTGTTCTGGTTTCTTTATGTTATCTGTAAACCGCGCTGATGTCAAAGAGTGCGGTATCTAAGAAGTTGAAATAAATAAAAAATAAATAAATAAATAAACAGATACATATGTAAAGAAAGTAAATAAAAACAAGAGGAAAAGGAAACTTATTTCGTTCTCCAAAGAAGTAGCTCCACAAATAAAGGCAAAAAACCACAGCTTTCACAAAATTCAGAAGCTCACAAACAGAGGAGCACAGAAAAGAATACAAGATCAAACTAAAAGAGACAAGAAGAGAAATGAGGATAGCAAAATCAAAGACAGAAGAAAAGATGGCTAAAGATGTAAAGTGTGGCAACAAAACTTTTTTCAGGTATATTCGGGAGAGGAGGAAAATCAGAGGTGCTGGGAACAGATTCGTGGAAAGTGACATTGAAAAAGCTAAAATGCTAAACAAATACTTCTGCTCTGTTTTCACTAGAGAAAATCCTGGAGAAGGACCACCTGTGATTGACAACTATACAAATGGGAATGGAGTAGATACAACACCATTCACAAAAGATAATGTGTTAGAACACTTGCAAAACTGAAAGTGGGCAAGGCTATGGGACCAGATGGGATATATCCCAGAATACGGAAAGAGCTCAGAGAGGTTCTTGCAGGGCCTTTAAAGGGTGTTTTTAATAGATCTTTGGAGACAGGAGAAGTTCCATAGGACTGGAGAAAGACTGATGTGGTACCTCTCCACAAAAGTGGTAATTGGGAAGAAGTGACAAACTATAGGCCAGTAAGCCTTACCTCATTGGCAGGAGAAGTAATGGAGGCACTCCTGAAAGAGTGAATAGTGGACTTCCTCAAAACCAACAGGTTGCATGATCTGAGGCAACATGGTTTTACCAAAGGATGATCTTGCCAAACAGATTTGATTGAGTCCTTTGACTGGGTGATCACAGAACTAGATCAAGGGCATGCAACGGATGTGATCTACCTAGATTTCAGCAAACCTTTTGATATTGTTCCTCATAGGAGACTTATCAATAAATTCAACTGCTTGGGGATGGTTTCCAAGGTGGTGAACTGAATCAGATATTGGTGGACTGACAGACGACAGAAGGTGATGGTAAATGGAACTCACTTAGATGAAAGGAAGGTGATTAGTGGTGATTAAGGTTCAGTCCTGGGACCGGTACTGTTCAATATATTTGTAAGTGATATTGCTGAAGGGCTGAATGGAAAAGTCTGTCTTTTTGCAGATGACACAAAAATTTGCAAAAGAGTGGACTCCCCTGAGAGAGTGGAGGACATGAGGAAAGATCTACAAAAGCTGGAAGAATGGTCTAATGCTTGGCAGTTAAGATTTAATGTAAAGAAGTGCAGTGTCATGCACTTGGGGAGCAGAAATCCAAGGGAACTGTATGCGATAGGGGGTGAGAGATTGGTGTGCACAGACCAGGAGAAGGACCTCAGAGTGATTGTTTCTAATGATCTCAAGGTGGTGAAACAATTTGACAAGGCAGTGGCAAAAGCCAGAAGGATGCTGGGTTGCATACAGAGAGAAATTACCAGCAGAAAGGAAGAGGTACTAATGCCACTGTAAAAGTCACTGGTGAGGCCTCACTTGGAATATTGTGTTCAGTTTTGGAGACCATATCTCGCAAAGGATATAAAAAGACTGGAAGCGGTTCAGAGGAAGGCAACCAAAATGATTTGGAGCCTGTGTCAGAAGACTTATGAGAAGAGACTTGACGATCTAAATATGTACACTCGGGAGGTGAGGAGGGACAGGGGAGATATGATTCAGACCTTTAAATACTTGAAGAGTATTAATGAACAAACAAACCTCTTCCAAAGACGGGGAAGCTGTAAAACTAGAGGGCATAACATGAAGCTGCAAGGGGGTAAACTGAAAGGCAATGTCAGGAAATACTTTTTCACCGAAAGGGTGGTGGATGCTTGGAATGCCCTCCCAATGGAAGTGGTGGGGACAAATACAGTGACAGAATTCAAAATGGCTTGGGACAGACACAATGGATCCCTTTATAGCAATATGATCAAATCAAAATAAACATAACTATCTCTTATAGCTGAACAAGTAGGGGTGACCTACACAGAGCGGTAGGTACACCCCTAAATAAAGGCATGGAGAGGGTTGACCTGCATGGAGCAGCAGGTGCACCTGCTCTTGTCACCTTGCTGGGCAGACTAGATGGTTCATACTGATAGCGTATAGCTACTTGTCCCATTAGGTCAGTGATTCTCAACAGACCCGACAGACTGCATTCATGTGCATGATACACCGAATGCTACAATCTGCAGTTGAACAAAAAGCCAGCTCAAATATCATTGGAGTGGGGAAGCAGAATTAGGGAACACTTACAGGGATTTCAAGTACCTGGCTCTTTGCTTTGCACTTTCCCCAGACTGTGGGCACACCCTAGGGATTGCATGGGCTTGCTGTCTGTCAGATGTTTGGTAAGACACCTCCCAGCCCTTACTATACTATACTATACTATACTACTATACACATACTAGTGTGTCCCGACACATTGGTTGAGAACCTCTGTATTAGGGGATAATGAGGCAAAGGCTATGGCTAGAATGAGTTCAGATTTGGCAGTTATTGCACATTAGTGGAATGAGAATCACTTGGTTCTCAATGTCCAGAAAACATACATTCTGTTATTGAGGGAGGGGGGATGGCTTCAGACAGAAAGCAATTTGTGAAACAGTGCGGAAATTTTCAGCTGATGAAGGAGGTGAAACATCTGGGCTAGTACCTGGATGGAAGATTATCTGGAGAAGGTCAGGTAAGTCAATTTTTTGGGAAACTGAGGGCTCTGCAGCAATTATGCCCTTTTTTGAAGTTTGATATGTTTATGTTGGTGATGCATTTGTCACTACTTTCCATCATGGACAATTGTAATAGTTTGTATGTGGAGTTACTAGGATAGCTGCTTCACCTCCTACAAGTTGCTCAAAATATGGCATGTTGAGTAATTATTTTTAAGTAATCAAGATGGATGTCATAGTAACATAGTAAATGATGGCAGATAAAGACCAGCATGGTCCATCCAGTCTGCCCAGCAAATATACAGCAAGAGTAGGTGCATCCGTCGCTCCATGCAGGCCACCCCTCCCCATGTCTTTGTTTAGGGGTGGACCCACCACTCCATGTAGGACACCCCTATTTGTTGAGAAGTTAGGTGGTTCCGTTTATTTATCCTATTGCTATAAAGGGATCCACAGTGCTTGTCCCATGCTGTTTTGAATTCTGTCACCGTGTTTGCCCCCACCACTTCCATCAGGAGAACATTCCAAGCATCCACCACCCTTTCAGTGAAAAAATATTTCCTGACATTGCCTTTCAATTTTCCACCTTGCAGCTTCATGTTATGCCCTCTAGTTTTGCAGCTTCCCCGTCTTTGGAAGAGGTTTGTTTGTTCATCATTTCTCTTTAAGTATTTAAAGGTCTGAATCATATCTCCCCTATCCCTCCTCTCCTCCAAAGTGTACATATTTGGGTCTTCAAGTCTCTTCTCATAGGGTTTCTTACGCAGGCTCCAAATCATTTTGGTCGCCTTCCTCTGAACAGTTTCCAGTCTTTTTACATCTTTTGCAAGATATGGTCTCCAAAACTGAACACAGTATTCCAAGTGAGGCCTCACCAGTGACCTGTACAGTGGCATAGGTACCTCTTCCTTTCTGCTGGTAATCCCTCTTTGTATGCAGCCCAACATCCTCTTGGCTCTTGCCACCACCTTGTCGCACTGTTTTGCCACCTTGAGATCATCCTTGCTGAAATGGCTACATTGGTTGATAATTGCAACACGATTTAGATTTAAACTGCTATATGTTGCATTTTGAGGGTTACAGAGTGAGGGTCCAGGTTACCTGGCCAATAAATTGCAATGGTATGCTCCCTATAGACAATTGAGATCTAGCCAGGAGGTGCTGTTGGTGTTGTTGTCTGTGAAAGAGCACAATATTGAAAACATGGCTATTTACCAATTAAGGGGTGGGGGGGCTGTGGGAAGGGATAATTCCTCAGCTGCTGTTTTATGAATCTCAGTGATGATTTATGTTGTTAGTTTGTGTTTTTTAAATTGTTGTTTTTATGTTTTGGTTATACACCGCTTCAGTCGCTTCATATGAGACATATAGGTAACATAGTAACATAGTATATGATGGCAGATAAAGACCATCATGGTCCATCTAGACTGCCCAGCAAAGTGACAAGAGTAGGTGCACCTGCTGCTCTGTGCAGGTCACCCCTCCCCACTGCTCCATGTAGGTCACCACTATTGTTGAGATATCAGAGAGAGTTAAGGTTATTTTGATTTTATCCTGTTGCTATAAAAAATTCTACTGTGTCTGTCCCATGCCATTTTGGATTCTGTCACTGTATTTGCTCCCACCACTTACATCGGGAGGGTATTCCAAGCATCCACCACCCTTTCAGTGAAAAAGTATTTCCTGAAGTTGCCTTTCAGTTTACCCCCTTGCAGCTTCATGTTATTTTGAAGCTTCCCTGTCTTTGAAAAAGGTTTGTTTGTTCATTAATACTCTTTAAGTATTTAAAGGTCTGTATCATATCTCCCCTGTGCCTCCTTTCCTCTAGAGTAAATATATTTAGGTCTTCAAATCTCTTCTCATATCTTCTGGCGTAGGCACCCAATCATTTTGGTTGCCTTCCTGTGAACCGTTTCCAGTCTTTTATATCCTTTGCAAGATATAGTCTCGAAAACTGAACACAATATTCCAAGTGAGGCCTGACCACTGACTTGTACAGTACCTCCTCCTTTCTCCTGGTAATTCCTCTCTGTATGCAACCCCAACATCCTTCTGGCTTTTGCCACTGCCTTGTCACACTGTTTTGCCACCTTGAGATCCTCTGAAACAATCACTCCAAGGTCCTTCTCCTTGCCCATGCACACCAATCTCTCACCCCCTATCGCATACAATTTCCTTGGATTTCTGCATCCCAAGTGCATGACACTGCATTACTTCACATTAAATCTTAAATGTCAAGCATTAGACCATTCTTACAGCTTTTGTAGATCTTTTTTCATGTCATCTGCAAAAAGAAAGACTTTTCCGTTCAGTCCTTCAGCAATATCAGTACCGGTCCCAGGACCAATCCCTGGGGCACACCACTAATCACCTTCTTTTTATCTGAGTGAGTTCTGTTTACACTCACCTTCTGTCATGTGTAAGTCAACCAATTTCTGATCCAGTTCACCACCTTGGAACCCATCCCCAGGCTGTTCAGTTTATTGATAAGCCTCTTATGAGGAACAGTATCAAATGCTTTGCTAAAATCTAGATGATCTGTAAGAATGAAAAATAAATAAATAAATAACATACTGTAAGCATCCAATGATATTATGGTGGTCAAACAAGTAGAAAGGTTGACAGCAAATGCCAGAATGATGCTTGGGTACATAAGGAGAGGAATGGTCAGCAAGAAAAAGGAGATGATAGTGCCACAGCATAAGTCTCTAGTGAGACCTCATTAGGAGTACAGTGAGCAATTCTGGAGAGTGCACCTTCAAAAAGATATAAACAGGATGGAGTCGGTTCAGAGGAAAGCTATTAAAATGGTCTTCATTATAAAGAATATGCAAAAAGACTCAAAATCTCAATATATATATTTTGGAGGAAAGACAGAAGGGGGAGGTGATAGATATATTTAAATATCCATGTGGCATAAATACACAGGACTTGGGCCTCTTTCAATTGCAAGTTAACTATAGATGAAGAGGGCATAGGATGAAGGTGAAAGAAGAGAAACTCAAGAGTAATTTAAAGAAATATTTTTTTATGGAAAGGGTGGTGGATGCGTGGAATAGCTTCGCAGTCGAGGTGGCAGAGACAAGGACTATATATGAATTCATGAAAATAAGGGACAAGCGCAGAGTAGAACGGATTTTTGGACTTAGTCATTAATATGGACGGGCAAATTGTAGGGGCCATATGGTCTTTATCTGCTATCATTTTCTATTTATGTTTCCTTCTGTTTCTATTAGAAAGGTCTTCCTAATCTGTCAGTAGCTTTTGAATAGTGATAACATTCTGTAGAGTTTACTACACAGTATCCTCCAATTTGTCGGTGTGCTCTCCCAGCGACATCATCCTTTAATGTGAAAAGGTCAACTGCATCATTTTTTGAGAATTTGAAGCTCCAATCAGCATTGAGTCAGAAACAGCAAAAATCTTTTGGCAAGATTTTCACTGGAGTCAGAGGGTCTGCTTTATATTGTTTCCAGCCCAAACTATTCACTGATTTTAGTTGCTGACGTTCTTGTACCCTCAGCTCAGTTGAAGATAGCTCAAAGTCAGTGATTATTCTTACATTAAATTTTGATTTCTCAAGAGAGTTCAGCTTATGCAGCCATTCATGTGGAGCTCCAAAGTGCTCCCCTCACAAACAAAACCTACTGAGACCATTTGCATATTTTTTGTTTGTTTTAGGTAATTTGTATACATATTAGTGTTCCCACCAGAGAACTCGCAGTGATGCTAATACTCTTCTAAATAGTATTGGGGAGATATTCAAAGACATTTAGGGAGTTTGCAAATCTGCAAACAGCCTAAATGCTTCTCTTTGGGATATTCAGTAGTTAGTGCCACTGAATATCTTTGGGTGTAGCCACTAAGTGTCAGCTAGCATCCGGGGTGCTCTGGGTTAGAGTGAGGGTAGAATCCAGTGATAACCAGCTAGCATTAGCTGCCACCACTGAATTCCCCCCCCCCCCCTATATTTAATATGCTCTTTGTTTGTTAACAGGCAGAGCAGTTTACAAGCTTTTTAAAATCCAAAAAGGGCAGGAAAGGAACTCTATAATTTCATAGGAAAGTCCTTAAATTAAACAGAAGATGGACATAGAGTGCCACATGTAGATTTGTCAAAGTGAGCCCACTTGCCTCTGTTCCAAATGCTTCTACGAATAAATGGGTTTTAAGCAAGGTTTTAAATTTCTTGTAGATGACTTCGAACTGGACTGGAGGTGGAAGACTATTCCAGAGTGCAGGGACAAAGGAAAAAATGCAGATTTCCAGATTGATTACAGCTTAGCCTTGACAGGGGATGGGATAACCAGATGGTTTCTGTCTAATGAACATAAACAACGAGGTGGGACATAAAGTGGTGTAAGGACTGAAAGGTAAATGGGGGCTTCATTATGGATCATCTTATGAGTTAGAGGTAGAATTTTATATTGAATATGGGACAGAAACAATGATGTTGAATAAAAAATGTAGTTACATGGTCTTACTTAGCATGTGCAAGGACTCATAAAGATGTGTTTTGAATGCCCTTTCACCTACTTTTGGTATGAAAAGCCCTTTAAAAGTTTGTAGGCTCTCAATTGCCGGCTCTTTACATGCACACTATGGTGCTTAATGAATCGTTGATTTTCCAGAGGCCGGTGAGTAGATTAACTGACTTTGAATGTTGTTCTGAGCAAGCACAAGTAAATTACTATAGTCCGGTTCACATTAGGAATACAGTAAGGTTTGTAAGTGGTTCAGGGAAACTTTATTCACTTATACATTCACTTTAAGATGTAGTTCATTGTTTGGACATTAGTCTGTTTGTATCATTTGCCTATAAATTTGGACCCGTTGGATAAGTTTTATTGCTTGTAGTCCATCTTTGTTCACATGAGAAGTTTGCATTTTAGTTTGTCATTGGGAAAACACAAGACTAACATATATAGGTGTTTAACATAGAGTGAGTATATATGGGTGCCAGTAACTGAATTCAAAAAAGCATGGGACAAACACAGAGGATCTCTAAAGGTAAAAAGGGGACTGTTGTAGTTGTTGATATGGAAGGACAGACTAGATAGGCCATGTGGTCTTTTTCTGTCATCATATTTCTATGTTTCTATGTTTCTATATCCAGTCCAGTCTATAGTTCTTCCTCATCCATAAGTTTCAGATGCACTATTCGGGCTCTAAAATTATTCTTTGATTTCTTGTTTTGTGCTGATTTTAGTTTGGGTTTTTATTTATATTTCACACCTAATTTTTATTTTCACTTTTGCTCTCAATTATTTATTCTCTATATTTATAATTTATTTATAAGTTCAATGCCTTATGGTTGGTTTTACATGTTGATATTTAATTTATATACATGTGTCTGTAAATGAGTGTGTGCTCTTGGACGTATTCAGACCAGGAAAGGACGTAGAGTTCAGAAGCGGTGATGTGCTGCAAAAGCAGACCTAGCCAAATGGGAGAGTTGTGTGGAGCAACACAGGTCAACATCTATAAAGATGCCTAGATACTTAAATGAGTGCTTAAGTGAGAGAGGAGAGTTGTTAAGGACTGGAGCTAATGTTGAAGTATCTGTGCATGCTGTAATCCAAGTGGCAGATTATTTCTGAAGTTTATGTTTTAAGGCATTATCATGTAACCAGGAAGCAACTGTCTCAAAATATATATTGATGTGGGTGATATTAAGGGAGAAGCTATCCATTGGAGTGATAAGGAGGTTATTATTTGCGTAAATGTAACAGAAAGTCCCTAATGATTGAATGAGGGAGCTTAACGGATCAGGAAGATATTAAACAGTAAGGGTGAGAGGATTGATCCTTGTGTACTCCACAGTGCAATGGATGGAGGGTTGATTTACAGCACAGTGATAATAATAATGGGTGATTTCAATTACTCTGGTATCGACTGGGTCAGTGTCACAGCAGGACATGCTAGGAAGATAACGTTTCTAGATGAAATAAATGACTTCTTCTTGGAGCAGCTAGTCCATGAAACAACAAGAGGGGAAGTCATTTTTGACCTAGTCCTTAGAAGAATACAAGATCTAGTGCAAGAGATAAGGGTGCTGGAGCCATTTGGCAATAGTGATCATAGCATGATCATGTTTGGTTTAATAAATGGAGGAAGGACAGCAAGGAAATCCACAGTGCTACCTTTAAACTTTCAAAAGGGAGATTATGATAAAATGAGGAACACAGTTAAGAAAAAACTAAAAGGAGCAGCTGCAAAGGTTAAAGATTTACACCAGACATGGGTGTTATTTAAAAATACTATATTTGAAGCACAGATCAGCAGTATTACATGCTTTAAGAAAAGTGGAAGGAAGTCCGAAAAACTGCTAGAATGGTTTAAAAGTGAGGGTTAAAAGTGCTGTAGCAAAAAATGAATCTTTCAGGAAATGGAAAAAGGAGCCAAAGGATGAAAATGGGAAACAACATAAGCACTGGCAAATTAGATGCAAGGCATTGATAAGGCAGGCAAAGAGAGAATTTGAAAAATGCTTACTGTGGAAGCAAAAAGGCATAATAAAATCTTTTTCATGGGACAAGGGGCATGTCAAGATGGCAGATTGCTGAGCTGTTCGTGTGGCGGCTGTTTTTCTTCATGGGGAGGAAGCGTAAGACTAAGGGGGTTGCGGTGCCCTCTTGCACTCTGGAGGCTTCTATACCTTTATCTGCGATGGCCCAAGGGCCTTTGAATACTTTTTTTCGGCCAATGCAGCAACTGGTGATTCCAAGGGGAGGTAACCCTGGCTGCAGGTACATAGGGGCTGGAAGGCTCAACATCTTCTTCAGGATAGTCATCTCTCTCCCCTTGCTCGTGGCAGCCTTCTAAGGTGCAGTGCTTCCAGCAGGATTCTGTGAGTGGTCTGTGACGAAGTGCCTCCTGGACTGGGAGTAGTGCTGAGTCCTGGGGGTCAGGCACCAGAATCTCAGGAGTTGGAATATCGATGCCCTTTTAGCACCTAACACTTGGAGATATACCCGGAGAGAGGACTGCAGTTGGAGCTGCCTTCTTGGAACAGAGGAGCACAACGCTGGGCAGTATGGAGGAAGGAGTTATCGCAGGTGTGGACTCGCTTTGGGTTTACTCCAGTTCGACCTGAAACGTTCATGCTAGAAACCATCTGGGCTACTATAGTTTCACTTGGCAATGCTTTGTTGCCTCAAATGTCTACTTTGACTGGTAAAGATGTTTCTAATGCTAGTGCAATTGATCTTTTTAACTTTCGAGTTACTTCAATACAGTCTTCCTTAATTGAACTGCAACAAAAAAATGGAACTTCTGGAGAACCAGGCTCAAGCTAACATGAAGAGTTCTTTGATTGTGCATGCCAGGATTGAACACTTGGAAAATGCTTCAAGGGCGGCAAATTTGAGGATAGTTAATTTTCCCTGTTGTGCTATGATTTCTGCTCATGAAATGATTAGGGAATATCTTACTGACGTTTTAGCAATCCTGGGAGAATCACATCTGCCACTGGTAAGGTTGTACTATCTACCACAAGGGAAGAAGAAGCCAATGTCTGATGCTGCTGGTGATCAGCATTTAAATGTTCTAAATCTTACTGACTTTCTGGAAAAATATGAGTCAGAGGTGGTTTCACCATCTACATTGTTAGTGACTTTTGCATTGTTTTCTGATAAGGAATGGTTGTTAAAGTTGTTCTATAAAAAGAAGAATGTATTGTTTTGAGGTCTTATGATTAGACTTTATCCTGATTTGTCAAAGGAGACACAAAAGTGACAGTGTGAATTTCTTCTTCGTCCAGAGGTTCAGCAGCTGGGAGGGCTCTTTTTTCTTAAGCATGCTGGTAAATTATTTAATCAAGTATTATTCAATTTCTTATGTTTTTTATGAGCCCTCTTAACTGTTGGCCTTTATGAATGCTCATCGTCTGGAGGCCTCTGTGGATGCTCCGGAGGTCCACGAGTATTTGGTTTATACCTGTTGTAACCAATGTTCCCTCTAATTTTCTGTAGGCTGTGTGCGCATAAAATATCAGCTGTGCAGCTTTTGAAGGAAGGTTAAATTTTTGTGCGCCACATAACGACACTCAGAGTTATATACTTTAAAATTTGACTACACATCAGAATACAGTATGTACACCACTTTGATTGCACTAGAAAATATTGTAGAACTTGTGAAACCCGTAAATACATAACAACTTTTAAATTGTAAGATGTCTGTGTTGTTTTCTATCAGAATTAGAACCGTAATTTTTGTGCGCTCTGTTGTAAAGTATGTGCGCTCGCTTGGCAAGGTGTGTGCGCGCGCACACGAGCACAGCTTAGAGGGAACAGTGGTTGTAACCCAGCAATGTTTTCTTGCATATGTCATTTTGATAGTTTATATTTCTATGGCATGGAACCCCTCTGTTCTTTTTGTGAGCTTGTGAGCATTTCTTATTTGGTGACTGGGGAATATTTTGGTATTTTCACAGTACTTTTCTTCATTTGTTATGTAATATTGCTTGATTTCTATACAAGATGTATTTCTTGGAGATGTTTGTATAATTTGCATAAATATCAAATATAAAAGAAAAAAAACTAAATAAAACCTTTTTCAAGTACATCCATAGCAAAAAAACCTGTGAGAGAGTCAGTTGGACCATTGGATGATAGAGGGGTAAAAGGGGCACTAAGAGGGAACAAGGCCAGACAGACTGAATGAATTCTTTGATTTGGTCTTTACTGAAGAAGATGTAGAGAAATTACTCATAACTGAAATGGTATTTAAAGCTGATGCAGCAGAAGAATTGAAAGAAATATCAATAAACTGTGAAGATGTATTACAACTATTTGATAAACTGAAGAGTAGCAAATCACCTGGACCAGATGGTATACATCCACAGGTGTTGAAAGAATTGAAATATTAGATTGAAGACCTACACTAGAATCCTTCTATTCATACCCTCCTGAACAGATAGAGAGGATCATCAGTGGGATTAACAAAACTGCCTTCCCAGTGGACCCGTGTTTACCATTCTGGATCAAACAAACACAAACCTACCTCAGCCCAATCATCACCAGAATTGCTAACCTATCCCAATCTGAAGGCATCCTTCCTCCACCACTGAAAACTGCCTCCATCAGACCTCTGATCAAGAACAACAAGCTTGACCCGACAGAGATCAAATCCTACAGACCTATCTCAAGCCTCCCCTTCCTAACCAAAATTATAGAAAAGATCATCCACCAACAAACCCAGGGCCATATTGACTCCTATGCACCTCTGGACCTGCAATAGCATGGATTCTGCCAGCAGTATGGTGTTGAAACCCTTCTTACGAATCTCCTGGACAGACTCCACACAGGCCTAGACAAGAAGAAGCAAGGTTTCATCCTCATATTCATGGACATCGCCTCTGTCTTTGATACAGTAAACCACAACCTCCTTCTCACCCACCTGCATCAAAAAGTCATAAGAAACCTAGCCCTAGATTGGTTCAGATCATACCTATCTGACCAGCAGCAACAAGTCCACATAGATAACCAATCATCCAGACCATTCCAACAGACACAAGGAGTCCCACAAGGATCATCCCTTTCGGCCCTACTCTTCAACATATATATTCAGCCAATCTGTGCTATTATTCAATCGTTCAACATACTCTACTCTATCACATCTATGCCGATGATGTGTTGCTGTACACCCCATTCCTCATAGACAGCCCTGACTACTCTTCCATAGCAGAATGCTTCAATGCAGTCTCAGATTGGCTTGCGATCCACAATCTGATGGTCAACATCAAAACGTCAGAGGTACTATTCATAACCAAAGACCCCACATTCACCCCACATTTACCCCACCAACCTCTCTCAGGGTGAAAGATTTCGACCTCATAACCAAACAAGAAGTTTGTTATCTGGGAATCACAATCGGCCAACATCTGAAATGGGAGGCCGACATTCAAAATATCACCAAAACAGTCTACCATAAGCTGAGAACCCTCTGGCACCTGCACCCTCTCCTCGAGTCCTCAGACTACCGCTCAGTAGCTCAAGCCCTCATCCTCCCTCACTTAGACTACTCCAACATCATCTTCCATGGTATGTCAAAGAATGCTCTCCAACCATAACAACTTGCCATGAACACAGCTGCCTGAACAATCCTGTCTGCATCCAGATATGACCACATCACTCCTCTATTGATTCAGCTTCACTGGCTCCCCATAACAAATTGCCTGATCTACAAAGCCCTACTACTCACTTTCAAGGCCCTTCACAGAATGTCTGCAATCTCTCTCACAAAGCTCATACAACGGATGCCAGAGACCAGAACTCGGAGATCATGCATGGTAAACTCTCTCGTCATTCCCTCAGCAGTAAGATCTTGTACCCAATTGACCAAGAATCGTGCATTTTCTCTATTTACACCAACTCAATGGAACACATTACCTCCAGTGATATGAGCCATCCCTGACTTTACATCTTTTAGGAAGGCGTTAAAGACATACCTTTTCCAACTAGCTTATAACTAGCCACCCTAAACTAGTCCTATGTTCAGCCGATAGCTTTTGCTGAACACTTAGCTACCACCCTTGAAAATTGCCAAGCTGATGTAAATTGCAGTTCAATGTTCACTGTTAACCATACTTGTTAATGCCAGTTTGATGTAAATTTGTTCATGCTAATGCCAACTTGATGTAAATTTGTTCTATGTAACCTATTCTATGTAAACCAGTTTATTGTTCATGTGTTATATGTAAACCGCACTGATCCAAAAAAGAGCGATATATGAAAACAATTAAATAAATAAATAAATAAATACCATTGATAAATCTGTGAACTAGCATTAAAATCATCAGTAATACCCGAAGAATGGAGGATGGCCAATGTAATGCCAATTTTTAAAGAGTTCCAGAGGTGATCTAGGAAACTACAGACCTGTGAGCCTGACGTCAGTACTGGGAAAAATTGTAGAAACCATTATTAAGAACAACATTTCTGAACATGTAGATAGTCATGGTTTAATGGGAGACAGCCAACATAGCTTTAGCCAAGGAAGGTTTTGTCTTACTAATCTGTTATGTTTTTTTGAAGGTGTGAATAAACAGGTAGACAAAGCTGAGTCAGTAGATATAGTGTATCTGGATTTTCAGAAAGCCTTTGACAAGGTCCCTCATGAGAGACTCTTGGCAAAACTAAAAAGTCATGGGATAGGAGGCAGTGTACTATTGTGGATCAGGAACTTGTTAAAAGATAGAAAGCAGAGGGTAGGGCTAAATGGACAATTTTCCCAATGGAGAAAGGTGAATAGTGGAGTACCCCAGGGATCTGTGTTGGGTCCGCTGCTTTTTAACATATTCATAAATGACCTGGAAATGGAAATGAGTAAGGTAATCATATTTGCAGATGACACAAAATTATTCAAAGTTGTTAAACCCATGAGGATTGTGAAAAATTGCAAGAGGACCTTAATAAGTTGGAAGACTGGATGTTCAAATGGTAGATGAAATTTAATGTGGACAAGTGCAAAGTTATGTATCTAGGAAAGAACAACCCAAAATATGGTTACACGATGCAAGGTTCCACATTAGGAACCACCACCCAGGAAAAAGATTTAGATGTCATCATGGATAACAAGTTGAAACCCACCACCCAGTGTGCAGTGACGACCAAAACAGCAAATAGAATGCTAGGAATCATAAAGAAAGGAATGGAGAATAAAACAAAGGATATTATAATGCCTCTGTATCATTCCATGGTGCGACCGCACCTTAAATATTGTGTGCAATTCTGGTCGCCATATCTTAGAAAGGATATAGCGGAATTCGAAAAGGTACAGAGAAGAGCCACAAAAATGGTAAAGGGGGTGGAAGGATACCTCTATGAAGAGTGGCTAAAAAGGTTAGGGCTCTTCAACCTGGAAAAGAGACAGCTGAGGGGAAATATGATAGAGGTCTATAAATTATTGAATGGAGTGGAACAGGTAAATGTAGATCAATTGTTTATGCCATCAAAATATAGAAAGACTAG
Organism: Ichthyophis bannanicus; assembly: GCA_033557465.1. Classification (NCBI taxonomy): domain Eukaryota; kingdom Metazoa; phylum Chordata; class Amphibia; order Gymnophiona; family Ichthyophiidae; genus Ichthyophis; species Ichthyophis bannanicus. The sequence continues at coordinate 424,545,652 of CM066035.1, read as the reverse complement.
GGAACATGCAATGAAGCTACAGTGTAACCCATATAAGACTAATAAGAGAGAATATTTTTTTTCACTCAACGCGTAATCAAACTCTGGAATTCGTTACCGGAGGATGTAGTAAAAGCTATTAGTATAGCTGGGTTTAAAAAAGGTTTGTATAAGTTCCTAGAGGAAATGTCCATAAACCATTATTAAAGGGGACCCGGGAAATTTACTGCTTGTCCCAATACAAGTACCAAGTTCTGGGGAAACTGATAGGTACTTCTGACCTAGATTGGTCACTGTTGGAAACAGGATACTGGGCTTGATGGACCTTGATCTGACCCATTATGGCATATCTATTTGATGATTGGTGGTTCCCTAGAACTCTGAAAGAACAGTTGTAAAGGTAAGAAGTGAACCAAGCTAGTGCCTTTTCCTGAAAGCCAATATCATGAAGGCTTGTTACAAGATGTTATGATTGACTAGGTCAAATGCAGCATTTAAATCTACTGAGATACCTAGGGTGATTTTTTCCTGTTCTATGGTACTATTTATTTAGGACGGCAGCAATAATGGTTTCAATGCTATGTTGGGGTCTGAAATCTGATTGACGTTAGTGAAGTGTATGAGTATGTTCTGCATAGTCAACCAGTTGTGGGAGGAGATAAGAGTTCAGTTAGACTGGAGAGAAATTGAAGGTTTGAAATAGGTCAAGAAAATCAAGTTTTGGGCCTTTAATAACTAGACAGATCATGGTCTCCCTCCAGGCTTACAGGAATTGGCCTGTGGTGAAACGTTTTTCAACAGTAGAGTGAATGATAGGGATTAGGCCCAGGGATGGTTCAGTAAGCCATGAAGTGGGGATGGATCTAAGGAACAGTTTGTTTCATAGTAAAAGATCCGAAATAGAGGCAAACTCAGACCAGGTGTGGGCCAGACTAGTGCCTACAGGGTCTAGAGAGATTGGGAGGCAAAATGGTGGGGCCTGAAGGAGAGCTTGTCTGGTGGTTGAAATTTTATTATGGAAATAGGATGCCAATCTATAAGGGGACAGGCAGGGAAGAAAGTTGGAGGTAGAAGAAGTGGTTGATATTTGTGTGGCAATACAGAAAATGACATGTGGGCAATGGGCCGAGTTCTTAATTAGAGCAGAATAATAATTTGTTTTTGCTGATAGAGTTTGCCCTTTAGTTAATGCTCCCATTAACATGAATTTAATGCAGGCAAAATTACAACACCCATTTTTCAAAGACTTCTAAGATCTGTGATACAAGTCTTTGTTGTTGTCCATGTTATCATTATCCCCTGGGTTTTCTTGACAAGGTACAACTGGAAGTAGATTGCCGGGCCTTTTTTCCATGCAGTAAGCTTATAGCACCTGGTGTTCCAAGGTGGTCTCCCATCCAAGTACTAACTAGGCCTGACCCTGCTTAGCTCCCAAGACCAGATGCACTCGGGGTGAAATGACTGTAGTTAACAGTGCAATAGGGTCATAGGATGTTAATTGTTTAAACAGTCCTAGGAAGAGACGGGTAGAATTGGACAGTAGAAATGCTTCAGGAGATGCATGTGAGAGTATGGAATGAGAGGTGCATGGGTGGATATATTGGAGGTGTGGAGCATGGGTGGATATATTGTAATGCCAGTAAAACTAGAGCTAAAGTACAGGGATAGATATACTGTTCAGAAAGGACTTTATATTTTATTTCTTTATTTATATATTTAAAATGATTTACAGCCCCCACAAACACCAAAGCGGGTAACAAAAAACATACACAATACATAATAACATACCAATAAAAACATACAACATAAAATAACACAATAAGAAATTAAAACTAAGGGACTGATTTTCATTTGGGCAGTGCTATGTGCCGCGTCTGCGCGTAGCCCACCTGCCATCTGTCTAACCCGGATTTTCAATGCCGGGGTCAAATGTGGCCCCCGGCATTGAAATCTGGTTCTCGCCACACAACTCAGAAGCTGCAGGAGCTAGCCAGGTAGCACTGATTTTTGATGCTACCTGGTTAGCTCCATCGCCTTAAAAATAGGTGAAGGTTTTCCATGCCTATCTTTAAGATGCTGAGGACTAACCTGGTAGCATCAAAAATCACTGATATCCAGTTAGCCCTTTCCTCCACCCGCGCTCTGCTCCAGAACGCCCCAACATGCCCTGATGGTAACCGCATAGTATCTGAGCACATTAGGGACTTATCCAGGATTTTTGAAAGGCACTACCTGTGCAGGTGCCTTTCAAAAATCCCACATAAGGCATTTACACCGGTAAAATGCTGCCCTAAAAAACAAAAAAAAAAAAAAACAAACTGCCATCTGAAAACCAAACTGGATTATTAGTTTTACCATAAATATAATTGCCCACAGCATTTCATCTACCAGTCCAACAAATACATATTTATTTATTTCATGTAAAGAGGTTATTCAAAGATAGAGCAGGGGATATTTGGCTTTGAAGAGCGCCCATCAGGGGAGCAAGCTTACTTTAGTTAATATCTATGTCCTGAATTCAAATAAGGAGTTTATAAGCAGTTGGAGGAGGAGTTGCTGTCATTTGTACAGGGGTAAATAATCATGGGGTGACTTCTGAACCAAATCTTTACCAAAGACAATTTAGGAACCTAAGTTGCCCCACTGAGGCCACCAGAGCACCTTATACCTATCAATAGCCTTATTAGGCAACATCATAAAATACTTAAACTTTTGGGGGCTGAGTTTCTGAAAGTAAATAGCATGATTTTTTTGAAAAAAGTATTTGTAAAAAAGGGAACTCGGCTTGATGCCTTCATCAGAAAATTCAATTTCAATATCTCCTGAGGAGTTTGCAACTCAGAACTCAGCTGAAACTTTAACAATCCTTTTTATTTGATGCTTTAAATAACATTTTTCTGGCAGCTAATTATTACTTCACACTACTGAGACATACACATCTTTAGGCATGCCTATGCTTGATCTATCATGACAATGGTGACAAGTGAGCATGAAATGCATTGCAAGCTTTCAAAGGGCATCTCTACTGAGAACAATACCATTATTAGGGAAACTCTTGCATGTTTTAATACAAGAGACTCTAGAGGCATGTTCTTTAATACAAATCTTCATAGCATATCATATAAGTAACATCAGTCATAACATTCCAGTTGAGTCAAGCTAGATCAAAAATTTAGGGACATGTTTACTAATGTGCATTAACTATTAGCATAGGGCTTGCCGCACACTAAGCACGCTGCATTATTAGCATGGTGCCCTTTGCTAAAAATCTCATGCTAAAAATCCTGCACTAACCAGGGAGTGCATGACTGAGCAAAGACTGGGCAGGTTAAGGGTGGAACGTGGGTGTTAGAGCATTGTGGTTAGCATGAGTGTTTTGGGTGCATGCTAACATTGAGTGTTGGTGTTAGTATAGGTACATCTAACGTCACCTCAAGGGGTGACGATTAGTGTACCCGCATGCAGGTTAGCACAGTGTGGCACATTAGCAATGCGCTAACAGTAAGGGGAAGGATACACATGTCCTCTAAAGGTAGCGTGGGCCTCCGTGCTAGGTTCACAATATGAATGTACGCTACTGGCAAGCCCTTCAGTAAACATACCCTCTGGAGCGAAACATAGCAGACAGATTAAATAAAAAGTCCTCACCTGGATGTAGTGGTGGTCAGCCTAGTTCTGACAATTTGAATTTTTTGCAATTTGCACTCATATTTAATGTGAAATACCCCATGGATTCACCTAAAGTTCAAGGTGATCAGCAATTTTGACCTTCTAACTAGGTAAGGCTCAGGTCAATTTTATTTTTCAAGAAAAGTTCTTTAAAAAAATGACTTCGAGAAGGTTCAGAGAGCTGGGTAAGCTATCCCAGGTGATCTTCTGAATTATGATTGCAGTCAGGTCACAGCTGTTCCCTTTCTATTTTTTGGATGCCTTTCAAAATGGAAAGTGTCTGCATTTGCAGCTTTGTACAATGTGAAGTGCTTGTTTTGCCTAAGACTGCAGCACAAATCCACTTAATGGACAGTAAAGCATATAATGTAAGGGATCCTTTTGTTAAAGGTTGTAACACCCATTAAATGCCCACAGCCCTTTCATTTCTACCGTATAGGCACGATAGCACTTAACATGTGTTAGCGTTATTAATGTGTGTTAACCTTTAGTAAAAGGGACCCTACGTTTTTTATGTCGAGCTATACTTCTTGTACACTTTCTTGGGTGAAATTTTTCATTAAAGCAGTTAATAAATCTTAACAAATAAATAAACATAAATATTATTTTACTAGCATGTACATATTTGTAGCAATATAAGAGGTAAACATAACATTATTAGTATTAGTCATAATTCTTCACGTGTGGCACATGACAGCCAATGTTGACTGGCTTAAGAACTCCATTAATTTGGGTCCTACTTAAGGACCTGAGAATCATTGCAAAAATTATTATTATTATTATTATTATTTATAGGGTATCATCAATGTACACAGTATAAAGAAAGGAGAGAGTATAAATAAAAGGTATACAGATTTACACATGGAACAAAAAGCCATAATAAAAAGAAGATGGACAGTGCAATGACATAAAATGTGTCTTTGAGTATAGCATAGAAGCAGCTGTCAGATGTCGCTAGTGACAGAACTGTCATTGCATGCCACTTGGAGAAAGGGGAGAAATGCTTCCCACTGTTTCAGCAGAGGACACTAAATTCATTAGCTAAAGAATTGCAAGGAACAGAAAAATGCAGACAGGTAAAGCATCATAATTCTGAACAAAATACAAAGCGGTTAGCGTAACCAGCTGGTTGCATTTTTTTTTCCAGAACATCCTGATCCAGTCCTCAGTTATCGCATTGCACAGTGAACTTTTCCTAAGGAAAGAAGTACTGCAAGTCTATGCATGACGCAAACTGAGACAGTCGATATCTTAAGCCCTCCCAATGTAGAATGCTGCCCGTTCGTTCCCCCTTTCACCCCTTCATCTCTCCCATCTATGTGTCCGTTTTCCTCCCACTCTTGTTTGTTGTATTTAACCAGAAGAGTTCACACTAGGATTTGAAGCAAAAGCATTTAGTAGAATTTATTAACATTGCTGTAGTATAACATAGAAGCATAACTTACCAAACAAATAACACCTAACTAAAAGTTTACACAACTTGGCAACTTGTTCATATTACGACATGTATTAACCCTTAGCAATCACATTTGCTCTAAGTTAGCCTTTCACCCTTTCAAATTACTGCTATACAGACTATATATGCTATTTATAAATATATATGTATGGGTACAGGCCACAGGCATACTGTTAACAAAATTAAGAATTGCCTTTGAAGCACATTCTGCTTGGTACACTAAGGGGTATGTTTACTAAAGGGCAGTAAGGGAGCAAAGGTGCCATTACTGGGCATTATCAGCACCCATGAGTGGTTAGTGCAGCGGAAAGTGCCGATAACACTGGATTAATGTGCGGAAGCCGGGCATGTAGCGTTAAAGAAAAACGAGATGGAGAGTGGGCATACATGGGGCAGAGAGTAGGCTAGGATAGTGTATGCTCCTTTAACACTGGGTCATGTTACCATGCATTAGATTTATTTTATTTATTTAACAGTTCTTATATACCATGCTCTTTGTTATCAGTGCAGTTTACATTAAAACAATATAACACTTGGTCAGTCAAGTCTGGCCTACGTTTACTATAACAGGACTTTAACATGGAGGTAAACTGGGGGAAACTATTTACATTTTGAACAATTTACTTGCTGGTGCTCAATTCGCTGTAGGTTCTATGTTATCAGATAGCACGGGTTTGAGGTTATGGGGGTGGGGGGATGAGGGGGGGGACATCTAGCTGTGTAAAATGCATGAGAAACAGGTGATGTTTGAGGGCCTTTCTAAACTGCATAAGGTCCCTGATTGCTCTAATGCTGGGAGGGAGTTTGTTCCAGCACCTGGGAGCGTAGTTCACAAATGCCCTATTGATGGTTGACTGGTTAAGTTTTGTAGATTCACTTGGTGTAAGTAGCATATTTGCAGCTAGTGATCTCCTAGATCTGTTGTTTGTGGTGGCGAGAAGGTCAGAAATAGATGAAGGTGACGTTTTGTTGAAGGCCTTGAAGGTAATGAGGAGGGCCTTATATAAGATTCTACAACTTATTGGAAGCCAATGGAGTTCTTTTAGAATGGGGGAAATGTGGTCACTCCTTGAGGCTCCGCACAGGACGCGGGCTGCTGCATTCATAGCTAACTGTAGAGCGTTTAGGGTAATCTTGGGGAGGCCGTGCAGTATTATATTAGCATAGTCGAAATGCGGTGTAACTAGCGCTTGGAAGATGGTGCGGAAGTCATCGGGCTGCATCATGGATTTCAAGTGCCGCAGGGTTTTGATCTTGAAGTAGATAGCTTTTACCATGCATTTAATGTGCTCCTTGAAGTCCAACTGTTGATTCAATATCACTCCTAGATAATGTATGTTGGACTTGACTGGAAGTTCTGCGTCTCTCACTTTTAGTGATAGTGGAGGTGAGAAGCATTTATTTCTTGTGACTATTAGGACTTCTGTTTTTTTGAAGTTTATACGGAGGTTCTGATTGAGTAGCCAATCCGTTATTGCATTGAAGCAGTTGATTAATGCTGTATAGTCCGGGCATGTGACAGTTAGAGGTGTAAACAACAGCATGTCGTCTGCGTACATGAGGCAAGAAATGCCGAAGGAACGTGTGATGTCACAAATTGGATGCATATAAATATTAAAGAGCAGAGCAGACAGGGAGGAGCCTTGGGGTACTCCCTGTTTCTGCTGGAAGGGTTTGGATGTAATGTTACCAATTTGAACTTGCTGCCATCTACCTTCTAGGTAGGATTTGCACCAATCCCATGCACGGTCCTGGATTCCCTTCTCATGAAGCCGCATAAGGAGCTGCGTGTGGTCTACTGAGTTGAACGCTGCCACTATATCAAGGGAGATTAATGCAAAGCCCTTCTTGATGCTGTCTATCCCATTGATAAGTGTGTTGGTTAATGTAGTTAGGAGAGTTTCCACACCATGGGCTTCCCTGAATCCATGTTGACATGGGTCTAATGGGGAAGATGAATCTATATGCTGCTGGATCTGTCTCTGGGTCACCTTCTCAAGAATTTTAGCTAGTAATGGGATACTAGAGATTGGTCGGTAAGAATCCTCTTTCTTTGGGTCCAGCTGGTTGTTTTTTAGTAATGGTCGAATGGATGAATACTTGAGAGCATCTGGGAAAACTCAAGTTGCAAAGGACCACTTTGCGCTGTTGGCTATGAATGGACTGAGTTCTGAACGCATGGTCCTGATCCAGTGAGCTGGGCATGGGTCAGTTGGAGTAGTCGTAGTGTTGATGGTTTCTATATGGTCTCAGATAAACGGCACGTTTTTTTATACTTTTGCAAGCAACTTGCTGTAACACTTATTATTGGGTCAATAACTTACACCCAAACTAGTGCACGTTTAACATCAATGACCTTAGCCACTTTTTTCATTTAATAACGTAATATTGCTTAATTATCTTTTTTTGTTTTTTTCTTTAGCGGGTTGACTCTTATCATATCCTTATATTTCCATAAAAACTGCGTTTGCCATTCTACTTAACTTATGTAGAATCGCATCGGCCCATGTCCCATTCTTTTCTTTGCAACCACAAATGATTATTACTAAACCCCCGACGCCTCTATCTCATGCGCGCTGTGGCGTTTCTCCAATAGGGTTTATCAAGGGGGACGATGTCATTGCTCCTGCGGGACGTAATCTTCTAATAATGTATCCTTTTAATTTTCTATAAAGATACAAAGCAACATTATCCGGTTAACATTATCAAAGTCAATCTCTTATGTTTCACAACCTCCTTATATCTATAGCATATTTTTACTGACCCATTCGCTTCTCCGATCTGCTCTCTCTTTCAACAAAACCGATCTCAAATTTTTCAATGAAGACGCTGGTGCATGCGTGTTAAGCGTTGTTTAAATACCTATTGTAATGTTGTCTGATTGGATATAGATCTGCTCCAAATCCTGGAGGATCCATGTATTGTTCTAGGGGACCAGGTGATGTGTGCCCTCCCTCACAATCAGGGTGACTAAAGAAACAGGTCATTTGAACATATTGCAGCAGTCATGTGCAGGAAGCATACATTGTCCCTGCATATTATAGTGCATCATAGGTAATGGAGGGGCTAACCGATACCGGCACCCAGAGCTCCAGTTGCAGCCATGGTGGTGACTGTGATCACTGGAGCATTGCCCAGAACCTGCTTGTCTTCTATGATGGTGGGAAATGTGTGCATGGTCCCCTGAGGAGGACAGGATGATCTGTGATGGCCCGCAGAGGTCGTGAATGTAGTTTGAGTTAGGTGTATGTGCAGGTGTTCCTATCTTGCAGTGTATATCACGTGACAAGGGACAACACGTTCTGCACATGTGCTGCCTCAGGGGTGTAAGGGGTACTGTCAGAACAAATAAATATATAAAGATACTTGATAGGTCCACTTTTCCCAAGATTCTATAGGTTTGTCTGGCAAATGAACCACGTGAGATAAAGAGAACCAACCCTGTGTTTATATATAAATTAGACCTTATTGCTGATAGAAAAATAATGCAGATATAGAATAAATTAGTTTTCTGAGGTAGCAAGTTATGTAGCCCTACCAAGATAATAAACCACTGTTTAGCACCTTAGCTTTTGCCACAAGAACAATTATGGCTGGTTCTGAGAAGCCATCTCCAAAATGGCACAAAGTCTAAAGGATGGCAGTGGTCCAACACAGGCTGCAGACATCCGCAGAGCAGCCAGATAACACAGAGCCTCAGGTCTGTGGGAGAGATTTACTCCTTCCTGAGGTTAGTCCTTGTCCTTGCACACTGTCTGATTTTCTAGCTGGAGACAGGCAGGTGAGCTCATAAAGTGCACAAAATGGTAAAGAAAGCAGGACTGCCAAACTGCTACGAGCAAAGTTGCAAGTATCCAGGAGCAAAGTTTCTTAAAGTCTCACCAATGTTCAAAAGTGTCTCCATCCCTCTTTGTCCAGCATATAATTCTTTGTCCTGAATTTCTAGTCACAGCATGAGGACTGGCAGGTCTCAGATACTATATGTCATCTTCAGCGAACCAGGTAACAGTTGTCAGGTGGTCCTTCTCCAAACAAAGGTCCATGGTGAGAAAAGATGCTGGTATATAGGTTCATACATTGTTGCAAATGCTAGTTGAAAGTGGGTCTCTAGCGCGAGTTCTGTTGTACATAGTCATAGCTGGAAAAAAAGGGCCCTGCTAAAAAGTTCATAAATTTGCAGAATTACTTGATATGCAGGTTTGAAGCTGGCACAGCAGAAAAGAGTTCCATCTTGTAATAGAAAGCTATGTTGTTGGTTCAGGCTTTTGGATCTGAGCAGGCCACAGTGGTTCAGAATAGCTCCCAGTTATCAGCCCTACATTCCCCACTCTTTTAAGATGGAAATAGCTACAAGGGGGCATATTCCTTCTTAAAACCTAACTAATATGACTACTGTGCAGGTCAGAACCAAATGGCATAGTTAACTAAAGTCTAATAATGGTATACTTCAAGCACAGCAAATATATTGAAAGCAAGACTGCATGAGTAATTATACTGTGAATACACACAAGTGGTAAAAGAAGTTAATACTGAAATGATATATATAAGATCAAATCAACTCAATCAATGTAATGAGTCTAACTTCAAACTTAGTAGTATGGTGTACTTGATCTAAACTCAGTGTATAACTTGGTTTATAGCTTATTCATTGTAATTGGTCAGTGTAACTTTAACTGAACACCTAAATGCATAAGTGTGTTAGTAAAGCAAAACACAAGCTATCATTGATAAATGAAGTAACTGAATTAAGAGTAATGTATAACTGAAAAGATCCTGGCATCACTAGTCAATGAGGTGATGTTCCAGCAAATCCTGCAGATGCATGGTAGGTAGAGGAGTACCATGGCATACATTACGACGCAGAGTATGAATCTGTCTTTGCTGATAAAAGGAAACCAAGAATGAGATTGCCAAAAGAAAGGCAAAGACAGGCACAATGACATGAAACATAAAATCAGCCTGTAAAATGTCCATATCATGTGAATCAAAGTTCTAATCCGTGACATCAAGGCTCTCCTGGTCAATGGACAGATCAGTTGTGTGAGAGTCCTTATAGTCAAGTAGGTGGTTCAAGGCTTCAGTGGAATTAATGCCATGGCCTCGAAACACATCCAGCACCTGGCTTTCAGTAGAAACAGAATCTGAATCTAAATAAAACAGGGGTACCCCACCAACAGTAACAATGGAGTGCTTAGGAACATCGATTAGGCAAACATTGTAAGTTAGCGGAACTTAATTAATGACGTCATAGTAGCATAGTTTATGATGGCAGATAAAGACCAGTATGGTCCATTTAGTCTGACCACCCAGGCGGTAAGAGTAGGTGCAGGTCACCCTTCACCCTGCCTTTGTTTAGGAGTGTACCCACTGCTCCATGTAGATCATCCCTATTTGCTGAGATATAACAGAATTATAATTATTTTGATTATATCCTGTTGCTATAAAGGGATCCACTGTGTCTGTCTCAAGCCACTTTGAATTCCGTCACTGTATTTGCCCCCACCACTTCCATCGGGAAGGCATTCCAAGCATTCACTACCCTTTCAGTGAAAAAGTATTTCCTGACTTTGCCTTTCAGTTTACCCCCTTGCAGCTTCATGTTACGCCCTCTAGTTTTACAACTTCCCTGTCTTTGGAAGAGGTTTGTTTGTTCATTAATACTCTTTAAGTATTTAAAGGTCTGAATCATATCTCCCTTCTCCCTCCTCTCCTCCAGAGTGTACATATTTAGGTCTTCAAATCTCTTCTCATATGTCTTCTGATGCAGGCTCCAAGTCATTTTGCTTGCCTTCCTCTAAACCATTTCCAGTCTTTTTATATCCTTTGCGAGATATGGTCTCCAAAACTGAACACAATATTCCAAGTGAAGCATCACCAGCAACTTGTACAGTGGCATTAGTACCTCTTCCTTTCTGCAACCCATCTGTAGTCACATTATACATGGCTGATTTTGAGTCTCCATTGATTTACCCTTCTGTATGGTTTCAAGATGTGGCCCTGTGGGTACGATTTTTAGATGATATATTTTTTCTGTGGAAAAGTTCAGAGGAATATTTGCAGGCTTTTTTACATTGGTTGAATGCGCTGCAACCTAACTTGTCTTTCTCCATGCATCATCATTTTTTGGAATTGGAATTTTTGGATCTGTTAATTGTGAAACGGGATGGCATGTTACATACCTCGTACTACTTTGTATAGAAAAGCTGTACAGAGAAACACGTTGTTGAACTATACAAGTTTTCACCCTATATCATTGAAAAAAGGTCTTCCGTTTGGACAATTTTTACGCTTTAAATTTTTGGTTTCCTGTTGTGGCTTTAGATCGCTAATGGGTATGCGCTGGCGCCCTGAATATTCAGGCGAGCCGGACTTTCATGTTTGCAGTTTAGAAAGAGTTGAAACAGGGCATTTGATTTTATCTGCCCGAAACACAGTGCTGTGTCCTTTATTCTTCGCTGAATTGAAACTGCGGACTTTCTTCAGTCATTGTACTTCTGTGACATTGGTGCAGTTCGATATTCCATGAGAGTTTTTGCAGATTCATTGGTAATCTGTATTCAATATCTACAACAGATAAGTAACATAGGCATCTTTTGATATGTTGGAAGTACTTTATTTTTGCATGTGTTTGGTGTAGGGTACACTAGTAAGTGTGTTTTTACCTACATTTTTTAGAGCTCTAGTGGGGCCTTTACAAAATCGAGTAAAACGGAAGTTAAACCATGAGAGAGTGTTTTAATTCTCAAGGCTAGTCTTCCAACAAAAAATCTTTTGAATACATTACCTGATGATCTGTTTCTCACTCTATGTTTGTATATGGCTATGAAAAGGAGCAGCAGGTTGAAACATTCAACAAGTTAGACAACCTTTGGTATACAATTGGACATCCTGGTACATGTGGGGCCAGTATGCCTCTTGTTTCAATATTTCATAGGTGACGCTGTCACCTCTATGACTAGCACAAGGCTTGTCATGGGCATGTTGCAACACAACTCCTTGAAAGTCCCGAGGTACCACCCATTGCATAATACCATGTTTACTCATGCAATTCAACAGGCCAGAACATATCCTTGGAGATATAGAGGATCCTGGGTTCCTCAGAATCCTGGCAGTCCTCCAGAATTAATGAATGTTCCTGGGGGTTCTAGAGAAAGGAGTTTAAATGTCCAAGGATAGAATATTAATTTGGGGCATGTACTAGGTCGAGATCCACAATCTCACCACACCACTTTAGCACCACTGGGGTGACTAGCTGTTGAGCTTGCTGCCGGGTGACTGCTTTGACAGACATTCGGGTTTTCCAAGGAAGCCTCCACTTGCCAAAGATCTCCAGAAATGGCACTTTCCTTGGCAAGCTGGTTAGCCAGATCATTCCAAATCTTGTCAGAATTGTTAACATGGGCATGGCCTTTCACCTTCTTCCAGCAGACCATCATGTCATTTTCATGCACTACTCGGTCTTGTGTTGGATGGGTTTCCATTTGGAATTCAACATATTGTTGGTTTTTCAAATAGGGAGATGGGAGACAAAATTGTGTCGGACATAATCGGAGTCAATACAGATTGTTAAAGTATGGACCCCTCCCTGGGCGGCAGATTGGAAAGCTGCCGAGGCTGCAGCTAACTCAGCATATTGATTTGTTTTGGAATCCAAATGATACTTTAAGGATCCACAGGGGTAGTTCTGATCCCAGACCACTCCTATTCCTGTGACCAGGACATGGTCAAGCTCTCAACGGTAAGTGCAGCTATCCTTGTATACCTTGGGGAAGTCCCTGCAGGTATTCTCATCATATAAATGCTAACAATTTGGCTCAGGTGCAACTAACTTCCTCTTGGAGTCAGAATTGTCCACCAATGGTGCACTAGCAGTGCAGTCATGCAGCTCCACCAGGCCCCGTGCAGCATCATTCCTGTGTTTCTGGGCATACCTCACCTCCAGGGGCCATCCGTGAAAGGCTAAGGTCCAGGAGATGATGCAGCTATTGGAAACTTGTCCAGATTTTATCTGATCACTGCCTAGAAAACTGATGGGTTTCTACAACTAACCTCTCACCTCGGATATAACTATGGAAGTGCTAGAGGGCCCAGACAGTGGACATCAAGGACTTTTCACAGTCCAAGTGTTTCCTCTCCACTTCTGTCAAAGTCTCACTGGCATAAGCAATAACTTTCCTGTCGATGTCACAAGACAGCACTCTAGAGCAGTTGGTAAAACCTAGTTCCACAAAGAATTTCTTGCCACTTTCTGGGTGAGGCAGGGAGCTTGACTCAGGGCAGCTTTCAGCACCCCTAGAGTGGCTTCTTGTTCAGGCCTCCATACCCAAGGTTCATCTTTTTTAAGGAGTTTGACCAGGGGCCTGGAAATCTCCACATACTGTTCCACAAACTGGTGGGAATAATTACAAATGCCCACGAATGAGCAAAGCTCTCTTATATTGGTTGGGCATCTGTTGTTACAGGGCCACAATTCTTTTCTTTTGGGGCTGCAACCCATTAGCAGAAACTTAATATCCCAAATCAGAGGGATTTTTGGCACCATTGACCCTTTGACAAGGACAGCTTCATTCCAGCAGCTTTTAATTGTTGGAAAACATGCTCTATTTTCTTCAAATGGTCTGAAAAGGTAAGATATCACTAAGATATCATCTACGTACACAAGGGTTCCTCTAGCCTCAGAATCAGGCAGGGCCTTATGCAGGAAAATATTGAAGTCTGCTGGTGTGTTCAGATACCTAAAGAGTATCCAATTCCAGGTGTATTGCTGCCTACCAAAAGGGAAGGCCAGCTTATGTTGATCCTCAGGATGGACAGGAACAGTCCAAAATCTTAAGGCGAGATCCAGGATGGTGAAGCATTTTGCACCTTTGATGATGGCTAAGTTCTGTTCCAGATGTGTCATAGACCATTTGGACAGGGGTACTTTCTTGCTGAGTTGGCAGTAGTCCAGGGCTAAATGCCAGCTTAAATCTTTCTTGATGACAGGCCAATGGAGCACTGTACATGCTATTGCACTGGTGTATAATTCCTTTCCTTTCTAGGGACTTAATGATTTCCTGGACAGATTCATAGGAACATCTCATCTCCACTGGCTCCCGATACATGGTAGACTCACATTCAAAACCTTAGACCACGCTCCCCCCCAACAGTTCCAGAAGATCAGTAGCGGTCAATACACTGATAGTCCTGAAATCAATAACCCAATGTACCCAGGCAACAGCAAACAGGGCTTTCAAATTCTGTGCGCCCAGATGCTGGAACACCCTACCACCCAGCATCCGGGCAATCCCCGACTTAGCCCAGTTTAGGAAGGCCTTGAAGCACTACCTCTTCCTCCTGTACTACCCGATAGACAGTGCTACAATAGCCCCTTCCACTATCTAGCTTGTGCAGTACATTTGATTATTACCACTCAAAGCACCCATGACTACGACTGGCGAGGTACATCTTGTCATGTCACCTAGATGTAAATAGTTACCCCTGGTTATCCAAGTTTTAGTACCTGTTCCTTGTAATCACAGATCAGCCAATGAAATGTGTAAGTTTCTATGTTCCATGTAAACCGCGCTGATGTTGAATAGCGCGGTATAAAAGAGACTGTAAATAAATAAATAAATAAAATAAATAGGAGGCCAGGGGAATTTTATACTGCCCCACAAAGACAGGCTTACTGTTTGGATAAGTAGATATGCAGGTGACATGTAGGTCCGTAAGGCCGCAGTCATAGGTGTCAGTGGCGAAATGGTCCTTATAATGATACAGCAGTTCCTTAAGCTGAGCCTTTTCTGACTCATCAGAACAGGCATCTGCTTCAGCAAGCTTTTCCTTAACCTTCCCCTCAAACCCTGGAAAGGGATGATTCATGGGAATTTCAACCTTCTCCTCCATCTCTTCTTGGAGAGAGGTGGCTTTGATAGCTTGAACTACCTAGGGCTCCTCCCCCTGATGGGTGTAGGAACTGTGGGACTCATCAAGCTTTCTTGACAAGATCAAATGGTCCTGCTCTAGGTTACCTGGGTGGATGCAGCACTATGAGGTCAGATAAACTGTAGGGTAAGGAGGTCTAGAGGTGAGCTTCTTACGCACTCAGGGATCTTCCCCCCCCCCCCCCTTTTTCACAGAGATCCCAGAAATCTGGGGCCTCTCCAATAATCAGGAGAATCACATCTAAGCTTGGAAATGATTTGCCAACCAAGTATCCCAAGAGTTCCTACTTAGCAACACTAACAGGTCCTAATCTTACGTTGGTGACCGACAGATGCAACATTGGCACTGTGGCCTCCATACAGGGGATGGGGCCGATAATCAGGCTCTAATTCTCAAAACGGGAGTTAGGATTGAAGACGACCAGGATGTCTGAGATTGTTTGCCCCCGGGTTACATGGACCTTGAGGGGACAATCCTGTACCTTCCCTGGTATTTGGACATCCTCTGCACTCACCACTTCACAAACTTGAGGGATGGTCTGACCAGCTCTCAATGATGGATGAGTACCAGGCCACTCCAATGGCTCACCCTCCATCCTATTCCAGAGGATGTTATTCACCAAATCCACATAAGCTCCGAATCTAAGAAGGCAATCTGAGCCTATATAGAGGGGCACCCCAAGGCTTCTCATGATAGAAAAAGGTGTGTTTGAAAGATTTACCCCCAACTTGCAAGGAAAAATTGCAGTATCCCACCTATGTCTTGGGGCCCTCACCAGGCACATGGAAGGAGGTCAAGGTTCTCCTTACCCAATCAAGGACAGCTTGGTGATTAAGGTGACAGAAGAGGGTTTCACTGATGAGTGAGTGATCACAATGCAGTAACAGGTAGACTCTTTCCTTCTGAGGTGTGCCCACCTGCACATGAATGAATGGGACTTTCTTATCCAAGAAGATTTCTGCTAGTTTCCTAGGGTGGCCTTGACAGGGATCAGAAGCCAGAGGGGTTCTTACCTCACTAGCCCCAGAGTCTCCCGAGCCTGGTACATCTGGACTATGGAACTCTTCAGGAATATTTATTTATTTATTTAGACAGACTTGTATACCACCTTATCCTACAATCAAAGTGGTTACATAGCATCACAATTGGGTTACATTTAACATTTGGGTGCTTTACAGCATTTAACATGAGGGTATTTGACAACATTAATACAACACAATTTGAGGGTTATGTTTATCATAATGGTGTCGTGAGTTTAGCTAGGTTGGTTAGATATTGATTTTGTAGGGGAGTTTACATTGCAATCCCACTCGGGTGTGGGCTGTTGTGTATCTGGTGGGGACTGAGGAACCTTTTATTGACAATGAGTTCCTGAAAAGGTTGTACCTCATACTTGACTATGTCCAAGAAGTGATCTGTACACAGGTCACCCATCCTCTACCTTATGCCAGAGTTTAATGTGACAAAATGGTCAGTAGTCCTTGTTCTGTGGAGTGGAAGGACACTTCTATCGGGATTAATTTCCAGAGATCAGCAGACGCCCAAATCCTAGAGCTCAAGTATGGGCCAGTGGGGGTTATGCATAGGGTAAATTGTCCCTTCAAGGAAGCAGTGAGCCTGTTAAAGAGAATCAAGGTAATCTGAGTAACTTCAGAGGCTAAATCTAGTAGGCCCTCATAGGGAAACACTTGTTGGATTTTAACAGGAAGAGTATACCTCTGTCCTTTTGGCTTGAGTTTAACCAGAAAATACTTGTTCTTCATGATGGAGTCAAAGGCTGGAACTATGCCATCCATTGGGAACTGTCACTCTGTATTGAGGGTGTGGCCTCTCCACCTGGCCTGGATGTCTGAGCTGGCTGTACCAGTGAGACAGTGACCTGTGAAACAGAAAAAAATACAGTTAGTCATTCACTGTCATCAGAAGGGGGAGGGGTTTTACCCACCTTTGACTTGCTAGGCCTAGGGCTGATATTAGGCCCCACAGTCTTTGCTGGTGTCTTTTGTGGCTCTTTGTCAGTGAGAAACTTCCTTTGGAGATTAGAGAAGGCAGCAGTCATGACAGCAGTCAAGGTGGCAGCAAATACATCTAGTTTATTTTCTACATGCCGAGTCATGTTGCCACCAGGCTTCCTCTTCCAGTTCCAGGGGAATGCTGACTGACAGAACTATGCAGGAATTCTGTGGTGAGCTAGAAGGAACCTGTGGAACAGAAGGAGTGTTACTCTCTAAAGCAGGGGTCTCAAACTCAAATTGCTTTGAGGGCCAAATGAGGACTTGTAAAGTAACCCGGGGGCCGCATAAGACGTGGGGCCTCATTTGCATAAGGGGCCTCATTTGCATAAATATTTGCATAATGTTACCATACACTAACTTTTAGTAAACATGCCTCTTAATGAGTATGGATAAAGAAAGACTAAAAGATTCAGAAATAGGAAGACAATAATTAAACTGGGAACCCCAAAAGCCAAACTTGGAATGTACAACAACACTGTAGAAATAAAACTATAAATTAATTTCCTCTTGTACTAAACAAAGCGCAAACATTAATGATGCACATTTCCCAGAGCTGACATATTCCAGTTAATAAATTCAAAATAAAGAGATATTTTTCTACCTTTTGTGCATTTTTTTTCAGTTGCAATTGCTCCAGCCACTTCTGGTTTCTTCGTGTCTTCTGCTATCTCCATCGTCTGCTGTCCATTTGTCCTTTCTTCTCTCTTCTAGTTTTTTTCCGGTCTCTCTCCCTACATCTGCTTTAACATACTAATCTTTCTCCTTTTGCTCTTTCCTCATTCCTATTTCATCCACTCAAATTTTACCCCTCCATCCTCAATCCCCACTTACTCTCCCAATACCTGGCCAATTGTAGATTTGTCTTCTCTTCCAGACAAAATATTTTTCCCCTCTCCATTTCACTTTCCCAGCTCCATCCCATTCTAATCCTCCCCCAACATCAGCTCCCTTCTAGTTCCAGCCCCACCCAGCATCTGCTCCTTTCTAGTCCCTGCATCAGTCCATTTCCAGTCCTATCCTAGCCTCACCATCAGCCCATTTCCAATCCTAGCCCCCCATCAGCCCATTTCCAATCCTAGCTCCCTCCCCACACAGCCCATTTCCATTCCAAGCCCCCCTCCCCATCAGCCATTTGCAGTTCAAGCCCCCCTTCCACTCAGCCCATTTCCAGTCCTAGCAACCCCCCCCCCAGCCCATTACCAGTCCTAGACCCCCCATAGCCCATTACCAGTCCTAACCTCCCCATAGCGCACTTCCAGTCTTACCCCCCCATCACCCCATTTTCAGTCTTACCCCCCCCATAGCCCATTACCAGTCCTAGTCCCCCCCATAGCCCACTTGCAGTCGTTTCCCGAATAACCACATTTTCAGTCTTACCTCCCCTCATAGGCCATTACCAGTCCTAACCCCCCAATCCGCCCACCACCATTACTAACCCCCATCACCCCATTTTCAGTCCTAGCCCCCACCATAGCCCATTACCAGTTATAACCCCCCCAGCCCATTACCAGTCATAACCCCCCCTGCCAATAGCCCACTTCCAGTCCTAACCCCCATCTGCCCATTTCCAGTCCTAGCCCCCACCATAGCCCATTACCAGTCATAACCCCCCCTGCCAATAGCCCACTTCCAGTCCTAACCCCCATCTGCCCATTTCCAGTCCTAGCCCCCACCATAGCCCATTACCAGTTATAACCCCCCCAGCCCATTACCAGTCATAACCCCCCCTGCCAATAGCCCACTTCCAGTCCTAACCCCCATCTGCCCATTTCCAGTCCTAGCCCCCACCATAGCCCATTACCAGTCATAACCCCCCCCCCCCCCGCCAATAGCCCACTTCCAGTCCTAACCCCCATCTGCACTTTTGCATTTCTAGGCCCAACCATAGCCATTTACCAGTTTTAACCCTCCCAGCCCATTACCAGTCATAACCCCCCCCTGCCAATAGCCCACTTCCAGTCCTAACCCCCATCTGCCCATTTCCAGTCCTAGCCCCCACCATAGCCCATTACCAGTCATAACCCCCCCTGCCAATAGCCCACTTCCAGTCCTAACCCCCATCTGCCCATTTCCAGTCCTAGCCCCCACCATAGCCCATTACCAGTCATAACCCCCCCCTGCCAATAGCCCACTTCCAGTCCTAACCCCCATCTGCCCATTTCCAGTCCTAGCCCCCACCATAGCCCATTACCAGTCATAACCCCCCCCCTGCCAATAGCCCACTTCCAGTCCTAACCCCCATCTGCCCATTTCCAGTCCTAGCCCCCACCATAGCCCATTACCAGTCATAACCCCCCCCTGCCAATAGCCCACTTCCAGTCCTAACCCCCATCTGCCCATTTCCAGTCCTAGCCCCGACCATCGCCCATTACCAGTTATAACCCCCCCCCAGCCCATTACCAGTCATAACCCCCCCTGCCAATAGCCCACTTCCAGTCCTAACCCCCATCTGCCCATTTCCAGTCCTAGCCCCTACCATAGCCCATTACCAGTCATAACCCCCCCCCGCCAATAGCCCACTTCCAGTCCTAACCCCCATCTGCCCATTTCCCGTCCTAGCCCCCACCATAGCCCATTACCAGTCATAACCCCCCCCCCCCCCCCGCGACAGAGGAAAACAAAAAAACCCCAAAACCCTGGCTTCTGCCGTTGCCGCCGTGGCAGCGGCAGAATCAATTGTCAAATTTTAAAAAAAAAAGACTTCTACTGCTCAAGCAGCAATATCACCTGTCCTGCGGCCCCTTCCCCTGTGCCCGGAGATCCGAATCTGCTCTATCAGCGGCGTGCTTTTCAAGCCGCGAAGAGTATTCTCCTCTCGCGCGGTTTCAAGCCGCGCGAGAGGGGAATACTCTTCGCGGCTTGAAAAGCACGCCGCTGATAGAGCAGATTCGGATCTCCGGGCACAGGGGAAGGGGCCGCAGGACAGGTGATATTGCTGCTTGAGCAGCAGAAGTCTTTTTTTTTTTAATTTGACAATTGATTCTGCCGCTGCCACGGCGGCAACGGCAGAAGCCAGGGTTTTGGGGTTTTTTTGTTTTTCTCTGTCGCGGGCCGCACAAAGTTGTCTCGCGGGCCGCATGCGGCCCGCGGGCCGCGTGTTTGAGACCCCTGCTCTAAAGTAAGAGTGGATTTGACAGTGCTGACACTCTGCTTTGGCTCCTTAATCCTGTTTAAAGCCTTTACCTTACTGTTACCATTATCATGGGTTTGGCAAAAGCTTCATAAATCCCCCTCAGCGTGCTCTATCAATTAAGAGAGGGGCACATGGTGCCTCTCATACAAATGGGCCTTTGTGGAGGAGGGTAGAGTCTGTAAAACAGATCAGAAAATTCCCGGTGATGTTCTGTCACCTCCTAGGGTAGATCACTTTGAAAGAAGGTTTGCCTGAGCCGGTAAGCATACTCTCTAGGTGATTCATCCCTCTTACAAGTCATACCATAGGCTGCTTGCTTGGCACCCGAAGTATCAGGGTATAAACCAAAATGTTTTTTTCTGTTCCTCCTCTACAGTGGCAAGGTCAGTCTTGACATTTTGGGCCATTGCCCTGATAAGCTGCCAACATGTTCCATCATGTCTCTTTCTCTGGTAGCTTCCAGAGCATGGAAGGCCTCTTTTACTTCAATTAAATGTTCAGTTATGGTCACATGACTACCCTTCTTAAAGGGCAGTACCATGTCATGCAGAGTTTAATCAGCTGAAATTGGGCTGCAGAGATGGAGGCACCTTTGCTCTTTTGTTCCTATTGTACTCTGGGGAGTGAATGGTTTTGTTTGCCTTTTGCTCCCTCTTGTGGCCAAGACAGGCACAGTTTCCCTTCACTCGAATGCCTTCTCACCCTCCCTCTGCCTCTCCCTCCATGGAGAGGGGTCGAGAGCGGGTTGCTTCTCTCACTGCTATACATTCTGGCATGGGCACTAAAGCTGACTGGCTATCCTTGCAAAGCTGTTCTTTTACTCTAGGCAGACTTATCAGTGACAATCTGTCATCATCTTCTGGGTCACATCTCGGAAGAGAAGATTATCTTGGGGAAACAGATGAGCTGACCTTTCAGTAAATTAAGCTCACTCTGTAACTGAGACCAGTCCTTTTTCAACTTGACTACTTGACTAGTGCCTGTTTATTCCTCTCTAACTCCCGTTCATGTATGCTGATCAGCTCAAAGGGAGGCGTTTCTCTCCCTCTCAAGAGCTAAGGCAGTTTCAGAGGTCATGTCCAGTTTTCCATTATCTCAAACTACTCTTGCTGTGTGTTCAACTTTTCTGGGTCTCAACATTCTGCTGGACCCCTGTCTATCATTATACTTCAATATATGGGTAGGCACGGTGAGTGAGCCATGTCCTGCCAGTGACAAATGACCATTATCTGAGCTTCTGCTGGTTTTATTCTCTCCTGGACCCACACCCTCAGTGCTACCCTCCCTTTCCCTATAAGGAATGTCCTTTCTATCTTCTCCACACTGCCTACTCCTCCTGCCATTATTTATACATTTAATTCTGTCCTTAACCCTTCCCACCCCTAGCCCTAGCTAATCCTTTCTTTTTTCCTCTATTGGAACCTGATCTCCTCCTGTTTGTGTTCGCTGGACCTAAGCAGAACCATTGGGTTCTGTAAGCTAAAATCTGAAATAGATCAGTTTCCATGCTACAACCAATCATTTACTTTAATGAGAGGTGTATGCATAAAGGAGAAAAGGTTTTTTTAATGGTTGACAATTAGATGGAGCAGAGGGTGTCATGAAGTCAAGTTCTGGTATTAACAAATAAATAAAAACAGAGTTTCAACTTATAATTAACACAATTAAATATGTATTATACAACAGGAAGTTAGATCCCATGAATACTTTGCATTGTAAATGTTACTTGGTTGTATCAAAAGAAACAAATGGTTCCAAAGACACTGCCCAACACCCTCCCACAGTAATCGTACCTGCCAATCTCACAGTATTCATATATATCTGATATACAAATAAATGACATCAGGATTTGCTTCGCAAACTTCAAATTCAGCCATGCCTGTGCCCTTGAACATCTTCAGTAGTTTATCACAGTAAGGGAAGTAGCTAAATGCACTCAGCACATTTATAAACAAGACATTTCAGGTATGGTTTTGAGAGTGTGTGTAACAATCACTCAAAATCCATGAATTTATAGCAAAAGGGCAAGCTACTGTTACTATAAGATGATTGCTAACCATGTAATAGAAAAAGAAAAAATATTTTTATATCTGTTTTTTCAAATCCTAAGAGTGCTGTTAAACTCATTAAAGAAAAATGAAGTTGGGTAAATGGTTTGTATTTTTTTCACTCCCAATAGAGTTTGTTTCTACTTCAACAACTAAACCAAGGTCACATTTAACTCACTTCAATTTCACCCAGTGCACAAGCTAATGTCAATAATACAGCTGCCATGCAGAGCTAAAGACTGATGGTTAGACAAAGCCATTTACACAAGGCTGAGTCTTTCATCTTCTCTCATCTAGTGACATAAGAAAGTGCTGGGGTTATTTTCAACTAGAGACTAAAACTGCCATATTAGAACAAATGTTATTTTCCTTAGCTGTCGCACAAAGGATCTGAAGAAATGTAGAAATGTTTTTTCCCCTTGGTCATCTGGGGAGATCACAAAGTGACTCTAATAGCCTTCACTCTATAACATTTTCACATGGTTTAAGTGATTGCCAAGTCTGATATTTTCCATTTACACTTCATTGCTATCAGAACAAGAAAAAAAGTCTGTACATTTACCTACTCAAATGTGTCACAGGACAACGTTATAAAAGGAGGCATCAGTCTTTTTTAAGTCAAGAAAAATGTACTTATTCAAATATGTTTTATTTAGAATGATTTAAATTGCAGCAGCTAGTCAAGATTCAATTTCCTCTAAAACACAAGATTTAAAAACAATTCTTCACTTGGCAAGAATCGGAATCCTTCAATTCGCTGATACGTCCATTTATACTGGTTCTCTATTTGCTCCCTTTTGCTTAAATGTAAATGAACCTATTTAAGGACTTTCTAAAGAAACTGAAACATTATCGCATTTTCTCAGCTGACGTGTGCTGACGTTTTACTATTGTGGCAGCAATATGCTCTCATTTCTCGTTGTCGTCTCCTATCAAAGATTAGCACCCCTATCAATTAAACACATGTTCCTAATAAAAT
Source organism: Ichthyophis bannanicus (assembly GCA_033557465.1). Lineage (NCBI taxonomy): Eukaryota > Metazoa > Chordata > Amphibia > Gymnophiona > Ichthyophiidae > Ichthyophis > Ichthyophis bannanicus. The sequence goes on along the minus strand of CM066035.1, from coordinate 424,522,446 downwards.
ATTGAGAGACCTTCTAACAAGAGCTGATACTTCACATTTTTAGTCATTGATTTGTCATTTGGCTACAAAAATGCAGGAGAAATCCCATGCAAAGCTGTAAATGTTTTTTTTTTATTGTTAACTGTAGGTAATATTATCTCTTACATTTCTATCCATGTCAAATTGGTCTTTCAATTAAGAAAGTCTTCTGTTCAAATTATCAATGCAGTTGCTCTGTACCACAGTTACAAGTATTTCAAGGTCAATTTATCAATTTAACAGCTTCATCTTCTTAATCACTAAACTTCTATTTCTTTGAGCTTGTGCTGAAAGACTGGGGTTGCTAATTAAAATGGAGCTTTGCTAGCTAGTACACAAATTAGATCCTGTCAGTAAGTTTATTCTAACTATTGGTCATTTCTAAATGCCTTTTTAATTCCCTAATTTTTACATTAAAATGCAAAAGCCTAACAATCTTAATCACCCCTACATCAAATTCATCATTAAGAACAGGAAGCCAGATGGTAGAATTTTGATTTACCGGACTTCAGTGTGAATTAATGTACTGAATGCCGATAATGAATACATCAAACGTGATATTGCAGAAACCTATGAATCTGGCATGTTAAATTAATAACACACTTTGCACAATGAAAGCAAGTAAAGCTGGTATAAATCCAAGGAGTAATGGTCCCTTTTATTTTAAACGGTCTTTATTAGCCTTCCGTTTTGACTCTTAACCAACAGATGAACATTTTTTAAGCAATATACTATCTATTTTAAAGATTTTTTGACTCAGGCAAGGCAGAATCAAATATTTCAATATCATTTAGAATGATTTTAATTAAAATATATCTCTTTCAAAAAATGTACGCAAGCACTCAGTTATTCAGATGAGATATGTGTTTTTCTGTATTATTTTAGAATTCCCAATATCCTTCTCCACCTCCAGATAACTTCATGTTGTTGCTATAGTCTACCAGCATTATTAATGGCAAATAATAGCAGCATACCAAGGCAATGTATGTCTGTGAATATACTTTGCATCTAGTGGCCCTGATGGTGGTGAACACGTGAAAGCACATTTTAGGAAGACCATATAGGTGAAATTTCAGGCATCCATGTCAAAACGTCTGAAATTCTGTGGGAGAGACATCAGTGAAGATGGATACATTTAAGGCAATTATTAAATAGAAATGTCTCCATCCAAAAGGGAAATGTATCCACTGTAAAATAAAGTGAGTGGGGACATACAGAATAGGGGACTAGACCTGTGGAGAAAACTTGCTGATTTTAGAATCATGGACATCCAAGATCTGGATGTGTGCAGTACTGGTCTCATAGACATGCCAGCGCCAGTATTTAAGGGAAGTGCACAGTATATATCACCACATACATATCTTATTCTACCATTTTGGAAATGGAGACATGCATTAATACAGCTGTAGGCAATAAGGCCTCAATATTTATCTGCCAGGATTTTTTTTTTAGTTGGCAAAAAATATTGAGGGAATGAGAAAGCATTCTCCTCTTCTGGCCAAAATGAACACTTTTCAAATGCCTATTATGTCCAGGTGCAGGTATAATCCAGTCCAAAACGCGATCAAAAAAGAGAGTGAGGCGGGGGATCCAAGATGGCTGTTGGCAGGCTTTGAACTTTGGTCGCATTTTTCCAGTTATGGGAAGGAAGAGAAAGGGGAAAGGAAGTAGGGCGTGCTGCCCCAGACTGTCCTGCAGACCTCTACTCCTCTTACCCCCGGCCCGTTACATGCATTTGTTTTGCTACCAGAGCAGCAGCTAGAAGGAGGAGACGGTAGCTCGGCTGAGAGGTGAGTGGAGCCGGGTGGTTCAGCATCTCTTCTGAGTAGTGATCTAACATCTCCTGAAGCACAGCAGCCTCGGAAGTTTCCTTGCCCTGACTCATTCTGTGCAAGTAGTGAGGCGATCGATTCTCCGTTTGGTGGATCCTTGATACCCCTGCTCAGGTCGACTGCAGGACTGGCAGCAAGTGGTGGTGGTGACTTGTGGGGTTAACAATTGTCAGAGCAGCAGTCTGAGAACGGAGTTCCCATTTAGGGTTGAGTGAAGGCACCGGCTCATTTCCTGTGGAGCCAACAGTCCCTCCAGTATTGTCAGACATGGAACAGGGTGCTTTGGCTTCTTCTTTTCCTTTACAATGGCCGGGGCAATTCACATTGGAATCTATTTGGTCTGCAATTAACCAGCTCAGAGAGGCAATCACTATGCAGATAAAAGGGATTCAAGGGCAGGTACATGCAAATACTGACTTGTTGGCTAAGAATGTTGGAGAAATTAGACAGATTAAGGATGACTTGGAAGGTCTAGTCACGAGGACTAATCGTGCGGAAACTTTCTCTGAGGCTTTTATGAAAGACTCTATTTGAAAGCACAAGTGGAACAAATGGATAACTTTTCTAGACTGACAAATTTTCGGTTGATTAACTTTCCTTGTTCATCTGTTATTTCTGCTAAAGAGATGTTTAAGCAATATCTACTTGAAGCCCTGGGAGTCCCAGAAGAAACCTTTCTATCTATTGCTAAAGTTTACTATTTGCCAGTGGCCAGAGGTCTTCGGCTGGTGCTGAGGCCCCTGGTCCTGTGCAATTTGATGTTTTGAATGTGTCAACTCTTTTGAAGTCTACTGATCCTACTGATCTTGTACCAGCAATGTGTTTACTTACTCTTGCAGTTGTATCTGACAGGGACTGGCTGTAGAGACTGTTTTTCCGAAAGCAGCATACAACCTTCAAGGGTTGCCTGGTTCGTTTATTTCCAGACCTGGCTAGGGAGACCCATCAACACAGGAAAGAGTTTTTTGATCCTGTGTCCTCGTGTCTCACAGAGTGGGGGTTTATTTTTCCTTAAGTACCCTTGCAAATGCCTGGTGAAGCTGCAGGGTAATTCCTATATGTTTCTTTATCCTTCACAATTACTATCCTCTTTTAATACTAAGGGCTCCATGTTGGGAGAATGAGATGGGATTTTGCACTGTGTTATTATTGGGTGTCTGGCTGCTTATTGTCTGCCTTTTCCTTTCATTTTGATAAGATGTTTTTCTTAATTGTCAGATCCATATGTATCCTATGTGTTAGTCAGTAAGTGGGATGATAATGTAGGAGGCAGTTGTACTGTATCAGTGAGGGGTGCTCATGTAATCTGTCGTAATGCCAGTGTGTGGCATAGGATTGGGAAGAAGTGTGCCTTTTTGGAGCCAGCATGGCCACGATATGGGCATCAAAAGGATGACTGAGCAGGAGAGTTGTGAGAGATACGTCCTAATTATTAAAATATTCCTGTGTGGGCCATGGTGTAGCAGCTAACAGGAGGATACATGATTGTACATGATGGGCATATGCTGATGGATGGACTGAGGGATGGTGGTAGAGGAGAGTGCAGTATGGTCTTGCTGCCCTGATGTACCTGATGTGACCGCACAAATGCAGTTGTAGTGTGTGTGCAAAAGTTTTAGCTGCACTAAATTTGGGTGTGACAGCTGCCTCAGATTTTCTAACCACCATACAATCTTCCTGACACATGTGCATATAAGAACTGGACAAGCATCTCTCATATTTGCCTTATGAAGCAAGTAAGGATGTGTGATAATCTCTATGGGTGGCCATCCCTGGAGTGGGATGTGCCTGCATGTACTGAGTATATGTGATGGAGCCAAAGTTGTTCAGTCACAGTTATGATGAAATGTTCCTGTCATGTACAATGCATGTGTCATACATCTGCAGAGTGAACATATCTGACTCTTTGCAATGGGTTACAGCACAGCCATAATCATGCTGTCAGATGGGCATGATTGCAAAGTGCATGTTTGCAGACCCAATCTGCTATGTACGACTTAAAAAACAATATTGATGTGTGTCCTCCAGTCTATGCAGACCCCGGACTGTTTCTGGCAGTATATTGAAGTGAGTTTCCTGCAGCCACAAAAAGAACAAATGGAATTCAAAACTGGGTCTGTTGCTTATGGAGCAAGGGCTCTAGCCATTAGGCTACACCACCACACCTGTCTCCATAGCACTGTCTAGAATTAAAGAGACTGCAGATCCATGCCTGCAATGGCCAAAACTCAGGACATGAAACAACGTGGCTGGTACATTCTGAGACAGTGGTAAACCACACCTATTTCCTGCCACAGCTGCACACATGCAGTGTGTACTGCACTGGACAGTCAGTTCTGTAGCTGTATAACAGACACACAGCTATAGACTACATCTCTTGTCCAAAGGCCAAGCCACGTATGAGGGCAAAATGCCCATCCCTCCACTGTACCTCAAAAGCCAAACAGTCACACACAGAGATCTCCTGGGCTGCAGGGTGGCACTAACCCCTGAGGCAGCACATGTGCAGGGAATGCAGTCCCTTATGACCTGCTGCAAACTGCAAGATAGGTACATTTGCACATATACCTAACTCAAACCACATTCATGACCCATGCAGTCCATCGCAGACAATCCTGCCCTCTTTGGGGGGACATGCACATTTCTTCCACCATCATAGAAGACATGCAGGTACTGGGCAATGCTCCAGTGATCCCAGCCACCACTATGACTGCAATTAGGGCTCTGGGTACCGGTATTGGTTAGTCCCTCCATTACCCATGATGAACTTCACAATCTGAGCAGATATATGCAACTGTTGCCCATATGGATAATTCAGTGATAGATCACATCAGCTCTGTAATATGCAAGGACATTGTGTGCCTCCTGCACATAACAGCTGTCATATGCACAAATGGCCTGTTTCAGCAGTCACCCTAAAGGGCACACATCACCTGGTCCCCTAAGCAAGCACTGCAATAGATGGGTTCTTCAGGTTCTGGAGTAAATCTGTATCACTGCCAGTGTGCTACAGGTATTGTCTACAGTGTGCGATACCCATCATTTGGTATTCTGTACAATTACAGCATGTAGGAGTTGCCTGTCTTATTCGGCCCTTGTATACTGCACCTGTTGATCAAGGATTCTCCTATAACATCTCATGTCATTCCCTAAGGTTGTGGCAGCTGTTTCCAAGGAACCCAACTGCAGAGAGTGTTGTCCAAGAAGGAAGGGGTATGTAGTACTGATACCAAGCAGGAGGTCTGCCAAGACCATAGTAATCAGCAGTTTACCAACAGCCCATGAAAGCCTGCTAGCTTCTCTTTCTGAGAATTTCAATCAGATCAACTACTGGTAGCTTGCCTATGTTGGGCAACACTGGGCTGTGTTAACCACTAACATATCATCTGTGTCCAGTCTGCTAGTCACCACCCACTGCATGTTACCATGAAAACATTGGCATTGTACAAACAGCATGGACATCCAGTAGCTTGTCTATAGTGCCAAAAAAGAAATTGTGCCCATATCACTGCAGCTTGACCCTATATAGCACATTGTAGATACATAGCCGTGACATGAACACAGCTCGGTTAGGGTGAGAGTGGCCTCTCATCATGAACAGATGTGTGCATCCAGGCCATGCCCGTGGCAGACCCACATTAAGATGGTGCCATTTACCTAACCTCTGACTCATATACATCCTGTGTAAACCTTTCTGTTTTAGGCAATATCCAGAATCCTTTGCACCTTTTTTTTATGCCATTTTATTTTGAACTTGCGGACAACCTATGCAATGCAAAGCACAGTGGAAAGTAGGCCAAAGACAGGTCATGAGTTCATGTTGGCCCACAAAGGCCTACATCTGTCATATGCACAGAAATGATGCCCCCCTACACAGTTTTTGGCTGTGAGCACTGAACATAGTGCCATGCTTGTATGCCCATATAATGTCATATCCTTAGACATGGACACTACAAAACTGCACATGCACTCTCCCATGGTGCAGATGCAGTGTTCCCCCCCCCCCCAAGAGCATGTGGAAACAGGGGTGACATGGGATTAGATGTTTTTACAGTTACTGGCTACACATATGCAACCATTTCCTGCCTCTTTGTACTCTAACAACATCCATTGGACTGTCACATTTGGTGCCCATGGGAAGTGGGTGAGGCTGTCATGCAGTCTCTCTGATGTAACACATGCAGACACTGAGTAGTCCCACATAGTTTCTAGGCATGTAAACATAGGCTTTGGCCAGCAATGCCACCTATATAGGGCACATTCTCACATGTATGGTACTGTTCCCCCCACCCCAACATTCACCTCCAGGTACTGCCTTCCCATATGGTGGCAAGCAATGAAGAGACCAACATGACATCCTGTGGCACATTTTGGCAGCTGGAATTGTGCATGCATCATTCAGAGGTCAGTGTCCCACAGTCACAGTCAGGCAAAGAAGTGCATTTTGACTCTCTTTTGGAGTAAAAGGTAATGTACTGCTGAATGCTTTGGTCAATGATCAGGAGACAGTGTTGAGACGGCATATATTGTGTGCAAATTTGCCTGATATAGACCTGCCTGTATGTGCATACTGTGCATGGAACAACGAGTCTCCCAGCTTGTACTCTGCGATAGCAGCATAGCACAAGAACAACGTGCATGCAAGTAAATCACAGTATCTTTCCAGTGTCACCATCTAGGTGACTGAATTGGACATTCACAGAGGCCATCCCTCCACGTGAGCCTAATTCATTATAGGCTGCAGCTGCACCAACTGGGCTGACAGTGTTGCCATGGATACAGCTATTATGGCAGTTGGCATTAATCAGGCCTCTCACCTGTACAAGTTGGTATGTCCTGAGGCCTGGAGGCTTAGTCAGAGGTGAGGGTTGCAACACACACACATGTCCCACCTGCTCACTCCAGTCAAATCAGCAGGTTGACATGGGAGATGCACAGCTATGTTATGTTGGGAGATAAGTGTAGGGGAATGCTGTGGGGATAGGCCTTGACAATGGTGTAACTGGGAATGCATTACAGTGTCACAGCCACAGGCTGCAAACACTTACTGAAAATTAACCTGCTTGTAAATGGTGTCTCACACAATATGTGGAATTGCTGAATAGCTGACCTGCAGCATGTTGTATGCACAGCCATAAAGCCTGGGCATCACATATACGCACAGTGCATTGCTGAAGCTCACAGTCCTCTGAAGACACACACACACACACATTCATGACCCTGCTGTCCAAAAGTGGTGCAGGTTGGCTTTCTTAACTGCCTCTTAGGCCTCCATTAATGCTCCATTATTGTCAATGCCTGCTCAGTGTACAGGTGCTATTTGCGGACTCTACAGTGCTCAGATGCTTTCAATGCCTGCTCAGTGTGCCGGTGCTATTGGCATGCTCTGCCACCCAGCAGATGGTGGTGCAGCTTCTCAGTGTGGCAGCTGAGTATGAGGACTCATGCTGGACAAAATGTTGAAGGTTGCACATGATGATACAGTTCTGGAAACATAGGATAAAATTAACACATCTGGACATACAATTCCTGATACACAGGCTGGTCTTGAACCCTTGATCCTTCTCTCATATACACTCTGGGCATGTGATTGGAGCCATACAGCAGCTGTGTGGGTTCTTCAATCCATGGGTATATATGTGGTCATTGTTAGGATGCATGCGTGCATGAGTTGGTGTATGCTTATGTCTGCTTAAATCTTTGCAAGCTCTGTCTGTCAAGGTATGTTAGGCAGGTGTGGGAGAGGAGCATCTTGTTAAGTCTGTATGTTGCACTGCAGTGATATGCTGCTGGTTCAACTGACATTCATGTCTTACATATAGGAACTGTTCAGCCAAAGGGGCAGGCCATGATACATGAACGCACACATTCTAGATCATGGGTGTCCTAGAAGAACGGCTGATGTACCCATTTCCTGGTGTGTGCTTGTGGGCCAGTCATGGAATAATCTCATATTTTTTAGGCCACAATAACTACTTTAGATTCCCATGTAGCTTAGATGGTTGTAACTGTCTGAGTATTTACTTATGGAGGGGTCACTGCTTCACACACGGATTATTGTCATCATTTGGCAGGTGAGCGAGCAGGGTGGTCATTTTTCCTCTGACCTGGGCTGTAATCCTCCCTCATCCAGATGGCTATCAGATGACACCGATCACCCAAACAAACACAGACACTGGCACAGCATGCAAGCAGCACCCTTCAGCTTCTGATTGCTGCTCACAAACCAGCTCTCTATTTATTTATTTTATTTATTTCAACTTCTTATATACCGCACTCTTTGACATCAGCGCGGTTTACAAATAACAGAAAGGAACCAGAACAACAGGCTGTTTGGTATTACATATAACAGGAGTATCAACTTGGATAACATGGGAGAACTATTTACATGGAGTATATAATCTATTAGCTAGATAGCATGCTCGAACTATTTACATAAAATTAGCAGTGATGCTTGGAACAAGAGGGATATTGTGGATTATACTAGGGTGAGGCTGTTATGTTACGGTTCATGTAGGGTAGTATTTGATGAAAAGGTGCAGTTTAAGGGCCTTTCTGAACTGGGTTAGGTCGGTTATGGCGCGGAGATCAGGTGGGAGAGCATTCCAGTATTTTGGTGCGCTAAACATGAAAGCTCTGTTTGATGTTGATAGGCTGCACGTTGTTATAGCCTTTGGGGTTGTTAGTGAGTTTAATGCTGCATGTCTCCTATTTCTATTTGATGGGACGGATTGGATGAGTTTGGTAAGTGATGTGGACGATAAACCATTTAAGGCCTTGAATGTGAGAAGGAGGGTTTTGAATGTAAGTCTTCCGTGTATAGGGAGCCAATGGAGCTCTTTGAGGATAGGTGTAATGTGTTCACTTCTGGCCGCTCCTAGAAGAACCCTGGCAGCGGTGTTCATTGCGAGTTGCAGGGAGCTTATTGTGGATTGTGGGAGTCCTTGTAGAATGGAATTGGCGAAGTCGAAGTGCGGCAGTATCAGTGCTTGGTAGATGGTTCTGAAGTCTTCGTGGTCTAGTAGGGGACGCAGGTGTCTAAGAGTGCGTATTTTGAAGTATACAGATTTTACGATATTGTTTATGTGTGATTTCATGTCGAGCCTATGGTCTAGTGTGACTCCGAGGTATTTTATTGTATCCTTGGTGCCTAGGTCAGCTCCCTTGACACTTATATGTGGTGGTGGGGTGAAGTTGGGGTCTCTTGTGATAAAGAGAACCTCAGTTTTCTTATGCTGAATGCGGAGGTTCTGTGACAGGAGCCATTGTGATACTGCATCGAAGCAGTTTGTTATAGGCAGTAAGTCCATTTGCATTGTGGAAAATGGCATGTAGAGTAGGATATCGTCAGCGTATATCATACATTTCACATTGAAGGACCTGATGATATCGCAGATAGGCTGCATATAGACGTTGAACAAGAGGGATGAGAGTGAGGACCCCTGCGGAACGCCTTGTCTTTGATGGAAGAGTTTTGATTCTCCTGTTGCGGATTTGACGTATTGCATTCTGGTGTCGAGGTATGATTTACACCATTCAAGTGCTGAGTTGCAAATGCCTTTTCCTTCCAGTCGACCGAGGAGAATCTCGTGATTTACCGAGTCAAACGCTGCTGCTATATCCAAGAAGATTAGCACGACGCCTTGTCGGATGTTGTCTATGGTATTGAGAATATCATTGAAGAGGGTGGTAAGCAGTGTCTCGACGCCGTGGAATTCTCTGAAACCGTGTTGAGAATAGTCTAGAGGGGCTGCGGAGTCGATGTGGTCTTGGATTTGGCGCTGTGCCTCTTTCTCAAAGATCTTTGCTAAGAGGGGGATACTGGCTATTGGCCTGTAGGAGTCTGGCCGTTTTGGATCCAGTTTAGCGTTTTTCAGTAGTGGCCTGATGGATGTGAGTTTTAATGCAGATGGGAAGGCGCCAGTAGTGAAAGAGAGGTTCATGATTCTCTAGAGGTGAGCCTCCGATCACCGCTCACATGGACATCATGTTCATGTTAAGGGCCCTCCTTCCACGCAGCCCAACAATTCAAGGGGGAACACAAAAAATATCAGCCTCATCACTCAGTGACATAAGCATGCTATAAAGAAGCACGACTGCAGGCAAGCCTCCCTTTCCTCCCTCATCCGGACAGCCACCAGATGACACCAATCAACTGAACAAACATAGACACTGGTGCAGTGCACCCTTCAGCTTCCGAACACTGTTCACAAACCAGCACTCTAGAGGTGAGCCTTCAGCCTCCAATCACCGTTCATACAGACATCATGCTTGTATTAAGGGCCCTCCCTACATGCAGCCCAACAATTCAAGGAGAAACACAAAAAATCGCTGACCTCTGCCCTTCGGCCTCATCACTCAGCAACACAAGCATGCAATAAAGAAGCACGACTGCAGGTGTGCCCATGCCTAAGGGCCACACCAAAGGTCCCTTGAATGTGTCCCTTAGGGGTGTCTGCAGTGTGGCCAGTCTCAAAAGTACCCACCTGCACCTCAACAAGCCTGGGGTAAGTAGCTGCTACTACACAAACCTAACATTATCCCTAAGAAGTTATCATCAACCAAGGTTACCACTTTACAGAAACGCTGCAGATGACACCCAGCAGAAAAACCAACACACACAGATATAACATGAGGACCTACTATAACTCCTTCCTATTACTATTACTACTGTGCCTACACCTCCTCCTATAACAGGCTGGAGCCATCCCAGCACAAACTGCCACCATTATGCTACCCTTACTAATCAAAATACAACAGAATACTCCTTGGCAACACACATACAAGCACTCAAATAAGAGAACTCAGAGACTCATGCAAATCAGGTTCACCAGGCAACCATACATCGCCCACACTAAGCCTTTACTGAGCGCACCAGTCAGATGTGCACTAATCAATGCTAGGTCGGTCAGAAACAAAACAAACACCATAACTAACTACCTGCAAGAGCAACAGACTGATATATTGTGCATAATAGAAACCTGGCTAACTGACACAGATCAGGTCATACTGAATCAAATCACAGAACTCACACACACTGCCTTCAACTGCCCATGAACACACAAGAGAGGAGGAGGAATGTTTATACTAGCAAAGAGCCATTTAAAGTTCAAAACCATTTAAAAAGCCAGCACAGAAAAAAGTAATACTATAATCATTGCAAATAAATACATCACTAAATGCCTCACCTGTAGAGCCCCAAACGCCAAATCTGATGAGCTCTCCACACTACTGGAATCAGTGTGCACATTCACATTGTCACACTAACCCATGATAACCCTTGGAGACTTCAACCACAACTCAACATCCAACAAGGAGGCCAAGGCATTCCTCAGAGCCATGGAAGTGATGCGCTACATGCACCTATTGAATGCTCTCACACACCAAAAGGGTTCCACACCAGACCTCATCTTTGCCCCTCAGACACAAATGGAACACAACATCATAACACCACAAACAATCACCCCGACACCCTGGTCAGATCATTACATAATAACATTCAACATAACAATCACCAACTCAAACACTCCAAACCACGTACAACAAAATGGCAGGAGATTCAAGAGTTTCAACGAAGAACAATTCTTGTGAGAAGTTCTACCTAAACTGAACTAAGACACCACTGACCTCAATACCATAATTTGACAACTGGAACCATTCCATCACAGAAGCTGCAGAACCACCAAACAGAAAGATCGCAACAACACAAAGAACACACCATACACCCTGGTATTCTAATGAAGTAAGAGAAGCAAAAAGGACTCTAAGAAATATCGAGAGAAAATGGAGACAGAGCAAGGACTAAGATACCTTAGAACAGTACAGAATGAAGCAACAAGAATATAATGACCTAATTAACAGATGTAAACAAGACTACCACACCAATCTCTTTAAGAAATAGTCTGTACTCTCACCAAGGAACCGTCACACGAAAGCAACACCTAAATACACCAACAAAGAATAGCAAACTATTTAATGGTAGAACAGAAGAGCGTCCACCAAGACACAACACCACTGTCAACAGACTCCAAAGAATACACAACACTCACTGAAACGTGGGAGAAATTTACCATACCATCTACCAAACAACTAGCCCATACAATATTCACACTGAACACAACAGCCTCACCCAATGCCTGGTACCATGGATCAAATCAGCCAAAGAGGAACTCGTCCCACTCATACACAAAATAACACAAACATCCATGACCCAAGGCTATATGCCGACAATTCTCAAACAAGCATCAATAAGACCTATCCTGAAAAACCCTTCATTTGACAGGAACGACCCCACTGCCTATCGACCAGCCTCAAGCTTATCATTTATGGCCAAAATCATAGAAAAAATGGTACAAATGCAAGGTCACGTAAGCTCATATGCACCACTAGATCCCCATCAAAATGGATTCAACCCAACCACAGCGTATAAACTTTGCTAACATCGCTCTTCGACAGCATTATCAAAGGCATAGATAACATAAAAAAAGGTTTCCTACTAATTTTCTTAGACATATCGTCGTCCTTCAACACTGAATCCCATGAAATACTTTTGCAACATCTACAGGCAATTGGTCTACACAACATCACAATCAAGTGGTTCCAATCATACCTGGGAAATAGACAACAAGAAGTCAAATGTGGATTGAACACATCTACTCCATTCAGCATACATCAGGGCATACCACAGTGATCATCCATATCCTCACTGCTCTTCAACCTTTACATCCAGCCTATCTGCAATGTCATTAAAAAACACAAAATCCACTACAAGGTATACGCCGATGATGTCATAAAATATACCCCAATTGACATTGACAAACCAGACTATACAATTATAACCAAATGCCTTAAGGAAGTCATCATATGGCTCAGCAATCACAACTTCAGCATTAGTTATAAACAAACAGGAGGAGGGAGGAGTGGCCTAGTGGTTAGGGGCAAGCTACCCTAGGCCAGAAGGCCAGGGGTTTGAATCTCACTAGAAAACAGCAACCTTGGGTTGGAAGGAATGGAGTTCCATGTCCCACAGGTGCTCCTTGTGGCCTTGAGCAAATCACTTAACCCTCTGTTGCCTCAGATACAAAACAAGATATGGTGAGCCCTTCAGGGACAGGATAAAAATACAGTACCTGAATATATACCATTTTGACTGCTAGAAAAGCAGTATGTAAGCTTAGTAAAATAAATCACAAGAAACACATTATTTGCTCACCCGCATACAACCAAGTTACAAAACAGAAGCATAACTGTGAAAAACAAAGTCAGATACATAGGAGTCATTCTGGATCAGAACTTGAACTTACAGTTTCACATAAATATGACCACAAAGAATGCATACCAAAAAATGAAGATTATCTGAAAATTGAAGCCTCTCCTCAGCTAGAACAACTTCTGTACAGTACTCCAAGCCATTGTTACACAAATTCAGGACTACTGCAACTCACTGTACCAAAGCCTACCAAGGCAAACTATCCACCCCTTCCAAAATGCCCAGAATACAACAGCTCATATCGTCGCAGGATCAGCAAAATACAACTACATTAATCCTACACGGAACAAATTACACTGGCTCCCAATGCACACTTGCACTAGATTCAAAATGACACTCAACATCTTCAAAATCCTACAAAACAACTTGGCAGAGTTCCTCCAAAACCTAATCATAAGAGACCCTGACAGCCAACCAAGAAGGAACAACAATAGGAACACAATCCTTAAACCTAGTCCTTACTCAAAATTCAAACAAACCACATCCAGTCGAGTGTTTTCACTTTCTGCACCAGCCTTGTGGAACTCCCTCCAGAAGACATTAGAACCACGCCTGACATTAAGGACTTCAGGAAAAAGTTTAAAGCTTTTCTTTACAAAGAACATTTTGGAAACATCACACAGCGCATCATAAAATGCCCTTCACCCACTGGTACCTGACCCTGGCCCAAGACCACCCCAAGACATGACTGCGACCTAAGTCTATTCCAAGATATGACTCTCCACTTTCTCACAATCTAAATATCAGTTCTAATGATTTTGCTACGTTACCCTGCATACCATGTCACCCCCTCCCCATTTAAGTGTTATAATGTAAACAGTTTTGCATTGTAATGTAAACCGCTTTGTTGAATAAATAAAATAAATGGCTATGGTTATGGTTAATTTTATTTAATATACTGCAACAATGCAAGCAATCTATGTGGTTTACAATAGCTAAAAAATCAAATGAAAAGTGAAAAGAACTCCATATGCAAGAGAGGATAGTGACAGCAGAAGATACGATTTGAAGCATCCAAAGAAACATGCAAATACACCAACATACACAAAGGGTATCAAGACCAACTGCTGCTAAATTTGGCAGGTGGTTAAGAGGGCAATTAAAGGTGAAAAGCAGATTCAAAGAAATGTGTTTTGAGCAACTTCTTAAAAGCCTTAAAAGTCAGTTTGGTGGGCAAATAAATAATATTCCTGCCTCAGTGGCATACTTTTAGCCCCACATGCACATATTCACTCAATATGTGCAAGTGCGGGGCATCCTGATTCCAGAGCCAGCCCATCCACTAGGCAACTATCTGGGTGCCAGGGTCCACCGATCATGGTAGACAGCATGCCAGCCAGTCCCTTCCTCGCTGCAAGCATGGCACAGTCGCCGCTTCAGTGCTGCAAGTAGCCTTATTGAAGTTGTAAGCATGCAGCTGGACAAGCCATGCTGCTCCTGCTCTCCTCCATGAGGGGATGTGGTCATGCGTGCTGTTGCCTTAGACCTTGGAAAGGAGGGATCACCCTGTGCTCCACTGTACCTGCTGATGACATGCTGAACATGCCACTGACAGTAGCAACTGCAGCTTTGCACCTGACACACAGGGCCGGGTCACATATTTTTTCTGCACCAGGCCACAGCCACTGTGACCGCCACCCCCACCCTCACACAATGCTGACATGGCAGCATGGTGGCAGTAGTGATGGCGCAACTCCTTTTTGACTATGGCAGCAGGTATGTGTTCTGCGACTGTCATAGCAGAGACATCGCAGATGTACACCCTAGGCAACCACCTTTTCAGCCTTGTGGACCAGCCATCCTCACTGGATCACTCACATTATAACTCCTTTGCCAATTTGGCACCAACAACATAGTGCTCTTTATTAATAGGGCACTATGTTGTTACTGATAATGGAGCACTACTATCAGTAATTTGGGAGCTACAATGGGAGGAACACATTGCATACATGTAAATAGGCCCTCTCTCTTCAGAAATAGCTTCATCGCAAGCTTTCAGATGGTGTTAGGGTTCGCAGGGCCGTGAGCTCTAATGCATGGTTAAGAGTAACTGGTGTTAAAGGGGCCAATGCTAACCCTGCTCAGTCTCATAGTAACATAGTAACATAGTATATGATGGCAGATAAAGAACAGTATGGTCCATCTAATCAGCCCAGCAAGGTGGCAAGAGTAGGTGCACCTGCTGCTCTGTGCAAGTCACCCCTCTCCATCTCTTGTTTAGGGGTTTACCCACTGCTCCGTGTAGGTCACCCCTATTTGTTGAGATATAAGAGATAGTTATGTTTATTTTGATTTTATCCTGTTGCTATAAATGGATCCCTGTGTCTCTCCCATGACATTTGGAATTCTGTCACTTTATTTGCCCCCACACTTCCATCAGTGAAAAAGTATTTCCTGACATTGCCTTTCAGTTTACCCCCTTGCAGCTTCATAGAAACATAGAAAAATGACGACAGAAAAAGACCACATGGCCTATCTAGTCTGTCCTTCCATATCAACAACTACAACAGTCCCCTTTTTTCCTTTAGAGATCCTCTGTGTTTGTCCCATGCTTTTTTGACATCAGATACCATCCTCATCTCTACCATCTCCATTGGGAGACTATTCCACGGATCCACCACTCTTTCTGTGAAGAAATATTTCCGCATATCACTCCTGAATCTATCCCCTTTCACCCTCATCCCATGTCCCCTCATAGCAGAACTTGCTTTCAATCGAAAGGGGCTCTCCCCCTGTGCGTTTATGTCACAGAGGTATTTAAACGTCTCAATCATATCACCTCTATCCCGCCTTTCATCCAAGGTGTACATATTAAGATCCTTAAGTCTATCCTCATATGCTTTATAATGAAGACCACTAACCATTTTGGTAGCCACCCTCTGTACTGACTCCATCCTGTTTATATCCTTTTTAAGGTGCGGTCTCCAAAAATGAACACAATACTCCAAATGAGGTTGCACCAAAGACTTATACAGAGGCGCTATCACCTCCTTTTTTCTGCTAGCCATTCCTCTCCATATGCACCCAAGCATCCTTCTAGCTTTTGCTGACACCTTTTCTACCTGTTTAGCTACTTTAAGATCATCTGACATGACCACGCCTAGGTCCCGCTCTTCTTTAGAGGACAAAAGATGATTTTGTGTTATGCTCTCCAGTTTTACAACTTCCCCGTCTTTGGAAGAAATGTGTTTGTTCATTAATACTCTAAGTATTTGAAGGTCTGAATCATATCTCCCCTGTCCCTCCTCTCCTCCAGAGTGTACATATTTAGGTCTTCAAGTCTCTTCTCATAAGTCTTCTGACGCAGGCTCCAAATCATTTTGGTCACCTTCCTCTGAACCATTTCCAGTCTTATTATATGTTTGGGGAGGTATGGTCTCCAAAACTGAACACAATATTCCAAGTGAGGTCTCACCAGTGACTTGTATTGTGGCATTAGTACCTCTTCCTTTCTTTTGGTAATTCCTCTTTGTATGCAACCCAGCATCCTTCTGTTTTTTGCCACCACCTTGTCACACAGTTTTGACACCTTAAAATCTTCAGAAACAATCATTCCGAGGTCCATTCCCTGGTCCATGCAACCAGTCTCTCACCCCCTATCACATACAATTCCCTTTGATTTCTGGTTTCCAAGTGCATGTCACTACACTTCTTCACATTCAATCTTAACTGCCAAGAATTAGACCATTCTTCAAGCTTTTGTAGATCTTTCCTCATGTTATCCACTACCTCAGGGGCGTCCACTCTTGCAAATTTTTGTGCAAAAAGACAAACTTTTCCATTCAGTCCTTCAGCAATAGCACTCACAAATACATTGAACAGTACCAGTCCCAGGACCAAACCCTGCAACATACCACTAATCACCTTCCTTCCATCCAAGGGAGTTCCATTTACCATCACCTTCTGTCATCTGTCAGTCAACCAATTTTTGATCCAGTTCTCCACCTTGGGCCTCATCCCCAAGCTGTTGAGTTTATTGATAAGTTTCCTATGAGAAACAGTATCAAAAACGTTGCTGAAATCTAGGTAGATGACATCCATCGCATGCCCTTGATCTAGTTCTCTGGTCACCCAGTCAAAGAACTCAATCAGATCTGTTAACGCCCACTCTCCACCTTCTTTTACCTTAATGCTATGAGCCCATCTTTTGCACATTAATTGAGCATTATCAGTGCTTTCCACAGCTTTAACCGCTCATGGGCACCAATAATGCCTGTTAAGAGCACCTTTGCTACCTTGACACTCCTTAGTAAGCATATCCCATGGTCTACTCTGCTGGAAATGAAAGACAAAGAAGAATAGTGTTGCATTTATAATCAAGAAGAAACCTGAAAGAATTGTAATGAAATACAATGCAATCAGTGAACACTTAATTTCTATTAGTCTACAAGAATGTTCATCAACACAACTATAATACAGGTATATGCCCCAACAGCAGCTGCAGAAGAGGATGAAGTTGATGAGTTCAATGAAGAAGTACAAGCTGAAATTGACAGAAATATTCAAACAGGATATCCTTATAGTCATGGGTGATTGGAATGCAAAAGTTGGAAACAAAAAAGTAGGCAAAGTGATTGGAAAATATGGACTTCACAACAGAAATAAAGTTGGAGAAAGACTACACATGGACCTCACCCAGTGGATTGTACAAAAATCAAATTGACTACATCTGTGGAAGTCAACGATGGAAAAGTTATATAACATCAACAAAAAAAAAACCTGGAGCTGACTGTGGCACAGATCACCAACTACTAGTATGTAAACTCAAGCTAAAGCTGAAAAAGAGCAAGCCACTCATGAATGTATCAAAATATGACCTTGAGAATATACCACAGGAATTTAAAGACTGCTTGCAAAATCGATTTGCTGCTTTAGTTACATAACTCCAGAAGAGTTATGGGATGACATCAAGAAGGTTGCATTGGAAGTGAGAAGTCTCTACAAAAGGTAAAAAAGCAAAAACGGGGAGCGTGTGAGGAGAGGAGGTTTGCTGCCCGACCTTGTGCACTGCGTTGCTGTTGTTTTCCGCAGGCAGCTGGGAGCACCCGGTCCATCCACGTGGTGCCTGGCCCCGACGTCATCCAGGGGGGCCTTAAAAACGTGATGGAGTTTGCTGCTAGTCGGAGCGTGTGAGGAGAGGAGGTTTGCTGCCCAACCTTGTGCACCGCGTTGCTGTTGTTCTCCGCAGGCACCTGGGAGCACCCAGTCCATCCACGCAGCGCCTGGCCCCGACGTGATCCAGGGGGCCTTAAAAACATGGCCTGCCCCACGGGACGTGGTAGCGGTTGTGTTCTGAAGGGGCGCGTTCTAAAAGGGCCTGATAAGCCCCTTTTGCACCCCTTCGGCGCTCGAGGAGCCGTGTAGCTGGAGTTCTGGAATGGGCAAACATAGAAAGCGTCATCTGAATGTGAGTACTGTGAATCCCACCAAGTTGGTAAAAGTCTTGGATCCTATGGATCGACATGTTGTTGTAGTGAAAGAAATGGAGGGAAATTTGGCTGCCGCTACCAGTTCCCAACTTCCATCTGATAGTTCTTCGTCTATTTTGGGTTTTTTTAACTCTGCCCCTCTTGTTGACATTGTACCTACTGCCCCAGTGACTTCTTCACCTTTGTTGGAGGAGCAGCCTCAACGCCTGCCTTTATTATCTCCAGTAGTTCCTCCTGTGAGTTCCTTGGATCCTGTGGCTGTTTCTTTACCACGGGTTCTACAGGTACCGGAGGATCTCGTTTTGGCTCAACGGGATGGTTTGCCTACTTTGCTGTGGACTCACAAGGTATTTACTTATCTGATGTGTGGCGTGTTCTTTCACGTATAGAGGCTTCTTTTATCTCTGTAGTGTCTCAATTCTCAGTATTTTCAAAAGATTCTGTGGCTAAATTAGCCCAGCATGATTCTCAATTAATTACTTTGGATAATAAGTGTCAGAAATTGGAATCTCAATGTAATACATTACAGAATACTTCTATGTCATTTATTAAAGATAGTCTTATTTTGCATACTCAGCAAGAATTGCTTGAAAATAATTTGAGGGCTATGAATGTTAGATGTTTAAATTTTCCTCGTACTCATTTATTGTCCCCTTGTATTTTGTTTGATAAATATTTGACAGAAATCTTGGGTTATCGAGATAGTACTAAACCTGTTGTTACTAAATTGTTTTATTTGCCTCAGGTGGGGGTGACTCCAGGTGAGGCTCCATTGGGAGCCCCTCCTTTATCCTCTTTGGATTACCTGGATGTTTCTGCCTTTATTGAATCTTCTCAGGATATGATCTCTACTAGGGCCACTCTTTTGGTGACCTTTTCTTCCGAGGTTGATAAGAATTCAGTAATGCGTTTGTATTTCTCCAATCAGAATGCTGAATTTTTTTTGGGGGGGGGGGGGAATTAATATGTTTCCCGATTTCTCTAGGCAAACTCAGCTTAGACGTAGGGCTTTTTTGTCTTTTAACCCTCATGTCTTAACTATTGGTGCAACTTTTTTCCTTAAATTTCCCTGTAAATGTTTGGTCACATTAGGGGGCACCAAGTATGTTTTCTCTGAGACATCGTCTTTAGAAACATTTCTGGTGAATCATGGTCCGCAGGTATGATATATAATCTTGGATTTTTTATGTCAATAGGTTGATATAATTAGAGTTTGTGTAAATTTAGGACAGCAGCTCCTCTTCATGCATAATTTCTCATTTTGTAAATTTACTTTTCTTATGTAGTCAGTTTTCTTATGTAATGCTCCCCTGAATGTGGACTAGAATTGATTTCCTTGTATCTTGATGTTTATTATGTAACTTTTTTGAATTCATTAATAAAAAAAGAAGCAAAAACAACCAAAATGGATGACTGAAGAAACTCTGAATAATGCCCAGAAATGCAGGGAAGCTAAAGCTAGAGGAGAAAGAAAGGCAATCGCAGAACTCAGAGATTTCAAATGTGCAGCAAGACAAGACAAGGAGAAGTACTACATTGACACATGCAAGGAAATAGAATCTGAAACTACTGTATTAGAGGAAGAACAAGATCGGGTTTTCTAAAGCTACAAGAGTTAAAGAAAAAATTCCAGCCTTGAATTTGAATGCTACAAGATGCCCAAGGATCCATGTTGAATGATGCTAAGATCAAGAAAAGGTGGAAAGAATACACAGAGTCATTATACCATAAAGATCAAGTGGACCAACAGCTGTTTCAACCTGTACCTTAGGATCAGGAACCATTGGTAATGAAAGAAGAAGTCGAAGCAGCAATAAAAGCCTTATCAAAGAACAAAGCACCGGACATTGATGGCATTCCCATTGAACTATTACAGCAAGCGGATGCAAATGTTACCATGCTTACAAGCCTCTGCCATGAAAATTTGGAAGACAACATCATGGCCAACTGACTGGAAAAGATCTGTGTTTATGCCAATATTAAAGAAAGGTGATCCAACTGACTGTGGAAATTATCACACAATTGCTCTGATCCCACATGCCAGCAAGATTCTACTCAAGATTATTCAAGAGAGACTACAACCATACCTGGAATGAGAACTGCCTGAAGTGCAAGCAAAGTTCAGAAAAGGGCGAGGAGCAAGAGACATCATTGCAGATGTGATATGGATCCTTGAAAAGACAAAAGAATATCAAAAGTATATGTGCTTCATTGACTACAGCAAGGCTTTTGACTGTGTTAACCATGAGAAACTTGGCCACATTAAGAAGTTGATAGTTCTTTTGCACAACCTTTACATTGATCAAGAAGCAACAGTTCGAACAGAACAAGGAGAATAGTTTAAAATCAGCAAAGGTGTATGACAAGGCTGCATACTTTCCCCCTATCTGTTTAATTTATATGCAGAACAAATCATCAGAGAGGCAGGATTGTATGAAGACAATCGAGGTCTGAAGATTAGTGGAGGAGTAGCCTAATGGTTAGAGAACTGGCTTGGGAACCAGGAGACTAGGGTTTGCTTCACACTAGCACTCTTTGTGGCCTTGGGCAAGTCACTTAACCCTCCATTGCTCAGAAAAATCCATGTTATCAATGTCCCTGTTTAATGTACATTACCAAGTTTAAGTTACAATGTAAACCACTTTGTTTGAAATGATAAAGCAGTATAAAAAAACCTGTTAAATAAATAAAATTAAAAATTAGTGAAAGACTCATCAACAACCTTGGCTATGCTAATGATACCACATTACTAGCTGAAAGTGAAGGCAATTTGAAAAATTTGCTTCTCAAGATCAAGGAACATAATCTTAAAATGGGCCTGCACTTTAATATAAAGAAGACAAAGATCCTGACAACTGGTAACATCAATAAGTTCATCATTGATGGAGAAGAAATTGAAATAGTTGACAACTTTAAACTACTTGGATCAATTATCAATAAAGAAATGACAAGCAGTCAAGAAGTCTGACAATGCATTAATTTGGCAGTGACTATGAAGAACCTGGACAAGATTCTCAAAAGCAGAGATGTCTCTCTCCATGCAAAGATTTGACTTGTTCAAGCCATGGTATTTTCAATAACATCATATGGATGTGAAAGTTGGACAGTGAAAAAAAGAAAATCAATACTTTTGAATTATGGTCCTTGCCATTAATACTGTGTATGCCAAGGGCTGCCTGAAGAACAAACCAGTCAGTACTAGAGGAGATCAAACCTAAACTTTCTTTAGAAGCTCAGATGACAAGACTTTGACTTTCATACTTTAGACACATCATGCAAAGAGAGAGATCATTAGAGAAAGACATCATGTTTGGCAAGGTAGAAGGTCATAAGAACATAAGAACATAAGATATGCCATACTGGGTCAGACCAAGGTCCATCAAGCCCAGTATTCTGTTTCCAACAGTGGCCAATCTAGGTCATACGTACCTAGCAGTTTCCCCAAGGGACACAGGTTCCACAGTGCTTGTATTGGTTCAAGCATTGATATCCTGGGTCCCTTCTTAATAATGGTTTATGGACCTTTCCTCCAGGAACTTGTCCAAACCTTTTTTAAACCCAGCTACACTAACAGCCTTTACTACATCCTCCGGTAACAAATTCCAGAGTTTGATTACACGTTGAGTGAAAAAATATTTTCTTTTATTAGTCTTAAATAGTTTACCCTGTAGCTTCAATGCATGTCCCCTAGTCTTTCTATATTCTGATAAGGTAAACAATCGATCTACGTTTACCCGTTCCACTCCGTTCATTAATTTATAGACTTCTATCATATCTCCCCTCAGCCGTCTCTTTTCCAGGTTAAAGAGCCCCAACCTTTTTAGCCTTTCTTCATAGGAGTAGCCTTCCATCCCCTTTACCATTTTGGTGGCTCTTCTCTGAACCTTTTCTAAAATCGCTATATCCTTTTTAAGATACGGCGACCAGAATTGCACACAATATTCAAGGTGCGGTCTCACCATGGAACGATATAGAGGCATTATAATATCTTTTGTTTTATTTTCCATTCCTTTCCTTATCATACCTAGCATTCTATTTGCTCTCTTGGCCGCCGCTGCACACTGGGCCGAGAGTTTTAACATGGTATCCACAAGGATGCCTAAATCTTTTTTCTGGGTGGTGGTTCCTAATGTGGAACCTTGCATCGTGTAACCATAGTTTGGGTTGTTCTTCCCTAGGTGCATAACCTTGCACTTCTCCACATTAAATTTCATCTGCCATTTTGATGCCCAGTCTTCCAATTTATCAAGATCCTCTTGCAATTTTCCACAATCCTCCTGGGTTTTAACAATTTTAAATAGTTTTGTGTCATCAGCAAATTTGATAACCTCACTCGTTATTCCACTTTCCAGGTCATTTATGAATATGTCAAAAAGCAGCGGACCCAGCACAGATCCCTGGAGTACACCACTATTCACCTTTCTCCATTGGGAAAATTGGCCATTTAGCCCTACCCTCTGCTTTCTATCTTTTAACCAGTTCCTGATCCACAGTAGTACACTGCCTCCTATCCCATGACTCTTTAGTTTAGCCAAAAGTCTCTCATGAGGGACCTTGTCAAAGGCTTTCTGAAAGTCCAGATACACAATATCAACCGACTCACCTTTGTCCACCTGTTTATTCACTCCTTCAAAAAAACATAACAGATTAGTAAGACAAGATCTTCCTTGTCTAAAGCCATGTTGGCTGTCTCCCGTTAGGTCATGACTATCTACATGCTGAGTAATTTTATTCTTTATGATGGTTTCTACCATTTTTCCCGGTACTGATGTCAGGCTCACCGGTCTGTAGTTTCCCGGATCACCCCTCGAACCCTTTTTAAAAATTGGTGTTACATTGGCGATCCTCCAATCCTCGGGTATTAGAGATGATTTTAATGATAGTTCACAGATTACTGATAGCAGGTCTGCAATCTCAAATTTCAGTTCTTTCAACACCCTTGGATGTATACCATCTGGCACAGGTGATTTGCTACTCTTCAGTTTATCTAATAGTTGTAAGACATCTTCCCGATGTATCGATATTTCCTTCAATTCTCCCACACCTTTAAATACCACTTCAGTCGTGGGTAACTTCCCTACATCTTCCTCAGTAAAGACCGAAGCAAAGAATTCATTCAGTCTCTCCGCTATCGCCTTGTCGCCTCTTAGTGCTCCTTTAACCCCTTTATCATCTAATGGACCAACTGACTCTCTCACAGGTTTTTTGCTACGAATGTACTTGAAAAGGTCTTTATTTCGCGTTTTTGCTTCCGCAGCAAGCTTCTTCTCAAATTCTCTCTTTGCCTGCCTTATCAATGCCTTGCATTTGACTTGACAGTGCTTGTGCTGTTTCCAGGTTTCATCATTTGGCTCTTTTTTCCATTTCCTGAAAGATGCTTTTTTGGCAACAACAGCCTCTCTGACCTCACCTTTAAACCATGCTGGCAGTTTTTTGGACTTCCTTCCACTTTTCTTAAAGCGTGGAATACAGCTGGTCTGGGCTTCCAAGATAGTATTTTTCAACAACACCCAAGCTTGATGTACGTCTTTAACCTTTGCAACTGCTCCTTTTAGTTTTTTCTTAACTGTTTTCCTCATTTTATCATAGTCTCCCTTTCGAAAGTTAAAGGGTAGTACTGTGGATTTCCTTATTATCCCTCCTCCACTAATTAAATCAAAGGCGATCATGCTATGATCACTATTGCCAAGTGGGCCCAACACCCTTATCTCTTGCACTCATCTGGTGTTCCACTAAGGACTAGGTCTAATATTGCTTCCCCTCTGGTCGGTTCATGAACCAGCTGCTCCAAGAAGCAGTCATTTATTTCATCTAGGAACTTTATCTCCCTAGCATGTCCTGTTGTGACACTGACCCAGTCGATGCCGGGGTAATTGAAATCACCCATTATTATTACTGTACTGTAACTTTTGCTAGCTTCCTTGATTTCTTTGAGCATTTCATCATCCATTTGTTCATTCTGGCCAGGCGGACGATAGTACACCCCCACTGCCATCGCCTTCCCCTTTTTACATGGAATTTCAATCCATAGAGATTCTACAGCAAATTTTGTTTCTTGCAAAACTTTAATCCTTTCTGACTCAATGCCCTCTCTAACATAGAGCGCAACCCCTCCACCAATTTGATCAGCTCTATCATTTCGATATAGTTTGTACCCAGGTATCACAGTGTCCCACTGGTTGTCCTCCTTCCACCATGTCTCTGATATTCCAATCATATCTAACCTCTCGTTTAGTGCTATATATTCTAACTCTCCCATCTTGTTTTGTAGACTTCTAGCATTTGCATACAAGCATTTTAGAGACTGTATTTTATTCATATTAATTTGGCTATTGGTAGACATGGGTAATTTGGGATCTTTAAGTTCTGTCTGCTCCATATTCGAGGGCATTTGGGCTACTTTACTCATTTTTGGAACCTCTCTGCTTTTTGTAGTATCCTTCAAGGATACATTCTTCCGAACCATGCGCTCTTGGGCGACTGTCGGCTTTCCCCTATTATCTAGTTTAAAAGCTGCTCTATCTCCTTTTTAAAGGTTAATGCCAGCAGCCTGGTTCCATCCCGGTTAAGGTGAAGCCCATCCCTTCGGAAGAGCCCCTCCTTTCCCCAGAATGTTCCCCAGTTCCTAACAAATCCGAACCCCTCATCTCTGCACCATTGTCTCATCCACGCATTGAGACTCCGGAGCTCTGCCTGCCTTTTGGGTCCTGCGCGTGGAACAGGAAGCATTTCGGAGAACGCTACCCTGGAAGTTCTGGATTTCAACTTCCTACCTAAAAGCCTAAATTTAGCTTCCAGAACCTCCCTACCACATTTTCCTATGTCATTGGTACCAACATGTACCAAGACAGCAGACTCCTCCCCAGCACTATCTAAGACCTTATCTAGGTGGCGTGTGAGGTCCGCTACCTTCGCACCAGGCAGGCATGTTACCAGGCTATCCTCACGTCCACCAGCCACCCAGCTATCTACATGCCTAATGATCGAATCACCAACTATAACTGCTGTCCTAGCCCTTCCCTCATGGGCACTTGGCCCTGGAGAAACCTCCTCGGTGCGAGAGGGGTTTACATCACCTGGAGGACAAGTCCTAGTTACAGGATCACTTCCTGCCACACCAGGGTGATGCTCTCCTGTCACGTGACCTCTCTCCTCCATGGCAACAGGGATGCTGCCAGACTGGAGGTGGGACTTCAGGACTATATCCCTGTAGGTCTCGTCTATGTACCTCTCTGTCTGTCTTATGTTTTCCAAGTCTGCTACTCTAGCCTCTAGAGAACAGACTCGTTCCCTGAGAGCAGAGAGCTCCTTGCACCTAGTGCACACGTAAGACCTCTCACCAGCTGGGAGAAAATCATACATGTGACACTCAATGCAAAAGACTGGAAAGCCCACATCCCGCTGCTGGACTGCTGTCTGCATCTTAGTTTTAAGTTTGTGTTTAGATCTTTAAGATCTATATGTACTAAAGGGTGCAATGGATATTTATACCACTAAAACTGTACCTAAGAAGTTTAATATACCTTGTTCACCTGAAGCTTAATTAATCTCAGGTCCTTAGTGTATGACTGGTTTGGGTAATGAGCTTCACCTGAGAGCACCTCCTGTCTTTTAAGTTGTGCAAGTACCTATAAAGCTGTGATTATCCCAGGGGAGGGTGGGTGTGGGGAGGGAGGGAGGGATATAACACTTATTAAAAAAGGGCTGCTACACAGTACCTTGTCCTGTGCTGCTGAGGTAAGCTATATTCTGATTTGATTTAAATTATAGCTCTTTGCTGCTACTAGGCTCTAACCTATTATGAAATTTAAACTACAAGCTCTCTGCTGGATTCTAAATTTAACCAGAAAGCTCTCTTCTGTGTTTTAATTTGAAACTAAAAGGACTTTGCTGATGCTAGGCCCTGAGTGACTATTAAATTTAAACTACAGCTGTCTACTGGGTATGAAAGGTAACCAGAAAGTTCTCTTCTGTGTTTTTAAATTGAATCTTAAATTGTTGCTACTAGGCCCTGACTGATTTAACAAAAAAATAGTGGGTTCACAGATTAATTAGCTTTAAAAGAAAAACAATTCCTTTCAGAAAAATTCCCAGAAGTATATACTCACAATTTCAGATTTCTCTCCAGAAGTAACAGCCCCCCTTTCCAGTCCTTCAAGACAGAGGGCCACAGAGCTCTGGTTGAGCTATTTATGCTTGTGCTGCTGATGTAAGCAGTAACCTACTTCCTGGGTAATTAACAGTCCTTGCTTGGATAGCAGGAGTCTTTCAAAATGGCCTTTTGAATTGCCAGCTGGTGTTAACACCTATTGAAAAAGCTTCACAGGTTGCTTGCCCACTAGGTAGAAGGCCTCTTTGTAAAGGTCTCTAGAAGAATTTATATGCTGCTCAAGGAGAATTGACCTTGTTTTGCCTTTTGTGCTAAGCTATATTCTGATTTGATTTAAATTATAGCTCTTTGCTGCTACTAGGTTCTAACCTATTATGAAAGTTAAACTACAAGCTCTCTGCTGGATTCTAAATTTAACCAGAAAGCTCTCTTCTGTGTTTTAATTTGAAACTAAAAGGACTTTGCTGATGCTAGGCCCTGAGTGACTATTAAATTTAAACTACAGCTGTCTACTGGGTATGAAAGGTAACCAGAAAGTTCTCTTCTGTGTTTTTAAATTGAATCTTAAACTGTTGCTACTAGGCCCTGACTGATTTAACAAAAAAATAGTGGGTTCACAGATTAATTAGCTTTAAAAGAAAAACAATTCCTTTCAGAAAAATTCCCAGAAGTATATACTCACAATTTCAGATTTCTCTCCAGAAGTAACAGCCCCCCTTTCCAGTCCTTCAAGGTCAACGCAAAAGAGGAAGGTCAGCAATGAGATGGATCGAGACAATGACAGCAGCTATGGATTCCACTCTATCAACAATGAGTCACCTAACTGAAGACTGAACACAGTTTAGGACAACGATCCAGAGGGTCGCCATGAGTTGACACTGACTCAACGGCACTTAACAACAAGTCTGATAAGATTGACATCCTTAAGTGCTCCTCAAAATAATCCCCCGTTGGGATATAAACCCTGTGTAGAATGTTCTATTTGTCCCCTTGCCTCACTATACAGGAGTTCACTTATAATGGGAAACATTACAGTTTAAGATATACCACTTCTTGCAGATTCCTCTTCTGTTGTGTATGGTATCCGCTGCCAATGTGGTTTATTATACATTTGTAAAACTACCAGTGCATTAAAGATCCACATGAGCAAACACAAAAGTAGGTTATGTTGCAATGTTGTAGAAGCTCCCATAGTGAAACACTGTAATGGTTTTGGACATATATTTGGGGACTTACTGTAGCTGTTTTTGTTTGGATCAGGTTGATGCAACTTCACCAATAGGTGGTAGAGAAAAATGTCTTCTTAGATATGAACAGAAATGGATATTTTGGTTAAATACAGTAGAGCCCAATGTTTGAATAATAGCATCAATTAGAATGCCTGGTGATGGCATAGATACCTGGGCTTATTACTTTTGATTTTGAAGACTAAATGATTGGAATGTATGTTTATGTTGTGTTAAAAGAATGTACTGATGGCTATTAGTATGATAATTGGGTGGGTTGGACAGTCTGTTTTCAGTGTCACTATTATTCACAGTGGGATATTTGTCTCAGAATGTCAGTGTGCATCTGTATGTTTGGAATTTTGCCAGCAATGTTTTTTTCAACTGTAGGATTGAATGTTGATTGGGAAGATTTACCTTGATTACTGTAGTAGCCCCTTTATAGAGGTAATAGTGATGAAATTGTTTAAAAGTATGGGGCTCTTCTAATTTTGGTTCAGTGTTTAGCTATTTCTATAAATAGTATGCTGGTGTGGCATTTTGAAGATTTATGGTGAAAAGCGCGGTGAAGCTTAACATTAAGTGGTGTTTGAAAGGTTTTTTCCTCTTTTTGCAACAGCCTTCTCCCAGATGTAATGATTGTGGATGACGGTTGCTAAAGTTGTAATTGTCTTAAAGCATGAGGTTCCTTTAAGATTTGATTGACAATTTAGCAATCCCCCTTATGGAGTTTACCAATGCAGCTTTCTGAAGGTTAATGTTGCAAATGTTATGTTTTGGCTAGCTGTTTTTTATGGCCACCAATGTCTCCAAAGAATGATTGTCTCAGCCTCTCCATAGTATTTACTTTATTCCAGCTTTTCTGTAATACCGTAAGTATTTACTTTGTTTGAACTTGGTGAGTGCTTTGGTTTTAGTGTATTCTGGTTGGGGCCAGTAATGTTTGTAAGAGTGGCAGCATTTAGAATGCACAGCCATTAGTTTGTTTTCTGTGTGAAAACAGTGGAATTTCCATAGCTAGGCTGGCAGTGGTTGTAAGGAATTTTTAATGTTTTGGATATAGATTGTTATAATAAGTATATTTTTGTACACCATTATAAGCTATCTGCACTACACTACCTAACTTATCTAGGTCTAATAACAACCATCTAGTGAATTGTTTACAACGCCTAGCGCACCAAGATGGAACACCCCAGCCGTGCCATAATTGGCCTCTTGTTCCTATTCACTAGCAGGCTCCCAAGCTCTCTATCCCTAACTTCTTCATACAATCAGATCCCGATCCTACATAGCCATGGGAGAAGATGGGCAGGTACATCTCATCATAATGTAAATTGGGACACACAATTGCATCACCCCCATCTTCTACACATTGCACTCCAACACTCTAGGAAAGCCAAACAGGACAAAAGTCCCTATCCACGAAATATAAAATGTGCCCTCATCAATGCCTGCTCAATCCATAACAAGTGGCCAGTGATCGCAGACATAATATCCCTCCATAATCTCGACATCCTCATGGTCACCGAAACATGGCTTTCCCCTGAAGATAATGTCATATAGATGAAGCACAAATAGACGTGCTATGCATCACAGAATCTTGGCTACATCCGTATGATAATGTAATTCTCAATCAGCTTGTCCCAGATTCTTACTCTGCTTATAGCTGCTCTAGATCTGTCAGACGTGGAGGAGGTGTCCTTATAATCGCAAAAAAGAATTTACGATTCAAAATACAATGTAGTTTAGAATCGCAACAATGTAACTCCATTAACATTGAGAATAAGCACATGGCAGTTAGTTTACATTATAGAGCACCAAAAGCGTCTTCTGCTGAGCTTGCCTCAACACTGGAGTCTATTTGTTCTATCACTTCCCCGTACAAACCCACAATAGTGCTAGGTGACTTCAACCTTAAATCCATTAACTGCAGAGACTCCGAGACCTTTCTTCAAGCAATGGGCTCACTAAATTTCACACAAATAGTCAAGAAACCTACACACATATATGGTTACTCGCCAGACCTCATCTTTGCCTCAAATGATTTGACCTTAGGAGGTCTAATTTCAATTCCTACCATTACCCCAGTTCCATGGTCAGATCACTACATAGTTAGTATGGAAATTTTATTACAAACAAAAAATAATTTAAGACTAGATGACAAATGCTATCATAGACGTTTTAAAAAATTTGACAAAGATACATTTATACAGGATACCTTACCTCATCTATCTGACGATTCAGTAGAAATAGAGACACAAGTAAACAAATGGAATTACATAATTTCTAATGCAGCTAGAATGACAGACACAAGTCCAAGGAAATCAAGGATCAATAAGCTACATCACAAGCCATGGTATTCTAATGCTATACGTCTGAGGAAAAGAGATCTCAGAAGAATAGAGCGTAAATGGAGAAGGAATAAGGTTTCAGAATTAAAGCAGATATATTTAACAAAACAAAAGCTATACGACGAACGTATTAAAGTCTCAAAGAAAGAATACCATACAAATATAATAAATAACTCCATCAACAAACCTACAGAGCTTTTGAAATTGTAAAGAGTTTAACAAAAGAGCAAAAAACAGAAGGTGAAGCTGAAATTGAACCGCAGAAGTATGCAGATTATATTAAGGAAAAATTCCACTCTAAGGTAAAAGATATATTTAGTCTCAACTTGAATTTGGTCTCAAATTTCAGGGTCTGGAATACATTCTCTTTTCCTTCTAAAGAGCAACTCTCGCACATTATCTCTTCCATAAAAACAAGCACTAATCCAACCGATCCATGTCCTGTATCTTGGATAAAGTCCACAAAGTCAAATTTTATTCACATAATACAAAACATTGTGCATAATTCCCTCTCTCAAGGTAATTTACCAAAGCACTTAAAGCTTGCAACTGTTAGACCAATCCCGAAGAAGACAACGTTAGACAAGAATAACCCAGCTGCCTACCGGCCTATTTCCAGCATACCCTTTTTAGCGAAAATCATTGAAAAGACAGTGCAACTTCAACTCCAAGAACACATTGATATTCATGCGCCTTTAGACGATAACCAACATGGTTTTCGCCCAAACCATGGAGTTGAAACCTTAATGATTTATCTTTTTGATTACGTTCTCCGTACCATTGATGACATTAAAAAGGGTATTATAATGATTTTTATAGACATTTCGGCTGCATTCGATTCTGTAGATCACAATAGGTTATTACATAGATTAGAGGAGATTGGTCTACATGGGGTCACATTAAAATGGTTTCAATCATATCTGACAGAGAGATTTTTACAAGTAAAGATTGGACAAAAAACTTCTCTGCCCATAAGAGTATTACAAGGTGTGCCACAAGGTTCCGCTCTTTTTTCGCTTCTCTTCAACATTTATTTGCAGCCAATTTGCAATATTCCATTAAAAAGTGGCATAAAGTATACAATTTATGCTGACGATATTATGATTTTCACAACTATCTCCATCGAGAAACCTGATTTTTCCAGCATCACAGATTGTCTATCAAAAATGTCCACCTGGTGTAAAACCAACAATATGAAAATTAATTTTAGCAAGACAGAGGCATTATTTGTATCTCGTAACCAAAATTTTGCACATCCACCTGTCATCAAGATAGATAATTCATTTATTCCTTTTAAATCAGAAGTGAAATATCTTGGAGTTACTCTAGACAAGGAATTAAATCTCAGATCACACATAAACAAGACGATTAGAAGCGCTTATTATAGAATGAAAATCATCAGAAGACTAAGGCCGCTTCTGGAAACTGTTCACTTCCGCAATGTTTGTCATGCTCTAATTACACCATTACTTGACTTCTGCAATCCAATATATCTGGGTCTAGCTAAGCAGTCACTGAAGCCTTTACAGTTAGCGCAAAACACCGCTGCTCGTATAATTTTTGGTCTATCAAGTAAAGAGCATATAACTCCTATCTTAAAGGAGCTTCATTGGTTACCAATATCATCTCGTATTAAATACAAAACAGTAATTTATATTTTCAAGATAAAGCAACAATGTTCTGCAAAAAGTCTGATGTATCTTATCCGGTCAGATATTAGCAACAGACCTAGGAGAAGTGTATCTGAAAATAGAATCAGCTCCTCAAATGACATCAGAAAAACACGCAAGGAGACCTCTGAGAGAGCTTTCTCGTTTGCTGCGACTTCCATCTGGAACTCCCTACCTAATGATCTGAGAGCAGCTCAGGACATCAAAGACTTTAGAAAACAACTGAAAACAGTTTTGTTTACGGAGCACTACGGTCATGCAATCAACTAATTAATTTTTAAGAAAGCAATTATTTATATATACATTGTACAATAGCTCACTTTATAGTATAGCTCACAATATATATAGTGCACCTTTTCCCAAGACATTTAATCATATATTTACAAACTATGTATATATTATCACAGATTTTTTCACTATTACTAATTTTCTCTTTTGTTAAACCGCTTTGATTGTATGATAAGGCGGTATAAAAATCCAATTAAATAAATAAATAAATAAATAAATAAATCAGCTCCTCCCCTTTAATTTTTCAGCATATACAAGCCATAGACAAAACAAAAGAGGAGGTGGAGTTCTCATCCTCAGCAGAACAGAGCTTCATTTCCAGCTAGTTGACTCCACTAGTACAAACCACCTGGAGACAGTCTCCATTTCCAACAAGGGCTGCTCTATAAATCTGCTTTATAGAGCTCCCTCAGCCTCCACTGATGACCTCCCAACTATTATAAATCTCACATCTAATATCCAGAATCCAAATACACCAAATTGGATTCTAGGTGATTTTAACCTGCCAGCGCTTCAGGATAACCATTCTTCTACCTTTCTTGAAGCCCTCGATATCTTAGGTTACAAGCAATTAGTAAATGAACCTACTCATGTGAAGGGAAATACACTAGATCTCATATTTGCCTCGCAGACAATTTCTGACCAATCCCATGACACCGTGTTGTCCATAACTACTGTACCATGGTCAGATCACAAACTCATCATCTTCCAGATTCCCACTCATGACAGTCAATCGAAGATCAACAGAGCTCCAAGTAATCCCTCTAAACTACCTGCTAGAAGTTTCCGCCCATTAAATAGAGATCTTATCCTGGCAGAAACGGGTTCGCTCCTTAATGAGACCACCCTAAACCTGGATGAGCTGATCATTTGCTGGAACAATAACCTCAGCGCGATTGCACTTCGTCTTCCACCTAACAATTCATCAAAGAAAAGACCTGCAGCCCCATGGTACACAGCCGAACTAAAAGCATCACTCCACTTACTAAGGAAGCTTGAGAAATGTTGGCGAAGGTCACACTCCATTCGAGACCAGACAGCTTACATCCTTCAGCTAACAGCTCACCGTGAAGCCATCACAGAGAAAATGAAACAGTACCACAAAGACACCCTGAGACACTCGCTAAATAAACCTCACTATCTGTTTAACCTTGTCAAGTCTCTATCCAAGGAGCCAACACCTGAGCACCAATGTGAAATCCATCCACAGGAATTTGCCTCTTACCTACAATCCAAGTTATGTCAGACAAATAAAATTTCGATTGGTGTCTCCTCCACAGACCAAGGGTGTACGACATGTACAACATCTTTAACGTCTTTCTCAACCCCTTCCAAGAAGTGCATTGAAGATACTATCATGAACCTCAATACCACTACTGCACAAACAGATCCTTGTCCGGCTTTCTGGATAAAGGAACTCTGCAGTGGTCTCAGTCCGATAATAACAAAAATAATAAATCTATCTTTCTCAAGTGGTTACTTCCCATCTGCCCTGAAGCACACGTCGATCATACCACTGCTAAAAAATAGTAAACTAGACCCCCAAAAGGTAGACTCCTACAGACCCATTTCAAGTATACCTTTTCTCACAAAATTAATCGAAAAAGTGGTGCAAAGGCAGTTACAAGACCACATCGACTCTGCTGCTTCACTTGACCCATGCCAACATGGTTTCAGGGAGTCACATGGAGTGGAAACACTCCTCACCACCCTTTTCAATAATATAATCACTGGCATTGACAGCATTCGTCAGTGTTTTGCACTCATTTTCCTAGACATTGCCACAGCCTTCGACTCAGTAAATCATGAGCTCCTTCTTGGACAACTAAAAGAGAAGGGCATCTGCGGAACAGCATTGGAATGGTGCAGATCATACTTGACCGATAGATGGCAGCAAGTACGATCAGGTGGAGCAACATCAGAACCGTTTCATCAAAACCAAGGAGTTCCCAGGGATCCTCCCTATCGGCCTTGATGTTCAACATATACATGCAACCCATTTGCAATAACATCCGGTCCTTCAATATCAGTTGTATGGTATATGCTGATGATGTCCTGCTCTATATGCTGTTCTACATAGACCAAGTTGACCTCTCCCCTTTGAACAACTGCTTCAATGCCATATCTGAATGACTCCTGTCACAAAACCTTCGGATTCAGCATAAGAAAACGGAGGTGCTCTTCATTACGAGGAACCCAAACTTCAGCCCACCCAAATACTTGAAGGTGTAAGAAGCCGAACTTCAAACAAAACCCACAATTCGTTACCTGGGAGTTACACTGGATCAAAACCTTGACATGAGGGCACACATAGCTAACACTGTAAGAGCAATCTATTTCAAGATCTGTTCACTCAGACATCTACGCCCCTTGCTTGAACCGGAAGATTTTCAGTCAATTTACCAGGCCCTGATAATACCACATCTGGATTATGCCAATGCCATATTACAAGGTCTCCCACAATCCACCTTGAACCCCTTACAGCTTGCCATGAATAGTGCAGCAAAGGTTCTCCAGGGGTCATCTAAAAGAGACCATGTGACGCCCCTTCTAAAGCAGTTACACTGGCTTCCTGTACAAGCCAGGATCTTATTCAAAACAGTGCTACTGACATTCAAAGCAGTCAATAAGCTCTCTTCATCTTCACTTTCTGACCTTATCCAAGCAACAGCATCTAATAGACCAAGAAGATCCACTGCGATAAATATGCTATCATTGCCGAGAGAATTAAGAAAATGCACTTCAATAACCGCAAACAGGGCTTTCAGTCTCTGTGCCCCAAGATTCTGAAACTCACTACCAACAAACATCAGGGCAATCACTAACCTAACCCAGTTTAGGAAGGCCCTTAAACACTTCCTTTTCCTTAAATATTTCCCAGAGAACAATGAACCTCATCCCCACTCAGATACTTACAACTGTCCCACCACACCCTGTAAGCCAGGCGACCACACCATGTAAGGAGTCCTTGACCATTAAATCTCTTGCTATGTCTTATGTGACTTCTTTGTGTAAATAGTTACCTTTTGTTATCCAAGTTGTTACTCCTGTTAATTGTAAACTCAGACCTATGTACCCTGTCTGATTGTTATGTTCCATGTAAACCGCGCTGATGCTGAATAGTGCGGTATAGAAGAAATTGTAAATAAATAAATATCACTACCGAGCCAAGAATGTCAGTTCTTTATGAAAAGGGTTCCTGTTTATAAACCTGATACTATAGGCATTAGGTTTTTAGAGTTTACATACATTTATATTTTGAACTTTATACTTTTAGGACTTTCTTTTGAGGTAGTTAATAGATTTAAGTTTAAACAGAGGTTGTTAGGGATTTTTCATAGTTTTTTACTCAGGGCAGTTTCTCCAAATGGGTTAGTTTTGCGCATATCATGACAGTCGTGAACCTCACTTCTAAGCCAGGGCATGGGAGTATGATCTCAGTCTCTCAAATTTCCTGCTAAAGTTCAGCATAGTATTTGCATCATGCCAAAGAGAGCCTCCTGCTGGAGTTCATAAGATGTAACATATATGGGTAGTTTATAAAGATATGCTTGGACATTCTTCTTTATCAAGCCTGTGGCACCCAAACACGATGGGAAATATTTCTGTATCTTTCTGTCACAGTTTCTTGGTCTCTGCATTTCCTGGTATTTCAGGATCTTCTGCCTCTCCACGCGATTCACAGAGTAATCCCTTGGAACTGACACTTCTATTATCAATGCCGTTCTGGTGTTTTTCTTCTT
The DNA here is from genome assembly GCA_033557465.1 of Ichthyophis bannanicus. Classification (NCBI taxonomy): domain Eukaryota; kingdom Metazoa; phylum Chordata; class Amphibia; order Gymnophiona; family Ichthyophiidae; genus Ichthyophis; species Ichthyophis bannanicus. The sequence goes on along the minus strand of CM066035.1, from coordinate 424,486,510 downwards.
AACCACTATATTTGGCTTCCTCCATCCAGCTTTTTATTGGCCGGAATGGGAGTATCCCAGGTGATCATAACCTCCTCATTCTCTGTAATTCTCTTAGGGTCATGATTCCAGTGCTTTTTGGGCACAGCAATGTTGTAGTGCTTACAGCCCAGTGGATGAGGCGTGCTACTTTATTATGTCTTTCTGCATAGAAATTTTCTGCCATCAAAATTTCACAGCCAGGTATGATGCAATTCACCATTTGCAAGTCTTTCTTACAGAATCAACAGATGTCTATGTTGCCAGTTTTTTCAATGCTTGCTGTAAGCCATCTCATCTGTAAGCAGCTGTCCTGGGCTGCAACTATCAACCTCTCATCCTTCGTTTGCAGTTCACCCCTCCTTAACCATTGTTGTGTCCATTCTTGATTGACAAAGAGCTCCTGGAGAAACACTAAATTTTCCACTGTATTTGTCATTTGTTTTTTCTTGTTTGTTGATCTAATTCTTTGAAGAGTTTTTTCTCTTGTTTTGTAAATTCTGTTACTGCCTTCTCTGGGCATGCTTGTGGATTTTTGTTCATTCCTTCTAATTGTCAGAACGCTTGTCCAAGTTTGATGATGGAGGCAGATTCTGGATGTTTAATCTATTTCAGCACTTTTTGTGTATTTGGATCTGAGGATGCAGTTAAGTAGGCCTGGAGGCCTATGATAGTAACTCTGTATATATAATGAATCTCTATTAGTTCTAGCCCTCCTTCAGCTCTAGGGATGTACAGTCTTGGCATACACTGATTCTTGCAAATCACTTCATGGGCGTGGAGGAGTTTCATGTTTGCAAATCCAGTTTTTCAAGATCTTTAAGAGGCCAGTCCACAACCCCAAAGCTGTATGAAAGTACAGGAACTGCCAGCTGATTGATGGCTTGTATCTTATTCCGTGATGTTAAAACACTTTCAATAATAATTTAAATCTCTTGTAGTATGCTTCACTGATCTTTTCTCTCAGTAATTTCTGCTTGAGTGTTGTTCCTTCCGCCATTCTGAGATACATAGATATGCCTTCCTGTTCAAGGTCTTTGATGTCACAGCCTTCAACCAAGGAGATGTTTTCTGTTTTGCTCAATTTTCCTCTAAAATATGTTACCTTACCACATTTATCAAGGCCAAAGTTCATTCTGATGTTATCAGAAAAGCTTGCTAATTGTTGGTTGCTGGAACCATAGAGCTTCAGATTGTCTACAAATAATAAATGAGATGTCTCTGAATTGTCATCTTCTTTAGGATTCATGCTAAATCCATATCCCAAAGAGTTCATGAAAGTAGTCATTGGATTAAGCACCACACAAAACAGAAGGGGCAACAGGAAATCCTGAAATATTCCTTGCTGGATCCTGATGTTAGGAATGATATACTGACCATCTTCATAGTCCAAAAAGAGTATGGTTTGCCACATTGTCATGGTGACCTTAATGTACTCATCAAACCTGAATCTATTTTATACATTTCAAAGCAATTTATTATCCATGAGTCTGGGACACAGTCAAAAGCTTTCTTATAATCAATCCATGCTATACTTTTGCTTCAGTTTTGTGCTGTTTGTGGGCTCTGCCACCACAGCAAATTTATTTATTTATTTAAAGTTTTTTCTATACCGCGCTCTTCAAATGTTATAAAATTTCATTTCATCGTGCCTATGAACTCTAGGATAGTGAGAAGGACAAAGAAACTACTGGTCCACCAGTGAACTTGTGGTCCTTAGCTGAAGGCATCCTTCAAGTGAAGAGAGCAAGAATGAAAAAGCTGGGGATATGGAGAGCTCATTCCACATACCGATCTCACCACAAAAACAAAGACTATATTTATATTTACTACATTCCATCCTGTAAGTGATTTTGATGTTACCATCACTGCATGGTTCCTTTGACTTTATGTTGCTATGAGATTGTTCTTTAATTATAGATTTAAATCACTTGTCCAAATCTGCGCTCAAGGGAAATTACATTTAAGTACAGAAATTATTTCCCTGCCAAAGTGGACTTACAGTCTAAATTTTACCTGAGGCAATGGTGAAGTGACTTGCCCAAGGTCACAGTGGGAGAAATGGGATTGGAACCCTGGTTTTCCTGATTTGCCATCTGCCTCTCTAACCACTAGGCTACACCTTCACTCCTCAAATATTAGTTTACCATTGAAAAGGAAATATTAACTAAATATTTTCAATAAGACAGTTGTAAAATTTTGCTGTAGGATTTGTTTTTTTAAGTTTTGCATACCCTTTTCTGTTTTTTAGGTTTATTATAAACCATGTGCACATTTATTGATGAACTATACCAGTGCAACTGGATATTTTTGGAGACGTACCCTGCAAGCAGACGGGGCTGCATCCTTAGATGAGTAGGTATTCTTTCAAGTGCACCAGCTCCAATGGAAATGCTGCATCGGGTATCTTATTTTTTTTCTGAGAAAAACAACATAGCCTGAACAATGAAATATAGGCTCAATCAGTTTGATTTTAGTTTTGGACTTTTGGAGGGTAATTTTTATAAACTCCCATGGAGTTAACATATGTTAGTATGCATGGTTTTGAGGCCTGTTTTCTGAAGTAAAGTACGCACACAAATGTGAGTCAAATTAGTCATGGCAGTTATGCCTGCCCTATAACAGGTCTAAATGCTTTTGCCTAGATTGTTCAAGACCACGCATAAGTTACAGTAATTTATAATTTATGGGGGTCTATTCTGAGCCCCGAATAGCAGGGATGTACAGCATGCTCTACCTGGACATACATTTATTTATTTATGGGTTTTATATACCGCCTTTCAGTAAAATCAAAGCAGTTTACAACTTTACATATTAACAGATTTCCAACAGTTATCAACAGAGAATAAAGAGGATATTTGGAGCATTTTCAGCTGAACTGTGCTATGTAGCAATACAACCTATTTATACGTCTGTGCAAAATATGTACAGGAGAATTTATATGTCCTCCTTGCCATCTCAATGCAAGACTCCCTGTACAAACAGCAGAGTTATACAGGGAACCTTAGAAGGGGGCAGGAGGGGGCGAGTGGGAGGCGGAGCGAGGGCAGTGCATAAGCGGGTCATCACCCTGGACATGCAAGGCCGATTCTGAGGTTGACCCTGTACATCCAGGGTGGGTCAGTTAGGCAGGGAACTTATTCCACCTCAGAGGTGGAATAAGTCCCCCTGGATGCGGGGTAGCGGTGGCGGCCAGCAGGGACAAAACATGGAGGCATGCAGGGGGAGCCCCGCAGTTGGACCCTGGCCATGGGAGGCCAGATCGGGGGTCTGGCTACGGGGAAAGGACAGACTAGATGGCAGTTGGCAATCGCAGCTCCTGAATGGAGTCAAGGTGTCATGGCGACAGGATGCTATGGCATCACAGCACCATTCAGGAGCCTGTCAGGGGTAGATGTGGATGTGGTTGGACGTGTGGCCTGTCAGAATCGGGGCCTGGGCTGCACGTACAAGCTGGTAGACCCGATTCTGAGGGAACTTACAAGGGCTAGACGTGCAGTAGAGAATAGTCCTCTATGTGTATGAATTTGCACTGTGCCCAAACCATACCCCTGTGCATACTCATGTTGAAAATATGTGCCCAATCACACGTGCATAAGGAGTTGCCTATTTTTAGGCACTAACAATGCATGTAAACAGTGGCATACCAAAGCCGCTAATTATGTTAATGCCATTGAATATCCCCCAGAGCGGTATTTACATGGTTTGCAAGTCTTTTTAAAGATGGCCCCCCCCCCCAAAAAAAATTATTAGTGTATTGATTGACATGGGTTGTTGTCAGGTAGCAGCATTTTTATATGTGCTTCTTTTTGAGGGACATCTTGGGGTAGTGCTCTCTAGCTCATGGATACGTTGGTTTCTTTTCAGATACTGCTGCTTGTTGCAGTGGAAAGTACTATATTAATGTACAGTACAAAGCCGCTTTAATGTTAGATGTGTGGACATTTCTGGTTTTACAGATTAGGCCATTGTATAATTACTGATATTGTGATACAGTGGCCAGCACAGAACCCATGGATACAGGAGAAAAGGAAGAGCTTACCTTACAGTCACCTGGGCAGAAAGCATATTCAGGTTATAAGGAGCCAGAGAATAGTGGAACAAACTTTCCCTACACTGGGTGTGACGCAGTAGAAAGCCAAAAAGCCAATCACGTCCACCTGGGCAAGGAAGCACGTACAACGTGCAGGAGCCAGGAGGATAAAAGTGGCTGGGAAATCCCAGTAGGGGGAGGAGCAGCAAAGGGAGGTGCAGCCAAGGGATGAGCAGCAAAGGGAGGTGCCACAGAATGAGGAGCAGCCAAGGGTGGTGCCACAGAGGGAGGTGCAGCCAAGAGAGGTGCAGCAAAGGGAAGAGCAGCTGACACAGAGAGAGCTGGAAGTGCTCGTGCACCAGTCTCCCAAGCCAGAGGGGGCATCGTCCCGTGGAGAGTGAGTAAGCAGTTGGAGGGCAGAGGTCACAAGCAGGAGAGCTTGCTGGGGCCAGGAAGCACCGGCTGGGTCCCGACAGCAAATAGCAGTAGAAGGGAAACCTTTCCTGGAAGTTATTACTGCCCAGACCAGACAACTGCTGAGTGGAACTCTCGGGGAAAAGCAGGCTGCAGCTCAAATAAAGGAGCCTGGTTTACAGAGGAAGGAGTGAAAGCCAGCCACCCCAGAAGCAGAGTTAAGTACACCCATTTCTCTAGAGGGCAAGAGGTGGGCTCGGCTAGGAAAATAAAAGCTGATACTTGGGAGGATAATCCTTGGTGGAGAGAAAGGGGAAGCCTCAGAGAAACAGGCTTCAGTACAGGTCTCCAGGACCCTCCTTATGCAGAACAGTTTCCTGCCTTAAGAACTGCTGCCTCTCGAGAGAGTTGTGTAAATAATAGCTGTGGTGAATGTTACCCATTTACAATTTCTGATGGTGAGCAAATGCAATGGGAAAACACTAACCAGGACATTGATTCCAGTGCTATGGATTGCACGCTGTGTATCTCAGATGAGATTACGTCTCTGTTAATTAAGGAAACAAGAGCCTTGTTATACCTGTTTGGAAAAGGTGCATTTTGTTTTGCTGTGAAGAAACAGTTTTGTTTAAGTTCTTTGTTGCTGTATGAGAAAACAGAAATCCACAAGGGAAGGGGAATAAAACCTCATCATTATATTTTGCCTTTAACACACGGCTACAGACTATTCTTTATAAAGGCAACTCGCATCTCACGCCCCTAGGCAACCGCCTCATAGGGACGGTGGTAGCAGTACCTTGACAATATATACATTTAGGTAATGACATTAGGTCCAAAGTGTTCTATGAAGAGGTGCGTTTTTAACAGTTTCTTCATGTCTTGAGTAGATTGAACAGATCATTGGGGCATATAGCGAAAAGGCTGTGTTACTTGTCTGCTGTGTACACTTGATCTTGATCAGACGGATGGCCAGAAGGTTCTGATTCTAATCTTCTGGATTTTGTTGTGGATGCCCTTAAGATTTGATCCTTAAGACAGGGAGAGGAGAGATTATGGAGGATTTTATGGATGATGGTTATGGTCTTGTGTTTAATCCGTTCGGCAACTGGGAGTCAGGGCAGACTTCTAAGGGTCAAAGTTATGTGTTAACAACTTGATATGTCTGTTAGGATTCTAGCGATTTTGCATTAGCTGGAGTGGATATAATGCCTGTTTGACAGCGCTTGGTAGAGGATGTTGCCATAGTCGAGATGGGGTGTATTGATGGCTTGGAAAACTGATCTGAAATCATTGTCTTGTAGAAGAAGGCATAGAGGTTTGAAGAGCCTAAGGGCACCTGAAGTCAATGAAGCCGCCTGAAGTCAATGGAGTCGCAGCTCTGATATCACACAGAAGCCGCTACTGCTGCTTAGTAAACATACCCCTAAGTTTCCAGTATGCTGGATTTTGCTGCATTCTTGATGTGCAAATGCATGGTAAGGTTGCTGTAGAGGGTTATACCAAGGTACTTGACTTCCATTTTTATGTTGATTTAAGCGGTATGTAATATGAGCTCATCCAGTTAATCGGATAGCAAGATCTGCATAAAATTAGGATGCCCATTGACCTGTCCTAACTTTATGTCGTTTTCCACTCCAGTTAGTGACTAAATATCACCGCTAACTGGATAGGTGCCAGGACCGCCCCAGCTCCACTCACAGTCTGCTCCAAAACTAACTGCACATTTCTAGGGCAATCTGTGGGACTATTCAACAGCACTAACTGATTATTGCAACTGAATATGAGGAAGAATTGAGTTTATACAGTTTTCAGACCCTACAAACCGCATAAATCTCTTTGAATATCAACTTTTTAGTGAGAACTCAGAACCTGACCACGGATCATAAACCAGGCTATGCCAGAATAGTCCTTTAAATCTTTTAGGCATGTACAAGAAGAATTTGGGCTTCCATCTACTCAATACTACTAGTGACCAATTAATGTGCTGCTTAAGGCTGAACTTGAAGCCTTTTTTTCCCCCTCTTTCATAATTGTGGTTCATATCAGAAGCGTGTTTTTTCTCCAGGAACAAGCAGGAAGTTAGTCCTCACACATGGGTGACTTTGGCGCCAATGGAGCTCCACGGAAGCATCTCCCTAGCTTTCAAAGAAAGCCTTTGGGAGATGCCACCATGCATGCATAGTTCCCTTCCCACCGAAGGGTGCCATCTTGCTCAGTCTCCCTTTTTCTGCAGAGCCCTACAGAGATTCATCTAATTCTCCGGGAAAAAAGTTGATTAGTTTTGTGCATTTTGTGCATCCTCTGGTTAGCACTGGTCCCTTTCCCGCCTCTGAGCCCCCTGGCCTCGGCTTCAAGACTCGGAAACTTTTTAGTTAGGTTTTTTTCTTCCAGTGCGGGTTTGTGCCTTTTCTGACCCCTGGCCGCGTCGAGGGTCTTCAACCTTACTTGGATCCTTTCTGCCCCAATGGCCAGTAGCTTTAAAAAGTGTGATCGGTGTTCAAAGAACATGTTCCTCACCGACACACATGACTATTGCCTCCAGTGTCTGGGTGCCAACCATAACCCAGAGGTTTGTTCCTGTGCAAAAGATGTCCGTGAAGGCCATACAGAATTGCCGGCAGACACAGGATGACATCTTCTACAGGTCAGATTCAGCCCCGGTATCCCCAGTAGCCGCATGCTGTAAGGCCCCGCATGGATCCTCGGAATTGTGTAAAGCCCCTGTGGTGCCCGAGCGGGCACGTGGCCACTCCATTAGAGGTTCCCTGCAGCAAGAGCACAAGAAAAAGAAGAAATCTTCGAGGACCTCTTCATGGGAATTAGATACACACAGCAAGTCCTGTGTGGGGTCCCACAGTCTCCGAAGGGTATCTGAGGAATCGGAGTGGGAGCAGCTGGTGAAGATACCCAGGACAGCGTTGAGGCCTCCAGTGATGGATCTTGGACCCCCAAGGCCCATTCCATCAATGACTCCCTCTCCTCAGTGACACCAGACCCGATAACCCCAGTATCCATGTTGAAAGCTGCAACTCCTGAGTGGGAAACCAGGATGTTGGCATTGGAATGCAGCGTTTCTGCCTTCCTTGCCTCACAGAAAATGTTGATGCCTGGCCCCGCCGGTGGACACGCTGAGACCGCAGGGACCTCGATGTCAAAATGACTTCCCAGGCCACTGAAAAGATCCTTGGCGAGGGTCTTGATCATGTTCCCAGTCCTCGGGAGTGAGATCCTCCCTGGCAAGCGCCTCTGGATCCAGTCAAGCAGCAGCCACATTTCATCAGAGGCCGGGTCCAATGCAAGAACCATCAGACCTCGAGTCCTTGATGGACTCCTCAGACTGGGAGTCCAAGGACGAGACTTCCGCAGAGACATGAGCACATCATGATATTCCCTCAGACGTGTCTCTACCAGCGTCAAGATGCCAGTCTCCGCCCGAGGACACCTTGTTCCTGGAGTTCATCAGGGACATGGCAAAGGCATTGTCCCTCACTATGGAATCAGAGAAGGACCCTCGTATGGAGGAACTTGAAATCCTGCAGTACGAGGCTCCTCCTAAGGAGGCCCTTACGGTCCCCATCCCCACCATCCTTGAGCGACTCCTTCTCCAGATGTGGGAAACACTGGCATCGGTGCCAATTATTAGCCGGTGTCTGGACACCATGTATCGGGTCCAGTGCAGCCCCGGCTTCAGGAAGGCGCAACTCCCTCACATCTCCATGGTGGTCGAGTTGACCATGCGTCAACAGAAAAACCCGAAGACTCACTCTTTACTGCCCTTGGGCAGAGAGTCCCGTGCCCTTGATGCACTCAGATGCAAATGGTACCAGGGCTCAATGTTGGCTTGTTGAATACAAAAGAAATCAACTGTATATCAGCATGTATCTCAGAGACCTGACGAAGGATCTCGGAGGTTTCTCGGCGGGTCTCAGCAGAGACCATCTCCAGTGATTCCAAACCCTCAAGAAGACTGTCTGGGAGTGCTCAAAGTGCTTGTATCTAGAAGCCTATGATGGCTTTGAGTCCAACGTGAGGATGGATGCTGCAGGTATTGGTGCTCGATGCCAGACTTGGCTCCAGGCATCGGACCTCGAGCAATGGGTCCAGGAGAAACTCCTTGATGTCCCTTGCTTCAGTGATAATCTTTTTGGCAAGCCAATAGAGGACAAGTCCATGGAGATCGAGACCGAATATGTCACCAGGACTCGACTCTCCAGGAAGACCTCCACTCTTCCAAAGAAGAAATCACTGGTGAAAAGGACTCTCTTCCACTGGAAAGGCCAGCCTTATCGAAGCTATCCCCAGTACCAAGCTCCCCAGACCCTGCAGAAAGGGCATCAGGGTAAGGGAGCAGACCAGGGCCCAAGCCAACCTAAGGGCCCCAAGCCCCAGACACTGGCTCCAGCCCAGAATAGGTTGGGGTTTTGACTCTTGGAGCATAGCCTCTCTACCCATGTGGGATCAGCTACCAATGGAGGGGGTCTGGGTGGGGAGGCGTCTAATTCATTTTGACCATTGATGGCCAGCCATCACCAAGTGCTCAGGGAAGGTTACTTCCTTCACCTGGACCAGAAGCCTCCTCCTTTATTTCCAGGAGTGCACCTCTTGAACCCTCCTGCACCAGACCCTGCTGTTGCAAGAACTTGCAAGCCTTCTCAGGGATAGCGCCATAGAGCCACTACCCCACCACCTAAAAGGGAAGGGGTTCTATTCCAGATATATTTTCTCATCCCAAAAAGAACATGAGGCCTAAAACCCATTCTGGACTTGAGAAACCTGAACAAATTCTTGGTGCGGGAGAACTTCAAAATGCTCTCCCTTGGAATATTGCTGCCCTATCTCCAGCAGGGAAATTGGCTATGCTCCTTGGACATAAAGGACGCTTATACCCACATCCTTATCTACCCCAGCCACAGACAGTACCTAAGATTCAGGATCTGGCATTTTATAGGAGCTCATCTGGAAACTCTCCAGGCCAGGGCCTTCCTTCCCCTGGACAGGGCAGATCACCTCAGGGCTCTAGCCACCTAGGTACAGCGCCACTACGCAGTGTTGGTGCGGTCCATGCTCCACCTGCTAGGCCACATGGCCTCCACAGTCCATGTGGTCCCCAATGCCCACATCCATATTTCGGCAGCTCAGTGGTGCCTCCACTCACAATGGACTCAAACCATAGCCAAGCTGCGGGAATAGAGTCTCTGTGTCCCATCAGCTAGTAGAGTCACTCAATTGGTGGCAGGATGACGTTGCCTGCAGTTTCTCTTTTTCTTTCCCTTTCATTTTCTTTTTTTTTATTTATGCAGTTTTACCAAATTACAATAAAGCAAGAAAACGAGAAACAAGTATACAGGGTCCAGTACCAAACTAAGCAAGAAAAAGCAATGCAATCGCAATAATTACCCCTGCATTCTTTAGTTCATTAGTGAAGAAATCAGGGGGGGAGGGAGGACAAAGAAATACAAAGCAAAGGAAACCCATGTCTCACCAATGAAACAAATATTTAAAGATCACACTCTGACAATACCTAAAATAATACCCTCTTACTTCCACAGCAGGAACATACAAAAGGCAAACTTAATTAGGAAATAGTCTTCTCAGCAAGAAAAATGAGGAGCTGAGTAGGATCAAAAAGGATAAAAGAATTACCTCAGTGCCAAACAAGGCACTTGCAGGGGAATCTGAAATAGAAAGACCCCCTCCTATTGCAAGAACCTTGTATCTTAAAGCGAGGAAACTTTTTGTCCTGGCCTACGTGGCTCTAGTGACATCAGGAACATCTGCACCTTTTGCCCACAAAAGAAAACATCTCTCCATTTAAAGTACAACTTAACCAATTTTGATTTATCAGCATCTGACCCTGACATCACAACCAAGATGGCGTAGGTAGAGATATTATCAATCGAGGACTCCAGGAACGCCGAGAGGTACAAACTGTCTGCTGATACCAGAGAGTCCAGAGAGGCCTCCCTCTTCTTCGAATCAAGCTTCTTCCCAGTAGGCAGATAGAATAGATGACTAAGAGGTATCTCCTCTGGATTAGAGATCTTTAAAAGTTCTCTCAAATACATTCACCACAGCTCCATGGTAGACAACAGTTTAAACTTGGGGAAGTTTAACAATCAATATTCTTTGATCTATTTGCATTTCCACCAGCTCCATCTTATAATGCAGAGCTAGACTATCCTTAACAAAATGTCCCAAAATGTCCCAAAATTGATGTTAATTGAGCCTCTGCTGAGCCAAGTTGCCTTTGCATAGCATCAAAGCCTTCTTCATACACTTCCATCTTGGCCACTACTTGCTGTGAAAATTCAGATACTTGAGAAATATTCATATTCACAGAGGCCTCAATTCTCTGTAAACTCCCCAAATATCATCAAGTCCAATCTTCTTGGGCTGTGAGTCCACTACACCAGCTCCAACCATGCTGGACAGCAGTTTGGGAAGTGATACTGAGGCTTTCCAAGCAACACCAGATGCTTGGGCCACTGACCGAGGATTCCCATCCAATCTAACGAGGCCAACCTCCTCCATCTCACCAATCACACCTCTATCCTTCCTGCATCAGTCTGGGGAAGCTTGACCATCAGGCCCCACACCCTCACTCGACCTCGAGGTCTCCAGACCTGCAGGAGACTGGGCTGGATTACATTCAGGTTGTGGTTGGGGAGTCAGCCCACCAGAGCTAAGGGCAACCCCTTGCTCCTCCGAGAACACTCCAGTTCTGGATCTGTGGAAAACTTCAGGGACGTGGCAAGTATGAGATGCCAGTTGATAGGGCACTAGCAACTGGCTGCTGCAGCTATTGGCATTTCTTGCCTTTCCCTTTCGTAGCATAAGGAAACAATACAATGAAGAACTTAATTCAGGCATGGAGAGTGTCTTAGAACGCGGCCAATCAGGGCACCATCTTGGAATCCTCCCCCCCCCCCCCTTTATTTTTTTCTGTCCAGCTTATACTCCCATTTCTCCCCTCAAAACCACAGGGAAATATTTTTTAGCAGGTAAGGACCTGTTGATTCCCCAAGTCTTAGGAATATGCCAAGGTTGACATGGAGGAGTAGCCTAGTGGTTAGTACAATGGCCTACTACCCAGGTGATCTGGGTTTAATTTCCCACTGGCACTCATTGTGGCCTTGGGCAAGTCACTTTATCCAGCATTCCCTCAGAAGAAAAGGCCTGGCAATCTACTTCTGGTCATACTTTGCCAAGAAAACCCAGGTGTTGCTGGATTGCCAGGAACCAGCATTAACTTGAAGGCACTAAAAAAACAAATTTGTTGTAAATTTTTGACCTTTTTTTCTCCAAGATTTGATGTGCATTTGAACGTTCTAATGCATGAAAATCAATGTTATGCATATTAATTTATAGGTTAACATGGTCTAAATCAATTTTGCATGCACTAAATCTTTAAGGCATTTTAACAAAACCAAATTGCCCTGATGAATATACATCCTTACCAAGTCTATCCAACTGACTGCCTATTAGCTATCCCAAGTATGCTTGAATTCTGCCACTGTTTTCTTGTGACATTCCCAGCTGCATGAGGCTTACAAGAACCACAGGAGAGCCACTAGGAGGAACCCATATCAGAGGGTGCACAGACATAGGACCCTATTTCGGGATCTCATGGATGAGCAGTATCTCACTAGTTTCCTCTCTGAAAAGGCAGCTATCCATCTACACCAGAAACTAGAGCCACTCCTTCACTCCACCACACAGAGAGGCTTGCCCATGCCTGTCCATCTCAAGATCACCATGGGCCTTCCCTTCCTTGCCACTGGTAATTTCCAGCTGGTGTTGGCTAACAGATTGGGTCTCGATCTGTCTCTGTGCACCTCACAGTTTCTGAAGGCTTTTCTAACCCACAATACAGAATATTTATTTGTATTTAGCTCACGCCTTTCCAGTGAGCAGAGGCAGCAAACCATGATTCAATTCCATGAGGTAGTCAGTTTCACATAACAGGACCTCATTGACTGCACCCAGGTGGTCCTCAGGCCACCACAAGGAAAACGTCCACTTACCACAAAAGGAAGGCATTCCACTCACTCAACATGCAGGAGGAAAATCAAGGTTCCAGGTTCCTGCCATGACTCCTATATTCTCACTCACTATGACATCTATGAGAAGTTTTAGAGTGGAGAGATAACTGGTGGATGGCTGTTAGGGAAGCCCCACACCAGTCCTCTCCATCACCTACACATGCACCTGCTTGATAGCACTGTACCTGGGATCTCCAACAGTTGCCTAAACAGCCCCGAGTTGCAGCGCCCACCCAGCACCTGACACACTCTGGTATGTGTCCTCAAATCCCCTACCTCTGCAGGATATAGATACCTACTGAGGCACTGGCTATTTCCCTTCATTGTGGAACCACACACAGAAGCAGAGGAACCCTACAACAGGGCCCACAGGAACATGCATTCCATCACTGAGAGGCATTTGGCCAGCTCCAGAACTGTTTCTGCTTCCTTGACCAATCCAGGGTTGAACTGTTGTATAGCCCTATCAGGATATGTGAGATCTTCATGGCCTGCTGCATCCTCCACAATCAGACCTTGAGGCACTGACAACCCCTTCCTGAACCACAGGACACAGCAGACCCAAACCACAATGCAATGCTGACGGCCAAGGCAAGAAGACATAGGATAGTTGTACAAACCAGGCACTCCAGCGAGAGATGACTTCATACACAGGCACTTCATGTGAAGATAGGTGTATTTTCCAGACACACATGCTGTGTATAGTACAGTGGCCACCCTCCACTATGCCCTCCCCCACCCATATGCCCATCCCAGCCCACAACACACTCCGACCCATAAATACCAGTCCTGTGAAATTCCTACTCTCCTGACAAAGCCAATGGAAAGCCCAAACCAAGCACTCACCATACCAATCTATCCCCCCAGGAGCCAACCTCCTCCCATCTCCCAGCTCCCCCTGCAAGAGCTCTCATCACCCCCAAAGAGTATCCATAAGAACACAGGGTTATCTTTTCACACACCCTTGTAGCCCCTGCCTTTCTGCACCTTACCCTCTTTCCCAACTTCCAGATTGACTATGTCTGGGTGTAGTTGTGCTGGCTGATGTCTTACTGGATTCTAAGGAGTTGTTGGAGACCTAAGCCAGCACAGATGATCATTGCTATCCTTCATGGAAGGGGATGAGAATGGGTTCCCCACTTCTATGTGGAATGGGTCTCAATATGTTGGAAGATGGCATGGTGGCTAGCCTGATAGTGGTACTAGAGTGACAGCATTGGAGGTGATGGTGGCTGCGATGCTGGCAGACAATGTAGACACCCTTCTTTTTGGAACCTGTGAAGATAGAGCCACAGATGTCACTATGGTGGTATCCAGAGGTTAAAGGGGGGGGCATGGGCCATGTAGTCATATATTACTGCATGCCTCTGTGCAGCATCATGATGGACTCATTCAGGTGTTCCATGACCTGCAAATGTCTCTCTTGGAGTTGGAAGTAGTGTTCCTGGAAGGCAAGAGACCATCCAGCAGCTCTGTCTTTTCAGCTCACTGTGCCTGATGTTGGACATTGTGCTGCAAAAGCTGTTTAGCAAAATACAGTAGTTGAGAAACAGGTAATGAGAACTTGGGTTGTCCTGATTGTCATCTGCCCCTGCACCTTCCTCAGCTGCTCAGCTATTATCAAAGAAAGTGTGTGGGGGGGGGGAGGGGGGTAAGTTGTAGATCAGTCCCCTCAATGGCATCCTCCTCCACCACCACTAACTGGTCAGTGGAAACTTCAAGACCCCCGGCAACCTGATGGTCCTGGTCTAAAGACCCTGCTTTGCCACCCTGGCTGGCCTGCCTTTGTCAACCTGGATTGTAATGGCCTGCAGCATGAGACCCTCTTCAAGCATTTGTGAATTCCTCATCATTCACTATGTTGCAGTTGTCTACTCACCCCATGTCACTTCAGTGGTGCATGCCCTTTCCACACATTTTTAGCAAGCATTCACATGGACCTCCTCATGGCCCAAGAAAGAGACAGAAATATTTCCCATCATATTGGGAGCCACAGGCTTGATAAAGAAGAATTTCAAAGCACATCTTGACAAACTACCCATACATGTTATAGTTTACGAACTCTAGAAGGAAGCTCTCTTTGGCACAATGCAAGTAAATTTCAGAGGCTGAGATCATACTCAGAAGTGAGGCTCATGACTGTAATGGCAGGAGCAAAACTAACCCATTTGGAGAAACTGCCCCAAGAGTACTCTCTTGTGCTTGAGCACCTCCCACAACAGGAGATCCACCTCACTCTGGCAGAAGTTATCTTTTCTGGTGAGTATCCTTTGCTTTGGAGCCATGAAATACCTGAGAAGCACTAAACACCGGGTGTGTAAATGGGGCTACATACATTATCTTGCCACTATATAAGCATGAATAGGGGCATTGCCTACAAATTCCCATTTTTCACATGCACCATTCAGAAATCGGCCATAGATGGGCACATCTATAGTATATAAATGTGTGTGATGCCTATTTTAAAAAAGAAAGGAGTCCTATAGGTAATATGCATGATTCCCAATGTAAATTAGGCAGCTCATTGACAGCAAGTGGGGTGCTCCCTTAAATACCTCAGCTACTTCCAAGCTAGCTAAGGGATTTAGGTCCACCAACTCTTGCAAGGTGCTCACACCCCTCATGCACTCTGTTTATTGTGAATTGGTTTGTCAACTAATTTAGTCACACCTGCATGTATCCATGGCTAGGAGTAGGCACAGGAGGGTGAGGTGGTGGATCCGATTACTTTGTCTGTTGCTATGCAAAATGCCAGCTGCTAAACATGTTTTCTCTCCATTCCCTGCAAATGGGGATTTGAAACAGGAGACAGTGGGACTCTAGGGAGGGATAGAAGGGAAAGGTGGACTAGGTAAAACACACATAAAAGCCCTAGCCCACCTTTCCCTTCTACCCCTCCCTCAGCAGGGCCCCCCTTAGCCTGTAGATAGGGGCAGGGTGCCTAGGTAGTAGTCCCATACTCATGGGAACCTGTCAGTTTTGTGTGGCCACCGTGGACAGACCTTCTTAAATATGTCACTTACAATGAGATGCTGTGTCCCACCTCTCTGCATTTTATATTCAAGTGTGCTCGATGGTAAATTGCCATGCCTCCAACATGATGCACTGACTTATTCCCTACTCCCCACCCACCCCCTCCTGATTGGAGTGACTGAAGCTATAAAATGATGTAAGGTCCTCATGGAATGCATTTTCAGGCTTTCTAGGTACATGACTATGAGGTTCTATGTCCAGGTGATCATAGTGAAGACCTTCTGCACCTCCTCAAGGCTGTAAGGTGCATGAGAACCTTGGTACCCTGAATCTCATAATGTTACACCTGTTCTAGCATGGAGACAGACTGAACAAGCTGTATCACCAGTTGCTGCAGTGGTTTGGCAGCCTGTCCACTTGCCTCCTCTCCCTTATCCTCCCCCCTTGCACCTTCCCCTACCTCCCATATCACTCCACTTCACCCCCTCCCACACCTCCTCCTCTTCCATTTTATACTTCTCACACTACCTACTCATGCCACCTCTCCCCTCACTCCCCTCCACATCCTTAAACTCTACCTCCTACACTTACCAGGGTTCTGCTGCTGCACTATGCCCATCCTTCTGCTGCCTATCTTGCTCCTACACCTCTACAAAGGTGATGACCGCATCAGGGGCTTATGTTTACTAATTTGATAAACTGCCTTTTGGAAACAGCAAGACGATGTACAAATATTGATAAAAATCGACAAAGAAAAAACATAAAAACAAATAAACAAAAACATCGTTCAATGCTGAATGAAAAACATAATTTAACAATGTACAAAAGGAAAAACTAATATAATAAAGAAACTACTGTAGACAAGGAGAAGCTAAAATAACATAAAGGAAAGGGAAAAAATAAACCAAAGTCACAGCCAGCACTATAAAACAAATTGACAAGTCTCATCAGAAAGGAACAACCAAACATCTCAGAACTAAGGACCATCTATGGACTATAAAAACAAACAAAGAGTAAGAATTAAAAACTAATAACCAGCAAAGACAACCCCAAAATTATGTTTTTAAAGACCTTTAAACCATAAATAATTACCTCCTCCACTTATCCTTCCTTCCTTGCCACCTATGCGGAGAAGCAACAACTGCTGCTAATGCTGCGGGCCTGAGACTTGGTGGTTCTGGTTCTAGCATCCTGGTCCCCCTCTGGGGCAGCATGCAGCATTGCTACTGCAGGCAATGGTGTGAGTGATGGCTGGGGTGTTAGTGGTAGCAATAGCTGCTGTGGTACTGGCTGTGGTAGAGGCACAAGTGCTTTCAGGGCTGCTGGAGGCTGAGGTGCTGGCAGGAGTGCTGCAATGGCAGTGGCAGCTTGGATGCTGGCGGCAGTGGGGTGATGGAGAACATCTGTGACATCCGCTGCATTAGAAAAATAAATAGTTCCTATTGAGTGCTATGCAGCAAAAGGATGTATATGACAGTTGAGTTAATACTAGCCCCCCTCCCCTGCGCTACCTGCTTTCTGTGCTTTCTGAACATGTCAAGCTCTGGTGTGCAGGGGTTCTGTTCCCCTGCAAAATGATGAGGGGGAAGTTGCAGATGCACCCTACTGATGCTTTTTGCTGCAGGCACTTTGGTGCACCATCCACATGTTGATAAGTTGTCCCTATGATAAGATCACTATCTTATTGTTACTGTCCTCTGTGGCTCCAGACAATTCAAAATACTACCGTGAGAGCGCTTCAGGGTGCTCAATGTTTTGATCATGTCATTTCCATTTTTAAGTCATTCATTGGTCACCAGTTGCTTTTCAGATGTAATTCAAGATCCTTACATTGGCACATAAAGCTTTCTATACTGGACACCTTCTCTTTCTTTCATCATGTAAAACTCTTCATTCCCCATCACAAATACTTCACGCAATACATGAAAATTGTCTTATCCTATCCCAGTTTCTCAAGCAAAGTACAAATCTACCAGGAGGTGTGCATTTTAAGGCACCATCACTTTGGAATAACTTGCCTCCTGATTTGGGGCAAGAATTGCCTTTTACAGCAAGAAATTCAAACAGTCATTAAAGACTCATTTGTTTGAGATGGCTTTTGGAAATGGGGAATACTAATCATAGGAATATAGACGCATAGAAACATGATGGCAGAAAAAGGCCTACCTGGCCTGTCTAGTCTACCCTTCCATATCAACTACAATAGTCTCCATTTTAACTTTAGAGATCCTTTGTGTTTGTCCCATGATTTTTTTTTTTAATTCAGATACTGTCCTCGTGTCCACCACCTTTACTGGAAGACTATTCCATGCATCTACCACTCTATCCGTAAAGAAATATTTCCACTTATTACTCCTGATACTCCTGATTCTATTCCCTTTCACTATCATCCTATGTCCCCTCGTAGCAGAGCATGCCTTCAATTGAAAGAGACCCTCCTGTGCATTTATGCCATGGAGGGATTTAAATGTCTCTATCATAATTTGTTCTTTGTAAACCGCCCCTGATCTCTGGAAGGGGCGGTATAGAAAAGCATACAAATAAATAAATATATATATATAGCCCCTATCCTGCCTTTCCTCTAAAGTATACTGAGATCTTTAAGGAGTATGTTTACTAAACAGTGGTAGTAGCCTCCGTACAATATCAGAGCTGTGGTCCCTAAGTCTGTCCTCATATGCTACATAATGAAGACTATTAACCATTTTAGTAGCCACCCTCTGCACCGACTCCAACCTGCTTATATCCTTTTGAAGATGTGGTCTCCAGAATTGCACACAATACTCCAAATGAGGTCGCACCAGAGACTTAGACAGACCCTCCTGGCTTTCACAAGCACCTATCCTACCTATTTAGCTACTTTAAGATCATCAGACACAATTATGCCCAGGTCCCATTCTTCTTTTGTAAACAGAAGTACCTCACCCCCTACATTGTACCTCTCCTTTGGAATTTTGCAAACCAAATGCATGACCCTGCATTTGTTAGCATTAAATTTCAGCTGCCAAATTCTAGACCATTCTTCAAGCTTAGCTGGATCCCTCCTCAAGTTATCTACTCCTTCCTGGGTGTCTACTCTATTGCAGATTTTGGTATCATCCACAAGCAGGCAAACCTTACCAGACAGCCCTTAAGCAATATCATTAATAAAGATGTTAAAAAGAATCAGATCAAGGACAGATCCCTGGGACACACCAATAGTAACCTCCTCCTCAGAGTGAGCTCCATTTACTTGTACCCTTTGTCACTTCCCACTCAACAATTTCTAACCCAATCAGTAACTTTAGGGTCCATCCCTAGGGTGCTCAGTTTGTTTATAAGTCACCTGTGAGGACTGGTGTCAAAGGCTTTACTGAAATCTAAATACACCACATCTAGGGCTCTCCCTCAATCCAATTCCCTGGTCATCCAGTCAAAGAAATCAATCAGATTTGTCTGACAAGACCTGCCTCTGGTGAATCCATGCTGCCTTGGATCCTGTAATCCACTGGACTCCAGAAACCTCACTATTCTCTCTTTTAGTAGCCTTTCCAATAATTTACTAACCACAGAGATTAGACTAACCAGCCTGTAGTTCTCAATGTCATCCTTATGTCCGCTTTTGTGTAAAGGGACCTCATGTGCCTTTTTCTAGTCCTCTGGCACCACTCTCGACTCCAAAGAGGCATTGAAAAAGTCAGACAATGGAGCCGTTGGAATGTCCCCAAGTTCCTTCAGTATTTGTGGAAGTATCCCATCTGGACCCATGGTTTTGTCTACTATTAGTTTAGTTTAGCTAGTTTCTCAGTCTTCTGAAAAGTGTTCAAGATGCTCCTCTCTTCTGTTCCTGTTTGTGGGTGTTTTCTGAGGTCCTGCTCCTGGTTCTTCATCTGTGAACACAGAACAGAAATATTTGTTAAGCAATTCCATTTTATCCTCATCAGCTTCTACATATTCCTCCCCTTCATCCTTGAGTCTGACAATACCACTTTTTTCTCTTCCTCTTCTCACTAACATATCTGAAAAATGTCTTATCTCCTCATTTTATTGCATTGGCTATTTCCTCCTCTTTTTGAAACTTTGCATTCCTGACCACTTTGCTACCTTCTCTAAATTTTTCCAGATATAGATGCCTGTCTTCCTCTCTCTGTGATCTCTTGTATTTCATGAAGGCCTCCCTTTTTTTCTTCACCTTTTCAGGTACTTCTTTTGAAAACCATAACGGTCTCCTTTTCCTTTTACCTTTATTTACCATTTTAGCAAAAAGGTTATTTGCCCTTAAAATATCCCCTTTCAGTTTTGTCCACTGTTTTTCTATATCACCCAGCTGTTCCCATCCCGCTAATGTCTCCCTGAGGTATTGGCCCATCTTGGCAAAGTTAGTTTTCCTAAAGTCTAAGACCCTCGCTTTTGAATGGATTTTAACAGCCCTATTCCTAATACTGAACCACACCATCTAGTGATCATTGGATGCAAATGATCTCCCACTATAACATCAGAAACACTTTCTTTGAGCCTACCCAGTTTTGATGTTAATACCTGATGTCATTTCATTTTTACCCCATTGATAGTCTGTTCAACTTAACTTAGTTGTTCCTCACCCTGTCCAAAGACCATTGTTTCATACCTACAATGTAACCTGTATGGAACAATCAGTGTTAAGGTTTACCTTGTTAACTATGTTTTGCCTTGGTTGCTTTTATTCTTAGTTTATGTTATCTGTATATTTTTGTTCCCTGCAAACCCTTTTGATTCACTGATTAAGTGGTATAAAAAACATATAAATAAATCTGGCACCTGTGTGTCAGACTAGCCAGTACACATGGCATCCATGGTGCAATGCTCTGTCTGTCATCAGTGTTTCACGCAAAGCTGTTGACCACACATGTGTCTGGGCACTGATAGTAGCATCTGCACAGTGCTCCTGTGTTCCACTTTCTCCTGCTACCCATCCACCACATCCAGGCACCCTGACCTGGGTGCATCTGCTACACCAGTTCTCTCTGTCCATATGACCCCCCTCCTATGCATTCCCGGTCCGTGCTACTTCCCCCCATCCACTGTCTTGCCATGTGTTTGAGGATATGATGTCCTAGTCTGCACACCCGTAGTCCTCTCTGGAACATATGGCTACAACGCTACATGACTCTTTGCTGTGTGCTGTCATTTTAGCCTATGCCCTGGCTGCTGTGCAAGTACATAAGTCATAAGAACATAAGATATGCCATACTGGGTCAGACCAAAGTCCATCAAGCCCAGTACTCTATGGTACCCTACTTATGTGTAAACACCAACCTTCCTTAACTCCCCTTTTTTTTCAAAATTCCAATTATTATATCCAATCAACAATTCAATAAAGGCAAACAGGCCTCAGAGAAATCTTCCCCAACACTTGGCGAAACAAGTCACCATAGGGGTAGATGGTAAATTCCACATCACAGGCCCCAAGCCTTTTTATAATTTATTATTCCAATTAAATATCACTAATTCTTATCAAATTATATCTTTATTAAAAATTCACACAATCACCTAAAAGTACTTTTTCGGGATTTCAAAAAAATCTTTTTAATATACTCAATATATTCCAAGTGTGTATGGATATCCAAGGCAGCACTAACCAACCTCGTAGAGGCTATTCAACCTACAAAAAAGCAATAAAGGAGTTTTATAAAATGAAGTATAACAACATCTCCAATGTAAATAGTATACTCAACTTAGAGGTTTTGTTGAAAGTTCTCACGCCGTCACAGGACCACACACACTTTCGACAGTTTCCAAATACAAAATCCGACAGCTAGAGAAGCAGAATCAATGCCGAGATAGTTCTTAATAGTCCA
Source organism: Ichthyophis bannanicus (assembly GCA_033557465.1). NCBI lineage: Eukaryota > Metazoa > Chordata > Amphibia > Gymnophiona > Ichthyophiidae > Ichthyophis > Ichthyophis bannanicus. Next base: position 424,465,214 of record CM066035.1, on the reverse strand, counting down.
ACAAAAGCTTCCGTTTCACCTTAACTGGCTTCCTCAGGGACAATGAACTCAAGCATAGTAACTACATCTCTATAACAGTAAGAAATTATTAGTGCGGGCAACAAATGCCTCCAACCTAAAGAAGCGATCACTGCTGACATCACATACTGAAGCACCCACCTTTATACTCCAATACGCTGTCAAGAACTAACGTCATTTCCTGCAGAATCTAACTTAACTACTACCTAAAAGAATGTAGGTCACGAACTCCACAGGGACCAATTAAAAGAACAAAGTCCAATCAATTTTATCGTTGAGGCCATGTGGGGCAAGTGTATGCAAATTAAAAATCCATCGTTGTTCTTGCTGCAGCAGCAACTTCCCTCGATCACCTCCACGAAGATTGACAGGAACAAAGTCTAGCACCGTGCATCTAAAATCAGCAATTGTATGAGCACTAGAAAGACAATGTTGAACTAACGATGTTTCTAACTTTGCTTTCAATATACTGTACTTATGTTCACTTAATCTTGTACGAAGAGGACGAGTTGTCTTGCCGATATACAATTTAAAACATGTGCACCATAGGGCATAGACGACATAGGAGGAATTACAATTAGTATTAGCTCGCAACGAATAAGATTTAGAAGAAATAATTGCTGGTAAAGTAGGATCCATCATGGCACAAAAAATACAACGATTACAACAGGTATGTATAGTAGAAAAAGACTTACGCTCTCGAGGAACTGCAGGGCAAAGATAATCCCTTAAGTTTTTATCACGCTTATATGCCACCCGTACCTGATGAGTGGAAAGTTGAGGATGAGTTGAAAACATACGCCACCGCCGATGAATACAAGAAGTTAACCTACTGGATAAGCTTGAATGAGGTAACACACAGGTGATACAGCTGGAATTCTTGGTTACTGATTGGTGCATAGAAGTAGACACCTCCGGTGTAGTTCTCATCGTTGGAGTCAATAGCCATTCATGGTGATTAAAGCGTGCTCTCTTGTAAGCTTTTTTCAGAAGTGAATGAGGGTAACCGCGTTGCTGGAACTTCTGCACCATTAATGCAGCTTGAGACTCAAACTCTATATGAGAGGAACAAATACGTCTACATCGTAATAGTTGAGAATATGGTAAGCTATTTTTCAAATGCTCAGGATGAAAACTCGAATAGTGAAGTAGAGTATTCCTGTCAGTCACCTTAGTGTATAAAGTAGTTTGAAAGCAGCCATCACATTTTACAATTCTAACATCCAAAAAATGGATAACAGATGATTGAATATTTATTTCAAACTTTATAGATACATGACAAGAATTCAGGTACTCAAAAAATGCAGACAAAAGATCTTTAGATCCACTCCATAATAGAAAAACGTCGTCGATATACCTATACCATCCTAAAATGTAAGGCATAAAGGCGGATGAATAAATCCATTGATTTTCAAATGCGCTCATAAACAGATTAGCAAGTGAAGGTGCAAAAGTAGCCCCCATCGCGGTACCAGAAATTTGCTGGAAAAATTCTTGTTGATACAAAAAATAATTCCGTTTCAAGGCTATTCTTGCCAAAGACAATAAAAACACCGTAGGCACCTTATGAGGCCGTTCACGAGCATCCCATACATTCTGTAAGACAGATAAGGCTTCATCCTGAGGAATTGATGTATAAAGTGAGGAAACATCTAAAGTTGCCATCCAAGTTACTGCATTCACTTGCTGAAAATGCTCCAATATGTTAAAAAAACTAGTCGTATCTTTCACATAAGACAGCATCAAGGGCACTTCATCCCGCAGAAAAACATCTAAATATTTACCGACCCTCTCGAGCAGCGAATCGTTACTCGAGAGGATCGGACGTCCAGGTGGATCAACAAGACGTTTATGTACTCTAGGCAAAGCGTAAAACACTGGGATTTTAGGAAAAGGAGGATTTAAATATTGCTTCTCCCTCTCAGTTATAAAGCCTCCAGCTAGTGGTCAATTCCAATATCAGGTTCTGCAGCTCCCGGGTAGGGTCATCAACCATCCGAACATAATTACTTGTGTCATTTAGTTGTCGCATAACTTCCTTATGATAACAATCAGTGCTCAGTACAACTACAGCACCTCCTTTGTCAGCTCTCTTGATGGTAATATCCTCCATAGAGGATAATTCTTGTAATGCCTTCAGTTCTACCGGAGAAAGATTCTTATGATGATTATTCATCTGATGTTCCAATTTCAATAAATCTGAAAGAATAAGATGTCTAAAAGTATGAAGCATTGGATCTAGCACCCCTGGGGGTACCCACTGCGATTTCAAGCTTACTACAGAGGGATCTAAACAAGATGGTTTGTCATGAAAAAACAGCTTTAATTGAAGTACACGGATGAATCGTTCAATAGCTATACGATTATCAAAGCAATTATAATGGGGTCCAACCACAAAGGATAAACCACGAGATAATACATTAATCTGTGTTTCTGTGAGAATCTTATGAGAGAGATTCAAAACAGCACCTACTGCTGGAAAGTCACTGCATCTTTCTTCCTCCGAGATCGAGTGTTCACCTCGGGAAAATCCTGGGGCATAGATTGTTTTTGTAAATGATCTTTACCACCTTTTTTGGACTTAAACTGTTGATGTATATCAGGACGCTCACTTTCACCACTGGAATCTGACGAAAAAGTAGAAGATGCCCCATAATCAGATCTTTTAAAGGTATCAATCTGACGTGTTTTCCGAGAGGTCCAATTATAAATGGAACCTTCTTTCGTCTGCCGCTCGTCCTTTAGCAATTTACGTATCTTAATAGTCCTTAAATCAGCACGGTACTTATCCAGCTGTTTTGTAAATTCGGCAAAACGATCATCAAAATCTACTGTCTTCTTTAATTCAACCAATTCATCCTTTAAATCCTTTGTTAATGCAACATTGTTAGCATGAGCTGACTCTATAACCAAAAGCATCAGATCAAGGGAGCATTTGTTTAAAATTTGGTTCCAGCATGACACAAATGCCGTATCATCCAGAAACATCCCTGGAGCTTTCCAAATTCGTAGCCCCTGTGGTATAACTTCCTTCCTGCAGTATTCTGCCAATGTCAAACTATGGAGTTCGAGACGCACATTCTTCTTTGACCTATTTAGGAACGAATCCCAATCAGCACAACCAGTATCATTATCTCCTAACAGGGAAGGGAGTTTAAGAATCTCCTCACGCCTTTCAGAACTAAAACTGAAAGAATCTTTCCAGCTTACAGCCATTGCAGTAAACCTAAAACTAACCACACCAAAAAACTGCAAGGAAGGGAAATAAGACAAACTACCAAGCACCAACCTTCCTTAACTCCCATTTTTTTTCAAAATTCCAATTATTATATCCAATCAACAATTCAATAAAGGCAAGGAATTTTGAAAAAAAAGGGGAGTTAAGGAAGGTTGGTGCTTGGTAGTTTGTCTTATTTCCCTTCCTTGCAGTTTTTTGGTGTGGTTACCCTACTTATGTGTGCCATGTCTGCCACAGGTTCCCTTCCTTACTTTGACATTCACATGCACAGTGCCTTTTCTAAAATCAGCATTGCTTTCTGCACAATCTCATTTGCACATCCCTGCTGCTGCCTGGACAGCCTTTCTAAAATGCGCCTTCACATGAGTGTAACTTTCTCCTAAAACTCATATAATTGCACTCTGCCTGTGACATTAATTGAAACTCATTCCACCACTTAATGTTACAGACAGAGAGCAGCTGTACATATTACATTCTCAAACTGTCTTTTTCTCAGTTTGTAATACCATCACTTCTAAAGATTTATATTTTTGCCTCTCACCAGCCTTTGTTCAAGCTTCTTACATCATTCTATCACATACTTTCACTCTATAACGTTTTCTCTCACAACTGCAAACTGTGTAAATGCTGGTTATTTATTTATTTATTTATTTATTTATTTATTTACATTCTCTTATATACCGCGCTATTCTGCATCAGTGCGGTTTACATTGAACAAACTGAAATTACATTAAACAGGGTATTATAACTTGGAGATAACTATTTTACAGGGAACATGGGCTATGGAGGGTTAAGTGGCTTGCCCAAGACCACAAGAAGCACCTGAGGGATTAGAAACCCCAGTCCTTCCGGCCCAAGGTTGCTGTCCTCTAGTGGGATTTGAACCCCCGACCTTCCGGCCTGAAGTACCTTGCCCCAACCACTAGGCCACTCCTCCACTCAGCGGGATATTCAGTAGCACTAACATGGTTAGTACCGCTGGATATCCGCGGGTGTCCCCATTACACGCCCCAATACTATGTGGTTAACATCGGGGCATGTGGTGGGCATTCCAGGGTGGAGTATAGGCAGCGCCCATCGCTAACTGGGCAGTGGTGATATTCAGGCACCTAACATTGCCCATGGAAGCTAACCGGGAAGTGGCTCAATATCGTTGCTGCTACTCTACCTTGAATATTCAATGCCGGTGGCCGGATACGACCCTGGCATTGAATATCTGAGGTTAGCATTCAATAGCGACGACCATGCACCACAAAGTAACATTAAGGAAAGGACTCAGAAAAATGGAAGCCACTTGGAGAAGGAAGAAAACTCAGGAACTCAGACTGCAATATTTTTCTCTGCTTAAAGCCTACAAAGAAACGATCAATACTGCCAAAAAACAATACCATCCAAAGTATTGTCAAAGGCTATAAACTGTCCTAGGGAATTATTCGAGATTGTTAAATCTCTGACCAAATTCCCAACTAACAATATTAACCCCCAAGCACTAGCTGACCATTTTGCAAACAAACTCAAACAAAACTGCCATTTCACACCAACCATCCTATCTCATCCAGATAACAACCACCTTGATTTGAGTGCCTTCAACCCTATCACAAACAAACAACTGCTCCAGACAATCACCAAACTTAATACCACAACCTCACTGATAGATCCCTGCCCAGTGGCATGGATAAAGACAACAAAAGCAGAACTTGCACCGGATTTGCTGAACATAGTGAACCAATCGCTACATCAAGGATTCATAACAGAAGACCTCAAAAGGTCAGCAATACGACCTTTGCTAAAGAATAAAACTCTAGACAGCAATGACCCCTCTTCATACCGCCCCATTGCAAGCATTCCATTCCTTGCCAAGATTATTGAGAAGGTTGTAGAGATACAACTGCAGGACTATATGGACACATCAGCACCATTAGATGAGCAACAATATAGATTCCATCCATATCATGGTGTGGAAACCCTCCTATTAGCACTATTTGACACTATCATCAGGGGTATCGATAATACCAAGCGAGCCTTCATTCTCATTTTCCTTGATATTTATTCAACATTCGACAATGTAACCCATGCCATGCTCATCTCCAGACTCTCCCAACTAGGCATTAAGGATAAAACCCTTGATTGGTTTAAATCCTATTTCACTAACCGAACCCAATATGTACAAATAGACCAAGTTGCATCGTTGCCTTTTCCACAAGAACAGGGCATCCCACAAGGCTCTGCCCTCTCAGCACTACTGTTTAATTTGTACCTCCCACCTATCTGTACCATTTTTCAACGCCACAAGATAAATTATCACATCTATGCAGACAACATTATGTTGTACCCATCGTTCGATGTATCCAACCCTGAATATGACAATATATCACGCTGCCTAACCAAAGCAGAATTGTGGCTTAAAGCAATGAACATGAATATTAATTTCAAAAAGATGGAAGTACTATTTGTAACAAGAAGTACGAACTTCACCCCTCCGACAGAAATTAACACTGGAAACATCCCCCTACCAGTTAAGGCAGAGGTCAAATATCTAGGAGTCACGCTTGACAGGATGTTCAGCCTTACTCAACACATAAAACAAACTGTTAAAATGATATACTTTAAAATAAGGACAATCCAACAGCTAGACCGATAAATAGATAGCAGCAACTTCAGAACTGTGGCCCAAACACTAATAACATCTCATCTAGATTATTGCAATGGTATTCTTCAATGAACTTCTAAGAAAAACCTACACACTCTGCAAAATGTCACAGCAAGGATCATTTACAAAGCAAAAGTAACAGACCACATATCTCCTATTCTCTACGCCCTGCACTGGCTTCCGGTCTCATGTAGAATTACCTATAAATCACTAGTTACTACATTCAAGATCTTTAATAATATAGCACCATCCTTCCTGGCTACGCTTGTCAGTACCCCACAGGAAAGCAGGTCAAGAAGAAGAGTGAACCTACACATGTTGCTAGTTCCGGATACCATTCGAAAGACGAGGCAGAAGACAAGCAACACTGCTTTCTCGTTCTACGCACCCACATTGTGGAACAGCCTCCCAGTTGAACTAAGAGAAATTAAAGACCTTCAATCATTTAGAAAGGAACTAAAAACCTATCTATTTACTCAGCACTATTACAACCTTCAACATGATGATGTTCAGAATTCACAGGCCAGCACTAACAACCATATTATGTTCCTACCTAGACAAAGCACACACCCACACCTCTTACACAGCTATTTTGCCATCTAGATCACCCAGCTTACAGATATATTTGATGCCACATCTGTAAATAGTTATCTGATGTAATTGAATGTAATTTGAATGTAATTAGTTATAGGAAGGGGCATTGCTTGCCACTAGTCCCATCTGTTCCATGCTAAGAGTTAAATAGTTAAGATGTCCTCCAACTGTTCTTTGTAAAAATAATAATAGCTTGCTGTTATTAAGTTTTGTTATTTGTAAACCGCCTCTGATCTCTGGAAGAGACGGTATAGAAAAAATGTATAAATAAATAAATTTCATGTGTTGTTGGCCTGGACACTACATGATAAGAACATCAGAGCGTAAAAAATGCCATACTGGGTTAGATCAAGGCCCATCAAACCCAATATCCTGTTTCCAGCAGTGGCCAATCCAGGTCACAAGTACCTATAAGGTTACCAAACAGGTACATAGGTTCCACAATGCTTGTCCTGGGGTAAGTTATGGATTTAAGATATAGGGGTATGTTTACTAAACCTTCTTAAGGTGCGCGGCGCGTGCTAATGACACTTTACGGGGCAAAAATGCGCTTTAGTGCACGCTCATGCGCACAGCGGCACAAACGAACGCTGAAGGCGTGGAAAGGCTCCCGGAGGGCGGAGGAAGGTTCCCCAGGGGCGGAGAGAAGGGGTCAATGGATGGAGAGTGGGAGGGGAGAGGCTCCCCACACACTAACAATGTGAAATTCGAGGCCAAAAATACCGCAAGTGAAAACCTTGCGTTAGAGCTGATTTAAAGGGAAAAGAAACCATTTCTGTCAGCAATGTACAGCAAAACCAGGGAAATCTACAAAAAAGTGATAAGTGTGATACATGTGCACGGAACAAAAGTGCAAATAAACATTGAAAATGACCCCAACAAATTAGAAAAAAATCATAATCAAGCTGGGCAATAGTGATAGTAATGGGAAACATCAAAAAACACTCCCAAGAAAGCCCCAAAAAATAAATATGAATTTTGGAAGGGTCTACGCTCCGTCCCCATACAAGGTGAATGATCCCACAGTGAAATAGCACTGATCAGGGTTTCCCTCTCCATTGGACAGTTTACCTATGGGATGCACATGTTCCACAACAGCAGGGCGGGCATGTCGGAATGGGCAACTGGACAGATGCTGGGAAAGGGGATACAGAGGCCTGCAGGCGGCACATGCTGTGGTGCAGCTGGGGCACAGTGCGGACTAGGCAGATGCCTAGGTGGCACTTAGGAATGCTGAAACTGAACAGCAGCCAGACAGCAACTGATGAGGGCCCAACATGGGCATGAGAGTGTTTATCACAGTGTCACAGGGGATAGTACCCAGCAGGTACCCCCAAGGGCACATAACATTGGCAGGCGGTGTTGGGGGGAAGCGTGGACGCCTATGCAGGCACCCCTACCCCAGAACATGCACCATAGGCAGCCGCCTACCTGCACACTGGATGGCTTGAGACTGCACACCACCAGCACCACCAGCAGAAGGGCATGTCAGCATGGTGGCAGAGGGGTACTGGTGGTGGAGGGGGGCAGTGGCAGCTGCCCAGAGCAGACCATGGCCTAGCCCTGTGTAGGTGGGTGCCATGCACTGCAACAGACTGGCTCTGTCTGACAAACAACCATGGTATCTCCAGGGACTGCACTGTCTCTGTGAGCACAGTGTGGTGCGGTGAACACAGCCAGTGTGTTCAGGAGCAGAAGGTCACAAGTTCAAGTCCCAGCTTGGGCTACTGCCAATCCAGTCCCCATATTTTACCCGCTACTAAACCATGATAGTAAGGACAAACCTTTATTGCAGAGAACATACGCATGGTTCAAACGCCTATATTTTACCCCACCGAGCACAGACACCAGAAACATGTGCATTACCTAGAGCAGAGTCCCCCAAATGCAGTCCTGGAGGGCCACAAATCATTCAGGTTTTATGCTGTCTCCAATATAAGGCCATGTCAGCATGGTGGCGGAGGGGTACTGGTGGTGGAGGGGGCAGTGGCAGCTGCCCAGAGCAAACCATGGCCTAGCCCTCTGTAGGTGGGTGCCATGCACTGCAACAGACAGGCCCTGCCGGACAAACAGTCATGGTATCACCAGGGAATGCATTGCCTCTGTGGCAACACGGTGGTGCAGTTCACACAACCAGTGTGTTTGGAGGCAGAAGGTCACAGGTTCAAGTCCCAGCTATGGTGCCTGCCAACCCAGTCCCCATGTTTTACCCACTACTACAACGTGCTAATACAGACAGAACGTTTATTGCAGATGACGTAAACATGCCCAAAACACCTACATTTTACACTACAGAGCAAAGACACCATAAACAGGCGCATTACCTAGAGCAGAGTCTCCCAAATGCAGTCCTGGAGGGCCAAACACCATTCAGGTTCCATGCTGCCTCTAATAAAGATACCTGTGCTGCATATCTATGCACCACCCCCATGGTATGCAGATGTATCTCATGCATATTCATGAGGGACAGCATGAAAACCTGAACAGTGTTTGGCACACCAGGACTGGAGTTGGGAACCTCTGCCGTAAAGCAGCAGCCAACAGGGGCAGACACACCCACACCCACAGGCCCCATTGGCCAATGCCTCCTGGAGAGGCAGGACATTGGACCCTGCGTGCATCTCCCAATACTAGCACTTGCATACCTTAGCAATGCCACCCTACACCTGGGAATACGGTACACAGCTATCAAAAGTTTGTTATGATTACTGGCAGATAGCAATTCCTACGTTAAGCACAGTTTGCTGATTGAGCTCCATCATAGCAACCTTTCTGATGTCTGTGGAGTGTGCTTCAGGTCTGGTCTCTGACAGTGTTTACCACCCTGGGGAGTGACCCCCAACAGTATTGCGTACCATATCCATGCCTGCACTGTGCCCAGGACTGATGTGGTGGCCAGGGCTGCTAAACTCCTCTATAGTAGCACAATGCTGGCATAGGTGTGGGAGTGTGTGTCTGTCTATCCAGTGTGTGGTGGCTGCAAACACCCTCCACATCCCACACTGCCAGCACTGTTACCAGTATTGGCCTGCCAATGTGCATAATGAGGAACAAGGTACCATGGGTATAGCCCAGACAGGGTGGCCTGGCCAGGATGCATCTGCACAGGGCATAGGGCACTGGCTGGGACATTGTAGTGCCCGGCCACCACCTGCACAGACAGGGTGGACACAGCATGTCCTGCTGGGAGATCACTCTCACCCTGACTGTGCAGTGACCACAGCATGGCTAGGCACCCCCATAGTGCTATATAGTATTTTTCTCATGTGATATTTATGGGTTTCCTTTTGGGGCCCAGTCACTGACTTATTTGCTTGTTGTGTATGCTGACATCCCAGTTCTGGGTGCACGCATTTCCACCAGGAACATGCACTATGGACTAGCTAGCAGATTGTCAGCAGCTGGTATGTGTCTTGATGGAGCGCCTTGCAGGTTGCAGCGGCTGAAGGCTTGTTGCAGGAGAATATCAGATAATGGTGGGGTGCAGCTTAGCATATCCAGGCCTAATGTCTGTCTGCTATTGCGTTATGGATGTGTACAGAGCTGCATTGACTGCCCTGTAGGGTGTCTGTTCCCCAGCAGGACTGGGGTTGATGGTCCCCTCTACTGCCACCATTGCAGGGAGGTAGAATGTGGATCTGTTGGTGGGAGACCCTGTTTACCACCCTCAGCCCTGGAGGAGGAGAAGGGTGGTGGTACATAATCCTCCTAGGGGTCCATAGGGGCTACACCTGACTGAGACATACAGATATATCCAAGGTCCAAGGTGTGTCTGCAGAAGCTACCTATCTCACACATTAGCACTGCTGGGGACCTGCAGCATAGCCTATCTCTGCTGTGGACCTGGTGCTGGGCGCCCTACCTCACCCTCAGGGTGAGTGCAGTACCTGCACAATGTGACGGTGTGTAGCTACTCTGTGCCAGTACCACACACGGTCAGGTCCCCCTACCAGGCCGAGGTGCTGTGGGGGTGCATACCCCATCTTGTGATCATCTGTAGACTGCTGATTTGCATGTGAGGTGCATCATGGGTATGGGTGGGTTAACCCTATCCTGGTGACCACAGCAGACTGTTTGTGTGGTGACTTGCAGTCCTTCTGCAGCCAGCCAGGGGTTTGCTCGCAGCTATAGAGCTGTAGCCCACTGGTTACTTCACTGCCAGTGGAGCTAGAGGTCATGGGTTCAAACCCACAGTGGGGTTATTTGATAGGGCTGTTCAAAGCATTATCTATTTTTAATGTACATTAGTGCTGCCAGCAAAAACACCCTCAGCGTACTGTACCCATAAGGTGCCTCAGAGGGCGCTTTATAGGGCGCCCTATAGGGCACCTTATGGTTACCGTCCATATAAGGTGCACTATACAGTATCCTATGGAGCGACTGATAGGGTGCCTTATGCGGCACCTTAGGTTACTGCACATGAGGGTATGTTTGCTGGCAGCAATTAATAAAATACAAATAAAGTGCCACAGGAAACAATACTTACATGTCAAAGCTGATGCCTCAGCCAGCCTTACATATTAGGCACATTGGGGATTGAACTCATGACCCCTGTATCATCAGTCAGTACCTTAACCATTGTGCTACACTGCTGTTTCCCCTTGCATGTCAGCGCACCTACTTAAGATTTCCATGCGTTTAAATGCACAGTGCTGCCATCAAAAATAGTGCTATGACCTTGCTGTGCCTCATAGGGTACCCTATATGGCGCCCTATAGGCCACCCTTTAAGCAACATTGTAGGGTGCCGTGGCGGACAGTGCACTTTAAAATGTGCCCTCTGGGGTACCTTATGGGGTACCTTATGCAGCACCTTATGTTACAGTGCTTTGAGAGTGCGTTTGCTAGCAGCAGTAATTAAAATAAAATTAAAAAGCCTCATAATGCAATATTACACATAAATGGTAGTGCCTCAACCAGCCTTATTCATTGGGCACAGTGGGGGATTGAACCCATGACCCCGCACCATCTGTCAGTGTCTTTATCATTGTTCTGCAGCCCTGTTCCTCTGTTTGCACATCAGCGTGCCTGCTTATGCTTCCTGCACACGTTCCTCATGCGCTAATGTGCGCGGCGCACAAGAGCGCAGAGCGCGCTAATCCTGTTTTGCTAATTTTTGACCGGACCGCCCACTCCTTTTATGGCATCCTCCACACTAACGCGGCGCGCACGTTTAGAGGGTTTAGTAAACATATCCCATAGTTCCAGTGCTGTCAAGGTAACATGGTTTGATTGTATGACCAACAAACTGCAGTATAAATTATTTATCCACAAGTTTTTTCTTTCTGCTATGATATTTTAGATCAATTACTAGCCACATACTCCAAGACTTTGAAATTATTTTCATTTCATTCCTTTTTAAACAGTCTACATTGCCACTCCCATAATTGTTCATGCAAGTAAGCTGCCCTTCATCAAACCAATGTTCACAATACTCCGAAGAAAATGAACAAAAAATAATTACAGTGGCATCATGCTATTACTGTACATTGTGAGGCAAAGCCCCTTCTTCAGATAGAATGCTGTTTTACTCGCAGAAATGCTTTTATTTATTATTGTCCACACTGAATATGCGTAGAAGAGAATGCACTGTTCCACAATGCGTGCAGTTCTACCTGAGGGATTGAGGAGGCATATCTGGATGTCTTAGACTGGGGAGGAATATATATGCATAAAATAAAATAATTGAAATTCCACATGTACTTTTGCTTAATATAGATACCTGCATAAATGGGAGGTGCAACTTTGTGCAATTATCTCTCCTTTTGCAATAATGACAGAAGTGTGCACATTATCCTAGCAGCCTCCAGGAGTAAAAACTACCACGGGGTCATTTCATTTTGTATACCATAGTGAAGTGCCAGATAATAGACACAAGAGAAAATATTTTTAAGCATGGGACTGTGGCCAAAACAAATTATGTATGTTTTTTTTAGTGGAACACCATCAAAATGCAAAATTCTAAATACATTAATCCAAAATAAAAGGAAACTTAGTAATAAATTCCAGGCAAGAATCCAGCTAACACCACTGTATTAGCTCAGGTTGAAATCCAGCTGCAATGTGCAGATTAAGAAAGGGTGATGGTTTTTATTTAAATGAAAATCAGCTAGATAAATTAAAATGTGTCTGTTTATCATATACTTACTTTTTCTAAAAATGAGAGTTCTCTTATAAGCTGGAGATATTGTAGATATGATTGCATATTAACTTATTTATGTGTCTCACCTATTCAGTAATATTGACACCAGTCATGCTCAGAACCATTTGCATTCATTAGTTTACTATCACAGCATGAGGCCAGTAAGCTGTGAATTCTTTGCTTTTGAAAACACACACTAGAGATAGGAGAAAATTTTGGTGATGTTCAGTTAGACCATCTTTGAAGTGCCTGAAGCCAAATGAATAGGTTGACAAAAGAATGCCTGAGTCACGTTCCCTTTTCCTTTATTCACATTGTTTACCTTTTCCATTGAACGGAGTCTTTACTTGTCTTCATATAACCGAAAGAAATATGGCTGACATCCATAAAAATGGTCTCAGTCAAACCAACAATGAATGTGACTTTGCCTTTTCAGTTATTCAGACTACGTTCGCCCTTGATTCTTTTAACCTTTTGACAGTACGCTACTATGGAGAACAACAGGAGGACAGAACGCAGAGTGAGATTTTGTGTTAACATTAAGTGAAAACTTTAATGCTTTTTCTTACTACTTGGTTAGGGTTTCCAAAATTTTATGAAGTCATAATGCAGTTAAAAGAACTAGTTGCATTGAACTTAGAGGATAAGGCAGAACAAGTAATTGTATATTCGCAGTTCTCGAGTTTCTGCTTGGCTGAAAAAAATATATTTCTTACTCTTAAATCTCTCTTGCTGATGCTCATTTGACAAACCTATTATAAAACGAATAAATGCAGTGCCATGTGATTTGTCCATTGTCAACATGTTAGCACATTTTATTTGAAGATAGATTGATGAAGGGTGGCTGAAGGAGTCTACCTTGCAGAGCTGAAGAATAGAGCCCCTTTTTTCTTCACATTTTTTTTTCTTTTTTCTTCCCGGAGAAGTTCACAAGAGTGGATATACAATTATCTTCAACTTGCTGATGCAAAGGAACAGAGCATTTAGTTTCTTGTCACTGTCTCTGAAATTCCTAAAGGTACAATTAGCATTTCATTTGACATAATGTTGAAAGGTTCATAGATTGATCTTCCCTAAAATGCAGCAAGAATTTTTTGAAATGCAAATTTTGACATTTATTAACTTTTATTCCAGATCTGTTTATAGACTGTAAAACTATGCATACATTTTACTCGGAGAAGCTAAAAGGACAATGTTTAGGTGGATACTCTGTGTTATAATAAAAGTCTATTTTATTGTTTCAACAATGAAATTTTTATTATCCAAGATTTATGATATCAGCACAGCAGTTTTTACTGCGTGATTCACAGTGTTTTTATAGATGTATTTTCAACAAAACAAGGAGAGAAATTGTACTGCAGTGCTCTTGCTCTCTCAGGAGTGCATTTCCCTGTTGAAATAATGTCAGCAGTTTTCCACCTTCAAAGCCCTGTGTTTTCAAATCAATTAACAATTCTAATTGTGCGAGAACAGTTGTTCACTTAGCATGGCAAATGGGACAGGAAACATTTCCTCTCTCTGCCGAGAACATAGACTTTAATCTTTGGAACCATATTTAACCTAAAAGCACATGCACACAGCTGGTAGAGGGACAATCTGAAATGAGTTTAACTGTAATATTGTGGGGGGTAATGTTCACTTGTTTTTATTTTCCCAGCAGATGCATTTTTATTATATGATACAGAAAGGTAATAAAAACTATCAATGTGCTGCAACAACCTTACTTCAGAGTTTTCTAATGCTTTGTACAAATACCATACAAAACCAAATCATCATTTATTGAACAAATGTTTCAGGATCTCAAACCTGTATGTTTAGGTGAAATAGGACAAATGGAGGGGGGGGGTCATTATAGAAAAAGGTGTCCCAAAAATATATATGAACAAGGTGCCCATTTTGGAGGCAGTTTTATGTATGTGGCAGTTTATGCCCATTAATGGACTCTGCTAAAATACCACGGCATAAAAGTGCGCACTTTGACATGAAGGCGAAATATTTTGCCAGTAAGCATAGCTGGGAGCGTGGTCTGGGTGGAGTGTGGGCAGAGGTCACAGGTAAGTACATTGATTATAAAATACCTTAAATTTATGTGCCTACTTCTTAATTTTACACATGTTCATTTACATCTGCCACAGAGCAAATGTAAATGTCCACACCTGAATTTAAGCATGATCCCTGCCACTAGTGGTTCTTATCTTTATAAACTAAGCTTAAAATAATCATGTTTTGTCCACCTTAGGCATCTTTATATGAAACATTAGGGATGTGCTTTCATTTGATCTTAGTGAAGCAGGAAATGACGTTGCTGTCATTTCCTGGTTCCCATCAATAATGTGCACTCTTTCACAATAGTGCATATTCTTGGAAAAGAGTGTGCAGTATTGAGGAAAAATGAAACAAGAAAAAAAGTGATAATCAAAAAATGAAATGAAATGAAATGCTTTTGGCCTGCACATCCCTACTTAGCATGATCTCAGACGTACCAAATTGTGTGCAAATTTACTCACATATTTGCCTTGTAGAGCTATATAAATGAGAAGAACATAAGACATGCTATACTGGGTCAGATGAAGGTCCATCAAGTCCAGTATTTTGTTTCCAACAGTGGCCAATCCAGGTCACAAGTACTTGCTAGGTTCCCAAAAAGGTACACAGATTCAATGATGCTTATCCTGGGGTAAGCATGGATTTCCCTGGCCCTCCTTAATAATGGCCTATGGACTTTTACTCCAGGAGCTTCTCCAAACCTTTTTTAAATCCTGCTATCCTAACAGCTTTTACTACATCCTCTGGTAACAAATCACAGAGTTCGATTATGCAATAAGTGAAAAAATATTTTCTGTTATTAGTCTTAAATGGATTACACTGTAGCTTCATTGCGTGTCCCCTGGTCTTCCTACTTTTTGATGGAGTAAACAATCGATCTATGTTTACCTGTTACATTTCATTCGTTAATTTATAAATCTCTATCATATCTCCCCTCAGCCGTCTGTTTTCCAAGTTGTAGAGCCCTAACCTTTTAAGCTTTTCCTCATAGGTATATCCTTCCATCCCCCTTACCATTTTAGTGGCTCATCTGTGTGTCTTTTCTAATTCTGCAATAGCCTTTTTAAGTGGCACATCTCTAGGCGGTTGTCCAGGCCACATACAATTTGGCCACAGTCATATCAAGGCATAATAGACATCACTGTGTACTCTGACTAGGTTCCTATGAGGAGATATGAGCTCTGTTCATGGACATGAGGGGGTGGGCAGGGGAGGAGAGAGGCGGGAAGTGGGTGGTGACTGACCTGGATGTACAGGGCTGATTCAGAGGTCGGCCCTATATGTCCGGAGTCTGCAGTGTAGACAGGGGACTTATTCCACCTCCGAGGTGGAATATGTTCCCCTGGACAGCGGGGGATGGCGGTGCAGGACCCAGAGGACAAGGTGAGGGAGCGCAGGGGGTTCCCCGCAGCCCGACCCTGGCCTTGGAAGGCCCGATCATGGGTCGGGCTCCAGGAAATGCGGGGTTTGCTGCCGCTGTTGGGAATCGCGGCTTATGGGAGGGAGGAGTGGCCTAGTGGTTGGGGCAAGGTACCACAGGCCGGAAGGTCAGTGGTTCAAATCCCACTAGAGGACAGCAACCTTGGGCCGGAAGGACTGGGGTTTCTAGTCCCATAGGTGCTCCTTGTGGTCTTGGGAAAGCCACTTAACCCTCCCATTGCCCTTGTTCCCTGTAAGTATTAGTGTATGTGTCTCATATCCCCTCGTGTTAAATGTATCCCCCAACCGCTTTGACCCGGTGAAAAGCGGGATATAAATGCAGCTAAATAAATAAATAAATAAATAAATAAAATAAAATGAATGGAGCCACAGTGACATGGCAACAGGATGCCATGCCACTACCACTCCATTCTTGAGCCAGGCCTGGCTAGCCGGGTAAGTGCAGGGCGTCTGGCCCCCACTGCCTGTCAGAATCAGAGCCCGGCCTGCACATTCAAGCCAGTAGACCTAATTCTGATCCTGTGGGCATGTCTGGCCCCCACAGGATCAAAATCGGTTGCTACCGCTGCATGCCCCAATTCTGACAGGCTGTATAAGCAGAGGATGGGCAAATTGGAATTGGCCTCATTTTTGTTACTTTAATTTTTATTGGAACCTCTCTATCAGGGTGTCCTAACTTCCCTCTTTTGCTAATATCCTTCAAGGATATATCCTTCCGAACCATGCATTCTTGGGCAACTATTGGTTTTCCCCTATAATCTAGTTTAAAATCTGCTGTATCTCCTTTTTAAAGATTAATACCAGCAGCCTGGTTCCACCCCAGTTAAGGTGGAGCCCATGTTTTTGTAAAAGCCCTCCCCGTTCCCCAGATTGTTGCCCAGTGCCTAATAAATCCAAAACTCTCTTTTTGCACCATCGTCTCATCCAAGCATTGAGACTTTGGAGCTCTGCCTTTCTTTTGGGACCTGTGCGTAGAACGGGAATCATTTCTGAGAATGCTACCTTGGAATTTCTGGACTTCAACTTCTTACCTAAAAGCCTAAATTTGGTCTCAAAAAACTCCCTCCCACAATTTCCTATGTCATTGGTACCAACATATACCGAGACAGCAGACTCCTCCCCAGCACTATCTAAAACTTGTCTAGGTGGTGTGTAAAGTCCCTTTCCTTCGCACAAGGCAGGCATGTTACTAGGTGATCATCATAACCATCAGCCATCCCGCTATCTAATGATCAAATTTCCAACTATAATGGCTGTGCTAACCTTTCCCTCCTGAGCACATAGCCCTGGAGAAACTTCCTCAGTGCGAGAAGAATAGAGCATGAGCATGTGGTGCTGCGAATGGTAAGATTCTTTGATGCGGCTACGCCAGTGCAGGGTAAATCCTGGACTAGTCTATCAGGATTCGAGGAAAGGAAATTAATAGTAAGTAAAATTTCACCTCCCAAAGCATCCTCCTAGACCAGACCACACTAGTGGGGTATACCAAAGCTATGCCACTGTAGGGCAGGAAGATACAGCCACAGCCAATACAGTGGTTCCAAAGCATCCTGCTTCCCTGGCTTGAAGGTCCAAGTAGTAATGCCAAACAAAAGTAGAGAGGGAGGACCATGTGGCCGCCCGACAAATATCCAGTGGATGTACCAGTGATCTTTCAGCCCAGGATGTGGCCTGAGCTTGAGTAGAATGTACCCAAAGTCCCACCAGGATGGACTTGTTCTGCAGAATATAGGCCGTTTCAATGGCCTGCTTAATCCAGGGCACAATGATTGCCTTGGAGGTGGCAACCCCCTTCCAGGGACCACAGAACTGGTGTTGCTGCAGACCTCAGCCTGTCTCTCCCCCCCCCCTTTCCCCAGTACCCCTGGCTGCCAAGGACCCTGGAGTTGGAACTCAGCTGTTCTACTGTCTCGAGCCATCTGTGTTGCTGCCACGTTTGACAGCACCTATTGGCACATTCAGTGTCTGACACACAGACTCTATGTTGGTGGCATGTGTGGATGTGCAGCTCTGACTGTGCCATGTGTGGGGCAATAGATGGGGTTGCGCATGTGATGCACAACCTGGAGGAGACAGTGGGGCAGCTGACAGCCTATGTCAGCAGGCTGTCTGAATGTCTGGATTGACTGGAGAATGTCATCCGGTGGATTTCAGGCTTTTAGGCAGCCCTACCCAGGGGCCAGGAGCCATTAGGGGCAATGCAGCATATGCCACATCCTTCTAATCCCTCCCCTCCCAAATGCACACAGGACTGCCCAATGTTATTTTCCTGTTTGTACAGTTGTGGTAAATATTATTGGTATCCTTGCTTTTTAGGTAAGTTGGGAAATAATTGGAAATATTCCAACTGGATAACATCATAATATATTAGTACGTTCTAAGGTATACAACCACAACAAGATGTCTGTGCAACTTAGATGTGGTATTTTCTGAGTAAAATGACCTGGACAGGATTAATGGCACCCTTCACTAATATTTGGTTGCACAACCCTTGGCAATGATGACAGCCTCCAAATGTTTCTTGTAGCCATCTACAGGTCTCATACATACATATTTATTTAGCCAGTTTTATATGTCTGCTGATAGTTTCTCCCACTCTTCAACTCTGATTTGTTGCAGATCATGAATGTTTTCAGGATTCCTTTTACCAGTAGCAGGTTTCAGCTCTCTCCAAAGGGTTCTCAACTGAATTGAGATCAGGACTCATTGCTGACTATTTTAAGACAGTCCATTTGTTCCTTTTTAACCATTCTTTTGCACTTTTGGATGTATGTTTGGTACACATGGTAAAACTCTCGTCACTGCTGCATCAGCAGTTACGTTCAGCACCGGTGGTGGATCATTGTGTAGTGAATAATCATTTGTTTGAAGATCTACGATGGACTATTATTGATTATGTACCTTTTGATCCACGAGGTGGGGATAGAGCAAAAAGACTTCAGTGGCTTGAACAACGATGGATTTTCCAACTAGATACTGTGAATCCCCGCGGGCTTAACCGTGAGATTGACTGGATTAGTTTGATGTGACGTATCATTGTCATCTGCCTCTAGTGGCCAATTGTAGTAGGGATTCCCCTGACAGTGAGGAGTTCCCTATTCTCATTGGCTGGTTCTCCATTTAAAATGCATCCATTCAGCCTGAACTGATAATGTTTGACCCGATGCTGCGGTGACGGCGTGTTTATCACAGTTGCCTAATCCTTCTGATTATGAAAAGCACTTGAAACAGGGATATATTCCCGAAACGTGCATGTCGTGTGAAGATTTATGTATCAGAGCAACGGTGGGATTGAACATCTTAAATTCATCTTAAATTCAGATAAGTGAAGTTTTCAAAAAACGTTCTTTAAGGTGGTGAACCTGTGTGAAAAAAGAAGCCTGCCGTCAGGTGTGGGTTGGCTATTTCAGTACCAGCCCTCCCCCGGCTCGCTCTGACAAAAAAATAATAAGCTTTATATATAGGGGGGGGGGGTTGTTTTTTTTTAAAATTGTTTATTTAGATTATCTTGAATACAATATTACATTAACAAGAAAAAAAAAACAACCATCTGAAAAATACATTCAAGAAAATTACATCAATCACAACATTCAAAACACATCAAGAGAGAGAGAGAGCCACTCACTCCCAAAGGAGAGACTAAAAAAATCTTATAGAAGAAAAAAGGAGAATTAAACTCCAAATCAGGGAGCCAAAATACAGAGCCGCCCACCTACACATCTTCCTGCCCACCAATTCCCTCCTTATCCACAAGAAACTGACGTAAAGAAGCCACATCAGTATAAACAGTCATGACCTTCATGAGTTACTAAGTAGCGGCAAGGAAACTTCAAAAAAAAGGAAGCCCCCAAAGCCACCACTCTAGCTCTAAGCTCGAGGAACTGCTTCCGTCGAGCCTGGGTGACCCTGCCCACATCAGGAAAATCCTGAAGCTTATACCCACAAAACAACACATCTTTACATTTAAAGTAAGCACGTATGATTCTCAACTTAAGGGATTCAGACCCGAAAGTCACCACCAAAGTACACCGCTTTGGTATGACATCGAGCGAATCCTGCAAAAACTCCATAAGGTTAGGACCTACTGAGTCATTCAAAGGAAATTCATCCTTAGTCTGGCCCGAGGACCCGACTTTAGGAAAAAAAGAATACATTTGCACAATATCCACAGAATCCTCTAAATGCAAGATTTCAGACAAATACTTTTTCAACAGTATCTCAGGTGATAATAATCGAGTGGATGGAAAATTTAAAAAATGAAGGTTTCTTGCACGCTGGTGATTTTCAAGCAGCTCCAAGCGGTAAGAAACAGAAGAAATATCTTTAAGATAACCAACATAAGAATCTTTATACGATCGGAGCTGAGAATCCACCAGGGTCAAGGAACCTACAAAATCAGTCATTTGATTATCAATCACTTTAACTTTTGTAACAACATCATGTGAGAAATTACATAAAGAGGTAACAGTAGTAGACAATCTGGTGTCAATTTTTTGAAGCATTGACCAAATATCCGAAAGAGTCACCTCACTTTTAAGTGGTAAAGAATCCTGTTCTGATGCAGCAGGCTCCACAGGAACTAACACAGGAAAACTAACTAATGCAGGTAATGTCAAAGGAGTAGACGAATGAGTAGGCTGAGGGAGAGGAGGTGGGGTCCGGATGTCCGGGCTCAAAGAAGCCCCATCCGAAGAATGGCTAGCAAGTGGAAGGGCAGTAACATGCTTGTCCATGGGACCGGACACCTTACCTCCTTCTCCTGCCGGTGCTTTAGCTGATGACTTCACCTTCCGTTTCCCCATGAACAACACACCACTGCTGGTGCTCCTAAAACTACCAAAGAAGCACCAAAGGAGCACACAAGGAGCAGGTCAAGCCCCTTGTGACATGCCCCTTAGGACATGACCCCGCAGGCCGCGAACACGCAGGCGCGTGTAGACCCGCTGCGCTTTGTAGGGCTTGTGGGGGGTCCTCAACACCAGGGGCGACCACTCTCTGCCTGCAGCTGTCTCAGCAGGCACCCGGCTCCAGCCGACCACATTGCTCTGCGGCAGAAAATACCGCGGCTGCTCCCACACAAGGCTGCTCTCTCTCCAGCAAGGTACAACACCCGCTGCACTTTGTAGGGCTCGTGGGGGGTCCTCAACACCAGGGGCGACCACTCTCTGCCTGCAGCTGTCTCAGCAGGCACCCAGCTCCAGCCGACCACGTTGCTCCGCGGCAGAAAATACCGTGGCTGCTCCCACACAAGGCTGCTCTCTCTCCAGCTAGGTACAACACCCGCTGTGCTTTGTAGGACTCGTTGGGGGTCCTCAACACCAGGGGCAACCACTCTCTGCCTGCAGCTGTCTCAGCAGGCACACGGCTCCAGCCGACCATGTTGCTCCGCGGCTGAAAATACCGCGGCTGCTCCCACACAAGGCTGCTCTCTCTCCGATATATAGGGTTTTTTATGGTGAATTTGGCATTTTGGATTCATAATTGTATTCACTAGATTAGGTTTTAGAGTTTCATCAATCATGTCCTGGCAAAGTCCCAGGCCACTCCTGGACACTTGGTACCACCTTGTCTGTTGAGGTAAGCCACCATGGTCGAGTTGTCCGAAAGGACCCGCACTGCATGGTCTTGCCAGAGAGAGTGAAAGAGGAGGACAGCCAGCCAGACCACCCGTGCTTCAAGACAATTGATCATCCAGGAGGCTTCGCGGGCCGTACATGTGCCCTGTGCTGTATGTCCCAGGTAGTGAGCTCTCCAGCACGTCATATTGGCATTGGTTGTGAGGAGCAGCCAACTAGGGGCACCCAAGGGAATGCCCTTGAAGAGATGGTGAGAGCAAAGCCACCATCTGAGGCTACGACGCACGGAATGCTGAAGGGGCAGTCAAGCCTGATAAGTTTGGGAGGCGGGAGACCAGCGAGATCGGAGGGCATGTTGCAACGGGCACATGTGTGCTCAGGCTCAGGGCACTACATCGAGAGTGGATGCCATGAAGCCAAGAACTTGGAGATAGGCACAGGAAGGCATTTAACTGAGAACAGAGTTTCCTGCACCGGTCCTGAGTGAGCGAAATCTGGTCTGTCACCATGTCGAAGCAAGCCCCTAAAACATCAAGTGACTGCATTGGCACCAGATGGCTCTTAGCCTGGCTGACCACCTAGCATAGATGCCCCAGGAAATTGACTACCTGAGACTCTGCGGACAGTGCCTCTTGATAAGATGTGGCCCAGATGAGCCAATTGTCCAGGTATGGGTGCACCTAGATGCCTTTGCACTTCAGTGCTGCTGCTGCAACCACCACCATGACCATGGAGAAGGTCCTGGTGCTGTGGCAAGCCTGAAAGGCAAAGCCTGAAATTGGTAGGGTTGGCTGAGGACCATAAATTGTAAGTACTGCTGGTGCTCTGAGCAAATTGGATATGGAAATAGTCTCCACCAGATCCAGGAAGGCAAGTAATTCCCCTGGGCGCACCGCTTAGATGATGGATCTGAGTGTCTCCATGCGGAAGCATGGCACATGAAGACAGCGATTGACTCCTTTGAGATTCAGAACGGGGTGGGAGGATCAATCCTTCTTGGGTACCACAAAGTAGATGGAATAGGGTCCGGCGCCTCTTTCGCCAGGAGGAACCGGATGAATAGTGTGAAGTTGGCGCAAGCGCTGAAGCATCGATAGCACAGCCCTTTTTTTGGCAGCAAAGCCACATGGGGAAACCAGTAAGGCTCTTGGTACAGGTGCAGCCAAATCCAGGGCATAGCCCTTCGCAACCACCTTGAGCACCCATCTGTCCGACGTTATTTGAGTCCATTCACAGGAGAAGAGAAGCAGATGCCCTTCGACAGGTGGCACCCCAGAATGGGGCCCGACCCCGTCAATGGGAGAGCCGAGAGGGGCCAGAGAACTTGGTGGCAGAGGAGTAAGCATCCCTGTTGCAACTTACACCTCAAAAAGGACTTCGCATGGCAACTGACTTGCTTGAGGAAACAGCAGGTTTGCCAGGGCAATATTGGCAAACGTCTCTTAAGCAGGCCCTATAGGCCAAGGAAGAAGAGGCAGAAGCGACAGGGTGATGCGATGTTGCCTTTGGCCGGTCCTCCGGTAAGCATTGGGGGCTTTACCTCCCCCAGATCCTTCACTAACTTCTCGAGATCCTCCCCGAAAAGAAGTCACCCCTTAAACGGTAGTTTAGCAAGGAGACACTTGGAAGCCGCATCCACATTCCAATGCCGGAGCCAAAGCTAGTGACACGCCACTGTACCCGCTGCCACTGAACATGCAAACAGGCAGAGGAGATCATAAAAGGTATCTGCTAAGAAGGCTGTAACTGATTACAGATGCGGTAAGGCGGATCCTCTGGAGGAGCTGTAGCCACCTTAGTAAAGCCCTGGCCACTAGACATCCACATACTGCTGCCTGTAATGCTAAGGAGGATGAGGAAAAGGAGGTTTTCAACAGATCTTCCACTTTCCTATCAACCTGGTCCCCAAGGATGGTATACCTTTTGAGAGGAATAGTAGTGTTTTAAGTGACAGCTGTCACGAGAGCATCCACCCTGGAAAATCATAGCCATTTATCCAGGTCTTCCAGAGACCAGAGGTAACAGCGGCCTAACCACCATGTGGCATAGAGGGGCATTGGGTGAGTGCCATCCCATGGTGACCATTTGCTCAAGGCAGTAGGGAAGGGGAAAGCCTTGGAATATTTTTTAATACCCTCAATAGTAGGATCCACTTGAGGCTTATCGGAACTCGAAGGGATCTGCGACTTGGTCAAGTGAAAAGCTTCAGTGAATTGGGCAATCAAAGCTGAGAGTTCTTCCTTTCAGAACAGATGAATATGCTCACCATCATCCTGTAGATCTTGCTCCTCCTGCTGGTCCTCTAGCGGTGAAAGCTCACCTTCTTTGCGGTCAGATGTAGAGTGAAGGGAGACGTCCTCTGAAAGGCACTCGCCATCCTCTCCAGCAGGGTGCAAGTCCCTGGAGGAAAGGAGGTACCCCTGAGTTGGGTAGGAGGGAAACCAGCAGCAGCGTCAGAATTGAGCTGGGCACGCTTCATAAGTGAAGAACACGCAGAAGATGCCTCCTGCCCCGTGTCTGAGTGCCATAAGTCCCAGGCTTGGCGTAAAAAGGCCATAAACTGTTGGTCCGAACAACCCGAATCCCACTGCTGATGATGTGTCAGCTGTGAAGAGGATGCTGCGACTGCGGAGGACGTGCCAGCTGAGCAGAGGCAGGCTGCACCAGGGGTAAGCTGGACAGTGGCAGAACACCAGCCTCAGGGGAGTAGAAGAGGTGAAGGAGCTTCTCCAGGTAGCTGCTATGCTGAGGAACCCAAGGCAGGAGGCACAGCAGAAGATAAGGGCAGGCTGGTGGAAGGACACCCCTGGTCAGCGGCACAAGCGGTGCTGATGTTATTTTGAAGTGATTTGTGCCTCCTACCGCAAGCCATACAGCGATGGAGTGAGGGAGGCATACCAGCAGAAGAAAACGCCGCATGATTCCCTCTTTAAAATGGCCGCAGCAGAGCAATTGTTTTCACCGATAAGGGAAAGCAACAGGAGCAAGACCCTACAAAAAAGCCACCACAGCCGCTGCAGAGCAAGCGTTTTGGTGGGAACTGGGAGAGAAGCCTGAATGGCGGTTGTTCCCAGGAAAGAATTTGCACCCGGAGCCCTGATACAGGATCCTGCCAAAGAGGAACGCAACCCCCAAAGAGTTTCCCTTCATGGAGGAAAAATGGGGGGGGGGGGGGGAAGATGTGCCACAGTAATGTGAGCCTGAGAATTGCAGTGGCAGAACTGCCTGCTGAGGGAAAGTAACACCCACTGCCCCGAGTAGGAAGGGTGAGATCTGGCCTGCCCACAGCCTGAAGAGTGCTGATTCTCGACGTTGGAGCCTTAATCTTGCTGGTTAGTGTTTATTATGTTCTTTTTTTTTTTTAAACAAGATAGAACGGGAGCCTTGGTAAGCTATGCTTGAGCGATGCTGAAATGTAAGCTGGCCTGGAAGGCTTCACTGTTCCTCCTGAACAGGAGCACTTCCCCTCAGAGGTGCTCCACTGATTCTCTAGACCAGGAGCAACCCTGGAATCCTAGGATAAGGTACAAGGCTAAGGAGCAGGAGGCATCACTCTGTGCCAAACGCCAAAATCTTAACAGGAAGCTACACTGACAGAATTCTTGGGACCGTCAGGAGCTAAGAAGTCCACCATCTGCTGAGACAGAGAAAATACTGAAGCTGATCCCTAGGGTTGCAATGATATATGCCAAAGGTAAGGGCTCAAAGCTTGTGTAATTTCTCTGTCTCACCATCTGCTGGTAGGGGGACACAACCTGCATCTGGACTGGTCTAGCAGGATGCTTTGGAAGGGGTGCTTGCTGGGGCTTAGCACTTTAAAGCAGAAAAAAAAACAGGATTGAAAAAAGAAACAGCTTTAAGACTGATTTTGAGGAAGTGAGGTAGAGGTGCTAGGGCTTACCACTGAAAGTACAAAAAAAAGTGCGAAAACAGCTTAAAGGATCCAGAGTGTTCTTGCTTCCCTGTTTCATCTTAAGGAGTGTTGCTGTGTCACTGTCTGGTTTTACAGCTAGGAGTCTGAAAGAGTCCAGGGCTTCTTGCCTCCTGCTTGCTCCTGCAGGGAATGTTTCTTTGTGGTTGGGGGAGGAGATAAGGTAAGTCATGGAGAGGCAAGGCAAGTTTTGCTTTTACAGGGGCCAATACAGTAAAGTGCACCAGGATTTGCACACAGCTTAACTCCATTTTTGCACACAACTTTGTGTACTACCAATGCAGAAAGGAGTTTTGTGCATGAATTAACTGTGTGCACAGTCTTGAGCAGGCATCAGAGAAGTACACAGAAGACTGGAAGGCTGAGCTCAATAGTGAGATTTCAATGCAAGGTCTGAGGAGGAATATAGGGCTAGTTCATAGCAGTGGCGCAGCCAGAAATTATTTTGTAACGATAACAGACCATTTATGCACATACATTTTCAAGGACTTAGGCACACGAATGGCACACTTAGGACACAATACTTGTGCCTTTTCGCTTAGCGCTATTATGTAAGAATACACATAAAAGACTGATCATGCATACTTTCACATGTGGGCAGGCCTTCGGCAGAGCGCAAATTTATGAAAGTACATTATAAAATATTATACCGTAACTTACACGTGTGTTTTTTAGAAATCTAGACATGGGCATTTACACTTAGGGTTGGTATATGAGACGTGCTTATGCCTAAATGTAACTTACGTTTTTACACACTTATGCCCCTATTTTAAAAAGAAAAGTAGGTGCCTACTCTTTTTTATTAAAACAAATAAAAAGCTCAAGATAGGCACTCTCTGGATTCCTAAAACAAAGTGGCCCGATTATAAAATCGCCTTCTAGGCTAAAGGTCCAAGCTACACCACGTCTATTGTTTTCTGACAAATAATGATTTGGAATGCATCCGACAAAAGATTTATAAATAATCTT
Organism: Ichthyophis bannanicus; assembly: GCA_033557465.1. Lineage (NCBI taxonomy): Eukaryota > Metazoa > Chordata > Amphibia > Gymnophiona > Ichthyophiidae > Ichthyophis > Ichthyophis bannanicus. The sequence continues at coordinate 424,438,611 of CM066035.1, read as the reverse complement.
CAACAACTGCCATATCATGTATCATGGGTAACATTAAATATTTTGAAAACAATTATTTCAAGCACTACCCAGGCTAAACCGTATACACACTTGCTGAAACAGTTCAGTTATATTAATAGATGTCTCAAGAGGTAGTATCCCATATCTTAATTTATACTTGAGTGGACAAGTCTGCTACAAGGACAAACATTTCAACATACAAAGTGTTCTCAACCCTGTCTGATATTATGGAAAATTAATTAGTTACCAAAATTTGCACATATCATTCAACTTTGTCTTATTAAGCTGTATTAATGACAGGTAAAATGTCTCCATCTTTTTTATTTTTATATCCTCTGCAGCTTATAAATGCACAAGCGTAGAAAACAAAGAATATATTATAGAAATATCAGGCCCAATTTTCGAGGGCATTTACATCGGTAACTGCCCTAGTTACCTGTGAAAATGCCATATCCGAGATTTTCGAAGGCCGCCTATAAGGGAAGTACCCTTCAAAAATCCCAGATATGTCCATAACGTGCCGAGATGCTATGCGGTTAGCGCTGGGGAGTGTTAGGGATGTTCCGGGGCGAAGGAAAGCGCTCACTGGGTAGCAGTGATTTTCAATGCTACCCGCTTAGCCCTCTGCGCCTTAAAGATAGGCGGGGTTTTCCCTCATCTATCTTTCAGGCGCAGGGGCTAAGCAGGTAACATCGAAAATCGGTGCTACCTGGCTAGCTCCTGTGATTTCCAGGGTGTGCGGCAAAACCTGAATTTTCAATGCCGGGGCCGCATATGACCCCGGCTTTGAAAATCCGGGTTAGGAGGAAGGGGGAGGGTGATGCACCAACGTGGCGCCTAGCACCGCCCAGTTGAAAACCGGGCCCATCAGAACTAATAATGTAGTAAAGCAAATGTCAATATATTTTATATGAAAACTAAAATAGTCACCAAATATATTTTATATGTCCCTTTTCCAGAATGCTCAAAAAAAACAACCAAGTACAAAATAACTGTAGTAGAACAGCAATAATCATAAGAACATAATTCTGTTCTGCATCCACTCCTTAAGATGATTCATTTTACAACCTATCATACAAAAAATGTCAAGTTCTCAGATCACCTCATTAACAGTAACACAAGCTCCATTCACTATCAGGCACTCTATGAACTAACACAAATCCCTGCAGAAAAAGGCACTTGGAATTATACTATACCATAACTGCACTAACTCCCAGTACCCAAACAGCAAAACCTCAGCACTGTAAAATTACACCAGACCCTAAAACACTAATACTACTCTCTGAAAAATAGATGAAGCTGGATTGCTGCTACAGATCCCTACACAGAACCTATATTCTAGCAGAATACCTCACAAGCAGAAAACAGTCTGACCTTCACCAAATACAGAATAAGCGACTACAAATTTGAAGGAGAAGCGTACATACAAAAGTGAAAATAGAAAGCCTGAGAAATTGGACTCTTTCAGTATTGCAACACAGAAGGAGAAAAGGAAACATATTGTCCTTTACTAAGCAAAATACAAGGGCATAAAAATATAAATCCCTAAAGGTAAAATATTCGAATCAATAAAAATCTGAAATAAAATGCATTTTTGTACCTTTGGTATTGGGTCCTTTAAATTTTTCTAGTGGTCATGGTCTCTTATTCCATTCTTACCCCTACCCAACCTCCCATTCCCCATTTAACCTCCTCTTTTTCCACCTCTCGCCCCAAGATCTTCCTCTTTGAATGTCACTCCCTCCATTGATATCTGTCCTTTTTCATTGCACCTCAATCCCTCCTCAGTGCTTGCAAGTCTTTCACGTTATTTCCCCACCTTTCTTCACCCTGTCATGTACTCACAGTCCATCGAACATACTCCTATTCATACCCCCAATCAATTGCCCTCTGTGTCCCCATCTCCCTCCCCCATATGCAGAATCTGCTCTGTGTCCCTTTCCCCCCTCCCTCCCATCCATTATTCTTTTTTTTTTCCTGTCTTCCAGTGGTTTAGCATCTCCCATCAGTGTCCCTTTCTTTCCCATCTCTTCTCTTCCCATCTTCAGCCTTACTACATGCAGGAAGACAGCACAATACCCTCAAAGAACATAAAAACATAACGGCAGAAAAAGACCATATGGCCTATCCAGTTTGCCCTTCCATACCAACTACTATAGACCCTCAGCCCAGCAACTGCAGGCTGCAATGCAGAGATAGCCAATAGAAACAAATAGAGCGTGGGACTCCTTGCAGCCCAAGGACACCTGAGGGGGTGATAGGAAAGGGGAAATTCTGAACACATGAAAAGGAGGAGAGGAGGAAAGGGGAGATGCTTGAGACTGGAGGGGGGGGGGGGGGATAGGGTAGGGAACAGGAGATGCTGGATACCTGAAAAGGAAAAGGAGGAAATAGATTTCGGAGACTTGAAAAGGGGAGGGGAAGTAATGTGGACTAATTTGGATTGCTTGTTTTTCTTGTGATGATTATATTACTTATGTATAATTTTGTATAATCTCAATAAATATAAAGTTTAAAAAAAAAAAGAAAAGGGGAGGGGAGGGAAGTGGAGATAATGGACACCTGGGGAGGGTTGTGTATAGAAGAGGAGATGCTGGACACTGGGGGTATGGAAAGGGATGAGAGATGCTGTACTACTGGATGCTTAGGACCTTGAGCTCATGGGAGAGGGTGCATGACTGAAGGTTTGCCTAAGGCATCGGATAGGCCAGCTCTGGGGCTGGGGGAGGTACAGCTTCAGAGAAAGGGATCACAAACCTTCCCCTTGTGCTTACCCATGGAAGCCAAATACCATGATATTCAAACGCCATCCACAGAACCACCCAGCCTAGTCTTACTGAATCCCTCATCTTGGACCATCCCTGAGCATGGAAAAGTGTTGCTGATGGTTGAAGGAGGGAGTTTCTTGGGAGCGTGTGGAAGTGCTGCTGATTGTAGGAAGGGATGGAAATTTTGGGGATTTTTGTGAGGAAGTGAAGAATAGCTGCTGATTGTAGGAAGAAATTTTTGGGATTGAGAAAAGGCATTATAGAACATGGAAAAGTCTTTCTGAAGTGTGTGTGTGTTTTGGGATAGGGGGTATGTGGTTGGCAGTCAACCAGCGCCTCTGGTTGACAGCCTGGAATGTGAGCAGTATGGAGGGTGGGGGAGAAGTAGGCAGAGATGTCACTGACAGATGGATTGTGGCTGGAAGTGGAGGAACAAGGAGCTGGAAGGCCCAGGCTTAGCTGTGCACTGGCAGTCATGGTGAGAGTTCATAGAAGGTGCCCATCACACTAGCAGGACCGACGGACATACAGCAGAGCAGCCTGCCATCCATGAGTACTCCATGTCTGCTCTTGCCAAAATCCCAGTTGAGTGTGGGACCTCTGCTTGCAGCAGCTGCTTTCATTTGTTTTTTGTTTTTGTTTTGTTTTTTAAATGAAGCAACTTGTATGGACATTAAAGTAGCACTTTTGTAACATGGGAGGAGTGGTCTAGTGGTTAGGACAAGGTACATCAGACCAGAGGGCCAGGGGTTCAAGTCCCACCTGGGGACAGCAATTTCAGGCTGGAGGGACTGGGATTTCTAGTTCTATAGGCACTCCTTGTGGTCTTGGAAAAACCACTTAACCCTCCATTGCCCATGTTCCTTGTAAGTATTAGCGTATGTGTCTCATACCCCCTTGTGTTAAATGTATCCCCCAATTGACCACTTTGACCCAGTGAAAAGCAGGATATAAATGCAGCTAAATAATAATCAGTTGAGTGACTGAAACTAAGGAGGTCCCAAAATTGGCTTATAAGTTCTTGTTGCTCAGTTGTAAAATGAAGACTCAAAGGCATTCCTTTATATATCTAAAAATCTCTGGGGCCCTCTTGTTCTCCTTCAGACTCTTTGCAGCCCAAGTGTGTGCTGAACGGCTTGTAATGCATCCTGCACTCTCCTATTGTCGGGGGATGTCGTAGGGGATGGGACACATCAGAGTCAGTCAGCATGTGCATAGGCTGCAGAGAGGCCCTGTACTCTGTTTCTTTTTTATCTGGAGCAGCAGATGAAGGGTCAGGAGCAGGACCTCAGAAAACACCCACAAATAGGAACAAAAATGAAGGGGAACTAGATAAATTAAAATTAGACAAAGCAATGTGGCCAGATGGGATACATCCAAAAATATTGAAGGAACTTGGGGACGTTCTGGCGGCTTCACTGATTGACCTTTTCAATGCTTCTTTAGAGTCGGGAGAGGTCCTAGAGGGCTGGAGAAGACACATGTGGTCCCTTTACACAAAAGCAGGATGAGGTTGAGAAGTACAAGCTAGTTAGTTTGACCTCTGTGGTGAGTAAGTTAATGGAAACGCTGCTAAAATAGAGGATGGTGAGGTTTCTGGAATCCAATGGATTCCAGGATCTGAGGCAGCATGTGTTTATCAGAAGCAGGTCTTGTCAGACAAATCTGATTGATTTTTTTGACTGAGTGATGAGAGAGTTAGACCAAGGGAGAGCCCTAGGTGTGGTGCACTTAGATTTCAGTAAAGTCTTTGATACCATTCTGCACAGCCAACTTATAAATAAATTGAGTACCCTAGGGATGGACCCTAAAGTGACTGACTGGCTTAAAAATTGGTTAAGTAGGAGGCAACAAAGGGTACAGGTAAATAGAGCTCACTCTATGGAGAAGGATGTTACCAGTGGTATGCCCCAGGAATCTGTCCTTAGTCTGATTCTTTTTAACATCTTTATTAGTGATATTGTGGAAGGGCTGTCAGGTAATGTTTTCCTCTTTTCAGATGATTCCAAAATCTACAATAGAGTAGACACTCAGGAAGGAGTAGATAACATGAGTAGGGATCTAGATAAGCTTGAAGAATGGATGAGAATTTGGTAGCTGAGATTTAATGCTAAAAAATGCAGGGTCATGCATTGGGCTGCAAAAATCCAAAGGAGTAGTACAGTGTACAGACATCTACACAGCACTTCTGTCCATGAAAGAAGAGTGAGATCTGGGCATGATTGTTTCTGTTGATCTTAAAATGGCTAAACAGGTATTAAGGTGATGGCGAAAACCAGAAGGGTGCTTGGGTGCATAGGGAGAAGAATGGCCAGTAGGAAAAAGGAGGCGATAGTCCCTCTGTATAAGTCTCTGGTGCAATATCATTTGGAGCATTGTGTACAATTCTGGAGACCACACCTTCAAAAGGATATAAACAAGATGGAGTTGGTGTAGAGGGTGCCCACTGAAATGGTCAGTGGTCTTCATTATAAATCATATGGGGACAGACTTAAAGATCTTAATATGTATCAGTTAGAAGAAAGGTGGGATAGAGATGTGATAGAGGCATTTACTACCTCCATGGCATAAATATACAAGGAGGAGAGCCTCTTTCAATTGAAAGTAACCTCTGCAATAAGGGGATAGACTCAGGAATAATATGCAGAAATATTTCTTTACGGAAAGAGTGGTAGATTTGAGGAATAGTCTCCCAGTGGAGGCAGTAGAGGACAGTACCTGAATTCAAGAAAGCATGGGACTAACACAAGATTTCTAAAGAAAAAAAAAGGGGACTATAGTAGTTGATATGGAAGGGCAGACTAGATAGGCCATATGGCCTTGTCTGCTGTCATGTTTCCAATGTTTCTAGAGGTGAGGGCAACGGTCAGCAAGAAACCGGCACATGCATTGTCCGGTCTTCTTTCCTGCCTGGCTTTTCTCATTGGAACCTGATCTGTTGGTATCATATGACTGGGGGTCCTAAATGAAAATTGAGGTGGGCTAGGCCCCTCCTCCCCTCCCCCGTGGCTATACCATTGGCTCATAGGTCTGTGGTCAGTACTGGTGAGGAATTTATGCCCGTTTCTTTTCTATCCCGAGCGTACAGCACCTATAATTTTTTTCCGACTTTGCTAAAGTGAGTGGTGAACAATTGGCAGGGGAGGTATGCTGGAACCATGTTAAATGCATATGCTGGAATGCATAAACATCAACTTTATTCTGTGGCGAATTTCTGTGCAGAATAGTATTGCTAATTATTCACCAGATAGCATGCCAGCACATGCCCACAAATGCCAAACAATTGTTTTTTGTGCACAAGATAAAAGTGATGCTAATGCAGACCCATATATACATTCATCTGGTTTGTTCTCCTTCTTTAGCACAGACATTCTTCACTTATTTACATTCTATTTGCTTACATGATCAGAGAGAAAAACGTCTACATTAGACTTCTGTTAGGAAACCCTGTGTTGAGCTTTAGCATGTGACTCTAACACAGGGGGTCCGCACCGCCCTGACAGTTTGCCAATTAATGCTTACTGTCCTAAGTATTGGTAGAAGGTCTGCACTAGTGCACAAAGACTTTGTACGTTTTCAAAGCAGGCAGTGGCATTGGAGGACAGTTTATTGTATCTAATCATCCCATGATATAAATAAAAGAGACAATCTTTCTCACTTATTGTCTGTAACAACAGCTGTGGGGGTAGGAGGCAAGGACAACCTACTGTATCTATCATAGAAAATAGTTAAATAAGTATCTGATGCAGTGCACTTGGGATGACAATACACCAGGGCAGCAGAGGCCTAGTGGGTGATATAGGGCACTAAAAAAACCAGGACGTTCCGGTCCCCAACATCTTGGAATCCAGTCCAATAAGAGCATCAGATTAAGAACATAAGATATGCCACACTGGGTCAGACCAAGGTCCATCAAGTCCAGTATCCTGTTTCCAACAGTGGTCACTCTAGGTCACATGTACCTAGTAGTTTCCCCAAAAGACACAGGTTCCACAATGTTTGTATTGGGTCAAGCAGTGATATCCTGGGTCCCTTTTAATAATGGTTTATGGACCTTTCCTCCAGGAACTTGTCCAAACCCATTTTAACAGCTTTTACTACATCTTTGCGGTAACAAATTCCAGAATTTGATTACACATTGAGTGAAAAAATATTTTCTCTTATTAGACTTAAATAGGTTACCCTGTAACTTCATTGTATGTCCCCCAGTCTTTCTATATTCTGATGACGTAAACAATCTATCTACGTTTACCCGTTCCACTCCATTCATTAATTAATAGATCTCTATCATATCTCCCCTCAGCAGTCTCTTTTCCAGGTTGAAGAGCCCTAACCTCTTTAGCCTCTCTTCATAGGGGTATCCTTCCATCCCCTTTACCATTTTGGTGGCTGTTCTCTGTACCTTTTCTAATAACGCTATATCCTTTTTAAAGATACGGCGACCAGAACTGCACACAATATTCAAGGTGTGGTCACACCATAGAATGATACAGAGGCATTACAAATATCCTTTGTTTTATTTTCCATTCCTTTCGATACCTAGCATTCTATTTGCTCTCTTGGCCATCACTTCACACTGGACTGAGGGTTTTAACATGTTATCTACAATGGTGCCTAAATATTTTTCCTGGGTGGTGGTTCCTAATGTGGAACCTTGCATCGTGTAACCATAGTTTGGGTTGTTCTTTCCTAAGTGCATAATTTTGCATTTGTCCACATAAAATTTCATCTGCCATTTGGATGCCCAGTCTTCCAGTTTATCAAGACCCTCTTGCAATTTTCCACAATCCTCATGGGTTTTAACAACTTCAAACACTTTTGTGTCATCTGCAAATTTGATAACCTCACTCGTTATTCCTATTTCCAGGTCATTTATGACTATGTTAAAAAGCAGCGGACCCAGCACAGATCCCTGGGGTATACCACTATTCACCTTTCTCCATTGGGAAAACTGGCCATTTAGCCCTACCCTCTACTTTCTATCTTTTAACCATTTCCTGATCCACAATAGTACACTGCCTCCTATCCCATGACTTTTTAGTTTTGCCAAAAGTCTCTGATGAGGGACCTTGTCAAAGGCTTTCTGAAAGTCCAGATACATTCTCTCTAATCTGTTGAAGAGTGGGAGTAGGGTCCATGGGCTGGTGACCCTGGAGCCAGTATCTGATGCAGCACACTTGGGGTGAGGGTACTCCGAGGAATAAGAGGCTAGTAAGTGGTGCACAGCGCTAAAAAACTGGCAGCCCCTGCACCTAGAGCTTGGAATCTAGTCCAGTAGAAATATTAGCTGGGCAAATATACAGTATTCCTCCTCACCCAGTCCATTGAAGAGTGAGACATGGGAAGAAGAGTCATTGAGCAGTGCAGGATCTACACCAGGGTAGGCAGGTAACACTGGGGCCAATATTTGACACCACCCACTTTGAGTGATGTCAGATATTGGTCCCGGTGTTACCTGCCTACTGGATCAGATACAGTATAGGGTGGCACAGAGCACTAAAAGACAAGCAGTCCATGTCCTCACAAGCTGTCTTTACAAGGAGAGTATAAAGAGCTGCAGTTTCTGGTGCAAATGTGAAAGAACCACTTTCCGGTATCATCTCTACTGAGGGCCAAAGGAGATTGGCATAGTGCAGGGTGGGGGGGGGGGGGAGGCATGAGAAAAGCAGCAGGTAAAGGCAACTGAGCAGAGCAGCAAGCACACGAAATTCCTTTCTGCTAAATTTATGGTGATGATCTTCTCAGATGCAGAATCTGAGGAATCCACAAGGGTGGGATTTGCATCTGAAATATCAGATATTGAAAGTATACTTGCTGAGGAGGGTGTTGAAGAGGTTGTTGTTAGCAAGCTAACTGGGACAAGGTAGAAATTGATACTGACAGTGCCAATGCACTGATGGAGGGGACAATAGAGAGTGGGAAGGGTGCCATTGGCCTTTCATCTTCTTCTCCATCCCGACCCACAGGTCCTGCAGTAGTACCAAGTGCAGCAGACTTTCCCCCAAGGAAGTAGAGGGGAAGTCTCATAAAAACTCATAGGTATAGAAGCATTTTAAAGTGCTTGAGAATGCAACTACTGTAGGAAGCACATTAGTAGAGGGAAGCTGATGGGCCATCATATAGACAGATTCATTTGCTAAAACAGAATCCCCTCCAGCTCAGTACAAGGGTATGGATCCTAGGCTAGGGAGTTGATCCAGGAATGGAAATAGCAATGCTGGGAATGTCAGGAAAAATGAAATCCATTTTCCAAGCAGAGCCCCTAGTCTCTACTGCCTGTCAGGTGTCATGGTAGCAGGCCAACATACATTAAAGCAAGCCATCATGGAACAGATGGGGTGGTGTTTGGCAGCTATGTCATTGAGCAAATGTCAGGCAACACTGAGGATAGCAACATGAAGCACTGGGAAAATAATAGCCCTGGATAACCATCCCCTGAAGAGGATGAGAAGGTTAAATTAGACTTGCCTGCTAATTGTAGTTCCTGAAGGAACTCCAGTCTAGTCCCGAAACCTCTGGGTTGTGATCCTCCTCCAGCAGCTTGGAGACTGAGAAACATCACTCTTGTGATATCACTGGTATATAAGCACAGGAACCGCCTCCTCACTCCAGTAACCTATTGACAAAGCAGACTCACCTGAGCAATAATTAAGTAGTGAACCGTACTCACAAAAAATAAACAACTCACTGAACTCTTAATGACTACATGTCAAACTATGTACATTTTCCTCTGAAGCGTTCCATAAGTGCTGAGGTCCACTTTCCCCCCTTATGGAGAATGTTGACACGATAACCACCCACAAGTTGCACCCTGTGCTATGGTGAACTATGCTCCTACACAGCTAAACGTGACGCTTACCCAAATCGATCCTGCTTCAGGCCATAGTCCACAAAAGTACCAGGGCGGGATACGGGACTAGACTGGAGTTCCTCCAGGAACTACAATTAGCAGGTAAGTCTAATTTAACCTTCCTGGTCATCCCCCCAGTCTAGTCCCGAAACCTCTGGGGATGTAACAGAGCAGTGAACAGATTCAACGGGAGGGCCCTGCTAGACCAGCCTGAAGCACAGCCGACCCAAAAGAGATGTCCCTTTCTGCCTGAATATCCAGATGGTAATGCTTGACAAAGGAGTGCAAAGAAGACCAGGTCGCTGCTTTACAGCTTTCCACCGCTGGCACTAAACTGCTTTCTGCCCAAGACGCCACTTGCGCCCTAGTGGAATGAGCTCTCAGCCCTTCCAGAACCAACCGGCCTTTCAACAGATATGCTGATGCGATTGCCTCCTTCAACCACCGGGCAATAGAAGCCTTAGAAGCCGCTTCCCCCTTTCTTGCTCCCACAAACAGCACAAACAGTCTATCCGACCTACGGAAACTGGCCGTCCTGTGGATATACCCTTTCAAAGCTCAACGAATATCCAACAGATGTAATTGCCCCGTGGTATGACCCTCTCTCTCTGCCTCGAATACCGGTAAGGATACTACTTGATTCACATGAAAAGCCGACACAACATTGGGCAAAAATGACGGCACCAGTCTCAAAACCACCTTAGAATCGAAGAAAGACAGAAAGGGCTTCTTACAGGACAACGCTTGCAATTCTGAGATTCGTCTCGCTGAAGCAATAGCAACCAAGAACACCACCCTCAGAGTAAGATCTTTCAGAGACGCTCTTGACAATCGCTCAAAGGGCGCTTTCCCCAACGCCCCCAACACCAAAGGGGGATCCCCCGTCGGAACCGCTTGCCTAAGCGGCGGCCGCAATAGAGCTACTGCTCTCAAAAAACGTTTAACATCTGCATGTCCTCCCAGCGCTTCTCCCTGTACCTTACCCCATAACAGGACAGCGCCGCCAACTGAACTCTTAAAGAAGTGACCGCCAAGCCCTTCTGAAAGCCATCTTGCAAGAAAGACAGAACCTGTGGCACCGACGCTCTTAAGGGAACGAAATCGCTGTCCGCACACCATGCTTCAAAAATACGCCAAACTCTCACATAAGCCAATGAGATAGACCTTCGATGAGCTTTCAGCAAGGTGGAAATCACTGCTGCCGAATAACCCTTTGCTCTCATCCTAGCCCTCTCAAAAGCCAGGCCGTAAGCGAGAACCAATCCACCTGAGGCATGCACAGGGGACCCTGAGTTAGAAGATCCCTCCGAAGGGGAAGCTGCCATGGCTTCCCTACCAAGAGTCATACCAAGTCCGCGTACCATGGTCTTCTCGGCCAATCCGGCGCTATCAAAATCACCTGTCCTCTGTGGAGCTCTATGCGCTGCAACACTCGACCTATTAACACCCAAGGTGGAAACACATACAGGAGTTGCTCCTCCGGCCAGGCCTGTATAAGAGCGTCCAGGCCTTCCGCCATTCTCTCCCTTCTTCTGCTGAAGAAGTGATCGACCTTTGCCGACTGGAAAGTTGCCATGAGATCCATTACCGGCATCCCCCAGTGACGCACCAGCATCACGAACACTTCTGGGTGCAGGACCCACTCTTCTGGGTCTACTTTTACGTGACTCAAGAAGTTGGCCTCCACATTGTCCACCCCTGCTACATGTGCTGCCGACAGAGCCACCAGGTTCTCCTAGGCCCATTGGAACAAACACTCGGCCTCGGCTTCCAGCGCTACACTGCTGGTGCCCCCTTGATGGTTGATATAAGCCACCGCGGTCGCATTGTCAGAAAATACCCGAATGGCCTTTCCTTGGAGATATGGCCGAAACACTTGCAGAGCCAGCACCACTGCCTTCAGCTCCAATCTGTTGATTGACCAGCTCTTCTCCAGATCGGACCACTGCCCCTGCGCAAATCTTCCTTGATAGTGAGCTCCCCAGCCCACAAGACTGGCATCCATCAGAGATATCCACGCAGGTGCCTCCAAGGGCATCCCTTTTTCCAGACACCCCAGACACAACCACCACTGAAGTGCTTTGCACTTCTGCGGCGGATAAGGCATCCTCTGAGACAGTCGATCCCACCTCCTCAACAGCGCTCTATACAGCGGTCTCATATGGGTCCGTGCCCTCGGAACCAACTCGAGGGTCGCCACCATGGTCCCGAGCAACTGAAGATAATGCCAGGCCATGGGACTCTGTTTGCTGAGAAACTGGCGGACCAACTTCCTCAGCCCCAGCACCCGCTGCTGAGACAGAAAAATTCATCCCACTCTCGTATCGAAGTGTGCCCCCAGGTATTCCAGGCTCTGAGACAGTCCCAACTTGCTCTTTGCATGTTGACCACCCAACCGAGACTCTGTAGGAAAGTCACCACTTTGGCCGTAGCCGACACGCTTTCTGCTCGGGACTTCGCTCTGATCAATCAATCGTCCAGATAAGGGTGTACCAACACTCCGTCCTTTTGCAAGGCCGCTGCTACCACCACCATCACTTTCGTGAACGTCCGTGGCACCGTAGCTAGGCCAAAAGGAAGCGCCTGGAATTGGAAATGCCCCATAGGAACCGCAAACCTGAGAAATTTCTGATGCTCCTGGCAAATCGGAACGTGAAGATATGCTTCCGACAGGTCTAGGGACATAAGAAACTCCCCCTTTCTTACCTCCACGATGACTGACCTGAGGGCCTCCATCTGAAAATGAGACACCCGGAGACAGCGTTTTACTCTTTTGAGATCGAAAATTGGTCAATAAGTCTCTTCCTTCTTTGGAACAACGAAGTAAATGGAGTATCGACCACATCCTAACTGGTCGGGAGGAACCGGTACTATCGCCTTGAGGGAGAGCAGTCTTCGCACCATCGCCCGCACAGCCTTGCGCTTTGCACTTGCCTTGTACGGAGACTGAATGAAAGAATTGGTCACCGGTCGCTGAAACTCCAATGCATAACCTTCTCGAATGACTTCTAACACCCACTGATCTGAAGTGATTTGGTCACAGGCAGGGTAAAACTCCCGCAACTGACCCCCTACGGGAACCAGCCCCATCTGGGTCCCCCTGACTTCATTGTAATTTTCTGAGATTTGAGGAACGGGAGGAAGTCGCAAATCCCCTGTCCGATCCTCGAAATCCTCGAAACCCCTGACTTCTACCAGGAAAACGTCCCCAGTGTCTTTGGCCAAACCTCAGGGAACGGAAACTCTGAAACTCCCATTGCTGGCCCCTAGGCATGGGAGTGGTGTGCCCCTGCTTCTGCTTGCCTTCTGGAAACCTACCGCCCTTGGACTCCCCCAAATCCTTTACCAGTTTATCTAGATCTTCTCCAAACAGTAGTTTTCCCCTGAAGGGAAGCTTACTTAACCTCGCCTTGGAAGAGCCATCTGCTGCCCAATTGCACAGCCAAAGACACTGCCTTCCCACGATTACCGAAGCCATACTCTTCGATAACCCCTGGATAAGGTCATAATGAATATCGGCCAGATATGCTGCTCCGGATTCCAGTCTGGACGCCTCCCCGGTTGTCTCCTCCGAGTGCTCCCCCTGAATTCACTGCGCCCAGCGTAGGCAGGCCCTCGCCACCCAGGCTCCACAAATAGAAGCCTGTAAAGAGAGCGCCTTCACTTCAGAGACCTGCTTCAATAAGGTCTCTAACTTACGGTCTTGGGCATCCTTGAGGGCCGCACTTCCCTCTACTGGAATTGTAGTCTTTTTGGTAACCACCAAAATGGCTGCATCCACTCTCGGAGACTTAAACAACTCCCGATCCTGGTCTATCAGAGGGTAAAGACGCGCCATAACTCTAGACCCTTTAAGAGCGGACTCTGGCATGTCCCATTATTCCTGAATCATCTCCCTAACCACTCTGTGTACTGGGAACGCCCTCTGAGTCTTTTGAAAGGCCTGCAACAATGGGTCTTCAAGAGTAGAATCCTCCACAGGCCCCCCGGATGGCATATTAAGAGTCTTGAGAGTCTCAGCAATGAGCGTCGGTAGCTCCTCTCTATGAAACACGTGAACCACCCTCGCTTGATCCTCCTGCTCCATAATCTCACCTTCCTCCAGATCGTTGTCCAAGTCCAGGTCGGGATCCGGCTCCTCAGCGTGTAGGTCCTCTGATATGACCGACTGCTACGACCGATCCCTATCTCCCCTGGGCATTTTCGCACTTAGTCCTGTCACTCCCGCCATCAAAGGCATCCTCGGCCTCTTTTCTCCCAGCACCGCTTCTGTGGAACTGGCTGTAGGCCTACTCTGAGAGCTGCCCAAGGCATGCTGGAGCAGAGCCATGAAATCTGGCGAAAGGATTGCCACCAGACCCCCAGGTAAAGGCTGCTGCGAAGTCGGGAGATCCGGAGCAGAAGACGTACCTGGCATGGGCTCCAGAGAAGGCAACATGGGGAATACTGTCTCTAGAAGGGCCCTAGACATCCCCTCCTGAGCCTCCGCTACTGCATCTGAGGCTTGCTCCATAGCTGCAGACTCCTAACTGCAGCCCCTACACACACCGGCCTCCGACATGGAGCCCCTTCTAGCACCGCAAACCAAACAGTGCGGTCTAGAAGGCATCTTGTCTGATTGGACATGTCCTGCTACCCCCAATCACTCCCGGAGCCCAGCAGTGTGTCTGCTTGTGTCCCTATACAGAGACAAGTACACCCCCGTTTTTGTTTTTTTTTCCAAAATGTGATACCCTCAGAGAAGCCCCCCCCAGCCAAGCTCTGAAGAAAGGCTGCAAAAACGAGGCTCCCTGGCTGCCTTACAACACTTTATAGGCAGCAAAAAGAAAACAGCAATTCCCGCGTGACTGACACGTGATCTGGCCTGCACTGCTGAAAGCCATGCCTCTTCGTTCTTTCTCTGCTTCCGTTCCCGCCTAAAACACCCCCCTTACCTTGTCAGCCACTGAATCTGCCTGGTGCCATCTCCCCTTGTGCTCTATCATTCAACGGGAGCTGCCGCAATCGGCTCATAAAGCCGGTGCAAAACGCTGCAGAGAGCAGCTGAACTTTCAGCCGTCGGCTCACTCGCGCTGGCAGGCAAAGCCTTCTGCATGCGCTGAGCCTTGCACTCTGCTGGTTCCTCACTCCATCTGGTGGGATCGGTAACCGGATCCTGTCCTCTCCCAAAGCCTCCTTCAGCCAAAAATAAGGATACTATGCTACCCTCAGGGGGGGAGGGGGAAGAGGACCCAAGCCAAACGGGAGGGAAGGAGCACCTGAGCACCCAAAACACCCGATCAAGGGAGAAACTGAAGCTTTTTTTTTCCAATAAAGAAAGGATTAATTAATCCCTGCAACTAACTTAACTCTAAGCCTAACTCTCCTTAATTGTTCCTCTAGTGAGCCCCGACCTCCCTGGCTCACCAATCCTCCAGCTGCTTGGAGACTGAGATAACTGGAGTGAGGAGGTGGTTCCTGTGCTTATATACCAGTGACATCACAAGCGTGACGTTTCTCAGTCTCCAAGCTGCTGGAGGAGGATCACAACCCAGAGGTTTCAGGACTAGACTGGAGGGACGATCATGAAGGGAGGGTTTAAGAGGCTGCTGCATGTCTTTGCTCCTGATTATCAAGTGTCCTGCAGGACAACTTTCAGTAAGCAGGTGATTCCCAGCCTGTATAAACATTTGCTTTGCCTGATGCTAACAGAGACTCTGGCAAAAACAGAGGCTAGTAGTAGCATGCATTTTGCCTCAGACATCTGGATGAATCAGAATGCTACATATGTGTTCTTCTCCCTGGCAGCACATTGGTTGAAGCTGGACAAAGCAGATACAGGCTGTAAGTATAATGGGGGAACAACAGTATCAATGGGTTGTGCTGCACAGCCAGCTGATGGCGATAGTCATACTTAAACCCATATCTTAGCAGAAATAAGGGCAATGCTTCAGGGCTTAAACAGTGCACAAATAGCACCATATTTCCTAATTTCTTTGTAACAGATTGTGGGATGAACATGGTTAAGGCAGTGGAAAAGGGGGACTGTCATGGGATCTGACAATTTGAACTCTTGCTGCACCTGGTTATCAGGGACTCCATTAGTTGGGGAGAAAGGAAAGCAACAGCCCTGCCCTGAAGCAATTGAGAAGTGCAGAGAAATGGAAGGGCATTTTCTCTGGAGTGTGAAGGGGAGCATGAGCTTCGTGAGAAGCATGAAGCAACAGGGGCACCTGGTGGAGTTCCACTAATGACATGCTAGAGAGGTTAGTGGACCAATGGGTGGCTCTGCATCTATGTCCATGGAGACTGAGATCAGGAGAAAAAGCCCATGTGCCTCCAGGAGTGGGCAAATATTATGCAGTTGTCGCGCTCCCTACTGGCCAGGCGGTAGCCTAGGAGCGGGGGACGGAACTTCTTTAAATGTCCCTTGTTTGTTACCTATGTTCCCAACAGGATGCCTGCTGGGAAATGTAGTCGTGTAGTTGTGAGGTTGAAATAAATTCAGCCGAGAGGATTTTCATAGGCACACAGGATTATTTATTTATTCTTCAGCCAAATGAACTTTCTTTCTTGCAGTTCAAAAATATCAAAACATAACGGTGAATATTTTCTCCAGTGAAACAAAACCAAAAGAATAGAATGCTTCTGAGGTCAGCTTGTTACAGTACCCAACAACAATATTTCTCCATGTGAAAACAGCCAGTAATCTTCCTGTGCCAAACAACAGCTTTCAGCTTGGTTTAAAACAAAAGCTTTACATTCTTCAAGCTATGCATAACATTGGCATCTTTACTGCAAACTTTTTCTCTCACACAGACTGCTCTTTCTTAGTGGCTGTATTACAGACTCTGGCTTCACTTTCAAACAGTCCTTTTCAACTCCGGGCCATGCCTCGGAGATCAGCAACTCATTTGCATATTTTTCTCAGCACTGCCCCACGGCTGACTAAGCTTCCAGGTTTCCTACCTTCTAAAAACCCTTATAGCTTTTCAGTTTTGAGCACAAACTAGAGAGCAATCCATTTCATTATCTGAGGGCAATTCCTCTAGCACAGTTTCTTCCAGGTCCATGCTTTCTACCTCAGAGTCTGTTTGTAAATGGTTTAACTCTGTCTCAGAAATGGCAGGCTTTAGTTTCTCTAAAACTTTTAACACTTTCTTTAATACAGATTCCTCTCTCTGCTGAGGGCTACTAGAGGAATTAGGGAGTATCTTATTTCTCAGAACGCTCTGGGAGGATTTCAAGGTGCTCACCTTACTCTGTGGAATTAAGCTCTCCTCAGACTTTACTGCCGAAGGCTCTGTTTCCATCTGCTCTCCTGGAGACAGCTCTCTGCCATTTTCATAGCTTGGCTTCTCCCCCTGGTAAGCTCTCCCTCTCAACGGATTTCTCCTGTATCTCTTACAGGCCTCAAGGGTGACTTCTATACCTCTGGAAGGCACTGCCTCTCTCACAGTTCCTGCTTTCCTGGCAGCCTCTGTTTCTCTGGCAAACTCTGCCTTTTTCCAAGAAGTCTCTGCAGACGTCTCTGCTGGAGTTCCCTTGGTTCTCCGTGTTCCCTCTGAACACTCTCCTCGGGTTCCTCCTGTCCTTGTTCTCCTTCTCGTTCCTATACCGATTCTGCTCTCTTCCTCTCCCCTTGCTTCCTCAAACTTATATCTGTGATTTTCCCTTCCGTTTCCCAGCTCCACCCCCAGCTGTTCCTCGTGAGCAGGGCTGGTTACCATGGAGCTAGGGTGTGGCTCTCTATCAGAAACTTTCTGCAGGGAGTTTTTTTCTGAAGCAGGAGTTTTAACCCCTAAACTCCTGGAGCTAATTCCTTTTTCAGAGGAAAATACCTGGTTTTTCCCTCTTTGCTTCTGCTCTCCCACGGCTTCGCCACCACACAGTCCCAAAGCCCTCTAAGGATGCCACAGAGGAACTTTGTTCCACAAGGGCTACTTTGAGCCTTCTCATCCCAGCAGTGAACATTTTATACATGAAGTTAGAGGGTCTTCATCGGCGACAGGAATTCATAGCAGTGGAGTGGAGGAGTGGCCTAGTGGTTGGGGCAAGGTACTTCAGGCCGGAAGGTCGGGGGTTCAAAATCCCACTAGAGGACAGCAACCTTGGGCTGGAAGGACTGGGATTTCTAGTCCCACAGGTGCTCCTTGTGGTCTTGGGCAAACCACTTAACCCTCCATAGCCCATGTTCCCTGTAAAATAGTTATTTCCAAGTTATAATGCCCTGTTCAATGTAATTTCAGTTTGTTCAATGTAAACCGCACTGATGCAGAATAGCGCGGTATATAAGAGAATGTAAATAAATAAATAAATAAATAATAGCAGAAGTTTTAGTAATGGTGGACTTCTTGCATGGTCAAGAGGAGAAAAGGCTGCAACCCATTATGAAGGAGGATGGCTATATGCTAACTGCTCTCTGTGACCCACCTTTGAAAGGAACCATAACTCTGCAGTTGCAATGCCCTAGTTTACTGGAAGGAGAGGTTAGTGACCGAGCACGAGGAAAGGTAATGCTAAAGGCATAGGGGCATTGATGATGAAACAGGGAACACAGTAGGCATGCTAGCAAGCAGTATTGGTACCATAAGTATCACTCCTCTCACCTACGATTACCTCCCAGCTCTACATGCCAGTGGACCATGTGGCCCAGCATGGGAAATGTTTTTTAGGGACTGAAACTGCAGCTACAGTACTAAGAGGCCATCAGTCGGACTCCTGCACAGATTTCAGTGACAAACTAATTTGAGAAACCCACTGAGGCCATGTACACAGATCCCTTGGCATACAGGGTGCACAAATCAATAGTCTGGCCAGACCTAGCCAAGGATGCCCAGAATTTCCTCTCCTACCCTCCAAGCAGTTTATCCAGTGAACATATAGTCTCCATGGTAGGGGATATTATGGCGCCACATCGTTCATGGTTAGCACCGGAGTTGGAGTTGAAAACAAACCTCCCCTTGTTTGGTTTCCCTTCATTTTCATGTGACTAAGAGGAGAAATGAGTATAGAGCTGTACTGAAAGGAAGTTACCTATACACTTTGCCTTCAGTGTCTAGCTGTGCTAATTGAGAGTTTCTATTGCAATCTCTCTGGGATGATGCCCATTTTGAGTAGCTAGCTTTCAGACCCTAGGCCACAACTTAAAAGAAAAAAAAGCAAGAAATTAAAAAAAAAAGCAAAATCCAAAACAAACAGCAATGAAATAAAACTGACAAAAGTCTCCCTCTGCTGCTGGTGCAGGGATCTGTTCTTGGTCCAGTTCTCTTTAACATTTTTGAAAGTGATATTGCAAAAGGGCTATTGGGTAAGGTTTGTTTCTTTGCAGATGATACCAAAATCTGCAATAGAATAGACACCCAGGAAGGTGTAGATAACATGACAAGGGGCCTAGTGAAGCTTGAAGAATAGTCAAGAATTTGACAATTAAGATTTATTGCTAAAAAATGCAGGGTCATGCATTTGGGCTGTAAAAATCCAAGGGGCGAAGGACTTCTGTACAAAAAAGAGTTGAAGCTAGGGGTGATTATTTCTGATTATCGTAAGGTAACTAAACAGGTAGATAAGATGACGTGAAAGCCAGAAAGATGCTTGGGTGTATATGGACTGGAATGGCCAGCAGGAAGGAAGTGATAGTGCTTCTGTGTAAGTCTATGGTAAGATCTAATTGAGAGCATTGTGTGCAACTGTGGAGACCACACATTCAAAAGGCTACAAACAGGATGGTGTCAGTGCAGAGGGTGGCTACCAAAATGGTCAATGAGCATCATTAGTAAGTGTAAAGGAGGAGTGGCCTAGCGGTTGCAGCAAGTTGCCTCAAGCTAGAGGGCCAGAGGTTCAGATCCTGCAACCTTGGGCCAGAGAGACTGGGGCTTCTAGTCCCACAGGTGCTCCCTGTGGCCTTGGGCAAGACACTTAACCCTCCAATGCCTGAAGTACTAAAAAAAAACCAAGAAACAGATTGTGAGCCCTTTGGGGACAAGGGAAATATATACCATACCTGAATGTACACTGCTTGGACCCACTGAAAAGCATAATGTAGCCCCCAGCTACCCAGAGAGGAAAGAGATGATGACAATTAAATAAAGGCAGATTCTTGTTGATGTTACCAGTGTAGTCTTAAGGCCAAGGGTTGCGCTTCAGAATCTGAAATGTCCTCACACGGGAGGGCTATCAGGAAGTACACTAACCTCACTTTATGTTTCTCCTACCATGACATAGTAAGAATCATAAGGTGAAAATAAACTAACCAAGGATTGACAATGGTACCCTTTGTCAATAGAGGGCTTCACAAAAACTTGAATTCTTAATCACCAGAACTAACAAGGCATGCAATATTTTCTTGAATTAAAGCTTTTATATATTTCAAATTTCAATATAAATACATACAGGAAATGTAAATAATACAATCTCCAATTTTCTTTTACAATAGAACTCCTTTTCCCAATAACTTTACTTATTCACTCAGGGAAGTAGCATTAAACACAGGGTATTTCCAAAATAAAACTTCTTCTTTTAAGTTGCACTCCCTTTCTAACAAGAAAGAATTCCAAATTTTCTTTTCTTATTGTGTGCTATGGTTTCGCTATTTGAGCACAAATTTGTATGTTGGTTTTGTACGTGAGATACAGCAGTACCTTAAAATTGCAATTATTTCTGTTGGGGCCTGGTATGTGAGTACTCTTCATTCCTGGTTCTGAATCCTGGATCTTGGAGAGAAGTTTCTGCTGTCCTTGTGATCCTATGGGTCGTCTGTCTGGTTGCTGATGTCCCGGGTGAGCAGCTCAGCACCTTTTACTTAACTATAAAACCTCAATAAAAGAAAACCCTAACTTCTTCTTGCACTGTCCCTGTCTATTCAAAATAAAAGATAACAAAGGTCAACACTGAAATCGTTACTGACTTTAAAAGGCCCTAATCTGTAGTATCTTGGTGAGCTGAACACGAATATAACATTAAAAAAAAATTGGCTCTCGTTTTGAAGATATTGCATGTAATTCATTTTTGATGTTTCACCGTGTAAATTTATCCAGTAGGACATCAACAACATCCCAAATAAGCCTTGAATGATGTAATATTGCATCACATTGCATAATACCAGCATGCACACATCATCCAGATTTGATTGCATCATTTTCTGATGCAATGCAATACTACTGCCAGACGGCTGCTGAAGCCATCCGACGTCAGCAGTGTACAATACACAGTCGGAAAGGTTGAGCATTTAAAATATTTCAGACTGTGTGCAAGACAGTTTAGACTACTGTTACATGTAACTTTTATTAATCATATAATTTTAGCCATTTAGGTACAATACAGAACAGTAATGCCACAAAAGTGCATTAAAACCGTTGACAATTTCTGCTACATTTGTGGGGAAGTGACATTTGCCAACCAGAAGAAAAGTATCACTTCTCAACTGAAGAAGGCATATCATCTTTACTCTGGATGCAAGATTGGTGACCAAGACAAGCCTTGGGCCCCGCATATATGCTGCGCTACATGTACAACACAGCTTTCACAGTGGTTGAATTGCAAAAGACCATCAATGCCATTTGCAGTCCCCATGGTGTGGAGAGAGCCAAGCAACCACATAAATGACTGTTACTTCTGCTTGGTTTCTCCTCTTTCCAGCGGAATAATGAAGCAAAAGAAGTCAAGCATAGTCTACCCAAGCATTCCGTCTGCATTGAGACCAGTTCCACATGGTGAGGGACTTCCTATTCCAGAACCTCCATCAGAATATTCTCTTGATTCATCTGATGAGGACAAGGGTGAGCCGACCTGTTCTTTTCCTGGTCCGTCATCATGCAGTGACCCAGATTTTCACTGGGATGCATATCAACTACACACAGAATAACACAGGAAGAACTAAATGACCTGGTTCATGATTTGGACTTATCCAAGAACAAGGCAGAATTGCTAGGATCAAGACTCCAACAATGGAATCTTCTAGAAGAAGATGTCAACATTACTTCATATCGAAAGCGCCACCAGCAGTTGGAACCTTTCTTCAGAAAGGAAAGTAATCTGGTATTCTGTTCCGATATTGAAAGCCTCATGAATGCCTTAAAAATCACTCATGACCCACAAGACTGGAGCCTATTTATAGACTCTTCGAAACTGAGTCTGAAGGCTGTGCTTTTGAACAATGGAAACCGTCTTCCATCTATTCCAGTAGCGCATGCCGTCCACATGAAAGAGACATACGATAACTTAAAGCATCTACTGACTTCCATTAACTATAACAAGTACAGCTGGCACCTCTGTGGTGACTTGAAGGTGTAGTAGCTGATAAGAATGCAATAAATAATACCCGGAGTCAGGAAAAGATTCAAGCCAATTTAATGTGCACAGACTCAGATTGCAGTAGCATTCAAAATGGTCTGAGCCCAGAGCTCAGAAAAATGACAGTTTATATACTTTTCTTCTCCAGTCTAATACAGGCAAAACTCCTCATTGGCCACAGTGGCCCACTTACTCTCATCCAATAGACATCTCTGACCGGGCCCAGGACTCGCTCCCCCTGCTTGGGTCTTACTAGCCACGGGTCAGCAATTAGACATAACACTAAACATAATACTTTTACTACAGTATATTTTGCTACTTCTGCAAAGATAGTGGAAGGCATATCAGAAGCATTCTTAACAAAAGCAAAACAAAGCGAGGCCAAACATAGCAAGGCTAAGACGTATCTCCAGCCTTGGCTCAAAACACTAAACAATCTTCATAATGCTAGACAAAATATTCTTACACTGTTCGGCTTCTCTGCTATATTTCATCCTAATTACGAGGTCAGTGCACAATCAGCAAAGATACAGTGGAGGACATTCCTACTAAAGCAGACATCTGGCTTACCTAAACAATAAACAGTAAAAGTTTTAATTCTCTTATCTCCAGGAGAGCAGAACATGTTATCAAAGCAGAATAGAACAGTATTTCTTTCTAACAGCTAACAACATTCTGCAATTTTCCAAAATCAGCAATAACATTTCAAAGCAGGAAAAAGGGCTTCAGACCTAGCTCTGCTACATACTAGGCCATCGCCTATCACATTCCCTCCTTTTGATTATTCTCACCCGCAAGTGAGGAAGGGTGAGAATCTAATCACACAAATAGCAAAAATACTTAAGACCATAGTAGAGGGATCACTGTGTGGTATAGGGTAGTAGCCCGACATTGCTAGGATTCATGTTGCTGCCTTACCTTAAGTTTAATATACGTAAGCATAAGGGGAGGAAACAGGGGATACATATGCAAATAGCCACAATCAAAAATACATTTGATACAAGTGTCTTTGTCAAATCATATAGCATGCCTAGTGTATAAGCGGAGGGGCAGGAGACATAGGAGGAACAAATGACATATATACTGTTCATCATAGCAATAGGCCTGTTCTCATTGTTCCATCGCAGTTCCCATAACAGGAGAGGAAAGATTCTGGCGGGGGGTTGAGACAAGTCCGGGTATTCCCTGTTGTGCAAATACTAGGTTTGCAGGCTGCACAGGGAAGTAGGGCAAGAGTCAATTCAAAGCACCCCAAGGCTGCCGCCAGAACTAAGCAATAATAAGAATTCATAAGGGACATAGTCTCTGGAAAATTGGTGGAACTGTCGGCATCCACAACAGGTAGCAGACGTAGCGTTGATTGTAGGTCCTCAAGCTTCTGCCGTACGTAGACCTACCAGCTTTGTGGCAGGAGTAGGGCTGTAGATTCCAAAGTATCACTGTCCTCTGGGATGTCTCAGGTTCTTAAAATATCATCGTACCGTCTCTCAGGCTATTATTGCCTCCTATGAGAAGTTCACTTTTTAGTATATCAAAACATTTTTTTCTTTTAATTTTTTTTTTTTTCGGAGCATTTGAACACAGTCTCGTAGAAGACTCAATTTCTTAACACAACACAGTCTATTTCTGATGATTTCAGCTTTCTCCAGATGCGAGGCTTACCTTCGGATAAACAAACAGTCTTGAAATAGTGCAGTTTCCGAGGGACCAATAAGTCTTAGGTCCGTGGCTGTTGTCGTAGGGTGAGGCGCAATGGAGTCTCAGGATCATTTATGGAAGTCCACGACCAAGTTCAGAAGCGGCTGCTGGAATGCAAAACTGGAGGACGTCTGTTCTCTTGACGTCCAGGAGCAGGTTGGTAAAGTTCTTACGATGACGGATCTTTTCTTTGCAGTGTGAGTCGCAACGGTGATGCAGGATTAGCGAGCCAGGTCCAGGGGCAACTCTCAGGAACTGTGGCTGGTTTCACTCGACTGTGGTGGATCCAGGAGTCGATCTCGGCCACTTTAACTGCTGTTGGGGTTGATAACAAGACGACATATGGGCCTTTCCAATGAGGCGCCAATGGTGTCTTTTTCCACTCTTTTACCCACACCGAGGCTCCAGGCTTGAAAGGATGCAGGGGCTTGGATGGACTGGTCTCGTACTCACGCATGAAGACCCTGCAAAACAGAACTTAAAACCAATAGTGCTTATCTAGTAATTTCAGATCCTATCTGTCACACATCTCCTTTTACTCTCTATACAATAGGCTATAGAATCTCAGAATCTCAAAAGTATAGCCTATGAAGGACTATAGGAAGAACCTGGGGCCAGGGCTGAGGACTTAACTACCAGATCAAGGGTCACCACTGCATATTTAACACAACTATGTCCAGTAATGATGACAAGACTGCTTTCATCCACAAAGAAAGTTTTGTCTGGGCGGTCCAAGGGGATATCAGTTGAGTCTAGGCAACTTGAGTACACAATGTCCATTACTTCCAAGCAATCATGGTCAGGAGGGCCTGGACCGACGGGTAATAGGGTGGCTGGGTTTAGCGTTTGGCTAACACTCAATTGCAAGTTAGGATTCTCACATAGCATACTTTGATACTTCAGCATTCGGGCGTTGGTGAGCCAATGGTTTCCTTTGTGCTCCAGCAGGGTTAAAACAGAATGTGGTACAGTAACTTGAAGATTTTGTCCTAAGGTGAGCTTATCTGCTTCGCTCACTAAGAGGGCTGTGGCTGCTACAGCTCTCAGGCAAGGTGGCCAGCCTTTTGCAACAGGATCCAATTGTTTCGTCAGGTAGGCCACAGGTCGCTGCCAAGACCCAAGAGGCTGGGTCAAGACTCCCAATGCGTTTCCACTTGATTCATGGACATACAGACGAAATGGTTTCTGCACATCTGGTAGTCCCAATGCTGGGGATGACATCAATGCTGTTTTCAGTGACTTGAATGCTTTATCTTGTTCTGAGCCCCATTCCAGGGGAGATCGTTCCATTACTTGTGTGACTTGGTACAAGGGTTTTGCCATGAGCGCAAAATTTGGTATCCATATGCGGCAGTAGCCTGCAGCTCCCAAGAAAGCTCGCACCTGTTTTCTGGTGGTGGGGGTTGGGATGCGGCATACTGCTTCCTTTCACTCGAATCCTAATGTCCGGGTTCCTTTAGACAGGTGGAACCCTAAATATTTCACTTCTGTCTGGCACAGCTGCGCCTTGGCTCTGGAAACCTTGTATCCAGCTTCATTCAAAAGGTGCAGAAGGTCACTTGTAGCTTGTATACAATCAGATTTGTTGTTGGTGGCTATGAGCAAATCATCTACATATTGGAGCAAAATTCTTTTTCCCGGAGTTACAGAGTAGCTTGACAGATCTTGACTGAGGGCTGCACTGAAGATAGTGGGTGAGTTCTTGAATCCTTGTGGTAATCGAGTCCAAGTTGCCCTCGCCGTCCTGTGGTAGGGTTTTCCCATTCAAATGCAAACAAAAACTGACTGGCCTCTGTCAGGCGTATTCAGAAAAAAAACATCTTTTAAGTTCAAAACAGTAAAGTGAGTGGCTTCTGCTGGAATCAGTCCTAGGAGGGTGTAAGGATTTGGTACTACTGGATGTATGGTTTCAACTGCACTGTTTACTCGACGTAAATCCTGCACTGGGCGGTGGTTACCTGTCCCAGGCTTCTTGATTGGGAGAAGGGGGGTGTTCCAGGGTGACTGGCATTCTCTGAGAAGTCCATACTGCAATAATTTCTTCAAATGGCGATGAATGCCTTCAATTGCTGGTCTCGGGAGGGGATACTGACGCACATGCACTGATTCTGCTCCTGGCTTAAGGGTAACAAGTACAGGAGCTATATTCTTTGCTAGGCCAGGTGGATTATTCTCTGCCCATACTCCAGGGGCACTAGAGACCCTCCTGCGATCAGTCAGGCTCGGCTCTAGCCGGACCAAACCTGTGAGGCGAGATGTCGGGGCATATTCACTTGCATACCATCCCCCACTCGCACATTCCCGGCCCAACACACCAGAAATATGTAGTAGCTGATAAGAATGCAATAAACAATACCCGGAGTCAGGCAAAGATTCAAGCCAATTTAATGTGCACAGACTCAGATTGCAGTAGCATTCAAAATGGTCTGAGCCCAGAGCTCAGAAAAATGACAGTTTATATACTTTTCTTCTCCAGTCTAATACAGGCAAAACTCCTCATTGGCCACAGTGGCCCACTTACTCTCATCCAATAGACATCTCTGACCGGGCCCAGGACTCGCTCCCCCTGCTTGGGTCTTACTAGCCACGGGTCAGCAATTAGACATAACACTAAACATAATACTTTTACTACAGTATATTTTGCTACTTCTGCAAAGATAGTGGAAGGCATATCAGAAGCATTCTTAACAAAAGCAAAACAAACCGAGGCCAAACATAGCAAGGCTAAGACGTATCTCCAGTCTTGGCTCAAAACACTAAACAATCTTCATAATGCTAGACAAAATGTTCGGCTTCTCTGCTATATTTTCATCCTAATTACGAGGTCAGTGCACAATCAGCAAAGATACAGTGGAGGACATTCCTAGTAAAGCAGACATCTGGCTTACCTAAACAATAAACAGTAAAAGTTTTAATTCTCTTATCTCCAGGAGAGCAGAACATGTTATCAAACCAGAATAGAACAGTATTTCTTTCTAACAGCTAACAGCATTCTGCAATTTTCCAAATTCAGCAATAACATTTTAAAGCAGGAAAAAGGGCTTCAGACCTAGCTCTGCTACATACTAGGCCATCGCCTATCACAAAGGTAGTTGCCCTTTTAATGGGACTGCAGCAGGGATATATAAAATACATGTGTTTCTTATGTGAGTGGGATAGCCGAGCAAGGGATTGGCACTACTTGCTGAAGGAATGGAATCGCAGACAAAATGTAACAGTTGGAGAGAAGAATATCCAGCACCCAGCTCTGGTTGAGGCTCACAAAATCCTGCTACCACCCCTTCACATCAAACTAGGTTTGATGAAAAACTTCGTGAAAGCCATGGACCACACTTCACCAGCTTTCCGATACCTGCATGAAAAATTCCCTCGACTCAGTGAAGCAAAGATTAAAGAAGGAGTTTTTGTGGGTCCTCAGATTCGAGAGCTCTTCAAAGATGACCGGTTCAACAACTTGCTGCAGGGTGATGCAAAACAAGCATGGAATGCTTTTCGCCTAGTGTCAACAAACTTTCTCGGGAATGTTAGGGCAGAAAACTACAAGGAACTAGTAGAAGACATGCTGATGCAGTATCAGAAACTTGGCTGCAATATGTCTCTAAAGATCCATTTCCTTGATTCCCTTCTCGATTTCTTTCCTGACAACTGTGGTATGGTTAGTGATGAAAAGGGCGAACGTTTTCACCAGGATATCGCAACAATGGAGCAAAGATACCAGGGAAAATGGTCCAATACAATGCTGGCTGACTACTGCTGGACACTCCCCAGAGAAGCTCCCGAACAGCTGTACAAAAGACAGGTGAAAAAATCTAAGAAGTAGTCTATGACTTGTTTTTTTACAGGTATTAACCGAAGGCCTATTATATTTACTATTGACATGCATTTTGTGATGTAAACATTAATTCTTCTAGATTACAAAAAAACTAGAGCCAACTTTGCAATTTCACTGTCATATTCATGTTCAGCATATAAAAATTGATAAGAAATGACTATTTTTATTTCAGTAACATGACTTTTGTAAAACTTTGTTGACCAGTGTAATTAACCCAACCTAATTATTCCCTAGCTTCATTCATTCTTCTCATTCAATCAGACTTCTTTTCATTCTTTGAAAACTTAGGAGTCAGCTTCCTTTAACTGCTCAGCCACTCTAAAATCCTGAAAGAATCAGGCTTAAACTGAGTTCAGCACACCCCCAATCACTTCCTGAATAAAGGGGTTATTTAGCTTTTCTTCTTCCAACTCCAGGTCCTCCAAGTCAAACAATTTCACTTATTGCCAGGGAAAAATTACCATGCTTCTTTTCCCTACTTGGTTTAGAGAATAGTCTCTGGAAGAGAGCTCTCTCTTAGCAGAGGAATATTTTTTAACACTCTTCTTTTCAAAGAAGAACTCCTGTATTCTTTGCACCACTCAGCTTATTCACACCGGTTAGTAGCAAAACCAGATCACTAATACAGATTTATCTCCCTTGAGCTCATCAGAAATAAACAGCCAGTTTTACATTGAAATCTGAAGTACTCAGTTTCTTCCAGCATTCCTTGCCATACACCAAAATAGATCACATTTTCTTCAGACCTTTTAATAATACACAGATTAACTGTGTATTCTGCCCTCAGGATTCACTTTCAGCTCTTTTTGGTAGCTTTCAATCATTCTCACAAATATACATTTACCTGTTTCCCCACAGCTTTTACTCACTCAGTCTTTCTCTCTCTTTTCCCCAAGAAAACAGTCAGTTGTTTTTCTCAGCCAGTTATTCTGCCAAGCAAAGGTAAATTAGACTTACCTGCTAATTGTAGTTCCTTAAGGAACTCAAGTCTAGTCCCGACCTCTGGGTTTTGCTCCTCCTCCAGCAGCTTGGAGACTGAGAAATGTCATCCTTTTATGATGACACTGGTATATCCTGCGAGGATCCGCCTCTCTGCTCCAGTTATCTATTGACAAAGCAAACTCACCGGAGCAACAATTAAGTAGCAAACATAACCACAAGTATAACTAATTGAACTCCCTTTTCCATTTTTTCTGTTTTTTTTAAATAAATTATTTCCACGCTACTCATGTTAGAACTACTTAGGCCTGCCCTCCCCTTAAATAGAGGATAGCGACCAAAACTTTAACTCCGATGCCTAGAAGTTATTACCTCTTACCTGTGCTGTTCACCTGCTTCAGGCACTAGCTTCCTGAAAGAAACACCTGGGAGGGATACGGGACTAGACTTGAGTTCCTTAAGGAACTACAATTAGCAGGCAAGTCTAATTTACCTTTCCTTAGCGTCCCTCAAGTCTAGTCCCGACCTCTGGGTATGTAACAGAGCAGTAAATCATCGGGAGGGACCTGCTAGACCAGCCTGAAGCACTGCTGATCCAAAGCACGCATCCCTTTGTTGCTGAACATCAAGACGGTAATGCTTGACAAAAGGATTCAATGATGAAGAAGTAGCCGCTTTACAAATCTCCACCGGCGGCACTAGACGACACTCTGCCCAAGATGCCGCCTGCGCTCTAGTCAAATGAGCTCTTAAGCCTTCAGGTACTGGCTTTCCCTTCAGAACATAAGCGGACGCTTTGGCCTCTTTAATCCACCTGGCAATGGAAGCTTTTGACGCCGGCTCTCCTTTTCTCGTCCCTCCAAACAGGACAAATAGTCTATCTGACCTGCGGAAACCTTCCGTCCTCTTGAGATACTGCTTCAAGGATCTACGAACATCCAAGGCATGAAACTTACCGGTGGTGGAACCCTTGGCAGACTCTCCGAACACTGGTAAGGAGACCTCTTGATTCAAGTGAAACAGCGAAACTACCTTGGGCAAAAACAATGGCACTGGTCTCAATAACACCTTCGTATCATAGAAGGACAAAAAAGGCTTCTTACAGAACAAAGCCTGTAACTCTGAAATTCTCCTAGCCGAGCAAATCGCCACCAGGAACACCATCTTAAGAGTGAGATCCTTCAAGGATGCTCTTGACAAAGGCTCAAACGGTTCTCGACCCAACACGTCCAGCACCAAAGGGAGACTCTACCTTGGTACTACCTGTCTACAGGGAGGCCTGATAAGAGCCACCACTCTCAAAAATCTCTTGACATCCGGGTGTGACCCTAGCGGCACTCCCGCTACTTTCCCTCTGTAATAGGACAACGCAGCTACCTGCACCCGCAAGAACGCAGCTGCTAAGCCTTTCTCTACTCCATTCTGAAAAAACGCCAACAGTTGTGGAACCGATGCTCTTAACGGCTGTAACTGCTTATCCAAACACCACTGCACAAACACCCGCCAGATGCGAACATACGCCGAGGAAGTAGATCTCTTCCTTGCCCTCAACAACGTGTCAATAACCGAAGCAGAATAACCTTTCTTTGCTAGCCGAGCCCTCTCAATAGCCAGGCCGTAAGTGAGAACCAATCCACGTGAGGCATGTGCAACGGTCCCTGAGTCAAGAGGTCTTTCCGACGAGGTAGGCACCATGGTTTCGCTACCAGGAGCCGCATCAAATCCGCATACCAAGGCCGCCTTGACCAATCTGGCGCTATCAAAATCACCTGCCCCCAGTGCTGCTTGATGCGCTGTATAACTTTTCCGATCAGTACCCAAGGCGGAAACACGTAAAGAAGTTTCTCCTCCGGCCAAACCTGAATGAGAGCATCCAGACCTTCGGACATCCTCTCTTTTCTTTTGCTGCAAAATCGAGTGACTTTTGCCAATTGGAACGTTGCCATGAGATCCATTACTGGCGGTCCCCAACGACTCACCAGCATCTCGAACATGTCCTGATGAAGGACCCACTCCCCCGGGTCCACCTTTATGCGACTTAAGAAGTCGGCTTCCACATTGTCCACTCCCGCTACATATGCTGCCGATAGAGCTGGCAGATGAACTTCGGTCCACTCAAACAATTGTTTGGCCTCGGCTTCCAGGTGTACGCTGTTCGTGCCGCCCTGCCGATTGATGTAGGCCACTGCGGTCACATTGTCGGAAAACACGTGGATCGCTTGCCCGCGCCGATCCCGTTGAAACACTTGTAAAGCGAGGGTTACCGCTCTCAACTCCAACCTGTTGATCGCCCAGCTCTTCTCCTGATCGGTCCACTGACCCTGAGTGAAGCTCCCTTGAAAATGAGCTCCCCAGCCTACCAAACTGGCTTCAATCGTTAGAGGTATCCAACAAGGCGTCTCCAACGGCATCCCTTTCTCCAGATTCCCGGGGAGCAACCACCATTGGAGAGATTGCCGTGCTTCCGCCGGACAAGCCAGGACCCCTGACAGTGAATCGCTTTGGTGAGACCATCGCCTGAGCAAGGCCCTCTGCAATGGTCTCATGCGCACTCTTGCCCACAGGACCAACTCTAGAGTCGCCGCCATGGTCCCCAGCAACTGTAGGTAATGCCATGCCGTAGGTCTCGCTCTGCCCAGAAACTGCCGGACTAGCACCCTCAGCCTGCTCGCACGTTGTTGCGGTAGAAAAATTCTTCCCGCCTCCGTATCGAAGCGGGCCCCCAGATACTCCAGTTGCTGCGAGGGAATCAACTAGCTTTTCGCCATATTAACTACCCAGCCTAGCATCTGTAAGAACGTTACCACTCTCTCTGTCACCACTTCGCTCTCGGCTCTGGACTTCGCTCGGATTAACCAATCGTCCAAGTACGGGTGCACGAGGACGCCCTCCTTTCGCAACGCCACCGTTACCATGACCATCACCTTGGTGAACATCCGTGGGGGCCGTAGCTAGACCGAACGGCAAGGCCCGGAACTGAAAATGGCCTACCAGAACCGCAAACCTGAGAAATTTCTGGTGCTCCTGCCGAATCGGAATGTGCAGGTACGCCTCCAACAGGTGTAGGGCAGTAAGAAACTCGCCCTTTCTGACAGCCACAATCACTGACCTCAGAGTTTCCATATGAAAATGAGACACGCGAAGGCAACGATTTAGCCCCTTGAGGTCCAGAATTGGCCGAAAGGTCCCTTCCTTTTTGGGCACCATGAAGTACATGGAGTACCGACCGCAGCCGTATTGGTCTAAGGACACCGGTACAATTGCGTTTAGATCTAGTAGCCTCTGTACCATTTCCCCCACCACTGCGCACTTGGCCGGCGCCTTGCATGGGTAATGAACGAATGAATCCCTTACTGGCCTTTGAAACTCCAACGCATAACCTTCCCGAATGATCTCCAACACCCACTGGTCTGACGTTATCTGGACCCAGGCAGAGTAAAAATCCCGTAGCCGACCCCCTATGGGTACTAGATCCACCTGGGCCCCCCTGACTTCATTGTGACTTACTAAGATTTGTGGCAGAGGAAGAAGAGGCCGCGAAACCCCTTCCCACCCCCTGAAAGGAACAAAACCCCTGTTTTCGAAAGGGAAAACGTCCTCTTTGAGCCTGATTGAACTTAGGAAAACGGAACCATCGAAAATCCCTCTGTTGACTTCTGGACGATGGAGTTGCGCAAACCTGTCTCTGTTTGTCTTCTGGTAGTCTGCCACCTTTGGACTCCCCTAGGTCCTTAACCAACTTGTCCAAATCTTCTCCAAACAGCAGCTGTCCCCTGAACGGAAGCTTACTTAATCTGGACTTGGACAACCCATCCGCTGCCCAATTACACAGCCATAGGTACTGACGGGCTGCTACCACCGATGCCATGCTTTTTGAAAGGCCCCGAATCAGGTCGTAGTGTAATGTCGGCTAGATACGCCATTCCTGACTCCAACCTGGATGTTTCCCCGACTGTATCCTGTCTGTGCTCACCCTGAATTCGCTGCGACCAGCGAAGGCAGGCTCTTGCCACCCATGCTCCACAGATCGCTGCGTGCATGGACAGAGCATTGACCTCAAAGACCTGCTTTAACAGGGTATCCAGTTTCCTATCCTGTGAATCTTTAAGGGCTGCAACGCCCTCCACTGGAATGGTAGTCTTCTTCGTCACTGCCGAGATGGCGGCATCCACCTTTGGGGACTTGAACAACTCTCGATCCTGTTCCACCAGTGCATATAGACGACCCATAACTCTGGAACCCTTGAGACTCGCCTCCGGCATATCCCACTCTTCCTGAATCATCTCTCGGATCACTCTATGCACCGGAAATGCTCTTTGGTTTCTCCGAAACACCTGTAACAACAGATCTTCTAAAGTAGAATCTTCTGCTGATGGAGGCGCCGGCATATTAAGCACTTTCAGCGTTTCAGCAATAACAGCTGGCAACTCATCTCTCCGGAACAAGTGGACCACTCTAGCCTGGTCCTCCCTGTCTGTGATCTCACCTTCCTCCAACTCATCCTCAATCCAAATCAGGGTCCCCTTCGTCGGATTGAATTCCCTCCGAGACCACCGACTGATCCTTCAGTTCCATCTCTATTCTGGCCTTTTTTGCCCCGCTGCCTGTCGCCCCTGCGCTCAGTAGAGTTCCCGGTCTCTTTTCCCTCCGTTCCTCAACTACAGCACCAGTCACCTGCTTCTTCTGATAACCCCCAAAGGCCTGCTGCAAAAGAGCCATAAAATCTTGGGAAAAATTGCCGCAAACCCCTCCGGCAATGAAGCCTGTGAGGACGGGAGATCCGGTGCGGACGACGTTCCCGCTACCGGCTCCCAACACGGCAAACCCAGAGAAACTGACTCCTGCCCCGCAACTGGAGCATCCTACACACCTCCCCCCTCTAAGGAACTCTCCATCATGGCTGCCTCCTGCACACAGCCCCTACAGACACCTGTGTCCGACAGCACCCCCCCTCCTAGAGCCGCAGACCAAGTACAGCGGCTTTGAGGGCATTACGCTGAAGCTGGCACCCTGCTTACCAGACCTGAGGCAAAAAACTGAGGTGCCAAGCCTTTAACCTCCCAATAACCACTGAAGATGAAAACTGAAGTGAAAACCAAACTGAAAACTGCAGAGAAATATACATATAATTTTTTTTTTTTTACACAAAAATGATCGAGAGCACTTCAGGTAAGTCTCCCGAGCTTAACTGTAGCAGCAAAGCGCAGACAAACCAATGATACCAGGAGTCTGTTCAAAAGGTCCAAATCATTTATTTGTGCACAAGTCTCGAACCAATCAATTTCAAAATGGCTGAGCAAAGTTTTCAAGCATTACAACAACTTTTATAGACTTCTGTTCCATTCTAGGTATAGAAAAACATTTCATTGGTCCCGGTAACCTTCCGTACCTCCCGTACCTCTTCTATTGGTCCCGGTACTGATAAGTTTATCCAGTTATGTCCCTCCAGTGGGCATGACACCTGCATACCCCCCTTCTAGTCCCAATTACAATGGTCAGTTCATCAACTTGTTACTTTCACACTCTCAAGGTTATAGAACCAATTTGTACGTGCAGAGGAGCTGGGCTCTGCAACTCATCTGTCAGCACTCCCAATTATTTCTTTGCAGATGTTCTTTTTCTTATCAGTAACTTTTAAACATGTCTTTTCTGTATTTTTCCATCTTTCAATACTGCAGTTCTACTTACCTAAGCTAATTCAATACTTCTACTGAGTTCTATCTTACAATAGCAGCATATTGGGGGATGTGCAATCCTATATGCCTCTCCACAGGCCTCATTTACAGGTCAAGCTAGCCATGCTGGCCTGCTTATGTTCAGACACTGTGGGTCACAGGCCTGCACCTGCCACATTCCCCCCTTTGATTAATCTCACCCTATTACTTAATAAGGTGTGAGAATTAAATCACTTTCTGAAGAATCACATCCTGGCTAAAGGATTTCTACCAGGACTGGCTGTATATAAAGCCATGATTTTTGTTGCGGTCTTCCGCTCTACTGTACTATCAATAGTGTTATGAATGGAACGCATACAACATGGGATTAAACATGGTAATAAGAAGATAACAGCAACAAGGATTAGTACCAATACGATGAAAGTCTTAAATCCTCCCACCCATGAAAAGAGGTTAGCAAACCAATTAGGAAATTTCAATGAGTGCCAAGTCTGTACTGGCACATAAGCATGTCTTTGCATATCTTTAGCAATTTCTTCAACTACTTGACCTTTATCATCTATTTTCAAACAGCAATTGGTTAAGTTCAGTTTACCACATACTCCTCCTTCAGCTGCTAACAAATAATCAAGTGCTAAGCGGTTCTGATATATCGCAGTGCGCATCTGTGTACTTTGCCTAGCTAAAAGCGTAAGAGCATGACTAGTTTCGTTAGTTATTATTTCAACTACTGCTTGTAAGCGAATAATACGATTAATCATATAAATTGGGGTACGATAACCATACATACCATCATCATTCCAAGTGGCGGGTCCATAATATTCAATGATTCTTTCTGGTGGCCAATCATCACCTTGCCATTTCTCCCACTTGCCTATCTGTAAGGCCTCTCTCTTCTGTCTTAGTGCTCTTTTGTGTCGGTGGGTAGTGTATACTGGGTATCCTAATTGTTCTCCATGTTCAGTGTTTAAAAGAAAGAAAGAAGGTCTGATGGTTCCTAAGACACATGCTCCTCCCCAGTGTGGTGGGAGTTGTGCATATGCTCGGTTTCCACAGATCCAATATAGGCCAGGTGGGGCTTGCCAGGCTTGGACTTTAGCAAGGTTAGTCCATAGACCTGCAAGTTCAGGAAATCTGGTTAATGGGTTAGGAGGTTCAGGATGTCCAATTCCTGACCACCATGCTATCTTCTTGGTCGTGGCGTTATAGTACTTCTGGCTAAGACAGACCAGCTGTCCTACTCTTTGGGTGAACTGGGGTCCAGTTCTGGCATAGCAAAGACGTCCAACGATTGAGTGCGCTAACACCCATTCACTGGTAGTCTTGTGTAATTCAGTCTGATTGTAAATCATGGAATAATTCAATTCTTGGGCTTCCCATGGCCACTGATCTCCCATTTGGGTTCCGCCACAGAAATAACAATCTGTGATCTTAAGACTAGATACTACTGCTCCGGCTAATTCTAGAAATAAATTCTGTGAGGGGTGAGGGATCTCAAACTTATTTACATGCATGGCTTCATAAAAAGTATTATGAATATGATATTTAGATGACTTGTGGGCTTGGGTATTCAATCTGATATACACAATGGTCCCCGGATCTATTGCTCCTCCAGCAATACGTAAACCAAACTTGTATCCTTGTTTCCATGCATGGGGATTGTGTATACGTAAGTGTAAGGGGTTACAAGCATCTTTCTGACATTTATCATTTGTGGTTGGCTTGGTTAAAGTAGCCATTCGTTTATCTATTTTCTCATCAGTTATACCAGTGTTCCAGGTAGCATAAAAAACACATCCCCAATACGGGCAATAGTAGTCTGCTGCTGGGGCAGTACTATAGCCTGGTTCCTTTTTACC
The DNA here is from genome assembly GCA_033557465.1 of Ichthyophis bannanicus. NCBI lineage: Eukaryota > Metazoa > Chordata > Amphibia > Gymnophiona > Ichthyophiidae > Ichthyophis > Ichthyophis bannanicus. Next base: position 424,402,720 of record CM066035.1, on the reverse strand, counting down.
TGTACACTTTCTCCATCCCGTGGCACCTTCTGGACACATATACTTATGGTCATTTCGATACGCTTTCTCCCATGTACCACAGGTGGAGTAACTATCTCTATTAATATCATTGCATGCATCAAAATTCAAAACAGCAGGTTTAGTAATGTCCTTAAGTGGTGGCGTTGCAGCTAATATAGGTCCATCTGCATCCTTCCATCTTATTTCCATCGTGTAATAGGATGGATTCTGATGCGGATTATAGCATGTTTTAATTTTTCCATGAGTGCAAACATTTAGTTCAGTGGTGTTATAGATACACCGAGTTACTGTCCCCTTGCAGGTATAGTAAGAATGATAAAGCAAAGTCTGAGTTACTTTCAGTCCAATTCTAGTAGAAGTAATGCAGGCAGTGCATGGAGGTAAAGCATGAGTCTGTTCAAAACCTCCAAAGAAGGCAACCAAAGCAAAGCAAAAGTAAAGATGCATGTCGATGTTGATTGGAGTTCTTCTGAATCCTCAGCTTGCTGATCTTGATCACGACGGTCTTTTGTTCTTCGTCCCGTTTGCTAATGAAGCAATTTAACGGGTGCTGAGTGTTGATTGAAGATCCTCAAGTTGTCCAGTACACATTGACCAACTTATTAGCAATTTCAGTTGGCTTGTGAAGTCTGGCTTAGTCAATGTAGTCTCAAAGTAGTGTGTCAAATCACACACAAATTGGGTTCGTTGAAACAAAGCTGTTGCTGCATAGAAAACAGCAATCCTCTTCGAAAGACTTGGCTGCTGCAAAGCACTTGTGATGAAGTGTCTAAGCTGCTGGTTGCCGTCTCAAAGTAACTCGCAAGGGTGCATCAAGATGCTGTTCTGCTGTCCACTGCTCAGGTTCAGGATTGGCGGCGGGCTTGACTCTGCTGTGGTGGATCCAGGCGTCGATCTCGGCTACCTTTACTGCAGTTGGGGTAGACAGGATGACGGTGTACGGTCCCTTCCAATGGGGTTCCAACGGTGTCTTCTTCCAATCTTTGATCCACACCGAAGTACCAGGCTGATAGGGATGCAAGGGTTCCGTCAAGTTGATAGGCAACTGGTCTTGGATCCACGTATGGAGAGTCTGCAGAACAAAACTAAGAGCTAGAAGTTCTTGTCTGGTTATTTCTGAACCAATTTGGGCTAGACTTCCTTTAATTCCCTGCACTATTGGTGGGGGTTTACCATACAAAACTTCAAAAGGGGAAAATCCTGTTGACTTTACAGGAGCTGAGCGTATTCTAAATAAAGCTATGGGGAGCACTTGGGGCCACTTCAATTGTGTCTCCTGACAAAGCTTAGACATTTGGGCTTTCAAGGTACGATTCATTCGCTCAACTTTCCCTGAACTCTGGGGTCTGTATGCAGTGTGGAGTTTCCATTGTATCTGCAAAGCTTTTGCTAACTGCTGAGTAACTTGGGAGACAAATGAGGGTCCATTATCTGACCCTATTACTGCTGGAATTCCAAATCTGGGGACAATCTCTCTCATTAAGACCTTGGTAACTTCTCGGGCTTTCTCAGTTCTGGTTGGGAATGCTTCTACCCACCCAGAGAAAGTACATACTAATACTAATAGGTAATGGTACCCATTGGCTTTTGGCATTTCGGTGAAATCAACTTGGAGGTTGTGCATGGGGGTCACACCTCTTGACTGAACTCGGGGTGCTGTAATAAGGCCTTGCTTGGCATTATTCTTGGCACAAGTTTGACATTGTCGTGCTACTGAAGCTGATATGGTTGTCATCAGAGGGATGTAGAAATGTGGTCTGAGTGCTTTTTCCATGGCACTCTTCCCATAGTGGGTAGCTTCGTGGAAAGCTTTGACAAAGGCTGGTCCTAATAGTTCAGGAATTACTATTCGTCCTGGAGGTTGACTGCCCTCTTCTGGTGGCAGCTCAATCCATCCATCTTTCAGTACTCCATTTTCTCTGTCACAATAGTAATCCAATTCTTTGGTGGTATATCGTGGGGTCCATAGATTCAAAGGTACTGGAAACAATGCTGCTTGCATTGGCATAGCTTGTGGGGCAATTTGTCCTGTCATAGCTGCTTGTCGTGCTGAGGCATCTGCAAATCTATTTCCTCGGGCAACTTCTCCTTTTCCTGCTTGATGTCCTCGACAATGCATGACAGCTACACGTGTTGGGGCCCAAACTGCATCAAGTAACATCAATATTTCGGGACCATATTTGACTGATTTTCCTCCGGATGTGATGAGTCCTCTTTCTTTATAGAGAGCTCCATGGGCATGCAGGGTAGTGAAGGCATATTTGGAATCTGTATATACATTCAGTATAAGTTTTTCTCCTAACAACAATGCTCTGGTGAGTGCTATCAATTCGGCTTTCTGGGCTGATGTGCCTGAGGCTAGAGCTGATGATTCAACTACTTCATGTTGAGTGACGACTGCATATCCGGCACAGCGTCGTCCATCAAGGATGAGACTGCTCCCATCAACATAATAGGTTTGGTCAGGATTGTCTATGGGCACATCTGTCAAGTCGGGTCGGCTGGAGAACACAGTCTCCATGACTTCGATACAGTCATGTTCTGGGAGTTCTTCACTGATGGGTATCAAAGTGGCTGGATTCAGGGCATGGCTCACTTCAAGTTGTATCTGTGGGTTTTCACATAACATGCTCTGGTACTTCAACATTCGGGAATTGGTGAGCCAATAATTTGCTTTCTGTTCCATAAGGGCAAGGACTGCATGTGGCACAGTGACTCGTATGTTCTGTCCTAGTGTGAGTTTGTCTGCTTCACTCACTAGTAGCGCTGTAGCTGCAACTGCTCTCAAGCAAGGTGGCCATCCTTTGGCCACAGGGTCCAATTGTTTCGATAGGTAGGCTACAGGTCGCTCCCAATTTCCCAATTTCTGAGTCAACATGCCTAAGGCATTTCCCTGTGCTTCATGTACAAACAAGTGGAAAGGTTTGTGGACATCTGGTAGTCCAAGTGCTGGTGATGACATCAATTCTTCTTTTAACGTCTTGAAGGCTGTATCCTGCTCAAGTCCCCACTCCAGTGGCGACTTTTCTTCTCCTTTTGTGGCTTCATACAGTGGTTTGGCAATTTGGGCAAAGTTGGGTATCCAAATTCGGCAATATCCTGCCGCTCCCAGAAAGGCTCTGACTTGCTTTCTGGTTGTTGGAGTTGGAATTCTACATACTGCTTCTTTTCTTTCTCTGCCTAATCTTCTGCTTCCTTGGGTGATACGAAAACCCAGGTATTTCACTTCTTTTTGGCATAGCTGTGCTTTGGCTCTGGAAACTTTGTATCCAGCTTCCTCTAGTAACTGCAAGAGATCTTTGGTGGCTAGTATACATTCACTTTCTGATACGGCAGCTATCAACAGATCATCCACGTATTGGAGAAGCACTCTCTTCCCCGGGGCTACTGGATAGCTTGAAAGGTCTTGATTCAGTGCGGCACTAAAGATGGTAGGCGAATTCTTGAATCCTTGGGGTAATCTTGTCCAGGTAAGTTGGCCCCCTCTTCCAGAGATAGGGTCCTGCCATTCGAATGCAAACAATATTTGGCTTACAGGGGCTAATCTTATGCAAAAGAATGCATCTTTCAAATCCAGTACAGTGAAATGGGTAGCTTCAGCAGGTATCAGTCCTAAGAGGGTGTAAGGATTGGGTACGACTGGATGTATGGTCTCAGCTGCATCATTTACTCTTCTCAAATCTTGCACTGGGCGATAATCATCTGTCCCAGGCTTCTTTACTGGCAAAAGTGGAGTGTTCCATGGGGATTGGCATACTTTTAGTAGGCCATACTCAAGCAATCTTTGTAGGTGGCGATGAATGCCTTCAATTGCGGCTCTTGGGAGTGGGTACTGTTTGACGTGCACTGGTGTAGCACTAGGCTTGAGGGTTACAATCACTGGAGCTATATGTTTGGCTAGGCCTGGGGGGCTGCCTTCTGCCCATACTCCAGGTGGTGCATCAATACTTTTCAAAGTTTGTTCAAAATAGGTATCTTGAATCGATTCATCAATGTAGTATCTCCACTCTTCTTCTCGGGGAACTGTCAGCAGCATCACTCCTGCTGGTTTAGTTTGGGGATTTACTGTCATTTGCATTTCTCCTTGTTCAGAGAAAGATATTTGTGCTTGAAGCTTGGCTAACATATCTCGTCCCAGTAGTGGCACTGGACATTCGGGCATGTAAAGGAATTGATGAGTTACTTGCTGTCCTCCTAGACTGCATATTCGGTTTTGAAGAAAAGACTTTGTAGCTTTGGCACCAGTTGCTCCTATAATGGTGACTGCTTTTGTAGTGAATGGGGCTATTTTTTTGTCTATTACTGAATGTTGTGCTCCAGTATCAACCATAAAGTCCATAATTTGGTCTCCTATTTGTATTCCGACCATAGGCTCCTGGAGACCTAAAGCAAACTTGGAGCCCGGTCTGTCCTAATCCACGTCATTCTCATCATGGGCTGGTGTGGCCAATGCTTGAATGGCTCCTCCTCTCTCTCGCTGGAATTGTTCTCGATTGGCTCCTCCTCGGCTTCGGGGATAGCTTCGTCTTTCTTCTCGCCACTGATGGCTGCTGTCGTCATCATGCTGGGCGTCTTCGAGTTGCGGGCACGTATCTCTCCAATGTCCTTCCTCTCTGCAATAGGCGCATTGGTCCACGCCTAGTCTCTGGGTCCGGCCTCCGCCTTGACCCCGCCCTCTTCCTCTGCTCCTTCGACTAGGGACACCTCCCCGTTTCTGTTCCACTATGGCCGCAGCCAAAAAATCAGCTTTCTTCTTCATCTTTCTATCACATTCTCTCTGTCTTTCAGTATCACGATTCACATACACTTTATGAGCGACTTCCAATAACTGTGTTGCATTCATGCCCGCAAACCCTTCTAACTTCTGTAATTTGCGTCTAATGTCTGGTTGAGACTGGTTTACAAAAGCAGAATTCACCATACATAAACTTCCTGGTGCCTCGGGATCATAGGGAGTATACATTCTGTAAGCTTCAGTTAATCTCTCATAAAAATCTGCTGGGCTCTCATCTATCCCTTGGATAACTCCTGCAACTTTGGAAAGGTTCATAGCTTTCTGGCCCCCCCTTTTCAGGCCTTGTAAAAAGCCTTGGCGAAAACGGGCTAGGGCTGTGGATCCTTCATCTGTATTTGGATCCCATTGGGGGTCTTCATTCGGGAATTCTCTCTGAGCTGCTTCTCGACGGTCTATTATATTCTGCCCCTGTGCCGGAGCTGCAGGGTTCTCTGCCATCCATTCAATAGCTGCTTTTCTAATTCTTGCTCGCTCTTCTGTCGTGAATAGGGTGGTCAGGAGCTGACGGCAATCTGGCCAAGTGGGTTGGTGAGTTTCCATAATACTAGTTACTAATTCTGTCAGCTCCTGGGGCTTACTAGTATAGGAGGCGTATTGCGACCTCCAATTTAATAAATCAGTTGTAGAGAAAGGGATATACACATAAGTTAGGGGTCCCGCTACCACTTCATCATTATCATTCTTTACGGGCACTCCCGGGACTTGCCGTAAGGGAAACAGTTTGGCTGCCATGGGTGTCTTTTGGGATCTAAGGGTTATCGTTGTTGCCTTTGCAGGAGTCACTTTCTTTTTCTCAACAGGTTTTGCTTTGGGTTTCTCTCTCACTGGCGTGCTAGTGCTAACGCTGGCTTTCTCAATTATTTGTACACTGTCCTCCTCATCTGGGGGATTCTCTCTTTCTCCTTCTTCTGTCTCCACTTCTGACTCGCTTTTTAGGTCCTCCTCTTCTTTTTCCACTAATTCTTCCTCTTTCTCTCCTCCGGGTGGGGGATCAGGGGTTGGGTCCCGCCTCGGCTCTAGCCGTCTCTGGGGTTCTGGGGCAGGACGCCGGGCTACTCTTACTGGACCTGGGGTTCGGGGCTGCCTGAGAGTTATTTCTGGGGAATCAGGATCTGCCAGGATGGGCTTCTTTCTGGCTTTCGTATCCTGCTCTTTCATTCTAGGCTGTTCCGTTTTCTGTCTAGAATCTGTTTTAGCTAACATTATTCTGCACTGTTCCTCATAACAGCGCTGCGCCCAGGGGGGCGGATCTTCACAAATACTTAACCAGGAATCTATATAGGGGTACTGATCAGGGTGCGCTACCCGCACTCTACGGTGTATTGACTGAATAATCTCTACTTTGAACGTTCCCTCTCGGGGCCAGATGGGGTCTAGATCGGGCCACTCCCTAGTACACAAAATCTGCAAACGGGCTGCTGTCATTTTAATACCATAATCTCCTGAATATCCCTCTTTAAAATGTGCGATCATACATTCTAATGGAGTGTTTCTAGTAGACCCCGCCCCTCCCATTTCGATGTGTGCGCGCAACAACAGACAGAAGGGAAAAGGAGGGCGGACCGTGGGTAAGGGGTCCACACGGTCCTGGAAACGTATAGGGAATACAAATAACAAGACAAGACGACAATCGCTTCCCCCTTTTCGCGACCTGAACGCGGTCGCCCGGTCAGGAAATGCGCTACTCAGGGGTCCGCCTTCACTTGGTCCGTGCTGCCAGACCTCTCATTCACACTTCGTTCACACAATCATGCTAGCAACGTATCCCAGAATGCATTCGTTTCTATCTGTTCTGACTAGTCTTTTCCAATTTCCCAATTACAAAAAGGATGGGGGTTTCACCCGGCGAATTCCCATGCGGGGTTACTCGGCCCTTCCTTGAGAGTTGATCATGCTCTCTTACCAATTCCCAATATCTCGAGATTACAAATTCCAAAGTTCCAAGTTCCAATGGCAGTACTGCTCTTTCTATTTCTGTCTAGACCCAAAATCAAAACTATACTCACCGGATCCGGTCCTCAAACTTCCCAAGCAGGCGCATGAGTTGGACCTCGGACTCCCCTCACTCGGGTTCGAGGCGTTGACTCCAGCCGGGCTCGTCACCCGCCGAGGTCCGACCAGCTCCCTCCGATACAAGGGACCGGTGGCGCCAGGGAGCAGCCCTCGTCGGAAGGGCGCGATCCCGGCAGGACCAAGCCTATAGAGGCGGAAAGTCGTGGTATATTGCCCTATATACACTTTGATTCCACAACTTCCCGGCCAACGCACCAAGGAATATGTAGCAGCAAAGCGCAGACAAACCAATGATACCAGGAATCTGTTCAAAAGGTCCAAATCATTTATTTGTGCACAAGTCTCGAACCAATCAATTTCAAAATGGCTGAGCAAAGTTTTCAAGCATTACAACAACTTTTATAGACTTCTGTTCCATTCTAGGTATAGAAAAACATTTCATTGGTCCCGGTAACCTTCCGTACCTCCCGTACCTCTTCTATTGGTCCCGGTACTGATAAGTTTATCCAGTTATGTCCCTCCAGTGGGCATGACACCTGCATACCCCCCTTCTAGTCCCAATTACAATGGTCAGTTCATCAACTTGTTACTTTCACACTCTCAAGGTTATAGAACCAATTTGTACTTGCAGAGGAGCTGGGCTCTGCAACTCATCTGTCAGCACTCCCAATTATTTCTTTGCAGATGTTCTTTTTCTTATCAGTAACTTTTAAACATGTCTTTTCTGTATTTTTCCATCTTTCAATACTGCAGTTCTACTTACCTAAGCTAATTCAATACTTCTACTGAGTTCTATCTTACAATAGCAGCATATTGGGGGATGTGCAATCCTATATGCCTCTCCACAGGCCTCATTTACAGGTCAAGCTAGCCATGCTGGCCTGCTTATGTTCAGACACTGTGGGTCACAGGCCTGCACCTGCCACATAACAATGACTCTCTCGCAGAAAAACAAAGCTTCCTGCCTAAATTAGCCGCTTCTGCAGGCCCCGAAAAATGACCGCGTTTTTCCGCTTTGCCGCCATGCGGCTAGGCCCGCTGCGCTGACTCGTGCCCAAAAAACTCTTCTCACAGACACACCGCGATACAGCCCTCACTTACCTCCTGTGCTGGCTGGCAGTCTGCGGTCTGTAAATGCTGCCGCTTCCGCGCTCCACCGACCTGCTGTTTCAAGCGTTGGGAGCACAGCGGAGTGAGAGGGAGACTGAGAGCCCGCGCTCCCTTTCGCCGGTGTTTCTCTGTCTCTGACTTTGTTGCAGCGACTAGCAGGCAAAGCTTGTGCACTCGCTGTCAGCCAGTAGCTCTGGATCCTCACCCTGCCCCGTTGCTCTACTTCTTTGGAGCCCCGCTATCTGGCCGAACAAACCCCGACACGGAAGAGGAGGCTGGGGGGGGGGGGGAGGGGGGGGAGGGAAGAGAGAGAAGGCCTCAGCAGCACCTTAAAGCCACAGAACCCCCCAAAGCACTCTATGCTTCTGTTTTTTTTTTCCCTTTTCTTTTAAATATATCCTAACACCAAACCCCAACTTTAACCAAATATAAACCTATCTCTCCTTAATTGCTTCTCCAGTGAACGGGAGCTCCCGGTTCACTGATCCTCCAGCTGCTTGGAGACTGAGGTAACTGGAGAGGAGAGGCGGATCCTCGCAGGATATACCAGTGTCATCATAAAAGGATGACGTTTCTCGGTCTCCAAGCTGCTGGAGGAGGAGCAAAACCCAGAGGTCGGGACTAGACTTGAGGGATGCTAAGGAACTAACATTCTAAAAAACAGGCAGGGTCCTCTTTCAGAGTTAAGGTTTTCTCCAGCTTTTAAGGGATACTTACTGTAACTGCAAGGATTCCTCTTAAAAATATTTTTCCACAATAAGCCAGTACTTAGAAATTCCTTCATAGGAACTTTATTAGTCTTTAAAGTCCTAAATCAAATTTGTACCTTACTGCATCACAGCTAGAGTTTCCCCGCCTAAAATAAAAGGACTGAAAAACTTCCTCAAGGGATCCCTACACTGTTTTGGCATCTTATAATGGTCCTCTATGAGACCGGAACTACTTAACTTTATATAACAGTACTTTTCCAAATAAATTACACTTTTATAGCTTTGGATATCTATATTAATTATTGCCAACTTATTTATAAGCTAATTCTCTGCTTTTTGCTCCTTAAAGGTCTATTAATCCCTACCTCAAGGGGAAATCACAGCAATGTACAGCTGAACTGTTTGTTTTTATTCCACCTGAATTCAGCTTTTAAAACTTTTCATTTTTGACTTTTATTTTCACTGCTTTTTCAGCTTTTAACTAGGATTGGTACTGTCTCTTTTAGATAGACTTATCTCTCTACAGTGTCAGAGATCTCTTATTGGCTAACTTTATCCATCCATCTTAATTCTGTCCTCTTATTAGCCAGTATAGCTTTTATCCTATCTTGGATCTCTTATTGGCCAGGCTCAGCCTATCCAGCCTAACCTGACTCACTTCCTAGACTTTCTAGTGCCCTATTGACCAGTTTCCTTACTGTCTTCTCATTAGCCAGTTACTTTGCTGATACCTCATTGGCCAGTTATCTATCTGTGTTTTCAGGAAGAGGATTTTCCATCCACCACTGCCAGAAATTAAACTGCAAACAGTCCCAGCAGGTAAGGGAAATTACAGTGATTTAAAGTTATTTTCTTTTAAAATAACAAAACACTTTTATTTTGTAGCCTACTGGCTAAAATAATATTAGTATTGCTAAATACATAAGATATCGGAACAGACTTAAAGATCTCAATTTGTATACTGTGGAAGAGGAGAGATATGATGGAGATTTTAAATGTTTCCATGGCATAAATGCACAGGAGGAGATCCTTTTTCAATTGAAAGAAAGCTCTGCAACTAGGGGGTATAGGTTGAAGGTGAAAGGGAATAGACTCAAGTAATTTGCTTGTCTCTGACCAGTTGGTAATTGCACCTGTGTTGCTAGCGTGTCATGAATGTGCATGCCATATGCAAGTGTTAGGAAGTAGGAAGGGCAGATACAGGGCAACTACACTGGAAGGAAGGAAGAAAGGCAAACAGGAAAGACAGCAGAATATCTAGACACCTGCCTACATAACCAGAGAGGTGGGCCCGCATGGCGCAGCTGCCATGGAAGTGCACTACAGCATCCTAACAGCCCCAAAACCAGGGCCTGCAGCTCTGGAGTGACTTTGCTGGAAAATGGGCAAACATCCACAGACATATGAACAGCTGTCCTGATAGACTGCTCTTCACGTCCGAATATAGATTGAATAGTTGTGTGTTGTGGAGGACATAGGGCCTATGCTCTGTGCTCCAGTCAGTACTGGCCTCCTAGCCAGAGTTGAAGCTGTAGCAGCGGAGTGTATGCAACCAAATAATACCAGGAGTCACTTTCAGGATCCAAGCCTTTATTTGTGCACAAGGCCCAGACAGGAACAAGTCCAGAAAGTGACTGAGCACAGTTCTACAGAAGCGAATTCATTATATACTTTTTTCTAACAGTTTGATACACACACATGCTCTCCATTGGTCCCAGCACCCCCCCTACAGTTATCCAATCAGGGACCTTCCACTATTCCCCCTTCTCTTTTCAGCTAAACAAAAGGCATATTAAAAGTGTGTTAGTTACTTTTGATACTTTTCTACTTCAAAGGCTTTTGCTAGCTTCTGCTCCAAGGACTTTTGCTAGCCATAGGAATGTGAATGTATCTCAATCAGAAATGTGTTAACCAGAAAGTGTTGAAAGACATTATGCAGACTTGGCAAGAAGCAGATTTCTCTAACTGGCAATGCTGACAATTCTAATTCTTTGAAAGACATCATACCGCACTACTGAAAAAGTAGAGGGTTTAAAATCCAAGTCACTTTCAGGTTCTTACAGGCTCATCATATTTACAAGTCATAGCAGACAGCTTATAGTTTATAGGCCATAGCCTATCACATTCCCCCCTTTGATTTTTCACACCCTAATGTTCAAGTGGGTGAGAATCAAATCACACAGCATGCTCAGTGTATGGTGGGGCTTCCTCTTGGGGTAAAGCCTGATAACAGCTCTATGGTATTATCCATAATAAGCAGAGGGGCAGGAGACATAGGAGAAACAAATGACACATATACTGATCATCATAGCAATAGGCTTGTTCCCATGACCCACAACGATAATAACCATTTCTATTAATAGCATCACATGCATCAAAGTCCAGAAAAACAGGTCGTGTGGGATCCGAGAGTTGACGGGTAGCATTCAGAAAGGCTCCATCCTCATTGTTCCATCGCAGTTCCAAAACATGATAGGAAGGATTCTGACGGGGGTTGAAGCAAGTCCTTGTATTCCCTTTTGTGCAGATACTCAATTCTGTCCCATTATACACACATTGACTGACTACACCAATGCAGGTATAATAAGAGTGATAAAGTAAAGTTTGAGTTACTTTTATCCCAGTTCGAGTAGTAGTTATTCAGGCTGCACAGGGAGGTAGGGCAAAAGTCATTTCAAAGCACCCCAAGGCTGCTGCCAGAATGAAGCAATAAGAAGGATTCATGTTAATCATAGTCTCTGGAAAATTGGTGGAACTGTCGGCTTCCACAACGTGTGACAGATGTAGAGTTGATTGTAGATCTTCAAGCTTCCGCCATACGTAGACCTACCAGCTTTGTGGCAGGAGTAGGGCTGTAGATTCCAAAGTATCACAGTCTTTTAGGATGTCTCAGACTTTATCATAGTTTCTCAAAATAACATAGTCTCTCAGGATGGTGGTTGTCGTCGTAAGGTGAGCCGCAATGGAGTTTCAGGATCATTTATGGAAGTCCAATTACCAAGTTCAGAAGCGGCTGCTGGCTTTACTCAGCTGTGATGAATCCAAGGTTCAAATTCTGCAACTTTAACTGCTGTAGGGGTTGACAGTAGAATGACGTAGGGTCCCTTCCAGTGAGGCGCTAATGGCGTCTTCCTCCACTCCTTGATCCACACTGAGGTTCCAGGTTTGAAAGGATGCAGCGGTTCAGTCAAGTTGATGGGCAGCTGATCTTGTACCCAGGCATGAAGATTCTGCAAGACAGAACTTAAAGCCAATAGTTCTCGTCTAGTGATTTCAGATCCAATTTGTCTCATATCCCCTCTTATTCCTTGGACAATAGGAGGGGGTCGCCCATACAGGATCTCAAAAGGGGAAACTGCTAATGACTTGGTGGGGGCTGAGCGTATCCTGAGAAGTGCTATAGGGAGAACCTGGGGCCATTTCAGGTGAGCTTCCTGACAGAGTTTGGACAACTGAGATTTCAAGGTACGGTTCATACGCCCTACTTTCCCTGAACTTTGGGGTCTATAGGCAGTATGTAATTTCCATTGTATCTGTAAAGCTCGGGCTAACTGTTGGGTTACTTGGGATACAAATGAGGGCCCATTGTCTGACCCTATCGTTAATGGTATGCCAAATCGGGGAAGGATCTCATGGAGCAGGACTTTAGTAACTTCCCTGGCTTTCTTAGTTCTGGTGGGGAACGCCTCTACCCACCCAGAGAAGGTACAAACTAAGACCAACAAATAGTGATATCCATTTGCTCGTGGCATCTCAGTGAAATCCACTTGCAGGTTACTCATGGGGGCAGCCCCTACTGACTGAACTCTTGGGGGTGGATTAGGACCCTGCTTGGCATTGTTTTTGGCACAAGTTAAACATTGGTGAGCTACTGAAGCTGTCAGGGACCCTAGTTATGAGATGCAGAAATGGGGCCTAAGGGCTTTTTCCATAGCAGTTTTTCCATAATGAGTGGTCTGATGAAAAGCCCGAACAAAAGCTGGACCTAGTGCCTCAGGGATTACAGTTGGACCTGGAGGTTGGCCGCCCTCTGGCGGCGGCAGCACTATCCACCCATCTGTTAACACTCCCCCTTCCTTTTCACAGTAGTAATCTAACTCTTTGGTGGTATATTGGGGAGCCCATAAATTGAGAGGGGTTGGAAACAGAGCTGCCTGGACTGATGTATCTTGGGTCCGTGTTTGTCCAGTTGTGGCTGCTTTTCGGGCAGAGATGTCTGCAAACCTATTTCCTTGTGAAACCTCTCCTCCTCCTGTCTGATGACCTCGACAATGCATGACTGCTACTTGCTTAGGGGCCCACACTGCCTCTAATAGTGTCAATATCTCGGAGCCATACTTGATGGACTTGCCTCCTGAAGTTATCAGCCCTCGCTCTCTGTACAGGGCCCCATGGGCATGTAAAGTTGTGAAAGCATACTTTGAGTCTGGGTAGACATTTATACAAAGCCCTTTTCCTATAAGTAATGCCCTAGTGAGGGCTATCAGCTCAGCTTTCTGTGCTGAAGTCCCTGGGGCCAGAGCTGAGGATTCGACTACCAGGTCCAGAGTCACCACTGCATACCCAGCACATTGATATCCATTGATAACAAGACTGCTCCCATCCACAACGAAAGTTCGTTCTGGGTTCTCCAAGGGAACATCCGTCAGGTCCGGGCGACTTGAGAACACAGTGTCCATAACTTCCAAACAGTCATGATCAGGGGGGCCTGGACCGACTGGTTGACTGGTGGGGGCTAGGCGTATGCAGAAAAAGGCATCTTTCAGGTCCAGGACAGTGAAATGAGTAGCCTCAGCGGGGATCAGTCCCAAGAGAGTATAAGGATTTGGCACTACTGGATGTATGGTCACAACTGCATCATTTACTCTTCTTAGATCTTGCACTGGGCGGTAGTCACCTGTCCCAGGCTTCTTGACTGGAAGGAGGGGGGTATTCCAAGGCAAATGGCATTCTTTAAGAAGTCCATACTTTAATAGTTTCATCAGATGACAGTGAATGCCTTCGATGGCTGGTCGAGGGAGAGGGTACTGTCGCACATGTACTGGCTCTGCTCCTGGTTTGAGGGTGACAAGGACTGGGGCTATGTTCTTCGCTAGGCCCGGTGGATTATCTTCTGCCCACACTCCAGGCGGAGCTGAGATATTGGTGGGTACGCAGGAACGAGCTTCCTTGCTTGGAAAGGTATTGTAGAAACGCCATTCTTCTTCCCGGGGGACAGTTAGCACCATCAGTCCAGCAGATTTTGAATTCACAGTCATTTGCATTTCTCCCCCTTCAGCAAAGGATATCTGTGCCTGAAGTTTGGCAAGCATATCTCGGCCCAAAAGTGGAATAGGGCATTCAGGCATATACAGGAACTGGTGCGTTATCTTTCGTCCCCCTAATTCACACATGCGGTTTTGTAGAAAAGGTTTCGTGGCCCTAGCACCGGTAGCTCCAACAATGGTGACAGCTCGAGAGGACAAAGGAGCCATTGGCTTTGCCACTACTGAATGCTCAGCTCCTGTTACCACCATAAAGTCCATATATTGGTCCCCAATTTTCAAACCAACCATAGGCTCCTGGGGACCCAGGGAAAACTTGGAGCCCGGTCTGGCCTAGTCTTCTTCCATGTCATAGCCCTCCACGGCTGCCATTCCCTCAATAGCTTCTTCCTTTTCTTGTTGAAACTGTGCTCGGCTCATCCCTCCACGATGCTGGAATCGCCCCCCCGTTCTCCAGGTGCTCCCTCCTCCCCTCCGGGAGGCAGGGTCTACTTGCGGGCATTCATTCTTCCAATGTCCTTCTTCTTTACAATAGGCACATTGATTCATGCCCAGTGAAGGCCGGTCACTCCCACGGCCCCTTCCGCGTCCTCTAACTCTTCTATTAGGAAAACCTCCTCCACGTCGTTCAACTAAAGCGGCAGCAAGAAGATCTGCGTTCTTCTTCATTTTCCGTTCACTTTCTCTTTGTCTTTCATTATCACGATTCACAAACACCTTCTGGGCAACTTCCATTAACTGTGCTGTATTCATACCCGCAAAGCCATCCATTTTTTGTAGTTTTCGCTTGATATCTCCCTGGGACTGACTTACAAAGGCTGCATTTACCATGCGCAAGTTCTCCGGAGCTGCTGGGTCATAAGGGGTATATAGTCAGACAATCGCTCATGAAAGGCTGCTGGGCTCTCATTCGGACCCTGGATAACTTCTGATACTTTCCCAATGTTCATTGCTTTCTGGCCTCCCTTTTTCAGACCTTGCAACATAGCTTGGCAGAAACGGGCCAAGGCTTTCGCCCCCTCTTCACTGTTCGGATCCCATTTGGGATCTTCATTTGGGAAAGCTGCGGCGGCTGCTTGCTGGGGGTCTATTCCTCCTCCTTCTGCTATAGGATTTTCTGCTAGCCAACGTATAGATGCTTGCACAACTTGTGCTCGCTCCTCAGTAGTAAAAAGAGTGGACAAAAGCTGGCGGCAATCCGCCCAGGTAGGCTGATGGGTTTGCATAATACTGCTCATTAATTCAGTTAAGTCTTGGGGCTTGTCAGTATAGGATGCATAATATGTTTTCCAATTTAATAAATCAGTTGTGGAAAAAGGTACATAAATCAAGCTAGTTGGTCCCAGCGCCATCTGGCCCCCTTCACCTATCACGGGTGGGCCGGGCATCTGACGTAATGGCATTAGGTGGCCATCTTTCTTTGGGGTAGTCACACTTCTGAAATCGTACGTCCGGGTATGGGCCTCATCAGTGGGTGAACTCGGACCGGCAGACGAATCTCCACTTTCAGTTTCATCGGTGGACGATGGTCCTCCCGAAGTACTCTGGCTAGACTCGGGACTTTCAGGCAGGGGAGGGTGCTCTCCCTCCTGCCGTAAAGATGACTGGGGAACCCCGACACCAGGCCCTGCCACAGGTAAAGGCGGGGCTGGAGGGACTAGCCGATATGGATACTGAGACGGGCGACTCAAGGGATCTGGAGATTCTGAGGCAGAATAAACAGGCAGTTCCCTTCCCTCAAACTTTCGGGCTCCCTTGGTAGTTGCCACTAATATTCTGCACTGTTCCTCATGGCAGCGCCTCATCCAGGAGGGCTGCTTCTCACATACACTTAACCAGGAGTCTATATAGGGAAACTGATCAGGATGAGCTTTTCGTACAACCTGATGAAATAAGGAGATAGTACTAATGTGAAAAGTGCCCTCCCTGGGCCATGAAGCGACTAACATGGGCCACTCCCTTTCACATAACATTCCTAATCGGGACGGAGACATTTTAATTCCATAGTCTCCAGTAAATCCCTTACTGAAATTCATGATCATACACTTTAACGGAGTTTGCTTGGACTCCGCCCCTCCCATCTTAACAACTGTGCGCGCAACAACAAACAGTAAGGATAGGTAGGATGGCCGCAGGTAAGGGGTCCGTACAGCCCACAAAACACTGAGGGGGACAAACACCGAACGCTTCCTCCTTTTCGCGACCTGGGCGCGGTCGCCCGGCCAGGAACTGCGCTACTCAGGAGTCCGCTCTCACTTGGTCTGTATTGCAAGACCTCTCAATCACACGACACACAGACAAAACATGCTAGAAATTCCCAAATTCCCAGGCCTGACTGATTAAACCATGATTAACCAAAAGGGTCAGTGGGTTCCCCCCACGCATACTCATGCAGGGGTACTAGGACCGCCCTGAGAGGTGATCAAGCTCTCTTTTACCATATAATTCCCAAACTGACTGACTGAATATTCAAAGAAAACTTCTACTCACCGGATCCGGTCCCCAAAACCAAACCAGCTCACGGATTGGATCCTGGACTCCCCTCGGGTTTGAAGGTGTTGGCCAGCTGGACCCGGTGATCTGCCGAGGCCAGGCAGAACCCTCTCTGATACAATAGGCACAAAGCCAGCAGAGTAAAGTGGGGGGTGGGGCAACATGACAGTGGTATCAGAAGGTGCCCTCCAAGGCCTGCCTCCCCTACATGAGGGGGCATGTAGCACTACATACATGCACCTGGGAGGGGGCCATGCAGCTACCATGGGCCATGTTCCTGTGGACAGATGGCCCTTCACCCAGACCAAGAGAGGAATGACTGATGTCTACCAGCTCTGAACAGCTACTTGATATTTCTAGCACTGAATATTAGCTTCCTGTGTTGGAACTCACTGATCAATGTTTCTTTGCCCATGGGCTGATGTATTCCATGGAGTTGGGGAGCTCTTGTGGTCTTTCTTGGTCTGCTGGGCCTTTAATTCCCTGATAGCTTGGGTACTCAGCCTGGGGGCGGTTCGTGATTCACCACTTCCATGTGGTGCTCTCCCAGATTTCCTTCTGGTAAGCGGGAGCATGGGAGCCCTCTGTGGGAAGATGGCTGTGCACTTCCCCCAAACTGTATATAGGAACAGGTGCTCCATTGGGGGGAAGTGCATCCTGACCCTGTAGAGACCCTTCTGGTTGAGGTGCTGATTATGCATGGCTCCCAGACTCTCCTGGTTTTGGCATTCCCCTCCCCCAAACATTGGGGGGATAATCCAAGCCATATAAAAGGAGTGACTGAGAGGGGCATTCTCTATCCACACAACATAGGCCTTGAGCTGTGTTCCCTGCAGCCTAGATGAGCATATACCCTGGGGCATCATATGCCTATCCCCTATGATAGACACCGAGGACACCCTACCTAATCCCATACACGACCCCCTGCATCTTCAGATGCCACATTTGCACCCAATCTCCCACAGTTAGGGACATAGCACAAACTCTCCATGTGTGTTTGTTTTTCTGATTTGCTTGCTCCATCCTCTTGAATTAAGCCCCTATGTTCTGAGCTGTGCAGCCAGTTGTGCCTATACCCGGTCATCCCTCTCTGTTCTGAACTTGCCAGTTACTACTTTCCTGCAGTGTGGCTGGGGCACATTTATGACTGTCTGCAGTGGCTCCACTGTTACCCTAATAATGCATTTGTGGTTTTCCTTTTCAGGGCATGCTTTTGTGAATGCATTCACCGTGCACATGCACTATGGCTAAGTGTTCCCTACTATAATGCTAATGAGATGACTAGCACAGCAATAGTAGCCTACCACAGCCATGTTCCTTATGCCCACTGTAGCCACTAAGCTCCGCCATGGTAAAAACAAGCACTAATCACATGTTTGCCCTGCGCTACTCGCAGTGCTTTAGTAAATATGCCCCAAAGACTGTATCTGAATTCAAGAAAGCATGGGACAAACACAGACAATCTCTAAAGGAAAAAAGGGACTATAAAGCTTAGTAGTTGGTATAAAAAGGCAGACTGGATAAGCCGTATGGTCGTTATCTGCCATCATGTTTCTATGGCAAAACTCAAAAAAACAAAAAACAAAACAAGAAAAAGAGAAAAAACAAAAGTAAACAGAAATAAAAGAAAGAATGATCTCCTTTCCTCTTGCTTCACTTTGCCACCGCTGTCTATGTCACTCTGTTGACACTGTTCTCATGGCTTCCTTCACTGTTCCCCTTTGCACCCTCTACTGATTTGGGTGGTTCATACCACCCTTCTTTCTGCATGGCTCTGTGACTAGTGTGTTTTGACTTTTTTTTTTTAGCCACTCTTCTTTCTCCTTCTCCTTTACATCTTTGCGGATGCTTTTGAGTTGTCATATAACTTTTCCCCTTCTTTAATTCCATGCAGATTTGTTGCACCCCTCTTGCTCTGTGGCTGTGTACCCAGAATGCCTTGTCTTGTTTTGGGTCACTCATCATCATCTTCCTGTTCTGCATCTTTATGGGTGTTTTGGGGCTGTCATTCCATACCTTTTTGGGCATTCTGCAGGCCACTTTGGCAAGCAGTTCCTAACAACCTGAGTATGGGAGAAACAAAAAAACAGACATTATGTGTGTGGGGGGGGGGGGGGGAGGGGAGAGGGGGAGCACTACCACTGTTAAGAAGCCTTGAGCTCTCTTTTCAAAGTTCTTTTCAAATTTCCATTATTGTACTTATTTGGAGGTTCATGCAGGGGAGCACAGCTACTGCTACACCCTTCAGTGAACAACTGTCTTTCTTCTATCAGAAGGGATGAGATTGGATCGCTGAAAAAGGAAGGGGGCACTTACCTAGCCAGTCTGACAGCCAAATCAACCTTAGCTGTCATGGATTGACAGATTGCCCTTACATCCATCATTCTATATTACCGTACTTGTCAACTACTGATCTTCTGTTAAAAGTATTGGTCTTTCATTATAGGGGCTTCCAGCCTATCTTTCTGCTACGTTGGTCTCCTTCAACACTTTCGGGCTGTTGCCACCAGTGCTGTAGCCCTACTCACTGCTTTTGAGACCTTTACCACAATGATTCTTAGTTAAATCCCTCAGCATGTCATCTAACTAGTCCATGAATGCTGCTTCCATTCTTGGGGAGGTCTTCCTGTGTATTACTTGTTCCTATTCTGGGGATCAAAGTCCTCCGTGCCAGGACTTTAACTTAGCTGAACTTACCACACTCCTGAAGCCTGGACTCATGCCACCTCTTCTGCTGTTGTGTTGGTTCTCCCCTGGCAGGGCTGATTCAGTTTTATCTGACAGCCTAGGTGAGCCTTTAACCATGTGCCCATCCCATAGTTCAGAATCTCTCCTTCTCTATTGCACCTCCATAGTTTAGCATCTCCTCTACTTTCCCTAGAAGCTCAGCATCTCCCCTTTCCTACCTCACCCCCTAGGTCTCCAGTATCAACTCTTCTTTTCTCTACTCCCCTCATGTCCGGCATCTCTTTCACTTCCCTTATCCCCTCAATTTCCCAGCAACTAGGTGTCTACATATCCAAAAAGAGTCAAAGTGTCTTCGACAGCAGACTGGCTAACCATTTGGGATAGCAAAAATGATCCACTTATCTTCTGCAAAAAATACAATGTTCAAAGAAAAAATTCGCAGGAATGATTTTGAATTAATAAACTTTTAATCTTTAAATCATTTTACAAAAATCTCTCCTTGCATTGGGATGTTCCCAAGCCACCACTTTATAAAAAACTGCAAGACAAAATTCGCAAAAAATATGTATACATGAGCTGTTCATATAAACTGTCGACAAAAATGTGTAAAAGGGGCTCATCGGGACACACTAGCTAAAATGCTTGGCAGTCCCAGCATCTCTGCATCGCTCCACACAAAAACTTTATATATATTTTTTATCATTTTCATCATGTTTTACTCTTACATGCATACAAATATGTCCATTTAATAGTTCAGTAACATCCATCACCAAAAGATAAGGCTCAGCATAAACACACCACTAATGTAGTAACTGAGTCGTTCAGTAGTCCAGAACAGCTGTATGCTCATGTCACCACACAGTCAAAATAACATCCTCTTTTTTTATATGTTTTCATTTTATTTTTATTGCATTTTACATGAACATCAAAGTCAAAAACCTTTGAGTAGGAAATATACACTCAATCATACATCACAAAAAAAATTATACATAAGGAAACAAAAAGAACCAGGATTGACAAAGCATCACCGAGTGTAAGAAGCCTACAATATTAGAAGAGGAGGATCCAAGATATAATACTATGGGAAGATGGCTGAAGAAAATAATGAAACAAGTAATAGAATAGGCCACGAAACCCAAAAACACATTTTGCCCTTACAAATCTACTGGTTAGCCTGGTTAGAATCCAAAAAGAAAAGCAACTGTGAAGGTTCAAAGAAATGATAATTCTTATTCTGATAGGAGAGAACACACTTACAGAGAAATCTGAACTGGAATCTTGCCCCCCAAGGCCAAAGCCTCAGCTCATAGCTCCAGAAATATTTTCTTCCTGACCCGTGTCCACATAGAAAAATCCAGAAATATCTGTATCTTCCCACCCAAAAAGGAAACACCAGACTTTTTAAAATATAAGTGTAACAAAGCTTCTTTTTCTTGAAGAAAAACAAATGATACCAACTAAGTGGCCCTAGCTTCCATCTCATCAGTAGACTGCTCCAAAACTTCGGTCAGATTAGCCAAATCCAGGGAATCAGATGAAACGTCCACCAAAGAGGATTTCGCCTTCTGCAAAGTATCCTTGGCTACCAGTGGAGGAAGATCTTCATTATAAAGAATATGTGGACAGACTTAAAGATCTTAATATGTACACTTTAGAGGAAAGGCGAGATAGAGGTGATATGATTGAGACGTTTAAATACCTCCATGGCATAAATGCACAGGGGGAGAGCCTCTTTCGATTGAAAGCAAGTACTGCTGCAAGGGGACATGGGATGAGGGTGAAGGGAGATAGATTCAGGAGTGATACGTGGAAATATTTCTTTACGGAAAGAGTGGTGGATCCGTGGAATAATCTCCCAGTGGAGGTGGTAGAGATGAGGACAATATCTGAATTCAAAAAAGCATGGGACAAACACAGAGGATCTCTAAAGGAAAAAAGGGGACTGTTTATCTTTATTTTTATCTTTATTCAAACACTTGATAAACCGCCCAGGCCGAAGCATCAGGGCGGTGTACAATACAAAAATGTCAACTGCTGGAAACAAAAGATGGAGAGGAACGCCAAAATACGATAGGACAGAGAGAGACAGTTAGATAGGATAGAGGACAGAAAAGGCCCAAAGAGGGACGGGGAGGAGTGGAAGAGGAGGGGGAGAAGGGAAGGGAGGAGAGGGAAACAGGAAGGAGTCAAGGAGGATGGAGGGCACGACTAGGGAATGAGGCAGTTGTTTCTTTGGAAGGACAGACTAGATAGGCCATGTGGTCTTTTTCTGTCTTCATTTTTCTATGTTTCTAAGATAGATTTTCTGGAAAGGTAGTATATCAGATTCAGGATAGCTAAAAGTCTCTTTTAGGAACCTAGCAAATAGGTCCCTAGGGAAAAACAAAGCCACTCATGGAAAGTTAAAAACATGAAGATTTAAGTTCCTATTCTGGTTTTCCAAGTTCTCAATTTTCCACTGAACAGTCATCCTATCCTGAACCAAAGTTCCTTGCACCTACTGTAGTTGCTTAACAGTAGACTGGAACCCCACCAGTTGCTCCTGTTGGCCCTCCAGATTTTTCTCCACATTTTACAACCGAGGAGAATACAAAGCAGAAGCCTGGAGAACACCAGCACATACCCTGTACACAGATTTCAAGGCCTGCCAGATGGAGTCTAGGGTAACTTCCTTGGGTCGGTTCATGGTAGTAAAGCTGGAAGAAAGGGCAAGGAAGACTTTGAATCAGCATCTAATGCTCCATGGGGTCCCTGGAAACATACACAGACTCCTGCAGGGGAAGAAACCCCTCCCTGAGTTCTGGAATCTGCAGTTAGCATGGCAGTCATAGCAACAGATTCCGCCGCTGAAACCACCTGACTCTCCGAGCCTGAACTGACAACCAACAGGCCGGCCCCAGAAGCTGAGAGAGCAGGAAGAGTGGAAGGGCCCGTGGGACTGAGCAACACATCGCTCCCCAGACCGGGCTCTCCCCAGCCCCGGAAACTGGTACACCCACTGAGGGCTTCATCATCATGAAGTTGTCTAGCGTTCGCATCAGGTTTTGGGGGAAGACCTCCCTTACTCTTGGCTTTGCATTTCGGCATCAAAGGAAACAAAACAAAGTAAAAAGCGTTTAAGCAAAGAGCAGGAAGAAACACATCCTACTCAGACGCTATCTTGGATCTCATAATGTCCTCTTTTAAGTATCCCGACCTTGGCCACAGGTTTCACCAAATGGTTTCCTCAGGGATTTTGAATAAGAGAAAAAAGAGGAATAAGCATGAACAGTGTCAATGCAATAAACTCTCAACTCCACACCAACAAAAAACATGGTGTACTTCTGCTCCTCGATGCTGCGCATGAGCAGAGCTATACCAAAGGGAGGGACTAAATCAGAAACCAATGCAACTCCACTTCAGTATTTAAATCATATGAGATGCAGATCTGCCAATTAGAAATGAATTGCTACTCCTGTCATGCCAGATATCTTGAAAAATCTCCACCTCGAACCCTCTCACTTGTAAAATCACAAAACATTGCTGATCTTCCTCTGAATGATGTAGTGCTTGCCAATGCACAACAAGCGGTGTCAATTCTTTATCCCTGAATATACAGGACAAATGTTTAATCATCCGTGTTTTGAAAACCATTTGGGAACATGACAGGTACTTGTGATCTGGATTGGTCACTATTGGAAATAGGATACTGGGCTTGATTGACCCTTGGTCTGACCCAGTATGGCATATCTTATGTTGTTATGTACCCAAAAGGATTTTAAACTAGATTTGTTGTGGATGGGTAAGGAAAGCCCCCAAGTAAGTTAAACATTAAATACCTTTGTAGAAATAGGAAAAAGTGACAACATCTGAAAATGTGTGTGTATTAATCCCTCACTTGGTTTGCAACTTGTCATGCTGTAAGGGCTTGTGTGCATCAGTGATGCTGAGAGCTAAGCTATTGGTAGTTTAACTACTGGCAGGGTCTATCGAGATGGACAGGTCTCAGCTGACATGCCAGACCAAGACAAACCACCCATCTGGGCAGCAGCAGAATGGGATGGTGTTGGTGGCGGAGGATCACATTTCTGTGACAATGGCAACAAGACTAATACTAAACTGCATGGAAGAAAGGCCTGGTAATCTACTTTCATTCTTGCCAAGAAAACCCAATGGATAGTCACAACAAAACAAATTGCACTATAGTGATGGAAAATGAGACTCCCAGATTGAAAGGCACTCAACTTTCTACTGGGGAGGAGCTGAAGACTTTTCAAAGTAAAGCCAGTATTTATGATGTAGTTTGATCAAGCCCTCGGGATGTCTGACTGCTGATGTAGCTGCGTATGAAATAAGAGTCAGAAGCTGCAAAGATGTCTTACATATTGGGACATCGAACGTACAAAGCATGAACCAAGGGAAGTTGGAGGTAGTCAAGAATGAAATAGAATGTGTACAGCTCGATCTTTTGCGTGTCAGCAAACTGAAATTGACTGACATGGGGCAATTTGCATCTGATGATCACATGGTCCTACTATTCTGGAAATGAAAGACAAAGAAGAAATGATGTTGCATGTATAATTACAGTTCTTTCAAGTTTCTTCTTAATTAAATGCAATGCAATCAGTAAACGCTTAATCTCTATTCGTCTATGAGGAATTCCCATCAACACAACAATAATTCAAGTATATACCCCAACAACAGCTACAGAAAAGGATGAAGTTGGTGAGCTCTATGAACAAGTGCAAGCTGATATTGACAGAACATGCAATCAGGATATCCTGATAGTCATGGGTGACTGGAACACAAAAGTTGGCAACAAAGAAGAAGGTTACGTGGATGGAAAATATGGACTTGGCAAAAGAAATGAAGTTGGAGAAAGACTGATAGAATTCTGCAAGACTGAAGATCTATTCAACTCAAACACCTTCCTCCAGCAATACAAGCAGCGACTGTACAAATAGACTTCACCCAATGGATTGTACAAAAATCTAATTGACTACATCTGTGGAAGTAAAGCATGGAAAAGCTCTATAACATCAACAAAGACAAAACCTGGAGCTGGCTGTGGTATAGATCACCAACTACTACTATGCAAACTAATGCTGAAGTTGAAAAAGAGCAAGCCACTCATGAATGTAGCAAAATATGACTTTGAGAATATACCCCCAGTAAGAAACGTGGATAGCAACGAAGGAACGTATGATAATGTAAACTTTATTAATAAACCCACTTCAGCCACTGGGCCAGTGGCTGAAGTGGGTTTATTAATAAAGTTTACATTATCATACGTTTCCTCGTTGCTATCCACGTTTCTTACTGGGTGTCTGTTGCACGTGGATTCGTGCCTGGTTTGTTGGACCTTGAGAATATACCACCAGAATTTAAAGACTGCCTGAAAAATCATGTGCAGCTTTATATGCAAATGACAGAGCTCCAGAAGAGTTATGGGATGACATCAAGAAAGATATATTGGAAGAAAGTGAGACATTTTTACAAAAGGTGAAAAAGCAAAAACGGTCAAAATGGGTGACCGAAAAAAACTTTGAAAATTGCCCAGAAACACAGAGAAGCTAAAGCCAGAGGAGAAAGAGAGGCAATCACAGAACTCAACAGAGATTTCCAACATGCAGCAAGACAAGGAGAAGCACTACAATGATGCATGCAAGGAAATAGAAGCAGAAACTATTAGAGGAAGAACAAGATCAGCTTTCCTAAAGCTATTAGAGTTAAAGAAAAAATTCCATCCTCGAATTGGAATATTACAAGATGCTCAAGGATCCATGTTGAATGATGCTGAGAAGATTAAGAAAAGGTGGAAAAAATATACAGTTATTATATGATAAAATCAAGTGGACCAACAGCCGTTTCAACCTGTTTCTTATGATCGGGAACCATTGGTGATGAAAGAAGAAGGCGAAGCAGCATTGAAAGCCTTATCAAAGAACAAAGCACCAGGCATTGATGGTATTCCCATTGAAGTATTACAGCAATCTGATGCAGCTGTTAACATACAAGACTCTGCCAAGAAATTTGGAAGACAACACATGGCCAACTGACAGGAAAAGATCTGTGTTTATACCAATACTAAAGAAAGGTGATCGGAAACATTTGCTTCTCAAGATCAAGGAGCATAGTCTTAAAATGGGCCCACACCTTAATGTAAAGAAGACTAAGATCCTGACAACTGGCAAAATCAATAAGTTCATTGTTGATGGAGAAGAAATTGAAATAGTGAACAATTTTAACCTACTTGGATCAATCAATAAAGAAACAACAAGCGGTCAAGAAATCAGATGATGTATTGCTCTTTGTAGAATGGATATGAAGGACCTAGACAAGATTCTCAAGAGC
The DNA here is from genome assembly GCA_033557465.1 of Ichthyophis bannanicus. Taxonomy (NCBI): domain Eukaryota; kingdom Metazoa; phylum Chordata; class Amphibia; order Gymnophiona; family Ichthyophiidae; genus Ichthyophis; species Ichthyophis bannanicus. The sequence goes on along the minus strand of CM066035.1, from coordinate 424,377,293 downwards.
AGAGATGTCTCTCTCCATACAAAGAGTCAACTCGTTCAAGTCATGGTATTTTCAATAACATCATATGGATGCAAAAGTTGGGCAGTGAATAAGATAGACAGGAAGAAAATTGATGCCTTGGAATTATGATGCTGGCGACGAATACTGTGTATCATGGACTGCCTGAAGAACAAACCAGTCAGTACTAGAGGAAATCATACCTAAGCTTTTTTTTGAAGCTCAGATGACAAGACTTTGACTTTCATACTTTGGACACATCATGCAAAGAGAGAGATCATTAGAGAAAGACATCATGTTTGGCAAGGTAGAAGGTCAACGCAAAAAAAGGAAGGTCAGCAATGACATGGATTGATATAATAACAGCAGCTTTGGGTGCCACACTGGTCTAGGAGGCTCCCTGTCCAATAGGGGCATGACATGAGGCCAAGATGTGACAGGCACCTATGGTATGCTGCAGTTGTGCAGGAAACAGTGATGTGGATCTGCAGCATGGCTGGCAGAGACCATCTGTAGTAGTGCGAGCTCTGTGGACCAAGTGCTGGGTGCCCATCCTCGCCCTCAGGGTGACCACTGAAACTGTTCAGTAGCACGGTTTATAGCTGTTCTGTGCTGGTATCACACAGTGTCGGTGCATCTTACTGAGCTGAGGTAATGGATCAGTGCATTCTCTATCTAGTGATCAGCTGCAGATTGCTGTTATTTCATGTGCAATGCAGCATTGGTATTGAAGGGCTAACCTATACCAGCACACACAGCATTTTCAGCAGTGACCTGCAGTCTCTTTGAATCCAGACATTGTTTTGCAGAGAGCTATGGATGTGTAGCCTACTGGTTAGTCCAATGTCTCCATAAGCAGGGGCAGGGGTTTGATTCCCACTTGTCCTTTATTGTGACTGTGCTACTCAGTTCATTTTCATGCCTTTAACAGTCCAGACTCTGCTGTGATTGACAGACATACATCCTTAGAGTTTGTTATGTGTTCTGGCCACAATTTGGGTCAGTAAACAGACTATTCACTATCATGCCCTTCTGAGAGCATGGCTTTATTGGCTCTGCTGTAGCCCATTGCAGGGGGTCAAACATGTCTGGCAACTGCTTAGAGGTGTGATGTAATGGTCATGGCACTGGCTTGAGACCCAGGGTTCGAGATCCACTAGCCCTCCTTTTGCGACAATTTGGAATGTTTTACTGTGGCATGTTATGTATAGCCACAACTTTCATAGATAGGCCACACCTCCTTGTGAACTTGGGCAGGTCACCTAACCCTCCATTGCCTCAGCTGACTGCAGGTTCTTACAATCCCTGTTTTTCATCAGACATTACCACTTTTTCAGTACAACGTAACCTGACGTGACTGCACTGATACAGTTATATACTAATGGGCAGTTACATGCATACAGCTATAAAGTACTTTTGCAACATCAGTCGGGTATGACATCATGACTGTGACTGTATAGCTTTGGCTCCATCACATCTCTGCATTACGTGCAGACACATCCTGCCCCTCAGATAGCCACCTGCAGGTATCAAATTATGTCTATGAGTGCCCCTTTTGCCCAGTTTGAGTGACTCCTGTCCATTTGTTGTATGCATTTTTGTCTGGGTTTTGTATGGTGGTTGGGTGGCTGGGACAGGTGTGAGACCCACATGTCTGTTATCAGGCCTTACAAGTGGCACTGACACCTTTTTTCCACACAGTACAAATGTATTGGGGGTTGCACCTCCAGTACATTGGTGCTGCCAGCCCATGCCACACTCTCCTTTGTCACCATCCTTCTTTCAGCTCATCCATCAGCCTCTGGTGGCTATGTGCAGTCATGTCTTCTCGTACAAGCTGCTACACCATGGCCTACACAGGTACTCTTTGCCGCATTTGGACGCTTCACTCATGCCTCTCCTGTGCCTGATCTTCACATTGCTACTCCTGCTCCATCCTCTTTCAAAGCATACATTGCACCACTTCTGACTCTGCTGGGGGATATGTCTTCCCCATCCTGTGCCACACACTGACATTACAGCATTATACGAGGGCACTCCCCATGCATAGGTACAGCTGCCTCCCACATACATGCTTACTGACTGGCACATCAGATGCCCATGGATCTGTCTGGCTCTTCAACTGGGAAGCGAAGAGCACACTACCACGTAAAATGTGCAGCGAACAGTACAAAGACGTGGGCAGTAATTAAAACTCACAACTTTTTATTGGTCCTTATAAAGTGTAGGGTGGCCAGACCCAACACAGGCCATGTTTCGTAAAATATTTCTTCAGGGGTGAGGCACACCATAAAACTTAGGACCATAAGAGCTCACGACGCAGTATGCACCAATCTCAATCTAAAGAGCTCACGATGCAGTATGCACCAATTACTTTCAGATATGCATGAATTCTTATGTTAATTCAATCATTTCTTCAAGATTGTAAAAATAGGACATGTCCTAGAGATCCATTGATCTCATACATCACCTTATGATCCTACGTTTTATGGTGTGCCTCACCCCCTGAAGAAGTATTTTACGAAACATGGCCTGTGTTGGGTCTGGCCACCCTACACTTTATAAGGACTAATAAAAAGTTGTGAGTTTTAATTACTGCTCACGTCTTTGTATTGTTCGGGGCTCTTCAACTACCACCTGTCCTTCCATTCATCACCTTTACATTGGCTTTTGCTGGGGCTCCCTTATCCAGCAATAAGGTGACAGCCGTTTTCAGGCTTGATACCTTAACACCCAATGTACTGTTAGTGCTCGTTAAGTGGCCCATTGTGTACTTACCGCCTAAACGCCTCCTACCTGCCCAGAGCCTTTTTCACACGGAAAACCCCTTATCACTGCCATTAACACTCGGTAACGCCTGCTCCCTTAAGATACTTTAGTAAACATACCCACAGTGTTTAATGACATCATGTTTTAAAGGGATAATATTTTCTGACTGTAAAAGATTTGAACAGCCTGACTAGTTGTGCTCAGAACCGTATTGCTAGACTTACAAATTGATATTTGAAATGCCTGTTTTCTTATTGATAATGTGTAAAGACTGTGCAGATTTGTTTTGTTTCATTCTTGGGTCTTAAGGTAATTTCAATTGTTTTCTATATTTGAGGATGTATTTTGGTTTCTAGATAGGTGCACTTTGTTTTGAAAACTTGGTTTTAGTAAACCTTAGTATAAAGTAATCATTTCAATATTGTGAATGATAGCAGATTTCCAGTTCAGGTATTTCTTCTGAAGTTATGGGAAGGGCTCCGTTGCCTGATATTATTAGCATTTCAATCTGGAACTCCCTCCCAACAGAAATCCGAAGCATAAATAACCTCCCCCAGTTCAGAAAAGCCCTCAAACTGCAATTATTTATACAACACTTTGGTAACTCCGACAGCATCACCTAGACAGTACCACATGATCTTATAGTCTAACAAGCCAACGCTGTCTAACCAATTTCCGATGAAAACTCTTCACCTCCCCCATCTATCCCCCTTAGGGCCTGTATCATAAACTTAGATGTGATGCAATCCCTGTGTATATAATGTATAAAGTTCACCTGTTACCCTTGTTTTAAATCTCCCTTTGTTTGCTATGTATAAAGTTCACCTGTTATCCATGTTTAAACTCCCTGTTCTATGTAAGTTCAATGTATGGCTGTTCCTCATTGTACAAACTTGTTTATTGTAAACCGTGCTGATGCCGAATAGTGCGGTATAGAAAAACCTTAAATAAAAAAAAAATAAAAAAAATAATCACCTTTTCTATTGAGATTGTTGTTGTAAAATGGTTATTTATTTATTGATATATTTCTGTATTTATTGATTGATTTATTGATATATGTCTCTGTTTATTTATTGATGGATTTGTTTATTTATCATGTATACATGTATTTATTTATCTATTTATTTTGGACATGGACATGTTTTATAGTGATTTCAGAATCAGAGTGGGGACTGTTGAAAGGGACTTAAAATGGTGTATCTGAGCCCTCTGAAAGGGTAATCAGATTATGGTTTAGAATTTGCTAACAGCCTGAAATCTGGCAGTTTGGAATCACTAGCAGCCTGGAGAGATATGTGTGCCCAAACTAAGGCCATGTTTAGCAGAATTGGACAGAATCTTTTTGCTTCTCCTGATTCAGCTGAGTAATATGTCTGTGCTCACTTTGACCTATAACATGACTTGTAATATGTAGGTAAGCAAAAGTGATGCTAAAGCTTGACATAGAGCTGAATTTGTACCATGTAGCAGTTTTCTCTCAATAAATTAGGTGCACTAGCCTAGCAAGGATGAGGGGATTTACAGGAACTGGGCAAGTTTACAGGATTGTGGGCTCCCTTCCCTTAAGGCCTTGAGAGTACTGTGTTTTTAACATAATTCTCAGTTTTATTTTTAGTTGATTCCTCCTTATTTGCATTTGAATTTAGAGAATTGAAGCCAAAGAACTGTGGATGTATTTTGCTACCTGGTCAGGGGTAAACACGGGCTAAGAGATACATTCACTTACAAAGGGAGAAGCCATTTCTAATGTTATAGTGGGTGATCCTCTTGCATCCAGTGATCACCAGATGGCATGGTTCAGTATTAGGACTAGGGTTGTTATAGTTTATTCAAAAGTGAGGGCCCTAGACTTTAGGAAAACTAGGGGTATGTTTATTAAATCGCGGTAAAGTCACTGGCGGTAAGGGCAGCATTAAGGTGCCTGAAGCCATATAAGGCAGTGGGCAGGTAGGGGGCATGCCAGGGTTCCTTGGGCCATTTAATGTGGGTTAACAGGACCAAGTGCGGTAAGGTGACAAGATGTTATAAGGAGAGACAAGGCATCTTAAGAGGTGATAAGGCGCCGTAACAGGAGATAAGGTGCCGTAACAGGGGAGAAGGCATCCTAAGGAGAGACAAGGTACCCTAAGGAGGAAAGCATGCATCTTAAGGCAGGAAAATGGTTGTAAACCAGACGTTGGATAGAGTACCAAGGAATGTCAATGTACAGGTGATGGAAGGAAGGAAGGACAGGTGGAAGTTGATGGACCTGTCATGTTGGTGGGCTCCCTATGTGGCAGCCAGTAAAGCGGACATGGATATGGGAGGCAATTGTATCGATGCACAGGGTGGTGCCAATGTAAAGTGCAGCAGTGACCATGTGAGGCATAGGATGGGGATGTAGAAAAGCAGTGGGCAAAATTGAAAGGGGATATTTTTAGGGCAAAAAAACCTTTCTATTAGGAAATTAAATAAATGGAAATGGAAAAGGTCATTATGGTTCTCAAAGGATATGGTTAATATGGCTAAATTGGACATCTCTGACTTTAAGGGTGGTATTCAGGTAGAAGCCTGGAAGGACACTTACTTCCTTGCTCTGTAATCTGGGAGCCGGTCTTCACAGCTTGCTCATTGCCTGTGTCACTGGTCTCCTTGTGCTCCTGTTTGTCTATTTTCCTTTCTATTAGCCTGTTGTAGATGAGCCCTCACCAATATGAGTAACTACATAACGACCTTTTGTGTCACCTCTTCCACTGCGGAATATGAATATGCCACATTGATTCCCTCTGACCCTAGGGATCGATATGGGCAGCTTTTGCCAGTTACATCCTTAAATGATTTAGATACTGCTGATGTTGCATCCATTCCATCTGGGTTCCAGGTGGTAGCCCTGCAACACTCTGAGTGGCGCTAAAGTGGGCTTCAAGAGGCAAATGACTGGAATAAAGAAGGGTGAACCCCACTTTAGGCCGCATTCCCCCACTATGCCGTACTCCCTGATGACCAGACAAATGCTATGCCTAGGAGTAGTTGTGCAAGTGGACTTGTAGCAGAACCCCTTATAAGGAATGGGAAAGAAAGACATGAGAGGTGTGAAGAAAATATATAGAAGATGTTTCTCACCTACCCATGCAGTAGGAACATGTAGAAAGGGCAATTAGATATCATCAGTAGGGAGGGGGTGGGGATGTGCATAATAACCGGCAATAGAAGTCACTGAGTAGAGCAGTGTCAGACCCTCAAGCGAGAATCAGTAACCACATTTCCAAAAATAAAGACCCCCAGTATATTCAGAGGTGTGAAGAGACTGGAAGACAAGGGGACATGTAAAAAGGTCAAATACAGGTATGACCAGAAAACGAGAAATGTCAGAAAAGCACACAAACAACAAAAACTTGGTGAAGCGTTAGAGAAAACTGCTATATAAGGGAAAGCAGTGAACCATGTGGTGGGCAGACTCTGACAGACCCTCCTTAGAGCAACGCCAGACTCTGCCCCTCCCAGGACCCTCCATAGGAGACATCAGGCACTTTGCACATGAAGACATTTTATATTCATCGTCTTGATTCATGCTGATTTGTAATTTAGAGATTAGAATATTAACTTTTACTTGCAAAGCTTGTATTATTACAGACCTGACCATAAAAATGTCTACTTTACTTCAGTGGCACAATACTTCTAGTGAAAGAGGGTCCTGTGCCTTTTACTTATGTTGGGGTGAACACTGCAGTCACAATAATTAGAAAAAGGGCAAAAATCCTGAACAAAAGCAGTATCTGAAAAGCTGAAGAAAAAGAGAATGTGGTCTTCATAACATGTAAGAGATCACAGAAAGAGGAAGAGGAGCAGCAGAAAGAGAATGTGGTCTTCATAACATGTAAGAGATCACAGAAAGAGGAAGAGGAGCAGCAGTGTTTTGAAAAGTTAAGAGAAAATAGAAAAGTAGTCAGAAAAGTGAAGATACAAATGGAAGAAAAAATTGCTATTGCAGTAAAATGGAGGGGGCGTGGACAAAACATTTTTCAGATATGCTAGGATAGGAGGAAGTACATAAGTAGTTATTATCAGATTCAAGGGTGAAGAGGAGGGATATACAGTAGCTGATGAGGCTAAAGAGGAATTTATTAAAAAATACTTTTCTTCTATGTTCACAGATGAAGAATAGGGAGTAGGACCTCAGAAAACACACACAAATAAGAGCAGAAGGGAGGCAGATCTTCAGTGATTTTCAGAAGACTGTTCGTGAGGAGCTAGCTAAATTAAAAGTACAAAAAGCAATAGGGCCAAATGGGATTAATCCGAGAGTATTTGAAGGAATTTAGGGACGTTCAGACATCTCCACTATCTTATCTTTTCAATGGTTCTTTATGGACAGAACTGGATTAGAAACTAGTTGAGTAGGGGGAAACAAAGAGTACAGGTAAATGGAGTTCACTCTGAGGGAAAGGACGTTACCAGTGGTGTACCAAAGAGATCTGTCCTTGGTCAGATTCTTTTTAGCATTTTTATAAGTGATATGCAGAAGGGCTGTCTAGTAAAGTAAGGTTTGCCAGATACCAGAATCTGCAATAGAGTAGTCACCCAGGATGGTATAGACAACATGAAGAGGAATCTAGCGCACTTTGAAAAATGGTTGAGAATTTGGCAGCCGAGATTTAATGCTAAAAAATGTAGGATCATGCACTTGTATTGCAAAAGTCTAAGGGAACAGTACAGGTGGTGAAATGCTTCTGTCCATGAAAGAAGAGTGGGGCACATGAGGAGGGATCTAGCTAAGCTTGAAGAATGGTCTAGAATTTGGCAGCTGGGATTTAATGTTAAAAAATGCAAGGTCATGCATTTGGGCTGTAGCAATCTAAGGGAGCGATATAGTATAGGGGTGAAGTACTTTTGTCCACTAAAGAAGAGCGGGATCTCGGCATGGTGGTATCTGATGATCTTAAAGTAGCTAAACAGGTAGAAAAGGCAACAGCAAAAGCTAGAAGGATGCTTGGGTGCATAGTGAGAGGAATGGCTAGCAGAAAAAAGGAGGTGATAGTGCCTTCTTTGGTGCAACCTCATTTGGAGTATTGTGTGCAATTCTGGAGACCGCAACTTCAAAAGGATATAAACAGGATGGAGTCAGTGCAGAGGGTGGCTACTAAAATGGTTAGTGGTCTTCATTATAAAGCATATGAGGACAGACTTAAGAATCTTAATATGTACACCTTAGAGGAAAGGCGGGATAGAGGTTATATGATTGAGAAGTTTAAATACCTCCGTGGCATAAATGTACAGGGAGAGAGCCTCTTTCGATTGAAAGCAAGTTCTGCAATGAGAGGACATGGGATGAGGGTGAAAGGGGATAGATTCAGGAGTGATATGCCGAAATATTTCTTTACGGAAAGAGTGGTGTATCCATGGAATAGTCTCCCAGTAGAGGTGGTAGAGATGAGGACAGTATCTGAATTCAAAAAAGCATGGGACCAACACAGAGGATCTCTGAAGGAAAAAAAGGGGACTGTTGTAGTTGTTGATTTAGAAGGACAAACTAGATAGGCTATGTGGTCTTTTTCTGTCGTCATTTTTCTATGTTTCTATCTAAAGATGGCTAAATAGGTAGAAAAGGGGACAGCAAAAGTCAGAAGAATGCTTGGATGCACAGGGAGAGGAATGACCAGCAGGAAAAAAGAGCTGATAATACCTCTGTATGAGTCTTTGTTGACACGTCATTTGCAGTACTGTATGCAGTTCTGGAGGACACATCTTCAAAAGGATATAAACAGGATGATGTAGAGGGCAAGTACAATAATGGTTAGTGGTCTTCGCCAGATGACATTTGGGGACAGACTTAAAGATCTTAACATGTATACTTTGAAAGAAAGGCAGGAGAGGGGAAATATGCCAGAGATGTTTAAAAAACTCCAGGCATAAATGCACTACCATTAGGAAAACTAGGCGGTTGCCTAGAGCGCTGCCCTTTAATGGTACCCATTGCCACCACTGTTGCCCCTCTTGGGACAGGCAATATCAGCAGTGGTCGCAAACAGCCGCATAATGCTTACCTTTAAACTTCAGTACTGCAGGACTGTTTGCTTCTGCCCTTTTGAGGCCTGATGCTGACTTCCTGCTGCAAACAGGAAGTCAGCATCGGGTTTCAGAGAATGGACAGAAAAAAACAGCCCCACGACACCGAAGTTTAAAGGTTAGCGCTTTTGGGCTGTTTGTAGCCATTGCCATTGTTGCACGTCCCGGAGAGGGGCAGTAGCTGAAGCAATGTGTGCAAGAGGGGGGAGGGGGTACAAGGGATGAGATTCACACACCGCCTTGAATGCTTAGGCATATGGCGGTCTATAAATATTTTAAATAAATAAAATAAAATGAAAAGAACTCCAATCACATTACAGGACAGAAAAGAAAAAGAGAAAAAGGGGCAACATTAAAATAAACCAGGAGTGGCTCTCCCATACCCACCTAATGTTAGTTTAAAGTCAAAGAGCCCGACATTGAGTTAGGAGGGCTATGCACCCATTTGGCGCATAGCTGTTCCCGCTAACCTCTAACCTATGATATTCAATGCCGAGGTCATATGCGTCCCCGGCATTGAATATCTGGTATCGCCATACTGCCTCCCAGCCGCAGTTGATAACTGGGCAGCAGCGATATTGCATGCTGCCCGGTTAGCTCCTGCGCTTAAAGATAGGCAAGCTTTTGCCTCACCTGTATTTAGATGCAGGTCACTAACCGGGCATCATGCAATATCACGGCTGCCCATTTATCGATTGTCGCCACCTCCGCTCCTCCCCGGATGCACCAACACACTCCGATGCTAAGTGGTTAGCATCGGGGCGTGTAAGGGAAAAAGGGGATATTCAGCAGCGCTAACCATGTTAGCACAATTGAATATCCCGGATAGCGAGATTTACATGATTTACAAGGCTGTAAACCATGTAAATGCCTTTTGAATATCAGGTCCAAAATCACCTGAAAATATAATGTTAAGTTAAAAAAAAAAGTTACTGATTTTTTGCTCCTTTGAGTCTGCTTTTTCAGTAGTTCACCGGGGGCTGATGGGAGATACCAGCGGGCTGTATCCAGTGATGTCGTGGGTTTTTGATATGCCCAGTCTCCAAGCTGCAGGAGGAGTTTCGCCATCCAGAGGTTGAGGACTAAACTGGAGTCACTCAAGGAACCACCATTACCAGGTAAGTGTAATTCCTATTTAAGAAGGGACCCAGGATATCAATGCTTGACCCAGTACAAGCATTGTGGAACCTGTGTCTTTTGGGGAAACTGCTAGGTACGTATGACCTAGATTGGCCACTGTTGGAAACAGGATACTGGGCTTGATGGACCTTGGTCTGACCCAGTATGGCATATCTTATGTTCTTATGTTCTTATGGTATAACTTTGGCCCTCTTTTAAGTGTAAGTGGTATACAGTAGCATTCCATAAATAGGGCATTTGTGAAGAAATGCAGTCCATTGAGTACTCTCTAATTTTGTTAATGAAACAGGGAGGATGTTTAGACAGTTTCCATGAATCGATCGTAAGGAACATGCCGAAATGTGCAAAGAAACCAAGTAACTGCGTGGGATAGCCTCCCAGTGGAGGTGGCAGAGATGAGGATTGTATCTTAATTCAAGAAAGCATGGGACAAACATAGAGGATCTGTAAGGAAAAAGGGACTGTAAAGCTTACTAGTTGGCATGGAAGGGCAGAATTGATAGACCATTTGGACCTGATTCTGTCCCGCACGTCCATCCCCTCTGTGAATCTGGTCTGAACCGGACACAAAAAGGGGATCGCGAGTCTGATCCAGCGGGGCACATCTAGCCCTATGGGATCAGAATTGCGAACAGTCCTGCACTTGCAAGCCAGGACAGCGATTCTGTCTGGCCTTCACATGCAGGACTGCACCCGGCTAACTCAGTCAGGGCATTTAAATGAAGCTGCGGCGCCATGGCATCATATTGCCATGACACTGTGGCTCCATTTAAAAGTTGTGATGCTGGCCACTGACCAAAACTGCAAATTCCCCACAGCCCGACCCCCCATCCGACCTCCGAAGGCCAGGGTCAGGCTGTGTGGAATGTTCCCTGGCCCTCCCCAGTCCCTTCCATGCCCCACATTAAAAAAAAAAAAAAACGTTCAGGGTAGTTATTACACCTCTGAGGTGGAATAACTTCGCTGGCCATTTCACCGGCCCTTGATGTATAGGGCCGACATTAGAATCGGCCCTATACGTCTAGGGCCGATGACCGCCCACCCACTCTCCGCCTCCGGGCCGCCCATTCCCTGCCCCCACTAACTTTCCTGCACAACCGGTGGGGAAGTTATCAGGGGCTGAAGCCGGCACGAATAGCAGGGATGGACGTCTCGTTGGGATGTCCATCCCCATTATTTGTAGTTCAGAATGACCCCCTATGTATCTGCTGGCATCTTTCTGTGTTTTCTATTCCCTAACTCTCCCAGATGTCCAACATCCCTTTTCTTCTGCCTCTCTAGCATGTTGTCTTTCCTAGCCCTACACCATGATCCATAGCTCCCCCCCATCCCTTCCCTCTTTTGCTGCCACAACATAAGAACATAAGATATGCCATACTGGGTCAGACCAAGGTCCATCAAGCCCAGTATCCTGTTTCCAACAGTGGCCAATCTAGGTCATACGTACCTAGCAGTTTCCCCAAAAGACATAGGTTCCGCAATGCTTGTACTGGGTCAAGCGTTGATATCCTGGGTCCCTTCCCTTCTTAATAATGGCTTATGGACCTTTCCTCCAGGAACTTGTCCATACTTTTTTTAAACCCAACTACACTAACGGCCTTTACTTCATCCTCCAATAACAAATTCCAGAGTTTGATTACACGTTGAGTGAAAAAATATTTTCTTTTATTAGTCTTAAATAGTTTACCTTGGAGCTTCATTGCATGTCCTCTAGTCTTTCTATATGCTGATAATGTAAACAATCGATCTACGTTTACCCGTTCCACTCCGTTCATTAATTTATAGACTTCTATCATATCTCCCCTCAGCCGTCTCTTTTCCAGGTTAAAGAGCCCTAACCTTTTTAGCCTTTCTTCATAGGAGTATCCTTCCATCCCCTTTACCATTTTGGTGGCTGTTCTTTGAACCTTTTCTAATAACGCTATATCCTTTTTAAGATATGGCGACCAGAATTGCACACAGTATTCAAGGTGCGGTCTCACCATGGAACGATATAGAGGCATTATAATATCTTTTGTTTTATTTTCCATTCCTTTCCTTATGATACCTAGCATTCTATTTGCTCTCTTGGCTGCCGCTGCACACTGGGCCGAGGGTTTTAACATGTTATCCACAATGACGCCTAAATCTTTTTCCTGGGTGGTGGTTCCTAATGTGGAACCTTGCATCGTGTAACCATAGTTTGGGTTGTTTTTCCCTAGGTGCATAACCTTGCACTTGTCCACATTAAATTTCATCTGCCATTTTGATGCCCAGTTTTACAATTTATCAAGATCCTCTTGCAATTTTCCACAATCCTCTTGGGTTTTAACAACTTTAAATAGTTTTGTGTCATCTGCAAATTTGATAACCTCACTCGTTATTCCACTTTCCAGGTCATTTATGAATATGTCAAAAAGCAGCAGATCCAGCACAGATCCCTGGGGTACACCACTATTCACCTTTCTCCATTGGGAAAATTGGCCATTTAGCCCAACCCTCTGCTTTCTATCTTTTAACCAGTTCCTGAACCACACTAGTACACTGCCTCCTATCCCATGACTCTTTAGTTTTGCCAAAAGTCTCTGATGAGGGACCTTGTCAAAGGCTTTCTGAAAGTTCAGATACACTATATCAACCGACTCACCTTTGTCCACCTGTTTATTCACACCTTCAAAAAAACATAACAGATTAGTAAGACAAGATCTTCCTTGTCTAAAGCCATGCTGGTTGTCTCCCATTAGGCCAACTCTATCTATCCTCCAGCAAGGCTGCAACTGCTGCATCAGAAAAAAAACAGTGAAGTGCAGAGCCTTTGAGTACCTGCGTGCACTCAAGGCCTGCTGCATCCCATCCCCTCTGACACAAACCTCTTGTCAGAGGGGGTGGGATGCCACAAGTCTTGAATATGCATGGGTGCTCAAAAGCTTGCCACTGCGATGACGGTGGAATCCAAGTGATGTGTTGTGGTTGTCTTGCTGGCATTTCCGGCATAATGAGAACACCCCAAATTCTGCCACTCTAGGTGAATGTTTAGTGTGCATAATGATAGAGCAGACCAGACATTCTTTCATCTTTCAGCATTATGCCGGGGTTGTTGAGCCGGCTCCTTTGGTGCCGCATTGGTACCAGATGGGGCATCGTGTAGAGGATTTTTGGGGTGTTGTACTTTTGCAGATACGAGAGGAGGAAGGTGGAGATTTCATTAAGCGATTGCGTCACCACAAGATTGAATTGTACTGGTTCTTTTAAAGTGCTGACGTGTTGGTGACAGCTTGAGCTTTAAGGCACATGCTCTAACATCCTTGGTGCCGGCGTTTTTCTGTGCCGATGGTGCGTGGCAAACAGGTTAGTGAAATATGCTGAGCAGTTGTGGTGTTAAGTATTTGGATTGTCTTGGCTCTGGTGTGAATTTATGTTTGTTATTATTTTGATTTAGATATCCTGACAAAGCCATTTTTTGGCAAAACTATGAACCTTAGTTGAGATTGGAAGTTGTGCCTTTAGCTTTTAGCTGCTTTACCTTTGTATGGTGTTTTGAAGAGCTGGAATGGAGTAACATTACAAGTTGCTGGGAGTTTTTTTATGTTTATACTCCCATTGATATGCTATTTTAATAATTGAATCATATGGAGAAGTAATAAGAGAAGATTCTGGACCTATTCATGCTTGCTGATACCATCTTCTGTTGTGGTTATATTTTGCCGCTAGTGTTGGCTTTAGGATGGTTTTTTGAATGAATGTTTAGTGTAGTGTGAATAGAGACTACCTGATGTTTAAGTGTTTTTGTAAACGTTATGTATATATTTTTGTAGAAGAAATGTTGTATGATTCATAATATATAACCTTCCTCTTCGTCTCTCCGGGCCAGTCCAGGTACAGTTGGGTAGTCAATCCCTTCTAGCAGCTGAGGACTGAATGCTGAAACTTTTGCTGACAGATGTAATAGCTCCCTCTGGTGTTAGCAAGCCAGTCTTCAGTCCTCAGCAGCTAGAGTGGACGTATCTCTGGCAGGCTCCCAGGAGAGACGACGTTATTTAGGCATTGCAGGCCGCTTCCTTAAAGCACTATATTTAAAAAAAAAAAAAAAAAAAAGGGCTGTTGATTGCCATTAAGCGGATTCAGGAGCAATTCAGCTTTTATTTTTTGTTAAAACAGCAACCTTGCTCACTGGCCCTAGCAGGGTGTCATAGCAAGCGATTCCCCCTCGTTCCTCTGAAGGGGGGAGGGAATCAGAGGCACGAAAAATTCAGCGATCCTGTCTTTAAATGTGCTTTTTTATTTTAATGTAACTTCGGAGGCAGAGCCTGCTTCCAGGGATCCGCTGAATTTCTTGTGGGCTTGAACGGAGCTGGGAGCCCCAGTATCTTTTTCCCGCGCCGGTGCCCTTCGTCTCTTTTTCACTAGCAGCGGAACATTGGAGATCATGCCTGGCTGTTTATTTATGGCTATCTGTTTTCTGAGGTAAGCGGCGATGCCGGTTTAGCTTGATGGCTGATCGTGGGGTTTTTTTTTTCAGACCGGTGAGATTTCTGCCGTCGGCGGGAAGTTTCGGCGCCATTTTGCTGACTTCCGCGTTCTTCTGCATCTTCGGTTCGCAGCGTTTTTGGGGTACCGCGGGGCTTCGGTTAGTGGGTCCTGGTTTGTTGCTAGGGTATTCCCAATGGATAGTACCGGCTCGGGTGAGCTGTCAGGGGAAAAGCTTCAAGGGAAGAAGCTGTCAGCGGCAGCGGCAGCCACACTTCCTTCAGATGTCGCTCCTGTTCCCGCGCTTTTGCAGCGCTCAGGGAAACGTAAATCCAAGTCTCACAAAGAGCTGGCAGTAGGGGACAATAGTAAACCTTTGCCTTCCGGTTCTCAGGAGGCTCTGGCCTCCTTTTTCTCCCCGGATTTTATATTGGCCATGCATAAGGCCTATTTTCCCAAATTGTCTCACCCGATGGAGGGTGCAGCTGCAGGGGCTCAGGGGTCTTCCCTGCAAAAGGATTCGGGGCTGGCCGATCCCGGTGAGGGCTCCTCTTCTAGTTTACCCTGTAGGGAGGTTTCTCAGGAGGAGCGGGGTCCTCGCTCTCCTGGATCGCTCCTGCCTGAGGAGGGGGAGATCTCCTCTGAAGTAGGGCTAGACTCTTGGCCTCAGGAGTTGGAAGACGGGGAACTGGGGCCGGGAGAGGACCCTAATGTGTTTAGGGTATTCCGGAAGGAAGAGCTGGGTGCGCTCATTGTCCAATCTCTCTCTGCGTTAAATATTGTGCCTCCTTCCTCACAACAAGAGCCTCTGGAAGATCCCTTGTTGCAAGGTTTTAAGGCAGAGCAGCGCTGCTTCCCTATGCACAGGGTGATTAAGCAAATGATAGAGTCTGAGTGGGAGTGCCCGGAGGCTAGCTTGCGAGGGGGGCATTCCATTGCCCGCCTTTACCCTGTTCCTCAAGATGAGAGGGAGTTGTTGCGGATGCCCAAGGTCGACGCTCTTGTGTCCGCGGTTACGAAGAAAACCACAATTCCGGTAGAAGGAGGTGCTGCCCTGAAGGACGTGCAGGATCGGAAGCTAGAAGCGTTTTTGAAACAGGCTTTTGATGCTAATGCCCTAGCCTTACAAGCGTCCGTTTGCTGGGCGTTTGTGTCCCGGGCTGCTATTCGCTGGATTCAGGGAGAGGTGACTGTTTTGAAACAGGAGGACTCTCCTCCGGAAGGCGTTAAGCTGGAGTCGGCTGCGGCGTATCTCGCGGATGCCTTTTATGATTTGATCCGCATTTCGGCGAAGTCCATGGCTTCGGCCATAGCGGCTCAGAGGTTTCTTTGGTTGCGTAATTGGGCGGCGGACACGTCCTCTAAATCCCGTCTTAGTAAGCTTCCGTATAAGGGCAAGTTACTATTTGGTGAGGCGTTAGAGAAGATTGTGAAAGATTTGGGCGACTCAAAGGGGGGTCGTCTGCCAGAAGATAAGCCTCGGGGGGCTAAGACCTCTCCTATGCTGCGGGGGCACGGTAGGGAGGTTTGTAGGTTTCGCGGATCTCGTTTTTTGCCTTACCAACGGGGGCGTTTTCCCTCCAGGGGTCAGTCCTTTCGAGGAGCACGGGGGTTTGGCAGAGGGTTCTTCAGCTCTCAGCAAACCTCTTCTAAAAAGCCTCAATGAAGGGAGGCTGGTCCAGGCGGAGATCCCGGTGGGGGGTCATCTGCAGGGGTTTCTCTCCGCCTGGACCGCCATCACCTCCGATCTCTGGGTTTTAGAGATCATCCGCGACGGCTATGCTCTGGAGTTCGCTGCTCCGGTGGCGGATGCATTTGTGCTCTCTCCCTGCAGTACTCGGGCAAGGTGCCAAGCGGTCGCGGACACCCTTCAGCGATTGTTGGATCTGCGGGCGGTTGTTCCGGTTCCTCCAGACCAGTGCGGTGCAGGTCGATACTCGATTTACTTTGTAGTACCCAAAAAGGAGTGCTCTTTTCGTCCGATTTTGGATTTCAAACATGTGAACCGATGCTTGCGGGTGCCGCATTTCCGCATGGAGACCTTGCAGTCCGTTATTCGAGCGGTGAGGCCGGGAGAGTGGCTCTCTTCCATAGATCTCACGGAAGCTTACCTCCACATTCCGATTCGCCTGGAGCATCAGCGTTTTCTACGGTTTGCAGTCCCCAAGGGGCATTTTCAGTTTCGGGCGTTGCCATTTGGTCTAGCAACTGCTCCGCGTACCTTCACCAAGGTTATTGTAGTGGTGGCGGCAGCTCTTCGCAAAGAGGGAATTCAAGTCCATCCCTATCTGCACGATTGGCTAATTTGGGCGAGTTCTCGAGATGAGTCAGTCGCGGCAACGGCTCGGGAGGTGCAGTTCCTGGAACACCTCGGTTGGGTCATCAATCGTGCAAAGAGTCATCTGCTTCCCGTGCAACGCTTGGTGTACCTCGGGGCTGTATTCGACACAAAGAGAGGCTTGGTCCTCCTGCCGTTGGACAGAGGAAGGAAGCTGATATCTCAAGTGAACGCTTTTCTTCACCTTCGGGCCCCAACTGCGTGGAGGTATCTCCAACTGTTGGGGTCGATGGCCGCAGCCTTGGATCTGGTGCCTTGGGCCAGGGTGCACATGTGGCCTCTTCAGCATGTCTTGTTCTCCTGATGGTCTCCGCAACTTCACCCGCTCTCTCAACGGCTGCCCTATTCGGAGGACGTCCGCCTCAGTCTTCATTGGTGGCGGCTTCCGGCTCATCTTCATGCCAGAGTGCCGCTGCAGGAGCCAGAGTGGATTTTGGTCACGACAGATGCCAGTCTGTCGGGCTGGGGAGCTCATTGTCAGGCCCAGGTAGCACAGGGAGTTTGGTCAGTGACGGAGAGCGGGTGGTCTATCAATCGTCTCGAGCTTCGAGTGGTTCGGTTGGCGCTTCTGCATTTCTCGGATCTCATCGCAGCGCGGGCGGTTCGCGTGTTTTCAGACAATCTCGTAACGGTGTCCTACATCAGCAAGCAGGGCGGCACCGGCAGTGCTCCGTTACTACAGGAGAGCCGGGTTCTGCTGCAGTGGGCGGAGTTGCACCTGTCTTCGCTTTCGGCGGCTCATGTAGCAGGGAAGGACAATGTTCAGGCCGATTTTCTCAGTCGACATCGCCTAGACCCCGGAGAATGGGAGCTGAATTTGGCGGTCTTCCACGAGATCTCCCTTCGTTGGGGTCATCTGGTTATGGATCTTATGGCGACCCTGTCCAATGCCAAGGCGTTTCGGTTTTACAGCAGGCGCAGGGAACACATGTCGGAGGGTCTCGACGGGTTGGTCCAGCCATGGCCAGAGGACAAGCTCCTGTACGTCTTTCCCCCTTGGCCATTGATCGGGCGTGTCATTCGGAGAATTTCGATTCACAGGGGCATGGTGATTCTCATTGGGCCGGATTGGCCCAGACGGCCTTGGTATGTGGATCTGGTGCGGTTGCTCGTAGCTCCTCCTTGGAGGTTACCCTCTCGAATCAATCTCTTGAGTCAGGGTCCAGTTCTCATGCCTCAGGTGGATCGATTCTTGCTTATGGCTTGGCTCTTGAGCGGGAGCGTTTGCGGCGTAGAGGGTACTCGGAGTCTGTAATCTCTACTATGTTACAGTCCAGACGGCGCTCGACGACTTTGTCGTACATCCGGGTGTGGCACATTTTTGAAGCATGGGCTAAAGAGAAGGGGGTCTCTCCCCATTCCGCAGGCTTGCCGGATGTCTTAGCATTTCTTCAGGGCGGTCTGGACAAGGGCTTAGCTCTTAACACTCTCAAGGTGCACTTGGCAGCTGTGGCGTGTTTTCGGGGCCGAGTGCAAGGCTGGTCTCTGGCGTCGCATCCGGATGTGCAGCATTTTCTTCGGGCGGCTAGGAATATTCGTCCGCCTCGTCGTCTGGTGGTGCCTCCTTGGGATTTGAACTTAGTGCTCGAAGCCTTGATGGGTCCGCCTTTTGAGTCGGAACTGGACGGCAACCTGCGGGAGTTTTCTTGGAAAACAGCTTTTCTGGTGGCCCTCTGCTCGGCTAGGAGGGTTTCGGATTTGCCAGCGCTGTCTTGCAGGGAACTGTACCTTCATTTCTCGAAGGAGAAAGTAGTTCTGCGGCCCGTTCCCTCGTTTCTGCCGAAGGTGGTTTCCGGGTTTCATATGAATCAGACAGTTTCGCTGCCTACCTTTCGGTCTCAAGGCGGTACGCTAGACCGGGCGCTGCGACAGTTGGATTTGGGGTGCATTCTCCGGAAGTATCTTCGGCTTACAAAGCCGTTTCGAAGGTCTGATCGGTTGTTTGTGTTGTTTGGCGGTCCTCATAAGGGTTTGGCGGCGACCAAGGCTTCTATCGCCCGATGGGTAAAGCAAGCGATCGCTAGAGCTTATGCGGCGAGGGGTAGGTCGCCCCCGCAGGAGCTCAGAGCACATTCGACAAGGGCTCAAGCGACTTCTTGGGCGGAGATGAGTTTGATTCTGCCGGCAGATATCTGTCGGGCGGCTGCCTGGTCCTCTCTGCACACCTTCACAAATCATTATCAGTTGGATGTGCAGGCCCGTGCGGATGCTACGGTGGGGGCCTCGACCATTTTGGCGGGGCTCGTGGGACCCTCCCCAGTTTAGGTACTGCTTTGGTGCTGCCCAACTGTACCTGGACTGGCCCGGAGAGATGAAGAGGAAGGAGAAATTAGACCTGACCTGCTAATTGTCTTTCCTTGAGTTCTCTCCGGGCCAGTCCAGGTCCCACCCAAGTATTTTGCGAACTGTGGTTCGTGGGGGGGTCTCTTAGTGCGGTCGAGTTTTTTTTCAGTAAGGTTTTTTGCACACGTCCGCGCTTGCGGATCTCGATCACCATTGGAAAAGGATATTGGAGGGTTCTCTCTCCCTGGGGGGAGGGGGGGGACCCTTTCTACTTCAGGGTTCTAGAGAGGTCCTGCTACGGTTGATATGGCGGCGTGCTTCGACGCACCATTAGTTTGAGTGCCCATTGTTTTTTGTTTCAGTTTTAAGATTTAGGTTTGTTTCCTTATATAGGAACGAGTTGCTTCTGTTCGTCTTCTGCTTTGTCAATAGATAACTGGCTTGCTAACACCAGAGGGAGCTATTACATCTGTCAGCAAAAGTTTCAACATTCAGTCCTCAGCTGCTAGAAGGGATTGACTACCCAACTGTACCTGGACTGGCCTGGAGAGAACTCAAGGAAAGACAATTAGCAGGTAAGGTCTAATTTCTCCTTAATCAATAACTTTATATGAAATTTGTATAAAAATGTATGAAACATTTTTGATAAGATTAGATTATATTATTGATGATGCATGTCTGAGTTTTATAGTAATAAAATTTGTATTGTGAATGTTACTTTTTGGGTATTATTTAATTTAAGTTAATTCAAGTTAATTTATTCTGCTGATACAGTAGGAGTCTATCTTTTTGGTATGAATTAAATTATATATTATATGGCCTTTGAAGGCTCAGTATTACCTGTTATATTATTATATAATGATAGTCAGCCATATCTGCTGGTGTTTTAGGTGCCTGTAGTCAATCTTGGTGCTGCGCTGTTCCCCTTTGCCTGTTTTAGGGCCGTATAAGTGATCAAGGTGCTCTGCTGGTCCTCTTGGCACTTTTAGGGCCTTGCAGCTGATCTGGATGCTATGCTGGTGCTTTTGCATTTTTTAGGGCCTTGAAGCCAATCTGGGTGCTGTGCTCTCACTCTTGGTGTGTTTCAGGGCCTTTTAGCTGATCTGTTCCCCTTATGTTTTAGGGACTTACAGGTCATTGAGATGCTTTGCTAGTACTCTTGGCATGTTTTAGGGCCTTACAGCCGCTCTGGGTACTGTGCTGGTCTCCTTGCTATTTTACTCCTCACAAAGTGCCTTGGTGTGCTTCCACCAATCATGGTGCTAATGTCTCTCTTCCACTATCTTGAGGTGTTCATTCCACTCCTTGTATTACTTTGCTCTTCTGATGGTGGCTTCTGGTACTCACCCTGTCCTGCAAATCTATCTAATCCATTTTTCTCATGGTTGGGAAAGATTTCCTGATTTATATTATGAAATTCTAAAAGAGAAAATAAAATATTGGTGAATATTGCCATGGCCTTTGGACAGTTTTATAGATCTGCAGTTCTTATCGTTCTCACAAAACCATATACCTCTATAACTATCAAAAACCTTATCTCCAGGAACAAGCAGGAATGAGTCCTCACATATGGGTACGTCGGAACCGACGGAGCCTGCGCGGGAAAGCTCCCCAGCTTCCCAGAAAGGAAGCTTTTGGGGCCTCCCACAGCGCATGCGCGCTGCCTTCCCGCCTTCCTGACCAACTCTCCTCAGTTCTTCTTTTTCCGCGGAGCCAGCAGGTCGTGTTCCTGTCACCGCTGAAGAAATTGTTATTTTAATTTGTTTCTTTGACCGCGTGTCTGCCTTCCCCGATTCCAGACCGGTACCGCCGGTCCTTTTTTCGTTTATTTAAAAAAAAAAATATATATATAATTACTTTTTCTACACTTGGTGTATTTTTTCTGTGAGGCCTCTAGGCCTTCTCAGGCCTCCCTCATGGAAAAACCAGCTTCTGGTTTTAAAAAATGCACTAAGTGTACCGGTACTATTTCAGTTACAGACACCCATGAGTGGTGTCTTAAATGTTTGGGGCCTGACCATTCCATTCCGGATTGTCCATCCTGCTCTCTGATGTCCAAAAGGGGCTTACAGAACAAAGCAGCTAAATTTCATATGCTGTTTTCTACCGATACTCCAGCATCAACATCCTCCAGGTCTTCTTCTCCTGATGGATCTCAGGTAACCAAACATTCTTCGGGCAAGTCCTCAAAAGGCAAATCTCCCTCTAAGCAGCGAGAGGCCCTTGCAATTGACCCTGAGGACCCTGCCCCAGCCAAACAACCCCGGCGGGAAGCTCCGGCTTCCAAAGCTCCTCCTATGGGGTTACAGGTAGACATCGATGGCACGGCCTTGACCAATCTCCTGTTAGACTGTTCTGGGGTACCGGCTAACACTGGTACCGACTTCCAGGCAGTTGTGGCGGCTATGGGTACTACGGTACAATCCATGCAGCAGGCCTTACTGACTTTCATTAATGCTGCACCGCCATCGGTACCGCGACAATCGGTTCCGACTCCGATTCCGGTACCGCAACCGATACCGGTACCCAGAGCATCTACTTCCAGTAGCATGCCGGTTCCGGTCTCTGGTTCCGGAGCTTTCTTCGATACCGCTCCGATTCCCGGTACGCCCGATTTCGGTACCGATCTATACGCGTATCGATCTCTGGAAGCAAATAGACGATACTTTGAATCCTCTGAAGATTCTGATACATCAGATGATTCTGCTGACGTCTCTTTTACTCTTCCTGAGGAGCCCTCTTCTCCAAAAAGGAGAATGTCTCCTCCAGAGGATTTGTCCTTTCAAGACTTCATTATTGAAGTAGCTAAAGGACTCTCTATATCTGTATCCTCTGAAAAGGAACCTAGAGCAAAAAAATTAGATATTTTAGGATACTCTAAGGTTCCCAAAGAGGCAGCCACCTTACCCATACATGAAATTCTTCAAGAACACATGATGGATTTGTGGGAGGCTCCTCTCACCCTATCTCCACATTCTCGACGTTTGGACACCATGTATCGTGTTCCTCCTTCTCTTGGTTTTCAAAAAACTCAGCTTCCTCACCACTCTATTGTGGTGAAGTCTGCTATGAAAAAGATAAAGAGTATATACTCTTCTACCCCTCCAGGAAGAGAATGTAGGACTCTGGATGCTTTTGGAAGAAAAATCTTCCAAGCTAACATGCTTATTGCCAGAATCAATTCATACAGCCTCTATATGGGCATGTTTTTGAAAGAGATTGCATTAAAGATACTTCAGTTTCTCCCCTTTATCCCAGAGGATAAACAAGAAGAATTCCTTCTTTTGCTAAAGCACACTCAAGATGTTTCAAAGTTCTCCAACAGAGCAGCCTTTGACTCTTTTGAGGGGGCAAGCAGAGCCTCTGGCATTGCCATAGCTGCTCGCAGATTAGCTTGGCTCCAGGCCTCTGATTTGGAACCCTGGGTACAAGAAGGCTTGGGCAATCTGCCCTGTACAGGTGAAAATCTGTTTGGCAAGGAGTGACAAATCAAAGCCACTCAAATGGATGCAGAGAATGCTGCTTTTGATAGACTTTCTAAGTCTACCTCTACCCCTGCCAAGAAAAAACCTTTTAAGAAAACTTTCTATAAAAAGACCAGATTTTCCACAAATACTGGCCAGCAATCTTCCCAAGTTCGCTTTGCTCCTAAGCGTCAGCAAACTAAACAGGCCAGAACAAAGTCTACAGGGGCTGCTACAATCCAGCAGTCCCAGCCTCCTCAGGGTTTTTGACTTGATTCTAGAGAACTTAACCTTTCTGGCTCTGCAACAGCCAGAACCTCTCACCATTCCAGGAAGGTTAGCTCATTTTGCTCCCAGATGGGAACAAATCACATCGGAACCGTGGACCCTCTCTATCATCAGAGAGGGCTACAAACTACATTTCTCCAGCCTTCCTCCTCATACCATGGTGAGACAATTCAATTCTCCCCCATCTCTCCTGTACCTGTTGGGCCAGGAGGTGACCACTCTTCTCGCCCAAAACGCAATAGAAGAGGTTCCTCTTCCTCAACAAGGGTCAGGTTTCTACTCCCCTTATTTTCTCATTCCCAAGAAAACAGGGGGGTACAGACCCATTCTGGATCTCAGAGAATTGAACAAATTCCTATACAAAGAGAAATTCAAAATGCTTTCTCTAGGTACTCTCCTTCCATACCTACAGAGTCAGGACTGGCTTTGTTCTCTAGATCTCAAGGATGCGTACACACATATACTCATCCATCCATCCCACAGAAAATTCCTACGGTTTCTGTTCCAAGGAAAACATTTCCAATACAGAGTACTCCCCTTCGGTCTAGCCTCTGCTCCAAGGGTATTTACCAAATGCATGGCAATAGTAGCTGCATTTTCTTTGTCTTCCCATACCTGGACGACTGGCTCATCCGAGCTCCATCTCAGTCCGAGGCTCAGACTTCCCTGGACCACACCAGACGCATACTGCAGTATCTTGGACTTGTCATCAATCTGCCAAAGTCTCAACTCACCCCTACTCAGTCCCTAGAATTCATAGGGGCCTGGCTAGATACTACCACTGCAAGGGCCTATCTTCCTCAGGCCCGTTGCCACCGTCTAGTGCAGTTGGCCTCTCAAATTAAGTCCAGAAGCCACTTGACTGCCAGAGAGATGCTACAACTGCTAGGCCACATGGCATCCACAGTTCATGTGATGCTTTATGCTCGCCTACATATGAGAGCAGCTCAATGGACCTTGTCCACCCAGTGGACCCAAGCATCAGGAGCTCTCTCAGACCAAATAGCAACCTCAAAACGTCTTTTTTGTTCTCTCCAGTGGTGGATATCCACTCAAAATCTGTTGTTGGGGGCCCCCTTCCAACCTTTGTTACCCCAAGCAACTCTCACTACAGATGCCTCCCAAACAGGTTGGGGAGCTCATCTCCAAGACTCAGGGCATTTGGTCTCCACAGGAGACCACCCTTCATATCAACCTTTTGGAGCTGTGAGCAATTTTCCTTGCTCTCAAGGTCTTTCATACCCTCCTCATCAACATGACAGTCCTTGTTCATACCGACAATCAAGTAGCCATGTTCTACATAAACAAACAAGGAGGGACTGGCTCTCTGTCGCTTTGCAACGAAGCTCTAAAACTGTGGGCCTTCGCCAGAGAGCATCGGATCCATCTCCTGGCAGTGTACCTCCCAGGAATCCAAAACTCTTGGGCAGACAGACTCAGTCGAGTTCTGCTTCCACACGAATGGTCCCTGCACATGGATCAGGTACTCAGAATCTTTCAGGAATGGGGGACCCCGGACATAGACCTCTTTGCAAGTCCGTACAATGCCAAACATCCCCGGTTCTGTTCCAGGATTCCGTGTCAGGGAGCTCAGGCCAAGGATATCTTCCTCCTTCATTGGGGTCAGGCCTTCCTATATGCCTTTCCACCCATTCCCTTGATTCCCAAGACTCTATTCAAACTTCAGAGGGATCAAGGATCCATGATCCTCATAGCTCCACGCTGGCCACGCCAAGTGTGGTACCCTCTACTTCTGCATCTCTCCCAGACACCCTCCCTGGATCTGGGAGCTGCTCCAGACCTTCTGTCTCAAGAGGAGGGGACTTTGTGGCACCCAAACCCCAAGTCCCTTCACCTCAGAGCTTGGTTACTGAAGGCCTAGACCTTCAAGACTTGAATCTTTCTCAACAGGTGAAGGATGTCCTCCATGCATCGAGGAAACCTTCCACCAGGCGTTCTTATGCTTTTAAATGGAAAAGATTTTCAATTTGGTGTGCTGACAAAGGTCTTAGCCCTCTAGCACTACCTTTGAATTCTTTACTCGAATATCTCCTGCATCTTTCTAATGCAGGACTTAAAACCAATTCTGTAAGGGTCCATTTGAGTGCTATTGCAGCATCTCTTCAGCCTATCAATGGACAATCTGTTTCCTCTCATCCTCTTATTGCAAGATTCATGAGAGGTCTAACTTTAACTAAACCTCCCATTCGGCCTCCTCCGGTGGCATGGGACTTGAACGTAGTTCTTGGTCAGCTTATGAAGCCACCCTTTGAACCCTTAGCCACTACCTCCTTAAAATTCCTTTCCTGGAAAGTCATTTTCCTTATTGCAATCACTTCTGCTCGCCGCATCAGTGAACTGCAGGCTTTAGTGGCTAACCCACCTTATACAAGGTTCCATCATGATAAGGTAGTCCTTAGGACAAATCCCCACTTTATGCCTAAAGTGGTCTCACCTTTTCATCTTAATCAAGAGGTATATCTACCTGTATTTTTTCCAGCTCCTCATGCATCAAATGCAGAGAGGAACCTTCATAATCTAGACTGTAAAAGAGCTCTTGCCTTTTACCTCCACGGGACACAGCAACATCGAAAGTCTTCTCAACTTTTTGTTGCTTTTGATCCTTCTCATTTAGGACTTCCAATCTCAAAAAGAACACTGTCCAATTGGATTGCTCAGTGTATTTCTTTTGCTTATCAGAGTAAGAACCTTTCTCTGGAAGGCCATGTCACAGCTCACAATGTGAGGGCCATGGCCACCTCTATGGCTCATCTTCATTCTGTATCCATCGACCAGATCTGTCGAGCAGCCACCTGGGCCTCGGTTCATACCTTCACAGCCCATTACTGCTTGGACAAGGACTCCCGCCGGGATGCCTTGTTTGGTCAGGCTGTCCTCAGACACCTGTTCCATTCTTAAACAACTCCTGCCCTCCGTCCCTTACTGGATGCCTGAGATCCATAGGCAGACAAGGAACCTTTCAGGGTCTCATACCCTTGGGGATCTCCCAGGCATCTTAGCTGGGGAGTCCCCATATGTGAGGACTCATTCCTGCTTGTTCCTGGAGATAGCACAGTTACTTACCTGTAACAGATGATCTCTGGGAACAGCAGGAATTAGTCCTCACAACCCACCCACCTCCCCTAGGAGTTGTATCTCTCTCTCTCTCTCTCTCTCTTTCCTTTCCTCTCTCTTTTGTCTCAGCTTTAAACTCGAACTGAGGAGAGTTGGTCAGGAAGGCGGGAAGGCAGCGCGCATGCGCTGTGGGAGGCCACAAAAGCTTCCTTTCTGGGAAGCTGGGGAGCTTTCCCGCGCAGGCTCCGTCGGTTCCGACGTACCCATATGAGAGGACTAATTCCTGCTGTTCCCAGAGATCACCTGTTACAGGTAAGTAACTGTGCTTTATTGATGTCACGGGCAGCAGAGCACCTACAGTATTAGGGGGAGCCCAAGCTCTGAGCCAAAGCTGCCCAACTCCACCCTAATTCCACTTTAAGTCTGCCCCAACTCCATCTTAACTCCACCTTAAATCCATCCCCAGCCCCCTCCCCCCCCCCCCCTGTGGCCAGACAACCTACATCAAGGTCTTCCCTTCCTGTTCTGCCCAGGGGCATCTGATTTGCCCCAGGCAGACAGAAGGACCCAATATTCGAAAGGTATTTACATGGTTTACAGCCCAGTAAACCATGTAAATGCCTTTGATCGGGATATTCAACAGCACTTACTTGGTTAGTGGCGTTGAATATCCCCTTCTAACCCTGCTACATGCCCTGATGCTATGCAGTTAGCATCACGGCATGTCATGGGTGTTCCAGAGTGGAGCAGAGCTAATCGGGCAGTGGTAATATTGCATGTTGCCTTGTTAGCAAGCTGTGCCTAAAAGATAGGCGAGGAGAACCCTTGGCTATCTTTAAGGCGCAGGAGCTAACCAGGCAGCATGCAATATTCCTGCTGCCTGGTTAATTACTGCGGCTTCCGGCATGTGTGGCGATCCCCAGATATTCAATGCCACATATGACCCCAGCATTGAATATCAGGGGTTAAAGCTTCTACCAAACCGGAGCCTTTTGGGAACAGCAATTCTGCAAATCTAAACGTGTAGAAAAAGATATGCATCACTTGGGGTTTTGCACATATAAGTGACACCATGTGCATGTGTACAGGCTGATTTCAAAACATACACCAGCATTCGCCAGCACAGTTTACAATATTGGGCCCAAGGAGTCTTTGCCACGATTGCGGTAGAGAAATATTGGTAGGGCCATGACCTGTGTGCCCGCCCCCCATTCCGACACCTATGTTTGATGTGCTGAAAGGTCGAGATGGTGAGCTGTATCTATATTTTACATGAAATATACAGGTGCATTATGGATTGAATAGATAAGAAATACAGACCTATTTACCATGCATGCTTATTCTTTAATTCTGCATTCATTTCATGAATTTTTAGTTTGAAAGCATTCATTCAACAAAATTTCAAAGGTGATTTTAATTGACACGTATTTATTTTAGGAAATAATTTTGCATACGTAGATTAAATGTTGATTGAGATATAGAGTGTGAATTTTGCAGCCTTTTGAAACTGACAGCCTAATGGTTAGAGCACTAGCTTGGTAAATAAGAGAACAGGGTTTGATTCCCACTAGCACTCTGTAGCCTTGGGCAAGTCACTTAACCCTCCATTGCCTTGGAAGAAAAGCATGGCAATCTATTTCTGGTCACACTGCTAAGAAAACCCAGGAGGCATGGACCTGAAGACATACATTGAGTTTTGGAAACTGATAAGCTGCAGTATTGCTGTTTTAGATAAAATAATTCCCACAGTACTCGTTTCAAAGTTATGGAGGATTTTCACTTAATTTTACAAACATTACCGTTCATTGAAATCTTGTTAATTGATGTCTTAAAAAAATCCCAAAATTTCATACTCCTAAATGGCCTGCACAACGGGGTCAAAAAATATTCAGTGGTCTACTTACTAAGGTGTGCTAATATTAATGCACATAAATTTGCTGTTACCGTACATTATATTAACAAAGACCCCATGTTATTCAGTGGGACCTAGTTATTAATAATTTGTGTTAAATAGTCAGTTAATGCATGTTAACGTTAGCATGCCTTGAGAACTAGACCCCTCAGTCTCTTATTTCTTATTTATTTTGATTTTATAATGCTTAATTCTTCTGTCTTTTTTATCTTTAATTATATAGGAAAAGACCCCAGAGTATTCAGCTTTAATAACCATAGTTCAGCTTGTAACACTTACTCAATCATTGGTCTTAAAAACCTCCATATCCTCTTGAATCAATCTTTAATGCTTCAGTTTTATTCAGAACGATTTTTCTTTTCATTAGAATGATCACAGTCCTTTTCAATACCCAGTCCTTATGTGTACGCTAATTAAAGTCTCAAAAACATCAATCCTGTGATACAGCAAACTATCTTCATATCAATGTTCAATCTTCATTATAATATCGACTTGAAAAGAAACTTTTATGTTTCTTCAGTGTTCTATAAATGTTGGCTGTTCAATAGATCTTATCTCAATTTCTCATGGTAGCACATAAAGTCTCATTTTGCATAGGGGCACCACTAAGGAAATGAAACATTCAGGTCAGGAGGTTCACATTTCCTGAATATTTGAATGAAAAGCTCCAACCAAAACAGAGCCTTTTGGGAGCAGCAATTTTGCAAATGTACACGTGTAGAAAAAGATGAGCATCACTCGGGGCTTTGCACATGTAAGTGACACCATGTACATATGTACAGGCTGATTTCAAAACATACACCAGCATTCCCCAGCACAGTTTACAAACCTGCACATATAAGAGCAGCAAGTTAAGGAGATGCATGAAATAATTTCCTAATTTGTTTTGGTGGTTTGTGTTTTTTTAGACACAACAGAGGTGAGCACAATTCCCCCTCAATTCACTGGAGGACACCCCAGGCTCAAGCACTCTGATAGTTGGAATTTGTGCATGTCTAAGCTCAGGCGCGAATGCTGGCAGTGAAATTTCGGTCCACCAAAACCATGCCCAAAACACACTCCCTCAAAACCTTTGTAGCCTGGCCATATACATATGTACACAGCGGCTTTCTGAAATCACTATTTACGCACTTATGCAATCTACACGTATAAAGCCCACCATGTACCCATTGCTATGCTTCTGAAATGACCTCCTATTTCTTATCATCCTGACAAGGCCCAACATTTCGCCCTTAGGGATGCTTCAGTGGCTGTAGAAAATTCTAAAATCGTTCAAGAGCGGCGGCTGCCTACTTCGCTATCTTTCAAATGGCAATCAACATAAATTTTACAAAGAAATGAGAAATTGCTGTATCAGTTAGTCAATGTGGAAAGCCCTCCTTTCTATGAAGAGCTGATTATTCACTTACTTCTTACTCCTCGAGGAAGGGTGCACAGGCTGAGATACAGCACTAAGGAGCATGTTTACTACAAATGTGCCAGTCGTGTGGGGTTTACTGCACTCTAAGAGCATTACTGTGCACTAAAACTGTGGTCATGGTATAAGTCCCACACTATCCACATAGCACGGGTGGGGATGGAGACTGGGCGATTCAAGGGCAGAGCATGCACATTGCAGTTATCACAGGTGTCCTTAGCGCACGCTTGCCGGCAAGATTGCCATTAGCATGGGTGCACTTCCTGCTACCTCAGTGGCAATAAATGCACCCAATTTACTGTATTCACAGCAAACCATTTAGCATGGCGATGGTGTCAGACCCATTCTATCTGCATGCCTCCATTCATTAGCATGAGTCTGGCTCCACCCTTGCGCTACATTTTCAGGCTTAATGTATAGTAAACTGCTGTATTTTAATAAATGCATTCCTAATTTCATTATGCTATTGTACACTCAAGCCTACTTGATGTAGTTGATAAGCAGTACAGAAAGGTGAGCAATAAATTGAAGTGATCTATAAATAAGTCAAAGGGACTTTTTAATATTTCGCCATCTCATTTTCAACTCCCAACTTTTTATTAAAATGAGAAGAATTAAAGAGGCTTATTTTCTGGAATGTGTGCGTACATGGATCTATAAAAAAAATCATGTCGGAATCCTCATGACCCCATGACATGCCCTCAAAATTTATAATGAATACATACTAATCAAAATGTATTAGGGAAATATACACACACACCAGTCTCATAAGCCATGTTTTCCTTCAGAAAGGATTAAATATGTCAAGGAGCTTGTTTCCTTCTCAGTAAAGCTAATCTTGCATTTTCTCTTCTTATTCAGGAATGGTATAAAATCGGCAAGAGTAGAAACGTTTACTTAAAAATATCTTGTTTCATGTAGGCTGTGAGTTATGTGGAACTTATTTTGGCCTTCAACGTTATTTGGTTCTTACAAAAGAAGGTGTATTGACTTTGAGTCTGTGAACAAGAATTTCCTCTGCAAGACATTTGCTGATTAGACTCAGATTGCTTTCCTATGTCACTGCAAAGACAAAGCAAATGCTGATTAAAGCAATTACAAACTTTTCCTTTGTTTGCAGAAAGCGATGTTCTCAGATATGACTTTTTGTTTATAGGCGTCTTAATAAGTACTAGCAGATTGCAATGAAATCTGTCATCGGTTACATTTTTTTTTATTAGACAAACCGTCTATTTCACACACACATTAAGTAGGTTTGTTACTAGGGTTTCCTTATATGAGTTCTATTGGTTTTATAAAATGGCAAATGCAGGGAGAACAGTAGGTCTACTTGACTGGCATGTAACCAAGGTAGCATGGACCCGGGAGTGCCCCCACCCCGCTCCCCCGACCAACCATCCCTGCGGCTGGCCAGTGTCCCCTGCTCCGCAGCCTTAAACATATACTGCAATATATCGAGCATCCAAAAATAGGAAAATCCACTGACCCACATTTCCTATAGTTTGTATGATATATTTTGTCATCTTGGGGATAGGGAAAATCTCTATCATTTGTTGTATTCTATGGTACCCTCAAGAGGAAGGAAAGCAGTATTGTTCCTGTAAGGTATAAATTCTTGCATGACTTTGTCTTCATTATACTGTAGCTGGACACTGGTATTTTTCAAATAAGACAGGCAAATTCAGAGTCCAATGATGGCTCCTGTTTCTCTAACGCAGCAGGGACTCAGCAACAATAAACAAATATTCACACAGGTCCCTTGAAAGATTTCTAGTTTAAGCTTTTTAAGCCAAACTCATAATGGCTTCCTATAGCATATGCACCTAGGGAAGAACAACCCAAACTATGGTTACACGATGCAAGGTTCCGCATTAGGAACCACCACCCAGGAAAAAGATTTAGGCGTCATTGTGGATAACAAGGTCGGGGGTTCAAATCCCACTAGAGGACTGGGGTTTCTAGTCCCACAGGTGCTCCTTGTGGTCTTAGGCAAGCCACTTAACCCTCCATAGCCCATGTTCCCTGTAAAATAGTTATCTCCAAGTTATAATGCCCTGTTCAATGTAATTTCAGTTTGTTCAATGTAAACCGCACTGATGCAGAATAGCGCGGTATATAAGAGAATGTAAATAAATAAATAAATAACATGTTAAAACCCTCAGCCCAGTGTGCAGCGGCGGCCAAAAGAGCAAATAGAATGCTAGGTATCATAAGGAAAGGAATGGAAAATAAAACAAAAGATATTATAATGCCTCTATATCGTTCCATGGTGAGACCGCACCTTGAATATTGTGTGCAATTCTGGTCACCGTATCTTAAAAAGGATATAGCATTATTAGAAAAGGTTCAGAGAAGAGCCACCAAAATGGTAAAGGGGATGGAAAGATACTCCTATGAAGAAAGGCTAAAAAGGTTAGGGCTGTTTAACCTGGAAAAGAGACGGCTGAGGGGAGATATGATAGAAGTCTATAAATTAATGAACAGAGTGGAACGGGTAAACATAGATCGATTGTTTATGTTATCAGAATATAGAAAGACTAGGGGACTTGCAATGAAGCTACAGGGTAAACTATTTAAGACTAATAAAATAAAATATTTTTTTCACTCGGCGTGTAATCCAACTCTGGAATTTGTTATCGGAGGATGTAGTAAAGGCTGTTAGTGTAGCTGGGTTTAAAAAAGGTTTGGACAAGTTCCTGGAGGAAAGGTCCATAAACCATTATTAAGAAGGGACCCAGGATATCAATGCTTGACCCAGTACAAGCATTGTGGAACCTGTGTCTTTTGGAAACAGGAGACTGGGCTTGATGGACCTTGGTCTGACCCAGTATGGCATATCTTATGTTCTTATGTTCTTATATAGCCTACTGGGTCTTCGCAATGAACAGTCTTGGCGGAATACTATTTTTCAAACATTTAACTTATTAACAGATCAATCACACTTTTCACTGACTGTACATGATGGCCAATGTTCAATGAGATGTTAACACAGTAAGCTTTATTCAAGAAAGTGTATTTATTCTATAGTCATGTTTAAACCATTTGGTTCAACACTAGTCAGACAAAAAACGCCAATGCTGTTCTCTGCATATACACCATCTCACTCTATCTTCCTCTTGTTCCTTTGTTTTGTTTTGTTTTTCTGTAAAAGCCAGACTCAAAAGTGTGATTAGAGTGCAAACAATGAGCCACAAATGTGGCCTCCAGAAGTTATTTCTTTTGATATCATTAATGCTCTTCTAGCCAGCGCTACAAAGTTCTTATAGTCTGTTCCACTTACACTTTCTTACATGGACATATAATAGCATATTTTACAGAAGCAGAGTCCTTAATTCTACATACTGAACGACAGTGACATTTGAAATGTCCTACCTCTTAACGTTATCCTGTTGTAGATCTGGTAAACATGATAGCGATAACAGTTCCTTTAAATTACCGGAACAAGTATGTTATGCACAAATTTTTCCCAACAGAACACAGGGATAACGGTAAGATGGCAATATTTTCTAAATATTTTAGCAGTTTTCATAGAAAAAGATGTTACCTCATTACAAATATTAATAGTCATTAACATTCTATCCTATAACTTGTTTATCAAACATTAGTTCTTAATGGTGCAAAATATCCATTTATAGGCTCTCTTCACCACAACAGAGATAGCCTCTCTATAAAAATGTCTTCTTTAATATTCCAGATTTGATCTTATAGTCTGAAATAGCAGCACATATCCTCTGATACTGCAAAACATCTGTGATCCTGGGTAAAATCTGAAATTATGTAAAAAAAGACTTTAATGAATATTCATGGGAATTTCTCCTTAGAATGTGTTTCTTGATGTTTGAGCACCCTACCCTTTATTCACCTTAGAATGGATATTTAAGAATTTATTATCTGAACATACTTTATATTTATATATATTTTCTGTATTGGTTGTAAAGATTTTTCACTCACGTATGTACACGGATACTATCCTTTGCTACTTTTCACTCAGTCAGCTATGTGCCTTCCTAAAATCAGATTCTAGAACTATCTCCATTAGTGTAGCAATGTTCATGTACAAATTTAAACCTGCTGTAAAGTTGGTGTAAATATGTGGGTGTAGTTTATGAGTGTAGGCATGTTTTTTTTTTTAAATATGCCCATACATTGCAATGTCCCCTAAGCTACACTGCCAGGTAATGACTATGCTCGGTGTATTTTTATTTTTATTGGTTTTTATATGCCGCTTTGTCATGGTGATTAAAGCGGTATACATATAAGTATGAGTGTTCTTGTCTGTGTGCACACTTGTATGAATGTATAGCCCCATGCAATTCACAAGAGCCATTTTCCCTATGTAAAGTATGCTTGACAAATGCAAATACCTCATTAAATTAAATTACTTGGTTTGTGCAGGCAGGAAAATGTTTCATTTCATTTTGTTTTATTTTGATTTCCGTTTGTATTTTTCCATTTCATTTGGTAATGATGCTACTGTATTTTGTAATAATGTATACTATTACTGAACAGTCGGTGCTATTTAGTAACAGCGTGCACTGTTCAGTAACAGTATGCGATATATCGTATTCACCAAATAAAATAGCATGTGCTATTACAAAATGAAATGATACAAAAATGCCCATCCCTGAAAATGACCTCCATAATGGATAGTGCCTGATTAGATTGTAAGCTGTAATGAGCAGGGACTGTCTCTTACATATATGTGGCAGACAAAGGAGTGAGATAGAAGTATAGCTTCTCCTTACGCATGGAACAAGGTTTCTCTACCTTTACGTCAAGTCTTTTCTCTCTCCCTCTTCAAATCCATGCTAAAGGCTTATCTCGTTGAGGCTGCCTTTGGATTCTAATCCTAGTTCTCTGTATCTCCTTCCCTATATGAACCCCCTTGTTTCTTTTGTATTGTTCTGTCTGTCTTAATTAGATTGTAAGTTCTACAAGCAGGGACTGTCTTCTTTATATGTTTGTACAGCACTGCGTACACCTTGTAGTGCCATATAAATGATTAATAGTAGTAATGGCAGTACCCCTTAAACACTGAGATGGAAAACCAACAGTCTTTATTGGTACCCCAACACGGCTGCATTTCGGCTAGGTCTTTTCATCAGGGAGAATTTATTTAGGTGGAGGCCTATTCCATTCAGGCCGTCCAGACCCTGTACATCCTGGCAGAATCAGACTGTGCAAAGCTAGACCTGATTCTGATCATGCAGGATCAGAATCGGGTCTAGCGCTTGGATGTGTAGTCCGGGTCCCGATTCTGACCAGCCGCATGCCCAGCCACAATTCAACTAGCTCAGTCAGGCCCCTGAATGGAGCTGCAGAGCCATGGCATCCCGTCGCCATGGCACTTTGGCTCCATTGAGGAGCCACAAATGCAGGCTGCCACCAAAATCTTCCTTTCCCTTCAGCCGGACCCTCAATCCAGCCTCCCATGTCAAAAGCTTTCTGAAAGTCCAGATACACTATATCAACCAACTCACCTTTGTCCACCTGTTTATTCACACCTTCAAAAAAACATAATAGATTAGTAAGACAAGATCTTTCTTGTCTAAAGCATTGTTGGCTGTTTCCCATTAGGCCATGACTATCTACATGCTGAGTAATTTTATTCTTTATGATGGTTTCTACCATTTTTCCCGGTACTGACGTCAGGCTCACCGGTCTGTAGTTTCCCGGATCACCTCTGGAACCCTTTTAAAAAATTGGTGTTACATTGGCGATCCTCCAATCTTCAGGTATTAGAGATGATTTTAATGATAGTTCACAGATTACTAATAGTAGGTCTGCAATCTCATATTTTAATTCTTTCAACACCCTTGGATGTATACCATCCACCCCAGGTGATTTGCTACTCTTCAGTTTATCTAATAGTTGTAATACATCTTCCCGATGTATCGATATTTCCTTCAATTCTTCCGCACCTTTAAATACCACTTCAGTCATGGGTAACATCCCTACATCTTCCTCATTAAAGACTGAAGCAAAGAA
The DNA here is from genome assembly GCA_033557465.1 of Ichthyophis bannanicus. Taxonomy (NCBI): domain Eukaryota; kingdom Metazoa; phylum Chordata; class Amphibia; order Gymnophiona; family Ichthyophiidae; genus Ichthyophis; species Ichthyophis bannanicus. The sequence goes on along the minus strand of CM066035.1, from coordinate 424,342,131 downwards.
TTCATTCAGTCTCTCCGCTATCGCCTTGTCGCCTCTTAGTGTCCCTTTAACCCCTCTATCACTTTCCTGTATTTCAATGGCATTCTTTTCCTGTTCTTTATGTTTGACTGATTTTTTTACTTTATTGTAAACCGCTTTGATGCTCATTCTAAAAGAGGTATACCAAATTCTAATAAATGAAATGACATGTATTCCATTTCCTTGAGTAAAGAAACTTTCAACATGCGTAAATGGTGCCTAAGCCTTCTAAAATCACTTCCATAAAATTCATCTCCAAATAACAATTTTAACCATATTCTGATCAATTTTCAAAGGAAGTTAGATAGCTTTTAAATATCTATGGATAAATAAGTTATGAGGACATTTTTATGATGAGCTGTCAAGGTTGAGAGGCCTAGTAGGTGCCTATTTTAAGTCCATTTTATAAATACACCTACACGACAATGTGCCTTAATAAAATACATTGAGCAAACCAGCAGAAACCGTGGCTAGACAGTGGTGCAGACATTTACTTCTTTCCTGGAGCAGGTGTAAATACATGCGCATGTTAGGAAATGCATATGCATATGCATATCACAACTGCACCATTGCTCCACCCCAAATAAGCCCTAGAATACACCTACACCCAGGTCACATAAAAGGACATGTGTTCTCATCAGCTGTGTACTTTTGCAGGTGTATTCCCTGGATGACTTTTGTCGAAGCCCTTTTCTGCACATAAAAAGGTTGTATGGATAGTACCTTTCTCATAACGGGCTCATTCCGATCCTCATTTAGTGGGTCTGGACGTCCGATCTGGACGTCCAGATCCGCTAAACATCCGGATTGCACTGGCAGCCACAGAGCTCGCCACACATATAGCCGACATGTGTGAGGAGCTCTGTTCGTGGACGGGAGGGGTGGGCCGGGGAGGAGCGAGGAAGGAAGGCTGACCCCTACAACATGCTCTTATGCATGATTAACCCCCACCCCAGGAGAGTCTCTCCTCTGTAAACCCTGCTGGAAAAGATACCCTCCTGAGCCCTCTACCCCAAAGAGAAGGCACTCCCAGAAACCCCAGACTGACCCTATTTCCACCCCCCTCCCCCCACCCAATCATTCTGGGTCTCAGCCAGGGGTCTCCCCCTGTTCCATTAGAAAGAGACAGGTGCAGTCCCTCTCTGTTCCTGCCCTGAATACCATGGTTTTTAAGACGGTGGCAGTAATCCCTAGCAGTAACCACTGTTTTTGCAGCCGAGGATACAGAGGAGAGGGGTCATTGGCGCATGTTCCAGGGAGCCGGCCTTCCTTGAAAATCCCTTCTTGGAGGGTTGGCTGCCCAGTGGAAGCTTCATAGGATTGAGTGGGTGATTAGAGCAAGGCAAAATGTAGTGAGGAAGAGGCCTGGACGGGGTTCTGGTCATTGCAGCTGTGGTCATGGCTTTGGGTTTGTTTGTTTTTTTGATGCTGGGACCTGCGTTCCTTGCATCTGCAGGTAGCACGGGTGCACCCATGCTGTCTTCTAAGACAGGGAATGTGGGCCTGTGCATTGTCTGTGTTGTATGTGGTAAATGCAGGACAGATGCTGGGCACACCCCCTGCATTTACTGCACAAGCTTTGTACTTACTGTACCTTGATTTTCACAGTTAAGATGCAGTAAGTGCAAAATCTTATTGCACTTTAGTAAATAGGCCTCTTAGTGCACAAAATTCGACTGTACACATTTTGGGTCGTGTTTCTGAAAGGTTATGACATGTTAACAAATGCTAATATGTGCTAACACTGCACCCATAGAAGTAAATGGGCATAATGACTATTAGCATGCGTTCATGCGTGTTTAACATGCTCCTTTAATTCATAAGTTAACAAGTACTAAAACTATTTTGCACATACTGAAATTTTGAAAGCACCCTAACAAACTGAATGTGTGCTGATGACTGCAGATCTTCACGCTATTTCAGCACTAAATCCTGCTGCGCTAAAGCTGAAGTAAAATACCATGCCAAGCATCATTTTCACAAGCATTGAATTTCATTGTATGCCCAACGCCAAATCTAAAGCAATTCCACCAAAAGAACTCATCAGGCTCTATTCACTTCTGGAGGTTTGAACCTCCGCTTTTTAAAATGGCATTCATTTCCATTATTTTCCATGGGATAAGAAATGTAGGGGGGATATCCAGCAGTGGCTGCCAGCCGTTCCATCGCAGCTAGTCACTGCTGCTGAAACGTAAACCCGGATATTCAATGCCGTGGTCATATCCAGACCCGGCACTGAATATGCGGGTTGCCCGGATTGGCAGGAAAGTATTCAGCCGCTGCCTAGTTAGCTTCCACAGCGAAACTTAGGCCAGCCTTTGCTGCATCTTCCTTTCACCACTTTGCCATAACCAGGCAGTAGCTCAATAGCGCTGCTGCCCGTTTATGGCCGGGCGCCGCCCTCAGTACGCTCTAATGCTAACCAGTTAGCACCGGGGCATTCAGCAGCAATACCCAGGGATATTCAGTGGCACTAACCATGTTAGTACCACTGAATATCCTGGATAGAGGGATTAACATGGTTAGCAAGTCTGATGACCATGTTAACCCCTTTGAATACTGGGCTCATACTTTTTAACTTTCATTTTCTCCTATAGAGCATTAACAGAGCTAGCCCATGCCAGCCTCTTCCCTTTCACTTTATCTCAGTCCACTTCAATAGAGTCTGGAAAATGTCTCATCAAAATGTTTTTCAGCCATTTCTTGGGTGGGGGGGGGGATTTCTCCAAGTGGCTTAATTTTGTACATGACACAAGCAACCTGAGTTTGAAATTTATTTTAAATAGGAGGCTATGTCATCAATTAAACATTTCTTAATCAATATTTTATAGTCTTTTCTAGAAGTATTTCACAAAAAAATCCAATAAAAGGTTCGTTGATATATTCTTCTTTTTAGGGAGAAAAGCACCTCGGTGCATATCCACTTTTTGTGCATATCGTAACAAAAAGGTTATCTTATTGTGCAAGATACTATCGGTCTTAAAAAGTCCTTTTTCAATTCATAGGTAAGTTTTTATCCTTGTCTTTTTTCTTTTTTTTATAAATATGTATAAAAAGTTCACCCCATATGAAATTCATTATAGAAATTATAAATGAGAGGAGAATAATAGCCATTCCCGTGAATTTAGCACAGCTCGCTGTGGTTGAACTGCCACAGGGAGAAACTACCACCACCACTACTGTGCTAGCAGTAGCTCTTCCTACCAAGCATCGTCAGTATGAGCTTTAGAGGCTCATGCTAGCGGCGATACGGCGGGAACACCCACCCCTACTCAAGCACCACCCAAACACGTGCTGCTCATGAAGCATGCTTTTTTTAGCTCAGGGCCCTGCGCTACTTTGCAGTTCAGTGCCAAAAAAACGCACTACCCAGGTAGTTGTGCTTTAGTAAACCAACCCCTAATGGAATGAAGACCCCCGTCACTCTATTGCGCTGCACAAGTAAGTTAACAATGCGTTTTGGAAGTTTTAGAGATGAAATAATTTACAATGAATAGTATGGGCAGAAAGCTTCTATGAAAAGGAAATTATTTATATGAAATTGAATAGGGACTGATATTTATAATTTCAGTAATGAAGTTCATTTTGTATAAAATTATTGGAAGTACTGAATTTTTTTTTTTTAGGGGTATGTTTACTAAACTGTCCTAATGTGCGCTCGGCGCTAGTGTGCAGGATGCCATATAAGGAGTGGGCATTTCAGTCTTAACCTAACAAACCGGGATTATCGCGCGCTCTTGTGCGCTAATGTGCGCCGCGCACATTAGCACACGAGAAACGCGCGCGGGAAGCATAAGCAGGCACGCTGATGTGCAAATAGAGGAACAGGGCTGCAGTACAATGGTGAAGACACTGACAGATGGTGCAGGGGTCATGGGTTCAATCCCCCACTGTGCCCAATGAATAAGGCTGGCTGAGGCACTACCTGTTATGTGTAATATTGCATTATGAGGCATTTCAATTGTATTTTAATTACTGCTGCTAGCAAACGCACTCTCAAAGCGCTGTAACATAAGGTGCTGCATAAGGTACCCCAGAGGGCACATTTTAAAGTGCAGTGTCCGCCACGGCACCCTACAATGTTGCTTAAAGGGTGGCCTATAGGGTGCCATATAGGGTGCCCTATGAGGCACAGCAAGGTCATAGCACTGTTTTTGATGGCAGCACTGTGCATTTTAACGCATGGAAATGTTAAGTAGGTGCGCTGACATGCAAGAAGAAACAGCAGTGTAGCACAATGGTTAAACCACTGACTGATGGTGCAGGGGTCATGAGTTCAATCCCCCACTGTGCCCAATGAATAAGGCTGGCTGAGGCACTACCTGTTATGTGTAATATTGCATTATGAGGCAATTTAATATTGTTTTAATTAGTGCTGCTAGCAAACACACTCTCAAAGTGTTGTAACATAAGGTGCCGCATCAGCCGCCCTATAAGGCACTCCAGAGGGCATACTATAAAGTGCACTGTCCACCCAGGCACCCTAGAATGTTCCTTATAGTGCACTTTATAGGGTGCCATACGAGGCCCTGCAAGGTCATAGCACTGTTTTTGATGGCAGCACTGTGCATTTTAACGCATGGAAATCTTAAGTAGGTGCGCTGACATGCAAAGAGGAAAAGCAGTGTAGCACAATGGTTAAGACGCAGGGGCCATGAGTTCAACTCCCCAGTGTACCTAATGAATAAGGTTGGCTGAGGTAATTCCTTTTTCTGCTTGCAACTGTACAACAATCTGTGCTGCCATCTAAAAAGAACCCCACCCCAGTGCCATAAATTAATGCACCCTTTAGGGTGCACCAGAAGGCACATCCTAAACAACCACGTCAGCAAAGGCGAGTTATAATGTTCCCCAGAGGCCATGTTGAAAGGTTGCCAACTCCCAAGGCACCATAGTAGGCACCCCATAAGCTGCCTGAATAGAAGGTGTGGCGTAAGATGCCCCAAGGATGTATAGGTGAACCCAAAAACGTTGGCCAAGAGCAGTAAGGTCCCCCAATTTGAAGGGCAAGAGAGGTATGTGCCAAACACACACCTAACCCAAACACTGCACAGAGCAGAAAGGAAAGACAATGCATAAGTAAAAGAAGGACGTAGATCAGAGCTGATGGACCACACAAATCAGCTGCAGCCCATGTGGCAGCTAGAAAAATGGACAAACATATCGGGGGCAGCTGTAGCTATGCACAGAGTGATGGTAATGTACCATGCAATAATGACAGTGTGTGACAGAGGATGGGAAGATGTGTGCAGCAGAGGAGCCAGAAATGGCAGGATAGGTGAAATATCAGGATGACAGTGGTGTAGCAGTGCTATGCAGAGCACACACAGGAGAGGCACCCAGGGAGAGCTGCAATGCAGGAATGTGTAGGCGTGCAGGACGTGGGGTAGCAGCATGCACATCAGGGTAGGATGGCACACAGCTGGCAGACAGAAGATGGACAGAAGGATGGTTCACAACTCTGATGAGGGTACAATGTGCTCACAGCACAGATCTGCACAGATATGACTGTCACACGAATGAAAACTAGTTCTGCAGGACAAGCATACAAATGAAAGAGAACAGAGAGGAATCACACCTATGACCACTACCACAAATGGCAATGCACAAACCGGTAGGCCATACCACCAACGTGAGCTCATTAGCAAAGGCTGCATACAAAAATAGTGCAGGGCATCACACAAGATGCCTGATGGCTGTCAGGACAGGCAAACCCCCAACAGTAACCATGACCAAATGCACATGCAGATCTGCTGTGTACAGATCAGATCACAGTCTGTAATTGGGACCAGAGACACATGCACACACACAATGAAATGTTATGCAGTGGATACAGCATGCAAAAGAGGAAAGAAACTAAACCCCAAGGGCAGCAGAGGATGCTCTGTGGAGCTGGTGCAAAATCTGGAACAGGACAGGAGAGAATTCAACATGCAAACAGGTGTACCACACACCAGCTGAACCACAGCAATACAAAACCCCCAAGTGCACTGCTATGTAAACACCATAAAGAAAGAGACCTATGTAACAGATAATATCTGATGGCTAGGCAGCACAGAGGGCACACCTTGATGTACAGTGAAGAGAGGGAAGGGTGTGTGTAGAGGTGATGAACCTGCTGGTACCTAATGGTCCAGTTAGCACAACAGAAAAGAAAAAGATAAGCCACATGTGGGGATCAAACCTGCAAACTATGGCATTATAGCACATGCCTCTAACCACTACCCCAAACAGCACGCTGAACATAAGGCAAAAAAAATACCCCAAAGGGAGGGTGTGTATGGGAACCTGTAATACCCAGTGATGTGGCAAATGGCTGGCAGATACACAGCTGCCACCGTACAAGGATGTGAGCACAGGTGGGCCATGTACATGACCAGCAAATCAGTAGATACAAGTGTCAATGTGATCAAAGAGTGGAGGAGTAGCCTAGTGTTTAGAAAACTGGCTTGGACACCAAGCAACCAGGGCTCAATTCACACTAGCACTCCTTGTGGCCTTGGGCAAGTCACGTAACCCTCCATTACCTTGGAAGAAAGACCTGACAGTCTACTTCCAGTGACACTGACAAGAAAACCCTGGAGTCTCTGGGTCAGAAGGAGTCAGGACTGACTCAAATGCACACATTGTATTGAAAGTTTGTCACCATGATCAAGCAGCAGCAGAGACAAATGTATATCAAACACATATATTTATTTGGGTTCATCTTCACAGATAGTGTAGATCCCGCCATCATAATATCAAGGTGAGTGGATCCAAGGTGAAAGACAGAAAGGTCACTGGACCGTCTACAAATGAAGGGCAGAAGACATAATGTGCAGCACTATGCATTAGGCCCCCACCCCCCACATGCTGACGCACGCCTCAAATGTGTTACTCACATATGCGTGCATGTAGACAGTAGGCGGTGCATGATGAGGGACCAACACACATCAATCCTGATCTGTTCCCTAAAATATATCTATCTGGCAACACAGGAGGCACACAAATGAAAACAGCATATGTTGTTGAAACGTTGTAACTTTAGAACCACAGATTGAAAATAATGTTACAGCTATCACATAATGCCTGATATAGGAATCCAAGGTGCAACAATGTAACCCTAAACAATCATCAAATGCACAATGAGGATATGCTAACAGGTAGCAGAGGCACATGAACACAGACAGAATTCAAATGAAAACTACCTGCAGAAACATGCAGAGATAACACCATGCAGGAGGTCCCCCTGCACCGGTTGGTGTGTAGACAGTGTTTGTACACATATATCACCGTACATGGAAGGAAGACAACGGACACTCATACTGCGACACTCCAAATATAACGTGGCAGTGTGAGTGTCGTCACCTCAGGGGATAAATAGGACTGTGCAGACATGCAATGCAAGGTTTGCAAATCAATGCAGAGCGGCACGTCTGTACAGTAAACAAACACAAGAAACAGTATATAGAGAGGGAAATTAAGGGCAAACATGTTACTGTGAACCACACAGAAGCCATATTGCCACATGCTGTGTTTTCCCAACATAGTCAGTCATATGCACATGCACCATTGATATTTCAACATGATTCAGTGATGCCACACATGCACGCAAAGACCCTTGTTGATTGAAAACATGAATCCAGGATGCTGGCATGCATTAAAGCGGTGTTGTGGCAAAACCTGTATCATGTCCAGATGGAGATTAGGTGGACATAGACAACAGGACCTCTCCATCGCTACCCCTATGCCACACGTATGGCTGTATGCTTGTGTTGAAACAAACAGATCAGCATATCCTGTGTTCCATGTCACACACATGGCCAAAAGAAACAACTGTGGAGGAATGTGCAACATACAGTGACAATGGCAGTCCCTGATTCACACGTGGGGACCAGTACACAGTGTGCAAAATCCAAAGCGTATCTGCAATCCAACACGTCAGGTTAAGACTATCCTTGCAACCCTGGGCATGCATAGTCAAGTGTCACATCCCAATATGCCACAGTACATGAAAGGTCCTGTGTGTCTCCTGCGATGAGCACGACTCCCAACCAGAGCACGGCAGCAACAGTGTGTTGGACAGGTCTGTCATGGGCAAAGTAGCAATCCAAAAATAATACTGTCCATCCTAGGCATGTGTCGCACTCGCACAGGTCCAACATCCTATGGCACCATTTTCCAGGGAAAGTTCCATAGTGTTGTGTCCCCCAACAGGTGGGTGATGGCGATGCCACATGCACTGTAATAGATGTGTCTGGTTTGTTCTCTGCCCTGTGTCAGAAGAGGAGAAATATTGTATTGGTATGCGCCTTGCAACATCAGCACAAATTGCAGAGAGTCAATCATTAAGAAGCACATAATGAAGGGAGACACAGGCAAGCATGACATGATCACAACACAATAAACATTGCATGTTGGGGACATTTAGAATTGGAAGCATACACATGGGTGTCACATGGATATGTTTCTGTCCATGCCCATGTGACACAGGCGTTACAGAGCTCCATCCTATGTGCATCAGCGTTCGTGAACAGAGAGCCAACATGAAATGTATATGACACAAACAGTAAATCATTAACATGTAAAGGCTGATGTCATTACCAAAAGAACAAAGGTGCAAACTACCTTGTGCTTGCATCAGGTGTATGTCTTGGATCCTCTGAGCCACTCAAAGGCCATAACAGGTCACAGTGAAGGGACACAATGTTAGCGAAATATGTAGAATCTCCATATCACCATGTCACGCCGATATCTGTGATACAAAAAGCAGGTCAACAGTGGTATGTCAGAACACAAGACACAGTTCTGTTCCCAACACACAACACATGTCCACAATGGTTACACGGTAAACACCAGTAAAGTAGAGATAGCACAGTCACCACCGCCCCCCAGGTGTACAGACCCCTCACAACACATGATAATGTAAAAAGCCTGAACACTGTATCATCACACAGCCAACACAAGAACACACACACACAGTATGCAAAGGGCAGCGTGCCAGCAGTAGCATATGGCCTGTATGTCCACAAGTGGAGATTTGTACACATAAAGGCCCTGTGAAATGCAATGATACCCTGGTGTTGGCTCATGGTACAATGTCGGGGAAGGGTGCACATGTAGGCCACCACCCATAAACCTACAACCTCCACACACATGCAGCTCTGTTGGACATGTCCCAGAGACAGTGTTGCTGAAGACATACTGGAATAGGAACACATGGGGATATGTGTGTCAACAGCAAAATATGGTTTAGGCAGGTGCAGGGAAAAGAGGTGAACCACAACATCTGGACAATAGGAAAGATCACCGAGGACATGTGTTCCCCCTGACTGCTGGCACAGACAATATAGCTGTAGGTCCACCTACCCCAGCCCACAGCATGTTGGGTGATGTACAGTCCCCTGCCAATGCCCCAGAGCACCAGGAGCTTCAACAACTATGTCCTGTGCATTGGAAAACACAAGGGAAACATACATATGTTCTAGCTGTGCAACACACAATGCACATTCCTGTCCCCAGCTTCCACACCCCCCAACATCCTTTACAGACTCACTGTTCACCATCACACTGTACACATCTCTCCCATGTGAGAGGCATCAAGGACATGTCTTTGCCAAACTACCGGGGTCCGTACTCTGTCCCCTCCCTCACCTCCCTGTTGTCGCACACACTGGTGAACATAAGTGTTTTTTCCCTACCGTTTTCCCAACTCACTCCAAGGCTGCAGTATTATCCTAGGTCCCCCATGTTGCTCCCAATGGCCCTTCACTGTGTGTACTGGTGTCCCAATGCCGTCTGCTACCCCGCTGTCAATTGCTGTAACACATGGAAATATGAAGGGGCACCTCCGGGATCCTCTGTCCAAACACATTTCCTGGTGTGTATATCTCATACCTTGACTAACATTAACAGCTGTGTGCTACTGAGTTGCTAAACATATATCTCAATGTCTGCGTTATGTCCGCTAAACCACACCCCGATGTCTGCTTTTGACCTGACCCTGATGGCTGCATGTCAGCCCACTGTGTGAAAGTGATAATGGCAAAGCATGGATAGCCTATATGTGCACCTAATAACCCCCCTCCCATCAGAGCCTCTTTGTGTATGTGGCCATTACGTTCCTTCTCTAGGGTATGCAATGTAGTTGGTGTCTTGGCATGCACTCTCCTCCTCTATGCACTTATACAGCCTTTAGTTGAGTCATGGGTTTATGTTGACATGTCATCAGCTAGATTTGCTTAAAAAAATTTGATGAAAAAAATTAAATAATTTCCCTGAAAACAACCCTAAAACCCAATCCACCCCCACATTGATCTCTCTGCTTGCCTACTGTAACCTACACCTTGTTGATCTTGCCTGAATCACTTCTGTTTGTGTGTACATATGCAACACTGCGCTGCATGTCTATTCTGCAATGGAAAAATAAAAACAAAAAACCCCTGGCTGGACAATGCACACTTTCCCTATCCTTCTCCGCATCCATGTTAGGGCTACGCGCTGACTTATACAGTCTGCCACACTGTGTTGTTCCACTAACTCCCCGTAAGGGTTTCAATTACCATTATGACAGATAGTACTGAGCATGTATATAGTGCTACATAGCACATGTAGCGCCATACAAAAATTACAGACCAACACATCCAGCTTACAAGAGCATACCACACACACAGTCAGCTCAAAATACCAAATGAAAAACACACACAGCTGCACAAGTTGCCCCAAACATGGTTCTCTCTCCCAGTGTGAAACCCACACCACATGCCTCTCACCTTGCTGCACCCAAAGCATAACACAAACTAACTGTGGTTGCACAGCATCCGCTATCAAAATCATCCACAAACCACGAATGTCACCCCAAAACCTCCCACAAGCCTAAAACCACCCACCCACATCATCCACTTCAGCCCTCTGTTCTGCCCTGCCCACATCATTTGGTTCCCAGTCATGCTGATATTTGACGTTGGGATGGCCAGCCAGTGTCTGTTACATGTCAGTGCAGTGTTGCATCCTACTGATATTGGTCTACAAATGTTAATCTGTATTAGCACTACACACATATAGCAACAAATGTGGGAACATATGCAGTACATACATGAGAAGAGCTGTGCAATCACCTGCCGCCTGATTGCTGTGCCCTCACGTGTGTCCTCATGGGCACGTACAGGGGGGCATGTCGGATCATCCTCCAGACCCTCATTAATCTCTGCAGGGATATTTTGCCTGAGAGCAATGTTGTGCAGGATGCAACAGGCTATGATGATCTCTGCCACAGTCGGTGGAGTATATTGTAAGGCGCTGCCTATCCTATCCAGACACCTGAAGCGACTCTTCAAAACGCCAAAGGTGCGCTCTATGACAGAGCGGCTGGTGGCATGGGCCTCATTGTACCTCCGTTCTGCACGCGTCCGTGGTTGACGCACAGGGGTCAGCAGCCAGGGGCGACACCCATATCCTGCATCACCTGTAGAAAGACATGAGGTAAGTTAAAGCATGAGCTCATGTCCCCTCAAATGGACACAGGTATATATGTGCAAAACAAATGCATTACACATTCTGTAAGAAACATATGACATCACAACTATGCAGCATTGCAACATTGAAATATGATGACACAAAAGGACCACATGGCCTATCTAGTCTGTCCGTCCATATCAACAGGTACAACAGTCCCCTTTTTACCTTTATAGATCCTCTGTGTTTGTCCTATGCTGTTTGGAATGCAGTTACTCTCCTACTCTCTACCACCTACACTGTGAGAGTATTCCATGGATCCACCACCTATTCAGTAAAGAAATATGGTGGCATATCACCCCTGAATCTATCTCCTTCCACCCTCATCCCATGTTCCCTCGTAGCTGAACTTACGTACAATTTGCAGAGGCTCTCTCCCTCAACATATATGCCATGGAGGTATTTCTACATCTCCATCATATCCCCTCTATCCCTCCTTTCCCTAAGGCGTACATCCTAAGATCCTTCGTTCTGTCTTCATATGCTGTATAATGAAGACCACTAATCATTTTAGTAGCCACCCTCTGCTCCGACCCCATCCTGTGCACATCCTTTTGAAGGTGCAGTCTTCAGAATTGCACACTCTACTCCAAATGAGGTCTCACAAAAGACATGTACAGAGGCATTCTCCCTTCCTGTTCTATGCTAGCCATTCATCTCTGTATGCACCCAGCCAGCCTTCTAGCTTTTTCCCTCGCCTATTCAACCTGTTTAGCTACTTTGACATCAGCAGAAACAACCACACCTAGGTCCCGCTCTTCTATAGTGCACAAGAATACTTCACCCCCTATACAATAGTGCTCCCTTGGATTGCTTCAGTCCAAAAGCCTGACCTCACATTTCCTACCATCACATCCCAGCTGGCCAATTTAAGACCATTCATCAAGCTTAGCTAGATCACTCCTCATGTTTTTTAGAGCTTCCTGGGTGTCTACCCTATTACAGATTGAGTGGGTGAACCTAAGAAACACCAGACAAGGGGTAGGTGTATGGATTGGCAACAACATAATATGTAACAACCACACAAATGCTTGCATCCAATCAACCAGCATCACACAGCACCATAGCAGGGCGCATTTGGAGGGCAACCCCCCCTTCCCCCTATATCCCACACAGGCAGATGAGACACACACACAATGAGTGATCTACTCCAAGACACACATTTGCACATACGCCTAGTCACATGAGCACCATGTGCATGTCAGAAATGGGAAACACCCACCCAGCAATATGCAGTCCTCATACTGTCCTGCCTCAAATTGTTGGAATAGTGCCGAGTGATGCAGGATATAGGCGTCATGGGTGGACCCTGCAAACCTGGGGACCACATCCAGAATATGCATATTTGCATCACATACAACTTGAACATTCAGGGAATGATAGTGTTTGCGGTTGCAAAACACTACCTCCCTGTCTCTAGGTGGGACCAGGGCAACATGTGTGCAATCAATAGCTCCCATCACGTGTGGTATCCCGGCTAACGCCTCAAAGGCCTGGTTCAGGGTCCACCACTGTTGCCTAGTGTGTGGAATGGCAATATAATTCCGCACCCGGCTGATCATGGCACGCAGTACTTGGTGGAGACAGCGTGAGAAGGTGGGGCGGCTCATGCCACCCAGTGCGGCCACAGATGACTGGAAACAGCCAGAAGCAAAGAAATGTAGGGCAGCAAGGAGCTTGACCAAACCTGGTATTGTAGCAGCAAAGCGCAGACAAACCAATGATACCAGGAGTCTGTTCAGAAGGTCCATTCATCAGTATGGCATGTGACCGATCAGTCAGGGGCTCGAGGTCAGGTCTTAGATCCTCATAGAGCTCCCTAATAGCCCCTGTGCTCAGTCTGTACAGGGAGATGACCTGGTCCTCTCGCGTGCCCTGGAGCTGGGCCCTGAGCCTGTAGAGGCGTGGCTGGCGAGCCTGTACCTCAGCACGCCTCCTGCGCCGTGCGGGCACAGCCCCTGCCTGCCCTGCCCCCACAACTGCAGGTCTGATTTGCTGCGGGACTACACCCATGCCCTGTTGCTCAGCCCCATAGACACCATCTCCCCTGTCACGCAACCGCACCACTTGCCCACCTCGCGCTGCAGCTGCAGCAAACACAAAGGCCGCCATAACCTCCACCCGCCCTGCTCCTCTAAATCAGTCAAACACAGACAACACTTCCCTAACCAAGATACACACCTTACACACCACACAGAAACACAGCCACACAATACAACCAACAACAATCACAAACCCAGTCATGCTCCACAATACATCTGATTCAGACTCGCTCCTTCCGTCACTGCCAACGCACACTTTCTTTCTCCCTCGCCTACAAAAAAACCCTCAACGTGCAACATGTGCTCAGGACAATTTATAGAGTTTTTTTACGTAGCGTGTGTTGCGTGTGCGCAGTTGCGTGAGTGCGACTGCTGTGCATGCGCAGTTGGCTGTGCGCATGGCGCATGCGCCGCACAAACGCAGCACTGCGCATGTGCCACGGCTCACGTGCAAACTAATGCACACACCCACGTCCTGCGTCTGCATGGTGCATGCACAATGCGCACAGCCAACTGCGCATGCATAGTGTGCACGGCGGAGCAGCACTGCGTAGTTGACTGCGCAACGCGCAAGCACCCATTTCCTGCCTCTGGGCGGCACATGCACAATGTGTGCGGCCAACTGCGCATGCGCAACTACGCAGCCAACGTGCTCACACAACTGCGCACGCGCAACGTAAAAAACCCTATAAATAAACCTCTACACGTGCTGCATGTTGAGGGGTTGTTGGTAGGCGAGGGAGAGAGAAGGTGTCAGTGAGAGAGAGAGAGAAGCAGGTGTCTAGGAGAGCTAAGGTTTTGTGGTGCGGGTCAGAGTGTTAGAGGCTTGGTTGTGGAGGACAGGTGTGAGGTACAGCAGGGGATACAGAGAGGAGGGGAGGCAAGGAGCAGGTGAGTGAGAAAGGAGGTGAGGTAAAGAGCAGATAGCAGGGAGAGGAGGGAGGTGTGAGGTGGAGCTGAGAAGGGCAAGAGAAGGAATGTCTGACAGGGAGGGAGAGGACAGGGAGATGGAGTCACAGGACAGGGCAGGAGTGGAGAGGGAGAGGGACAGGGAGATGGAAAGGGAGGTGGGGCCACCTGTTGGGGAGGAGACAGATATGGCAGGGAGTGTGGTGGAGACTGCAGGCCCATCGGCCCAGCCCACACAGGGTCCTCTCACTACAAAACGTAAACGCATACCGGTGCCAGCTCTGCAAAGGAAGAGGGCCCAGAAATTCACACCACAGGAAAATCACATCCTGCTGGCGTCTGTTCTAGAAAATTATGATGTCCTATACGGACGACTAAGCAACACCACCACTGTTGCAACACGCACCCAGGTGTGGGAGGAGGTGCAGGAGGCGGTGGCACAAGCAGGGGGCCCAAGCAGAGACCTCGACAGCCTCAGGAAGAGGTTCAACGACATAAAGAGGGGTGTGCGTGCACACATGATGGCAGAGCGGCGGCATGCCATGGGCACTGGAGGGGGAGGCCCCTTTACACCCTCCCTAACACCCCTGGAGCAGGAGTTGGCAGAGCGGCTAGGGCCAATATACCTCTATGGACTGCCAGAGACACTGGACACTGCCCATCCCCAGGCAGGTAGGTATCCAAATCACACCTTGCTGTTCTCAACCCATTGAGTACCTGCCCTTTGGATGTGCATCACGCTTCTTATTAACACCTCCTCATACCTGCTCCCCTGGATCATCTCCCACCCTCTGCCTTTGGCTCATTAGTGTGCTGTCCCCCATTCCACCCCTTTTACTCTGTGTTTTGCTGCCCTCCAAACACATGTTTCATTAGCATCATCCCTTTTTATATCTGCCCTGCACATGTGGCTACATGTCTGCTACAAGCCCCCTCTCAGACCTGTACGTGTTATGTCTGTGTCTAATCTAAGCACTGCTGAGCAGGGATGGTCCTTCTGTGGGATAATGCACACCAGGGGTCCTCAAACATTCTAAACAGGGGGCCAGTTCACTGTCCCTCAGACCATTGGAGGCCCGGAATATAGTTGGAAAAAGACTATGAACAAACCCCAACGAACACTGCAGAAATACAAAAAACAGAGAATGTTTCCAAACATTTTGGTTTGGTTTTTCCAGTGGCAATTGCTCTAGCCACATTAGTCTGGTTTCTTTGGGTCTTCTGCTAACTCCCCATCATCTGCTTTCCATTTGTCCTTTCGTCACACGTCTAGTATTGTTTCCATTCTCTGTCTACATCTGCTTTAACATAGTAATCTTTCTCCTTGTGCTCTTTCCGCATTCCTAGGTCGTCCACTCAAATGTTAGACCCCCATCCTCAATCCCCACTATCTGTCCAATTGTAGATATCTCTTACCTCCCTCAAAATGTTTTTTTCCCTCACCTTTTCATTTGTCCAGCTCCATCCCATTCTGATCCTCGCACAACCTCACCTCCCGTCTATTTCCAGCTACACCCAGCATCCGCTCCCCTCTAGTCCGTGCATCAGCCCATTTGCAGTCCTAGCCCCCCATCAGCCCATTTCCAATCCTATCCCTGGCCCAACATCAGCCCAGTACCAGTCCTAGCTCCACACCCAGGTCGAGTCCTATCCAAGTTCCTCCAGAAGTGCATTTCCAAACCCCAGCCCCCCCAAAAGCTTATTGATAGCCCTCTCCTAGCCCCACCATCAGCCCATTTGCAATCTTAGCACCCCCAACAGCACATTTCGAGCCCTATCCTAGGCCCCCCATCATCCCACTTCCAATCTTACCACCACCCATAGGCCATGACCTGTCCTAAACCCCTCCCCCACATCAGCACACTTCCAGTCTTACCTCTCCCCCCCATAGCCAATTACCACTCCAAACCTCCTCCACCCCCATCAAGCAAGATAGGGTACGAAATAACCCAAGCACGCCTACTGCTGTTGCTTCCACCGTGGCAGCAGGATATTCAAGCATCCCGTGGGCCCCCCCCCTGCTCTGCAGCGTCCTCCATGCGGCTTCAGTGTGGGCTTGTCAGAGCCGCGTGAAGGGAGAGTATCCCTTTCTCACGGCCATGTCAATGCCGCCACGGGCCTTATGGAAAATACCATCAGGCCCATGGCGGGATTAACAGAGCCACGAGAGGAGAAGCTCTTTCTGTTTGCGCGGCTCTGACAGCCAACACCGAGGCTGCATGGAGGACACTGCAGAGCAGGGGGAGGCCCGCGGGATGCTGGATTATTCCGCTGGCACGGCGGCAGCGGCAGCAACAGGTTTGTAAGGTGTTAACTTCGCTGGGCTGCTGCTAAATGAATGCTGCGGTCCTGTGTAGAGCTGCTCCTGAGGACTGGCAGCGGCGGCAAAAACACCCGTCGGGCTGCATACATCTTCTTGGCGGCCCACATGTGGCCCTCATCCCGTAGTTTGAGGACCCCTGATGTACACATCGATGTGTCTGCTAGGTACTGGCCTATATATGCCTAATAGTGGTAGCAGGAGCTGTAGTGGTAGCTATTTAGCACATGTACAGGTCACGGCCAAACACACATTGATTGTGGGGTGGATGTGTTAAACAGTTGTATGTTGGAGGTGCAATTGGCCGTGGATGTGGCAGAGCCCCAGCCCACAAAGTCTGGGGGCAGCACCAGCAATGGTGACGGGACACCAAGCACACACGTACAGCCTGAGCCACAGGACCACACCCCAGACGTCACTGCCACAGAGGGCTCCGAGGAGATCAGAAGACAACACCCCATTCATGCACCAGCGCCAGATGAAAACCCTCCACCAGAAATGGACCCAATCATTGAAGAGCTGCGCACACACACTACTGCAGCACGGCGCAATGCAGAAGGTGGGTAACAGCATACCCCACGATCCCGACGGGGTTGTCCTAACATCCCCAAAATGATTGCATATTGGCCACATAGCATAGAGTTCTGATTTTGGGGGTTGTCTTCTGTGCTCTGTGATTCTACCTCCTGTAGCATGTCTTGTCAGGTGTCAGCATTTGTGAGGGGCTCACACACATGCACACTGTGCTTGCCCATATACCCCACATAAGCCCAAAGAGAAGAGCAATGATCGCAGGTCACCCAGACACCCTATGTGACAGAGACCTCGTCATGGGTATTGTCACGCAGTATCGTTTGACAACATAATCTGCAGTGTGCGCCAGCATTATAGAAATTGGGGCACCCCAGATATGTGTATGTGTGTCTTAGGCCCCCTCAGATCATCTGACCAATCCCAGACAAGCAGTGTGCAGACCTGGCATAGTCATATTAAACTGTGGCAATGTGCCATGTGTGAGATCTGTGTTTCTCACGACCCCACATCCAGACCCCTTCCAGACATGGGGATGGCTCATGGGAGACACAGATGTAAACGTTGGTAGGTTTGGCAGGCATGACTGTTCTGCAGACTGCTCTTCTGGGATATGCGTGACATGTATATGTGTGACAGCTGGTAATGGAGAGGAAGCTCACATATCACCCTCTGTCCCACCCCCAGGCACTCATCAGGCACTCCAGCATCTGTACATGGCAATTGGAGAAAATACCAGGGAGCTGAGGATGATCCGGGAGGAGATGCGGTCGGGGGCGCTTGCCCGCATTGCGGATGCCATGGAGGACATTGTGGGGCTAATGCGGCAGCAAGCACCAGCAACAGCACCAGCACCGGCACCGGCACCTGAGGCACCAGGGCAAGGTGCAGTACCGCGGGGGGTGGTGTGCCGTGGGAGGCGTGGGCGGGCACGCAGGAGGTGACTCCAGGTCCAATAAACAGCTGTTAACCAGTACATACGTGTGTTTTCCAATGTGTGTCCCTGTGCTCCCCTTAGGTAGTGTGCAAATGCATGTTGTGTCGCGCACACAGGCCCCTCGATGGTGGGGTGTCTGTACTGGCAGGTATCACTGCACAGACACCATCACATGCCATGTGTGCCATGCACTGTGTCAGATCCCAGCCCCTGGGCTGCAGTGTGGCGGTTTACATATCCTCCCGGGTTGCACAGGGGGAATGTCCTTGAGCTACATGTCCAGTGTTGGGAGCCGTCACAGTTAAAATCCTGTCATACCCCCTACATTGGATGCACATGTGTGACCCTTGTCCCTGCCTGCAACACTGCCTACGTGCCTGCCCCCCCACAAACGTATACGGTTACTCACCAACCATCCCTGTGACATGTATTGTCCCAAGACACACTCAACAGCTTTACCCCTGAGTAGCTCCTGGGTTCATCAGTACATCTTACCCTGCCAGCACAGACGTACTGGTTTGCAAGTTGTACTGTTGGCACACAAACATGTTGCATCAGAAACAGTTCCCACACATTGCACACAGCATGCACGTGCCTCAGTATACTGGGCCATCGTCTACATTTCTACATCTTAGGGTCCACCCTGGTCTCACACACCTACACACATGGTCATCCCCCACGACTGCATGTGGAGTCAGTCCATGCATGATACCCATGTCTACCTTTACAACACATACCTGTCTACACACATATCCCATGCTTGCATCCATAGTGTTTTGCTAAGGGAGACACATGACCATTTCGAATTAACAAACAGTGTGTATATTGTAAAAAACATAGGGAATATAATACAATGTTAGGGATAGGGATAATACCCATCACCCTCCCCCCCAAACACCCCCCTCCTCCCCCCTGCCACCCCCACCCGCCCTATACACCCTCCTCCAACCCTCCCCCCACCCCCACATCAGCCACACCCTCTCCCTGCATGCTGCATGCCCATTGATGGAACACAGGACAGCACAGGGCACATGTGTGGACGTCACAGGCGCCATCAATGACTCCTGTGACGCCCTTCAGGGGATGGCCGCCGACATGGCAGCCGCTCCACCTCGGCGGCCACCTGCTGAATGGCTCCCGCCAGCCACTGGTGCGAGTGCACTAGGAGGTGCACACGCCACTCCAAGGAATCCAGGGCCACATACAGGTCCGCCACACACCTGCCACCACACACACATAGTCCCAGGGGTCTGGGTGGTGGCATGTGCATGCGACCTGTGTGTGGCCCTGGATGGTGGAGCGACATGGCATGGCTGGCGGGAGCCCAAAGTGCCCTGTGCTGCACTGTGTTCCCCATCACTCTCCCACACCCACACATCCCCCTCCTCCCCCCTTCCACCTCCCACCCACCCTCCACACCCTCCTCCACCTCTCCCCCCACACCCACATCAGACATACCCTCTCCCTCCCCTGCCACCCACCCCTTCCATGCCCCCATCAGCCCCCTCCTCCGCTGCACTCTCCACCGGCTCTTCATCCTCCTCCTCGGCCTCCACCTCAGGTTCCTCCTCCACCACCACCACCTCCACCTCTGGGACATGGTGGGCAGGGGGGCGCCTCAGGGCATACGCAGATGTGGTGGGCTCTTCATCATTGTCATCACCCTCTGTGGAAGATGACAGTCATCAGCACATTATCAAGTGTGTCACATAACACATGTACATATGCAGGCACCACACAGGCTGGTGGGCCAATGTGACATTTGTTACTGGGCAGCAAGGTTGTCAATACTCACCATCACGCTCTGCCTGCGCCGCCCTCTGGAGGCGGGCAAGGTAGTCGCTGTGATGGAGCCGCAACTTGCGCCCCTTCATCCGGAGATCCTCTACCTGTGGATGTGAAAACAATGTGTGGGGGCATCAGTGACTGCTTTCCTCTGGTGGGTGGGCAACATAAACAAACATCTGTGTGGCCAGCATCTTGCTGCTCCTGCTCCACTGCTGTGTGTGTGTCATGTACAGCATAGTTATTCACGTGTAACAGGTGATCTCCAGGAACACCAGGAATAAGTCTTCACATGTGGGTAGCGTCGGTACCAACTGAGCCTGTGTGGGAATGCTCCCCAGCGTCCTATATGAAAGCTTTTGGGAGCATCCCACAGTGCGTGCGTGCTGCCTTCCTGCCTTTCCCAAATGCCTCTCTCCAGTTGAGTTTAAAGCTGACACAAGGAGAGAGAGAGAGAGAGAGAGATAGGGAAAGAGAGAGACAGAGAGAGACACAACCCGCTAGGGGAGATGGGTGGGTTGTGATGACCTCATCCCGCTGTTCCCGGAGATCACCTGTTACAGGTGATTAACTATGCTATCACCAGGAACAAGCAGGACGTGGTCATCACATGTGAGGACACCCTAGATGTAGATGCCAGGGAAGGATCCCCAGAGTGGTGAGGGCCTGTGGAGGGCTTTCACTTCCTCCCATGGATCTCTGGCATCCTGTAAGAGAGGCGGCTAGTAGTGGATTACGTATGGAAGAGGTGTTGGAGAGCAGCCTGACCAACCATAGCATGCCTGCGGGAGCCTTTATCCAAGCAGTAGTGGGCCGTGAACCGAGGACCAGGTAGCTGCTCCACAAATGTCGTTAATATAGACGGAATGGAGGTGAGCCCGTGAGGCTGCCATGACTCTCACATTGTGAGCAGGAACATGGGCCACCAGTGAATGGTGTTAGCTATGATAGATAAAAGTTAATACATTGAGCAATCCAATTGGATAGAGATCTTTTTGAAACTGCTGTACCCAAATGCGAGGGATCAGAGACTCAGAATAGCTGAGGGGACCTTCTGTGTTGCTGGGTCCTCTGCAGATGAAAAGCCACAGCTCTTTCACAGTCCAAGGTATGAAGAGTCTTCTCTGCATTTGAAGCATGCAGCTGTTGAAAGACTACAGGTAACTACACCTCTTGTTTCAAATGAAAGGAGGAATCCACCTTAGGCATGAAGTGTGGATGTGTCCTTAGGATTACCTTATCATGGTGAAACGGTGTGTAAGGTGGATCAGCCACTGGAGCTTGAAATTCACTGATACGACTTTCTGATGTGATTGCAAGAAGGTATTTTACTTTCCAGGTCAGAGACTTTAAGGAAGTAGTGTCTAAGGGCTCAGAAGGTGGCCGCATACGCTGCCCTAGAGCAGATTGGGATCCCATGCCTCTGGAGGTGGTCTAAGGGCAGGTTTCGGTAGATGCAGGCCTCTCATGATTCCGGATATGAGAGGATGGGATGAAATGGGTTGTCCATTGATGGGTTCAGAAGGAGCAGCAATGGCACTTAAATGGACTCTGACTGACTCAGTTTGGAGACCATTGTTTGATAAGTAATGGAGTTTGTCCAAAACATGTTTATATACGGATGACAAGAGGGTTGCAGGCCTTTTGTTATCACCAAATGAAATGTCACGTCCACCTGATGGCATAGGACTGCTTTGTGGAAGGTTTCCTGGAAGCATAACGGACATCATGCACTTTCTGAATGAGGGGAGGGCCAAAGCAGTTACAGCCGTCAGTAGCCAGGCTCTGAGGTGCAGAGACGGGGGGTTTGTATGCCATACATTCCCCTCCTCCTGCGACAGTAAGATTGGAGCTGACCCTACGTACTGGGGTGGAACCTGGGACAGATGTAGAAGCAGAGGGTATCACACCTGTTTTGCCAGCGTGGGGCTATGAGGATCATGTTGCCTCTGTCCCTCAGGAGTTGCAATAGGGTCTTGGCAATCAAGGGAATGGGAGGAAAGGCATATAGGCATTCCTGCCCCCAGTTGAGGAGGACAGCATCCCTCGCTTGGTAGCTCTGAGCTGGGATTCGTGAACAGAACCGGGTAGGTTTGGCATATGATGGACTTGCGAAGAAGTATGAATCTTGAGTTCCCCAGAGTTGCAATACTCTACAGAGTTGGTCCATGTGTAGAGACCATTTGTGCGGAAGCAGAACACGACTGAGTTTGTATGGCTAAGAGTTCTGATTGCCAGGGAGATAGACTGGCAGGAGATGGATCTGCTGCTGTCTGGCAAACGACCACAGTTGAAGAGCTTCGTTGCAAAGGGACAGAGAGCCTGTTCCTCCTTGTTTGTTCACATAGACCATGGCTACCTGATTGTCTGCGTAAAGTAGTATTCCATTGGCCTGTAGAAGGGAATGGAAGACATGAAGAGCCAGGCAAATTGCTCAGAGCTCAAACAGATTGATGTGGAAATGACTCTCCTGACAATTCCAGGTGGCTTGGGTGGAGGTGTCCAGTACATGTGCAGCCCACCCCACTTTGGAGGCATCTGTTGTTAATGGGATCTGAGGAGGGGTTTGCAGGAAAGGTTACCCCTCCAACAGGTTTTGTGCTGATCGCCACCAGTCCAGGGACAGGGTATGGCGGTTTGAGTTTACTATCACATCTGAGAGACAGCCTGTTTGCTTGCGTCCACTGGGAAGAGAGGGCCCATTGGGCTGGTCTCATGTGGAGACAAGCGTAGGGGACCACATGCACCGTAGATGCCATGTGACCCAGCAGCTGATGCATCTCTCGAGGCGAGAGGTGAGTCTTTTGTAGTGCTGTCCAAACACGTTGCACAATGTGAGGACAGTGAGGCTGAGTCAGGTAGGTCTTTGGCAGTCTGGTATCTAGCCTTGCTCCAATGAGCTCCAGCGTTTACGTGGGAGTCAGAAAGGATTCCACGAGATCTCTGACAGGGCCTAGATATTGGAGTCCACGCATTGTGTACGAGAGAGAGGCCTGGACATGTGTTTGTGATTGTGCCTGGATGAGGCAGTCGTCCAAGTAGTGGCACAAAAATATTCCCCTGGTATGGACCAAACCGGCTACCACAGACATGCACTTTGTGAATACTCTGGATGCTGAGGCATGGCTGAAGGGAAAACACTTTTTGGATAGTGGTTTCCTTGATGGAGGGACCAAAGGAATTTTTCGCTGTGCTTGTTGGCAGAGAAGATGGGTGTACACATCCTTGTGATCTAGAGAACAAAGGCAGTTCTGCCTGTGTAGGTCAGGAAGTACGTTTCCTGGAGAAATCATTTTGAATGTCTTTTGGAACAGGAACTTGTTCAGTTCTCTGAAATGTCAGATGTGTCTGTGACCTCCTTTTTTTCCGTTGGTATGAGGAAATTGGGGGGGGGGGGGAGAGCCCAGAACCCTGTTGGAGATGAGGGACCTCTTCCATTGCTCCTTGAGGTAGAAGATGTTTTACCTCTGGATTCAGTTGGGGGGACGTTTGCAACTGAATGTCCTTACTATTGTAGGAGGCGGCAGGCTATGTGAATGACGCCTATACCCTCTTCTGTGATGGACACAGTCCAGGGTTCTGATGTTATTTGCCTCCATCTATGGATGAGGTGACCTAATCTTCCTGGGATTGTTTACGTTTGCTTTCCCTGGAGGGCCAGGAAGGGCAGGTACTCCATCACAGAGTCAAAGGCCCTGTGGGGGCTGAGGCTGCTGGGTCTGCTGAGGCAGAGTAGCTCTCGGCTTTCTCTGCTTAGTAGCTTGACTCTTTCTAGCAGCTTTTACTGCAGGTTGTCCTTGCTGAGCATAGGACTGATAGTATCCTTTCTTTTTGGAGAGGAAGCGCTTTTCTAAGGCTCTCATCTTTGCAGGATCTACAATATTTGAAAGCCTTGTCAAGGTATAATTGTCCTGCCGATTTTTAAAAAACAATTTTCACCACTACAGGGGGTGTTGGCCAGTTTATCCTGTACCCAGTGTTCCAGGTGAGAGGCTTGCAGCCAGCCAAGTTTCCTTGCCCCACTAGCAATGGCATAGACTCTGCCTTTGCATGAAAAACAGTCAAAAGCTGCCCTGTTCACAACTTTTGAAATGTTCTGGGCATGCTTGACAGGTGCTACATAGTAGTGACCTCTGTGATCTGCGAGATGTGGACTTACCAGTTGTAGATCTCGTGTGACCTCCGTCAGGAACATTCCCATGTACATGATATAGGAACCTGTCCTGTCTGAAAGCTTGAATGTATGGCCGACACAGCAACCAAAGGCATCTAATGTCTTACACTCTCTACCAGGAGGGTTGGTGGCATGTTGTTTGTAACGTTTAATTCTCCTCCTATCACACTCCACCATGATGGAGTGATCAGGGAGGTGTCCTTTCTGCAAACCAGGCGACAGAGGCACACGATACATAGTAGGCACATCTGAGAATGTGGAGAGGTGGTAAGAGGAATCTTCCACATTCTCAAAAGAGGGTTCCTTAAGATCTGATGTACTGGCAGGATGTCTGCCTCCTATGGAGTTTGGTGATATTGGTGAATCTCTGTCTCCCATGGCCTGTTGCTCACATTGAGTTTACTAATGAAATGGAGAGGCCCTTGACTACATGTGTGTGGAGATCCAGGAAGGACATATCCTGAGGAGGGGACATTCTCCTCTTGGGAGAGGCAGGTTTGTCCTGGAGAGGTACATCGTTACCCTCTGAGCTGTCAGAGTCATCAGACCCCTCAGGAGATTGGATGTATCTTCTCTATGGAGGCTCAGGTAAAGTGAGGTATCGGTACCAATTGGCCTCAGTATCGGAGTGACACGGTAGCGGTGTGTGGATACCGGTACTCATCAGCACCAATGGTGCATTTGCCAATGCCGGTCCTGCAATTGCTGCACATACCAGTGCTGCACTTTGCAGGGTCTGGGGTGGAACCAAGGTCTTTGATGCCGCAAGGAGAGCTGCCAGACTGCGTTCGATGGCCATGATCCTCTGGTCAATCAACACTGACGATGTCTGTGTATGAGTACTGGCCAAAGCCAGGACCCCAGAGCATAGCACCAGGTGGTCGGACCAGGTTGAGGCCTCCAGAACTTCATGGAGTCCCAAAGTGGATTTGGAGGCCAGGGACTCCCACTGGGGCTGTTTGCCCGGAGCGTGCTCCTCAAGGGCAATGCCAGTGGCAGTCCGATATTTCGAGGGGGATGTACCCTTTCAGGAACGGACAGATTTGTGTTTGGTTACCTGAGATCCACGGGAGGAAGAGGAAGCCCTTGATGACATTGGTGCCACCGAGACCATGTTGGAGGGAAAGAGGGTACCGAGCTTGGCTGCTCTGTTCTGCCAACCACTCTTGGATAACATCCCACAGGCCAAACATTCAGACATGCATTGATCTGGCCATTAGCATTTGCGACACCAATCATGGTTGTCAGTGACTGAGAAGGTACCGGCACATTATCAGCATATGTTCTGCAGCCGAGGAGTGCTTTTCCATGATGGAGGAGGGATTAGGGCCTAATGCCAAACCGGGGGGAGACCTACAAAGGGGATTGTTGCTCTTTTGTTAAAAAGGTTTCTTTGTGTGGGGGAATCTGACCTTTTAGAAAATAAAATTAGAAGACCAGTGGTACCAGTAAAGAAAAACAGCCACACACTGCCACAGGAGTGGCACTACAATAGCTGTTTTTCAGCAATGACAGGAACAATGACCTGCTGTTTCTGTGGAAAACAATGAACTGGAGAGAGCCATTTGGGAAAGGCAAGATGGCAGCACACAGGCGCTGTGGGGTGCTTCCAATAGCTTTCCTATTGGACGCAGGCTTCGTCGGTACCGATGATACCCACATGTAAGGACTACTTCCTGCTTGTTCCAGGCGATTACCTGTTCCCAGTGCCACCTGCATGCGTAGCTGTGTCTCTGGACATGTGTGCAGTGACACCTATGTGCAGTGTGCCTGGCACCCTGAACACATCATTCCAGTCCCGTGGCCCCCTTGCATGACATTGCATGACCATGCCACATTTTGATTGCCAATGATGGTGTCCATGGTAACCCCCCTAACCCCGTATGTGGTCTGGTGAACACATTTGTGTGGTCATGAGCTACGGCACATCCTCAGACCCAACCCCACTGGCAACATGATATCCTAACAATCATGGGTGCTGTGTCCATACATGGAACATTGTGTGCGTGGCCCTATTCACCTTGGCAGGGGCCACTACCATGACATTTGGGTTTCTACAAGGCCCAGGATAGCAATGCTTGACCCACTACAAGCATTGTGTAACGTGTCTCTCTTGGGGATACTGCTAGGTACGTATAACCTAGTTTGGACACTGTTGCAAACAGCATAGTGGGCGTGAAGGATGAGGGAATGACCCAGTATGGGCTATCTTATGTTGTTATGTTCCTATGACCTGGGCCTTGTATGCTTACAGCAGGTGTGGTTGCCAACACCAGGGCAGGGGCCATTGCACCTGAATAGGCTATTGCCACCTGTGCTCATGTCAGGGTTTCTGTCTGTGTTGTGCAACCACAACAGGTGCATGTATCCTTCCAACACCATCAGTAATGTTCATCTACAACAAGGTTTGGGATTCGTAGCAAGTGGGCAGATGTGAGACCTGACTCAGCATACATTTATGGGGACATGGCTCTGTTACAGGCCTTTGTAATCAGATCTCATAGCTCATGGGGGTGGGGTGCTGTTACACACATCCACATCTGCACCTAGCATACCATCTGGATACATCAAAGACGTGTGTGATGAGGTGCTGACCTCACAGACTACGGGAGATATGCAACCTACCTGCCATAACCTAACACAATATCTGAATGACATACCCACCATTGCAATCAGGTCTCTGGCCCCCTGGGGGTTGGGTGTCCTAGCACACATCATCAGCTGCATACACCATAGCAACAGGGTGACTGACAGTACACCTTACGCAGGTCTCAGGACTCCTGGGGATAGGGAAAATGTATTGAACTGTTTAGGCACACAGAACCATATCACCAGGGTGAGTGATAGCCCACTTTGATGGGCTCTCAGGACCCCTGGGGATAGGGAGAATGTATTCAACTGTTTAGGCACACAGAACCATACACCAGGGTGAGTGATAGCCCACTTTGATGGGCTCTCAGGACTCCTGGGGATAGGGAGAATGTATAGAACCGTCTTTGCACACAGAACCATATCACCAGAGTGAGTGATAGCCCACTTTGATGGGCTCTCACAACTCCTGGGGATAGGGAAAATGTATTCAACTGTCTAGGCACACAGAACCATATCACCAGGGTGAGAGATAGCCCACTTTGATGGGCTCTCAGGACTCCTGGGGATAAGGAGAATGTATAGAACTGTCTAGGCACACAGAACCATATCACCAGGGTGAGTGACAGCCCACTTTGATGGGCTCTCAGGACTCCTGGGGATAGGGAGAATGTATTCAACTGTCTTGGCACACAGAACCATATCACCAGGGTGAGTGACAGCCCCCTTTGATGGCTCTCAGGACTCCTGGGGATAGGGAGAATGTATTGAACTGTCTAGGCACACAGAACCATATCACCAGGGTGAGTGATAGCCCACTTTGATGGGCTCTCAGGACTCCTGGGAATAGGGAGAATGTATTCAACTGTCTAGGCACACACAACCATATCACCAGGGTGCCTGACAGCCCACGTTGATGGGCTCTCAGGACTCCTGGGGAAAGGGACAATTTATAGAGCTGTCTTTGCACACAGAACCATATCACCAGGGTGAGTGATAGCCCACTTTGATGGGCTCTCAGGACTCCTGGGGATAGGGAGAATGTATAGAACTGTCTAGGCACACAAAACCATATCACCACGGTGCCTGACAGGGGCGCGGGTAGGGCGGTCCAGCTCTTTGGACCCATAGGCGGATTCTGTAGTACCACCCAAACTGCTCTCTGGAGCTCAGGATCTCCCACAACAGATCCACATTCAACTTCATTGCAATGGTGCTGGTAGAGGGGACCATCAACCTCAATTGAGCTGGGTGACAGACAACATACAGGGCAGTCCATGCATTTCTGTAGCGCATCCATACGGTGATAGCAGACAGACAGGAGGCCTGGAAATGTTCAGCTGCCCACCACCACTATCTGACATTCTCCAGCAGCGAGCACAGTGAATCTGCAGCCGCTGCACCCTGCAAGGTGTTCCAGCCTCACACATACTAAATGCAAATAGTCTGCTAGCTAGTCCATAGTACATATTACTGGAAGAAATGTGTGCACCCAAAACTAGGATGTCAGCAAACCCACCAGCAGATAGGTTAGTGATTGGGCCCCAAAAAAGGCAGCCCTTAGATATCACTTTAAAGAGATGCTATTAGCACTATGGGGGACCTAGCCCTGCCATGGTGACTGCTCAGTCAGGGTAAGGGACCTCCCAGCAGGACATGCCGGAGCCACCCTGTCCGTGCAGGTGATGGCCGGCCACTACAATGTCCCAGCCATTGCCCTATGCCCTGTGCTCATGCATCCTGCCCAGGCCACCCTGTCCGAGCTATACCCACAGTACCTTGCTCCTCATTATGCACATTGGCAAGCTAACACTGGACACAGTGCAAACAGTGTGGGCTGAGTAAGGTGTGCAACCACCACACACTGGATGGACAGACACACACTCCCACACCTATGCCAGCATTGTGCTACTATAGAGAGCTTTTGGCAGTCCAGGGCACCTCACCAGTCCTGCACACAGCGCAGGGCATGGCTATGGTATGCAATACTGTTGTGGTCACTCCCCAGGGTGGTGAACACTGTAGAAACCAGGCCCGAAACACACTCCTACAGACCTCAGAGATATTGGTAATGATACAGCTTCAATGAGCCATATTGTGCTTAACTTAGGATTTTCTATCTGCCAGTAATCATAGCAAACCTTTTCATATATGTTGTACCATATTCCCAGTTTTATGTGTGGCATTGGTAAGGTATGCACTTACTAGTATTGTGAGATGTACGCAAGGCCCAATATCCTGCCTCTCCATGGTCTTTCCATAATGAGAGCCTTTTGGTGCGGTTTCTTTTTCTTGCTCCTGTTGGCTGCTGCTCTAGGGCAGAGGTCCACCACTCCAGTGTTTCTGGTGGCCAACACACTGTTTCATGTGTTTTTCCCTGCTGTCCCTAATTACTATGCATGGAATACCTCTGCATACCATTGGAGGCGGCGCATGGAAATGGAAGCACACCACATCTTTTATTAGATCCCAGCATATACGTGAATGATTTTGTGGCCCTCCAGGCCTGCATTTGGGGGACTGTGCTCTAGGTAATGCGCATGTTTCTGGGTGTCTTCTGTGGCTCTGTAGGGTAAAATGTAGATGTTGTTTGGGCATGTTTTTCGTTATAATGCACTAAAAGTTTTCCTGGTGTGTAATTATCACATTTTTGTGGTGGGTCAAAATGTTTGGACTGGGATGATGGGCAGTATCGCCCCAGCTGGGACTTGAACCTGGGGACCTTATGCCCTGAGGCACTGGCTGTGTGCGCTGCAACCAACGTCCTTAGCACAGAAACAGTGCATTCCCCTGGGGAGTCCATGCTGTTCGTCAGACAGGGCCGTCTATTGCAGTGCATGCAGGGCCGGCCGTACATTGAGGCTGAGAAAGTTTGCAAGGGCCCCGCGTTCAGGGGGCCCCGCGCAAAATAAACATTCTGATCCTAAAAGTCAAATTAAAAAAAAAAAAAAAAGCTGTCTTCTTCCCGCATGCCGGGGCCGCCGCTGGCAGAGTTATCGAGTGTTGTGCCGCGGGTGGGCCCCCACACCCTGCCCAGCAGAGCCTGCCCTCCCCTGTATCCGCTCTCTCGTACAGGCTGCCTGCAGTCTCACGCGCCGACTTTCAGAGCGGCGAGGGTGCGGAGAGGTTTCTCCCTCGCTGCTCTGTTAAGCCTGCGGGGGCTGATGGGAAGTTCCCAGTCAGCCCCCGCGGGCTTAACAGAGCCGCGAAAGGGAAACTAGTCCCTTCGCGCTCTGAAAGCCGGCGCGTGAGACTGCAGGCAGCTGTACGAGAGGAGCGGATACAGGGGAGGGCAGGCTCTGCTGGGCAGGGGGGGCCCCGCGGCACACTCGATTCTGCCGCGGCGGCCCCGGCAGCGGGACGGAGAAGACAGCTTTTTTAAAAAAAAAAAAATTTGGCTGGGCTGGGCTGGGCTGCGCTGGGCTGGGGGGGTTAGGAGTGCCGATGGGCTATGGAGACTGGGGGGGGTGGGTAGGTGATGATGGGCTATGGGGGCTATGGGGGGCTGGGGGGTTAGGAGTGCTGATGGGCTATGGGGGGCTGGGGGGGGGGGTTAGGAGTGCTGATGCTATGGGGTCTTGGGGGATTTAGGAGTGCTGATGGGCTGGGGGGATTAGGAGTGCTGATGGGCTATAGGGGCTGGGGGGGTTAGGAGTGATGATGGGCTGGGGGGGTTAGGAGTGCTGATGGGGCTATGGGGCTATGGGGGGCTGGGGGGTTAGGAGTGTCTGATGGGCTGGGGGTTAGGAGTGCTGATGGGCTATGGGGGGCTATGGGGGCTGGGGGGGGTTAGGAGTGATGATGGGC
This sequence comes from Ichthyophis bannanicus, assembly GCA_033557465.1. Lineage (NCBI taxonomy): Eukaryota > Metazoa > Chordata > Amphibia > Gymnophiona > Ichthyophiidae > Ichthyophis > Ichthyophis bannanicus. The sequence goes on along the minus strand of CM066035.1, from coordinate 424,311,526 downwards.
TGGGGGAGTTTAGGAGTGCTGATGGGCTATGGGGGGCTGGGGGGGTTAGGAGTGCTGATGGGGCTGGGGGGGTTAGGAGTGGTGATGGGCTATGGGGGGGCTGGGGGGTTAGGAGTGGTGATGGGCTATGGGAAGGCTGGGGGGTTAGGGAGTGGTGATGGGCTATGGGGTCTGGGGGGGGTAGGAGTGGTGATGGCTATGGGGGGCTGGGGGGGTTTAGGCGAGTGGTGATGGGCTATGAGGGGGCTGGGGGGGGGTTAGGAGTGGTGATGGGCTATGGGGGGCTGGGGGGGTTAGGAGTGGTGATGGACATGGGGGAGCTAAGTCTTTATATG